>OY997262.1:162687996-163287996 GCA_963921465.1 Triticum timopheevii | reverse complement strand
GGCAACAAAGTGTGCCTCAGAATCCAATTGATGGTTGGCAACCCTGACAGCAGAAAGTGAACTGATCCAAACTTGTGAGTCTCTACTGCCTTGTCTCGGATCTCCTTGTACATGTGAGCCATGGAGTTGTGACCCAACTTCTTCTTTGCATAAATGTCCAGGTCATCCTCATTTTCCTTGGGGGCATTTATCAGACTTGCCCATTCTTCAACAGTGGATTGGTACCTTGTACCTTCAGACATCCAAACAATTCTACCATCTGGGTAAAAATGTGCTGTGGAGTAGAACTGCATGATAAGCTCATCATTCCAGTTGGTGAACTTCTGTCCAACAAAATCAGCAACTCCACAAGCAATAAAACTGTCTTGCACTCCAGGATAGTGCTCTTCATTGTCCTTGATGTAGGTCCAGTCGACCCACCTCATGTCACAAACTATGGGCTTCTTGTCCAACAGAATTGTTTCATAAAAGTCATGTTGTTCCTTTGTGTGGAACCTGTAGTCAACAGCAGTTCTTCTTCTTGAAGCATATGGATCTTCCATCCTCCACAGTCTCAGCCCTGAATCCTTCCTGATTCTCATGTCCTCAGCCATAGGATGGGCATCATTGTGGTCTGGTATCTTGGGCTTGAGCTTTCATAGGACCTGTCCTTCTTCATCTTCATCTTCAGCAACATTGGGCACTGGGGCCATGTTCTTCTCAGCAGCTGGAATACTCCTAGTATTCCTCTTTGGAACTTGCTTGGCCTTGGACGCAGCTTTGGGTGCATCCTTGGGGTTGGATGTTGCAGCCCCTAATGTGCCTTAGGTGCTGGTGCAGCATCCTCTTCCTCTTCTTCAGAATCTCTTCTCATTGAGGGCTTTCCAAGGACCTTGGCAGTTGTGGTTCTTGCTCTCTTCTTTTTCTTGTCCTGATCACCATCATCCTTTGATTCAATTGTGAACTTCATAGTTGCACCAGTGGGGACTTTCTGAGGTTTGGAAGAAGTGACTTTCTTCTTAGGTGCTTCGTTGGGTTGAGCCTGAGCTGGCACTTGAGTGGACTTTCTGGCCTTTGGCATTGGTGTCCTCTTGGCAGGAACTTTCTTCTTCAGACCTGGCATAGTGCTATGAGCAGAGCCATATTCTTTCTTGACCACCACTTTCTTGGAAGTGGCCTCATCTTCCTCAGCTTTATAATCTTCATCCTCTAAATCTGAAGTTCTTTTCCTCCTTTGCCTAGTTGCAGCCTTAGGCAAATTGCTAGGAGTACTTCTGCTCCCTTCATTTGAAGTTGAGGGACTAGTGCCCTCACTCAAGTCCATCTGCTCTTCTGACCTGTTCTGGCTGTCACTCTGATCTAACATACTGCAAAAGCTGACTGCTGACCCTGTGAAGAGTTATAGATGAGATAGAATAGATGAGCATCACAAAATGCAGAAATTTTTGCAAAAGAATGATTCAAAAGTTCAGTTTTAGTTTTTCACAGAAAGCATTTCAGATCAACTGATTTTCAAACTCGGTGATAACGAAGCAGTTTTGGAACCTAAATTGATGATCTCGGTTGGACCGAGTCATAGTTCGGTGGCACCGAGACTGCTAGGGTTTCACAAAATCCTCAAATCGGTCGCACCGATTAGTAATTCTCGGTCAGACCGAGAGTCACTAGTGCGATGGCATAAGCCAAATCGGTGAGACCGAGTTTTTCAACTCGGTGGGTCCGAGATGGTTTCGGCGGAAACCTAACCCTAAAAATTTGAATCTCATCTAATCTAAGGACTACTTTGGCTGGATAGAAGAGTTTCAATTGTGGCAAGATTCAATGGAAATACAATGTGCTTGGAATTAGACGTGGATAGCACAAAGATCAAGTCCATACCCTAACTTGGCGGTGGACTTGCTACGGCGGCAATGGCGGGGACGAAATCCGTTGACGGCGGCGGAGACCAGCGACAGGAGGCTGCTGGCGACGAGGAGACGATCCGGAGACCTCCGATGGCAGAGCGAGCTATTGCGCAGGCGAAGGGTTTCGGAGAAATTTCCAAAATTTTGCCCGTGGCTATATATAGCCTTACCCTGTCGGTGTGACCGAGTGGAACAACTGGGTGGCACCGAGATGCATAACTGTGTTCAGTTACAGCAAATTGGTGAGACCGAAAAGTTCAAATCGGTTGCACCGAGATTGAAAACTCAGATCAACTTAATGACCTCGGTAGGACCGAAATGGGGAAATCGGTCTGATCGAGAATCACAAAGAGGTTTTGGAAGTTTAAGTCTATGACGAATCGGGGACTCCGAGTGCTCCTCACACAGAGTGGTTCGAATATGACTTGATCAAATTTTGTGATGTAGCATGAATAGAGTTTGAGATGAGAAAAGCATAGATATCTAAAGAAGGTTCTTAGGCATTCTTGTCCATCCACTTGGCAAAAAGAAAATAACCAAACAATCAAAGCAACAAGTGGATGTCCTTGTATGAGTAAAATATGCACCAACATGCTCACACAATAAGATGGCAAATGAAATATGTGCCAAAGCATGCACAAACATTTCTAGCATCTATCAAACAATTGGCGATGACTAGGTCATCTATATATGAGTATATTGACTTAGGAGTCAAATGAGAACATTTGATCATAGGTCATACTCATCGTTTAAGCTCAAGTGGGGTTACCACTTTTACATAGTGCATTGATGTGTTCACACCATTAGAGTTGCTTTGACTCAATTCTTAGAGTTAAGCTCCCCCTAGATGTGAGATCCCCCCTTAGAGGGATGAACTAACCTTGGGTTTTGTCGATGATGACTTCATGTAGGTGTTGAAGATGTGGATGCTCAATGTTGGTGTAGATCATTTGGAGCAATCCTTTGGAGTGAGTTGCACTTTCAACTTACCTACATGGGTTAGTCCCACAAGGAACAAACAAGAATATCCATAGACATAGAGTGATGCACACACAAGATGATGTCCATGAAATCATTAGGTTACCTTGTCCCTTGCCTTACCAACATGAGGGTTTGTGACTCCTTGAACTAGTGCAAGATGTGGAAGTCGATTGCACTTGTTCTTGCCAAAATGATATGAGTGAAGAATGTTGGCGGAGTCACCCTCAAGAACTCTCTAGTTCTTCTTCTTCGGGATCCACATCATCTTGATGGGAATCCTTGGAGTTGTAGTTGTACTTGATGAAGTAGAACTTGACGTAGTCTTGGGGACCCACTTGAACGAGGCTTTAGGTGCTTCTTCAAATGCATCAATCTCTTCTTGAAGCTTGTCCTTGCCTTTGTTCTTGTGGTCTTGTGGTGGAAGATCATCTTGAGCTTGTGTTCCCTTGAAGGAAGTAGGATCATACTTCTCTTGTTGAGGAACAAACTTCGTCTTGGGGTATTGATCTTCTTCCCACTCAACTCCATTGGCATTGAACTTTCGTTCAAAACCAACACCTTGATTTTTCCGGTGCCTTCCTTGCTTACGTACAATTTCCTCGAATTGCTTACTCTTGGCAAGGCTCTTGTAAACACCTTCTCTATAATTCCCTTCAATAAGCTATTTTCTTGCTCAAGTGTAACTTGGCGAAGAGAATCATTAGTGGAATCAAGAGAACTACCAGAAGCAACAATATTGGATTTGACATTATTATTGTTACCACTAGAGGAAGTATCTTTCTTGTGCTTGTTACTAGACTTGACTTGAGGCATGTAAGTAGATAACAGTAAACGCTTGGCAATGTAAGAAGAACTTTTCTTGCGGAGATCATCATTGATTGCTTTTAAGAACTCATGCTCTTGCTCAAGATTGAGCTTTTCAAAGCGTAACTTATCATGAGCCCTCAAAAATTCTCGATGATCTTAGTAGATAGTTTCATGAGCTAACTTAAGAGAGTTTAGTTCTTTAGTTAGAAGCTCAATCTTCTCCTTATCATTGTCATTCGTTTTATCTTGATTAGCATGATTAGTTGACGTTTCATCATAGTATTCATCACTAGAGTTGTCAACAAGTAAATCATCATCCACAAGCAAGTCATCTTCATCACTATTGAAATCAACATACTCGGGATGTGTTACCTTTGGACCTTTGGTCATGAAGCATCTTCCAACACCTTCATTTGGTGAGTCAAATATGTCGTAGGATTTGGTTGACACAAGTGCTAGACCGGCAACACCTTCATCTTGAGTATATTCGGAGTCGGAGTGATAGCTTCTCTCGGAGTAATTGTCGGAGTCGGAGCCAGATACCCATTCACCAACATGAGCTTGATGTCTTCGTTTTGTGTAGCTCCTCGATGACTTGTCCTTCCTTTCCGAATCCTTGCTTCTCCGTGAGGGTCTTCGTTCATAACGATCATCTCTACTCCTCCTCTCCCTTGGTGGTGATTCTTCTCTTTTGCTCCTTCTTCTTGGAGAATCTTCTATTCTTTTGTAGGGTGCCGTACACTCATTGGAGTAGTGTCCGGGTCTCCCACAATTGTAGCAATTCTGCTCTCGACTAGAAGATCTTTTGTCATTGTAAGACCTTGACTTGGAGCTTCTTTCTTTGCTTCTACTCTTATAGAATTTGTTGAAGTTCTTCACCATTAAGCTCAATTCTTCATTGAAGATTGGTTTCTCACTTGATGATGTGGGGGCTTCACTTGAGGCTTAGTAAGCACCACTTGACTTGTTGTGAAGTTCCTCCTTATCCTTGAGTGACATCTCATGAGCAACAATTATTCCAATGACTTCCGTTGGCTTGAGATCTTTGTAGTTTGGCATCATTTGATTCAATGTGCACACGGTATCATACTTTCCATCCAAAGCTCTTAGAATCTTCTTGATGATGAATTTGTCGGTCATCTCTTCACTCCCTAAGCCGGCAATCTCATTTGTGATAAGAGCAAGCCTAGAGTACATTTCAGCGACACCTTCACCATCCTTCATTTTGAACTTGTCAAGCTGACTCTGGAGCACATCCAACTTGGATTCCTTGACAGACTCGATACCTTCATGCATATCAATCAAAGTATCCCAAATTTCCTTTGCATTCTCAAGACGACTGATTTTGTTGAATTCTTCGGGGCACAATCTGTTGAAGATGATATCACAAGCTTGAGCGTTGTATTGCAGCATCTTCAATTCTTCCGCATTAGCTTCACGGTTCGGCTCTCTCCCATCAAAGAATTCACCTTGCAAGCCAATACAAATAATTGCCCAAACGGCGTGGTTATGTCCAAGAATATGCATTTTCATCTTATGCTTCCAACTAGCCAATTTAGGACCATCAAAGTAAGGACCTCTGCGGTGATAATTTCCCTCGCTAGACGCCATACTCTCCTAGGTTGTGAAACCAAGGCTATGACCACCAAAAGATATGGAAATCAAACCAAATGGAGACCAAAGCTCCGATACCACTTGTAGGACCTTGAAGTATGTCTAGAGGGGGTTGATTAGACTACTTGACCAATAAAAACTTAACCTTTTTCCCAATTTTAGAGTTTGGCAGATTTTAACTATTTTAGGACAAGTCAAGCAATCATCACACAATTCAAGCAAGCATACAAAGAGTATATAGGCAGCGGAAATTAAAGCATGCAACTTGCAAGAAAGTAAAGGGAAGGGTTTGGAGGATTCAAACGCAATTGGAGACATGGATGTTTTTGGCGTGGTTCCGGTAGGTGGTGCTATCGTACATCCACGTTGATGGAGACTTCAACCCACGAAGGGTAACGGCTGCGCGGGTCCACGGAGGGCTCCACCCACGAAGGGTCCACAAAGAAGCAACCTTGTCTATCCCACCATGGCCGTCACCCACGAAGGACTTGCCTCACTAGCGGTAGATCTTCACGAAGTAGGCGATCTCCTTGCCCTTACAAACTCCTTGGTTCAACTCCACAATCTTGTCGGAGGCTCCCAAGTGACACCTAGCCAATCTAGGAGACACCACTCTCCAAGAAGTAACAAATGGTGCGTTGATGATGAACTCCTTGCTCTTGTGCTTCAAATGATAGTCTCCCCAACACTGAACTCTCTCTCATAGGTTTTGGATCTGGTGGAAAGAAGATTTGAGTGGAAAGCAACTTGGGGAAGGCTAGAGATCAAGATTCATATGGTAGAAATGGAATATCTTGGCCTCAACACATGAGTAGGTGGTTCTCTCTCAGAAATGGTAAGTTCGAAGTGTAGGTTCGTTCTGATGGCTCTCTCAACGAATGAAGAGGAGGTGGAGGGGTATATATAGCCTCCACACAAAATCTAACCGTTCCACACAATTTACCAAACTCGGTGGGACCGAATCATTAAACTCGGTCGGACCGATTTAGTAAACCTAGTGACCGTTAGTGATTTTCGGTGGGACTGACATGCATCTCGGTGAGACCGATTCGGTTAGGGTTAGGGCATAACGTAATCTTGGTAAGACCGATTACACAAACTCGGTAAGACCGATTTGGTAATAACCTTTCCAGAGAGTTGGTCAGGTAAACTCGGTGGGACCGATTTGCTCTTTTCGGTGAGACCGAAATGTTACAAAAAGGAAACAGAGAGTTTACATTGCAATCTCGGTGGGACCGATCGCTCATTTCGGTTCGACCGAAACGTTACGAAGGGAAACAGAGAGATTACAACCCCATCTCGGTGAGACCGAGATCCCTATCGGTAAGACCGATTTGCTTAGGGTTTGTGGCAGTGGCTATGACTTTTGGAATCGGTGGCGCCGGATAGGAAGAAGCGGTGTGACCGATTTTGGCTTTGGGTATAGGTCATTTGTGGATGTGGGAAAGTAGTTGAGGGTTTTGGACCATATCACTAAGCACATGAAGCAAGAGGCTCATTAAGCAACACCTCATCCCTCCTTGATAGTATTGGCTTTTCCTATAGACTCAATGTGATCTTGGATCACTAAAATATAAAATGAAGAGTCTTGAGCTTTTGAGCTTGAGCCAATCCTTTGTCCTTAATATTTTGAGGGATCCACTTTCATCATCCATGCCATGCCATTCATTGAGCTTTCCTGAAATAATAGTCTTGGGATAGCATTAGCTCAATAAGCTATATGTTGTTATGAATTACCAAAACCACCTAGGGATAGTTGCACTTTCAGCTTCGGCCGCCCAAAAAATGATTCCTCCCCCTGACATCTGGGGCGCACCGTTTCGGAGGCTGACCTGTGGGCCTACTAAGTTGGAGCGTACCAAGGGCTTTGTCAACTTAGTTAATATAAACGATTCTAGCTTCAGTGACTGTACGATGTCCATCCAACGGCCGTAGTGCTTCTTCAACCTCTGGTCTTCTTGGTCCAGCCGCCCAAAGCAGCGCCGGTCGTGCCGCCTGCTCCTACCTCCCGTGGCCGGCTGTGCTGCCACGGAGGCCTCACCGCCCCCATACTACTCCCACTGCTGGCCAGGCCATCCCTCCACTCACCCACACCCCCTGTTATTCTGCAGCGACGGCAGCCTCACACCGCAGCCGAACCGGTGAACCCTCATACTCCTCTCCGCACAGGCTTCCACTGCTGCGGCTTCCCCGGCTCTGCATCGTCCCCTTCCTAGGCCTCGCCGTCGTCCACCGCCCTGGTGCTCTCGGCGCGGCGTGGTCAACGTGGTCAACGACCGACTTCAATCGGAAGAGTACTGTATGTGGAGAGACTGACAGTTGGGTCCACGGCGGCCGCAAGGAAGTGCCTCCTTATTAAGTGCAAAATAATTATTCCTCCACCTGACAGCAGGGACCCACCGGACGGGCCACCTTATTTCGCGAAAAAAACATTTCCCCCTGACTGCTGGGACCCACCGGACAGGCCACCGTATTTCGTGAAAAAACGTTCCCTCGCTGTCAGCTCGGACCCACAAGAAGTGCCTCCTTATTACGCACAAAAAAATGAATACTCCCCCTGCTAGCTGGGACCCACCTTGGTGGGAGGATGACTTGTGGGCCTACTAAGTTGATGGGGACGGAGGGCTTTGTCAACTTAGTCAATATGAACGATTCTAGCTCCAGTGACCGTACAATGTCCATCCAACGGCCGTAGTGCTTCTTCCTTCTCTGGTCTTCTTGCTCCAGCCGCCCAAAGCAGCGCCGATCGTGCCGCCTGCTCCTGCCTCCTGTGGCCAGCTGCGCTGCCGCGGAGGCCTCACCACCCCCTACTATTCCCACCGCTGGCCAGGCCCTGCGGCGACGGCAGCCTCACACCACAGCGAACCAGTGAACCCTCGTACTCCTCTATGCGTGGGCATCCACTGCCACGTCTTCCCCGGCTCCGCGTCGTCCCCTTCCTAGGCCTCGCCGTCGTCCACCGCCCTGGTGCTCTTGATGCGGTGTGGTCAACGTGGTCAAGGAACGACTTCCATCGGACGTGGACTTTATGTGGAGAGGCTGACAACTGGGTCCACGGCTGCAGTAAGGAAGTGCCTCCTTATTACGCGGAAAATAATGATTCCTCCACCTGACAACAGGGACCCACTAGACGGGCCACCGTATTTCAAGAAAAAAACGTTTCCCCCCTGACTGCTGGGACCCACCAGCTACACCTTCGCATGCAAGGAAGTGTGTCCAGGCAAAAAAAAAAGGTTCGCCCCCCTGACTGCTGGGACCCACCAGTTACATCTTCGCACGCTAGGAAGTGCCTGACAGTCGGGACCCATCTGGTCGAAGCGTACGTAGCATTGTCATTCTGGTCATGAACGTTCACGTACATATATACTGGTCGATGTAGAGGCGCGCACGTGTCGTAGTAGAGGCGCGTACGTGTCGTAGTAGAGGCACGCACATAGCATGTACACGTACGTACAACGGCCAGTGTGCAAGAAAGAAAATACAGCCACGTATGTGTACATACGGGCAGGGTCTCGAACGCCTACTGGCGCATACGTATGGCCAGGCCTCGTGTACATGGTTGGGTCGGAACGGAGAAACAGCGTCGTCGTCGTGTTCATGGGGAGCCTACCGGCTGGGTCGGAACGGAATGCGTGGTCGTGTTCATCGGGAGGGCTTGGATGGAACAGGCGATGGAAACGAGGCCTGGCGTACGACAGAACGTAGGAAACGCACCTCCTACATTCGGAACGAGGTCCTGTTGATCGGGAGGGGTCTGGCGTACCGCAAAACAAAGGAAATGGACCTCCTACGGTCAAAACGGGGGTCCTGTTGATTGGGAGTGGTGTGGCGTACCGCAAAATGGACAAAACAGACCTACGGCCGAAACGGGGGTCCTGTTGATCGGGAGGGGTGTGGCGTACCGCAAAACGGACGAAACAGACTTGTGTTGGAGTGCTATGGTCGAAACGGGGGTCCTGCTCATCGGGAGGGGTGTGGCATACTGCAAAACGGGACTCCACGAGATACTGTTCATCTCCACCGTCGACCTCCTCCAGGCTCCACGGGCTACCGTCGACCTCCTCTAGCCTCCACGGGCTCCTGTTCATCCAACCTCCACCGCGCGCTACTCCACTGGCTACTATTCAACCACCCCTCCACGTGCACCCCTCCACCATCTATTGTTCATCCAGCCCTCCACACCACGGGGTCCTGTTCGTCCAGAGGCAACACCACCGCTCACTGTTCATCCAACCCCCCCCCCCCCCCCGCGCAATGCTCACTGTTCATCCAATCGATCAGCTTCAGTTAGCAGGAGTAGCGAAGGAATCGCTCGATCGGGTTCAGTTAACAGCCATCGATCGATCGCTCGGGTTCAGTAACGCGTAGCCTGCAGTGCAATCGCTCCGGTTCAGTTAGAGCCCAACGCCTTGCTCGGGTTCAGTTAGAGGCAACGCCTCGCACACACGCGCGTACGTGTGCGAGAGAAACGTGCATCGCTCGGCCCCCGACCTCCCACCGTAACCAGGAACTCCCCAAAATTTTCCTCGCCCTCGCTTCTACCATGGTTTTTTCCGTCATGGACGGCCCAAAGAATGTCATGCAGCTGCGTCTCCGGCCCGCCCAGGACGAAAAGCCCATTTTTTGTCATGATTTTTTTGTCATAGAAGTAGGAGCCCACCACATCTATGATGATACCGGGTTTTGTCACAATTATCGTCATAGAAGTGTCATATGTATGACAGAAAAAAAATTCGTTCGGCCCAAAATGTCACGGATGTGTCTTTTTTTTGTAGTGAGAGTACCGAACCAAAGCATTAACACATAGTGAATACATGAACTCCTCAAACTATGGTCATCATCGGGAGTGGTCCCAATTATTTTCACTTCGGGGTTGCCGGATCATAACACATAGTAGGTGACTATTGACTTGCAAGATAGGATCAAGAACTCACATATACTCATGAAAACATAATAGGTTCAAATCTGAAATCATGGCACTAGGGCCCTAGTGACAAGCATTAAGCATACCAAAGTCATAGCAACATCAATCTTAGAACATCATGGCTACTAGGGATCAAACCCTAACAAATCTAACTCGATTAGATGGTAAATCTCATCCAACCCATCAACGTCCAGCAAGCCTAAGATAGGATTACTCACGCACGACGGTAAGCATCATGAAATTGGTGATGGAGGATGGTTGATGATGACGATGGTGACGGATTCCCCTCTCCGGAGCCTCGAACGGACTCCAGATCAGCCCTCCCAAGGAAGATTAGGGCTTGGCGGCGGCTCCGTATCGTAAAACGTGATGAATCCTTCTCTCTGATTTTTTTCTCCCCGAAAGTGATTATATGGAGTTGGGGTTGAGGTTGGTGGAGTCCCAGGGGGACCACGAGGCAGGGGCGCGCCCCAGGGGGGCGCCCTGCACCCTCGTGGACAGGGTCTGAGCTCGCTGATGCTGATTCTTTCACCAATATTTTTCATTAATTCCAAAACATGTCTTCGTGGATTTTTAGGTCATTCCGAGAACTTTTATGTTTACACAAAAATAACACCATGGCAGTTCTACTGAAAACAGCGTCAGTCCGAGTTAGTTCCATTCAAATCATGCAAGTTAGAATCCAAAACAAGGGCAAAAGTATTTAGAAAAGTAGATACATTGGAGACGTATCAGCGAGCACACGACACGTCATGAACCTCTGGCTCTGTGTGGGGGCCTATGCAATTTTGAACGCATGCACCAGATCAATGTTGTGCATTAGGTATTCAACACATATGCATGCATCACGCACCTAGCTCCATAAATATGTTTGGGGCACATGCATGCAATGGTTGTCTTTGCACACTCTCACTCGCTTGGTTATGGGCGGCAAGCCTATATATATTTGTGGGCCCACATGGACGTCCATCATTTTGATCAGCGACGAGAAAGGATACCAGGGTGGATTCCTATTCTTTGGTTCGTGTTTCTTTATAGTAGGTTGATCATTCTAGGCCTAATTAAGTTTGAGCGCATGCATGCTACGCATTGTGAACCCTCAATCAGTGTGGGGATTTTACGGTTCCAAAGCATGGTGCCACATCAAATTTGTACATTGCATATTCAAACTCCACACACACCACTTCCATATACATAATTGGGCCACATGCATAGAGTGGGTTTTGTCTTCAGACAGTACTCCTTCGTGAGTTTATCGGCGACAAGCTAGCCCATTTTGCGGGGCCGTGTGGACGTCCATCACTTTGACCAACAACGAGCGAGAGATGTTGTACGATCAAGTTGGATTCCATTTGACCCGTGTTACAGTACGTCTTGGTGAGATGCCCTCCCCCCGACACGTGTGTGGGGGGGCTACTTCGCACTACCCGCAACCTCCGTGAAGTCGCGGGATGTCCGGTTATTTTGCGAGGCACACGTGCCACATCAAATCTGTGAATGGTAGTTAAATATCACACCACACCCTTTTCATACACATAGTATAGGGCCACCCGCAGGTGGTTCATATGTGGTCTCACCCATCTCATGCCACAAACACACATTTTTGGGTTGACACATGGTCCACCTTTGTCCGGAAGCGAAAGGAGGAAGTTTGACCATATATATGTGAAGGAAATATGCCCTAGAGGCAATAATAAAGTTGTTATTTATATTTTATTATTTCATGATAAATGTTTATTATTCATGCTAGAATTGTATTAGCCGGAAACTTGATACATGTGTGGATACATAGACAAAACACCGTGTCCCTAGTGAGGCTCTACTAGACTAGCTCGTTAATTGGAGATGGTTAAGTTTCCTAACCATAGACATGTGTTGTCATTTGATGAATGAGATCACATCATTTGGAGAATGATGTGATGGACAAGGCCCATCCGTTAGCTTAGCATAATGATCGTTAAGTTTTATTGTTGTTGCTTTCTTCATGACTTATACATATTCCTTTGACTACTTATGCAACTCCCGGATACAGTAGGAATACCTTGTGTGCTATCAAACATCACAACATAACTGGGTGATTATAAAGATGCTTTACAGGTATCTCCGAAGGTGTTTGTTGGGTTGGCATAGATCAAGATTAGGATTTGTCACTCCGATTATCGGAGAGGTATCTCTGGGCCCTCTCGGTAATGCACATCATGATAAGCCTTGGAAGCAATGTGCCTAATGAGGTAGTCACGGGATGATGCATTACGGAACGAGTAAAGAGACTTGTCGGTAACGAGATAGAACTAGGTATGAAGATACCGACGATCGAATCTCGGGAAAGTAACATACCGATGACAAAGGGAATTAGAATATGTAGGAACCAATATGAGAATCCAGGTTCCGCTGTTGGTTATTGACAGGAGAGGTGTCTTTGGTCATGTCTACATAGTTCTCAAACCCATAGGGTCCGCATGCTTAATGTTCGATGACGATTTTGTATTATATGAGTTATCTGATTTGGTGACCGAATGTTGTTCGGAGTCCCGGATGAGATCACGGACATGAAGATGAGTCTCGAAATGGTCAAGAGGTAAAGATTCATATATAGGAGGATAGTATTTGGACACCGGGAGTGTTCCGGGGGTACCGGGTACGTATCGGGTTATCGGAAGGGGTTTCGGGCTACCCCCGGCAAACTATATGGGCCTATTGGGCCAAGAGGGGAAACACAGCAGCCAGCATGGGCTGCTGCGCTACCCTTGCGGGCCGAACAGGAAGGGCAAAGTAAAAGGGTAAGAGAGAAGGAAGGGGAGGCAATTTGGCCTCCCCCTTCCTTCCCTCCTCTCTCCCCTTTCCTTTCCTCTCCGGAAAAGATGGCAAGGGGGGCGTATTGGAAAAGGCCCCCAACTAGGATTCCTCCTACTTGGGGCGCCCCATGGCTGTCCCCCTCCCCCTCCCACCTATATATCTGTGGGGAGGGGGCGCCTAGAACACACAAGAAACATTGTTAGCCGTGTGCGGCGCCCCCTCCACAATTTACGCCTCCGGTTGTATTCAGGTAGTGCTTAGGCGAAGCCCTGTGCGGATCACTTCACCATCACCGTCACCATGCCGTTGTGCTGACGGAAATCTCCTTCAACACTTTGCTAGATCAAGAGTTCGAGGGACGTCATCCAGTTGAACGTGTGCAGAACTCGGCGGTGCCTTATGTTCGGTACTTGATCTGTCGGAACGAGAACAAGTTCGACTACATCAACCGCGTTGTCAAACGCTTCCGCTTTCGGTCTACGAGGGTACGTGGACACACTCTCCCCCTGTCGTCACTATGCATCTCCTAGATAGATCTTGCATGAGCATAGGAATATTTTTGAAATTGTATTCTACGTTTCCCAACAGTGGCATCCGAGCTAGGTCTATGCATAGATGATATGCATGAGTAGAACACAAAGAGTTGTGGGCGGTGATCATCATACTACTTACCACCAATGTCTTATTTTGATTCAGTGGTATTGTTGGAAGAAGCGTCCCAGACCAACCGTACATGACCATGTTCATGAGACCGGTTCCACGGACAGACATGCAATTAGTTTTGCATAAAGGTGGCTGGTGGGTATCTGTTTCTCCAACTTTAGTTGAATCAAATTTGACTGCGGCCGGTCCTTGTTGAAGGTTAAAACAGCAAACTTGTTAAATCATCGTTGTGTTTTTGATGCGTAGGTAAGAATGGTTCTTACTAGAAGCCCGTAGCATCCACGTAAAACTTGCAACAACAAAGTAGAGGACGTCTAACTTGTTTTTGAAGGGCATGTTGTGATGTGATATGGTCAAGGCATGATGTGATATATGTTATTGTATGAGATGATCATGTTTTGTAAAAGTTACCGGCAACTGGCAGGAGCCTTATGGTTGTTGCCTTATTGTATGAAATGCAAATGCCATGTAATTGCTTTAGTTTATCACTATGTGTTAGCGATAGTTGTAGAAATAATAGTTGGCAAGACGACAACGGCGCTGCGATGCAGATCAAGGTGTCAAGCTGGTGATGACGGAAATCATGACAGTTCTTTGGAGATGGAGATCAAAGGCACAAAATGATGATGGCCATATCATGTCACATATTTTGATTGCATGTGATGTTTATCTTTTATGCATCTTTTTTTGCTTAGTACGGCGGTAGCATTATAAGATGACCCCTCACTAAAATTTCAAGGTATAAGTGTTTTCCCTGAGTATGCACCGTTGCGACAGTTCATCGTGCCGAGACACCACGTAATGATCGGGTGTGATAAGCTCTACGTTCACATACAATGGGTGCAAGACAGTTTCGCACATGCAAAATACTCGGTTTAAACTTGACGAGCCTAGCATGTACAGACATGGCCTCGGAACACTGGAGACCGAAAGGTCGAACGTGAATCCTATAGTAGATATGATCAACATAGAGATGTTCACCATTGATGACTACTCCATCTTGTCGGTGTCAAAACCAGCGGATCTCGGGTAGGGGGTCCCGAACTGTGCGTTTAGGCGGATGGTAACAGGAGACGAGGGACACGATGTTTTTACCCAGGTTCGGGCCCTCTTGATGGAGGTAAAACCCTACATCCTGCTTGATTAATATTGATGATATGGGTAGTACAAGAGTAGATCTACCACGAGATCAAGGAGGCTAAACCCTAGAAGCTAGCCTATGGTATGATTGTTGTAATGTATGTTGTCCTACGGACTAAAGCCCTCCGGCTTATATAGATACCGGAGAGGGCTAGGGTTACACAGAGTCGGTTACAATGGTAGGAGATCTACATATCCATATCGCCAAGCTTGCCTTCCATGCCAAGTAAAGTACCATCCGGACACGAGCCGAAGTCTTCAATCTTGTATCTTCGTAGTCTTGGAGTCCGGCGGACAATGATAGTCCGGCTGTCCGGACACCCCCTAGTCCAGGACTCCCTCAGTAGCCCCTGAACCAGTCTTCAATGACGATAAGTCTGGCGTGCATAATGTTCGGCATTGCAAGGCGGGTTCCTCCCTTGAATAATCTAGAGAAGATCATGAACACCAGGATAGTGTCCGGCTCTGCAAAATAAATTCCACATTCCACTGTAGAGAGAATAAAATGTACACTTAGTTCAATCTGCTGACGTATTATGCGGCGTGACATCACACCGCCACCAGGTCTTTGTTTGAATTACTATACCACCTCAGCATGTCTAGCGAAGCGGTTTCCTTGGCACGTCTTGTCGAAGCAGAGATCGTGTTCCCCTTATTCCGGGATCCTCATCAATACGTGCGTGGGTAACCCAACCACTCCCGTCGCCACACCTCCTCTATCGAAGGGGAATCCCAAACGGTCACGGAGACGGCTCTTGGTATTTCTTCCTCTTTATAAGAGGACCAAGGCTCGCCATTGTTCTTCAATCTCGCATCGAATCCCTTCCCCGCTCCCAGTTCCAACACCTAGAGCCTCAGATTCGAGCGCTTCGGATCCTTAATCATGTCCGGCTCCGACCTCCAGGGCCGGTGGATGCCCTCCTCCGTCACGGAGGAGGACATATTGAAGTTGCGTGAGGCCAAGTACCTGGCCTATGAGGTTTCGCACAGGTTGCCTGCCCCAGGGCAGGCCGTGCCAGCCCCCGATCCCGGCGAATACGTCCTTTTCGTATCCCACCTCCGTCGGGGTTTAGGTGTCCCGACGGATCCCTTCATGAGAGGGCTCCTATTCTACTACGGGCTGGACTTTCACGACTTGGCTCCGGAGTCCATCCTCCATATCTCCGCATTCATTATTGTCTGTGAAGCCTTCCTCCGCGTCATTCCCCACTTCGGCTTATGCTGAAGACCTTCAAGGTGGAGCCGAAGATGATCGGGGGGCGTTAAGCGGAGTGCGGCGGGGCGACCATAAGCAAAAAGGTCGATGCCCCGTGGCCCGAGGGTTCCTTCCAAGAGGAACCCGGACTGTGGCAACAGGAGTGGTTCTATATCACCGCTCCAAGGGGCAGCAGGCAAAAGCCGCCACCCTTATTCCGCCCGGGACCTCCACGCCAACTGATGTCGTGGGTCAACCAAGGGCTTAAATGGGGGCCGTCCGAAGACGTGCCTTCACTGCAGGGCCGGATTCGAGATCTCCAAGCAAGGGAGATCGACCTGATCAAGGTGATGCAGGTCATGCTAATCAGGCATCTTCTGCCCTGCAAACGCCGTCCTCTCCGTCTATGGGAGTTCAACCCGGAGGGACCTCGGATTCTCCAACACTTCATGGGTGCGACACCCGTGGAGATGTACAAGTTGTTCTTCGGACCGCAGGTGGCGTGTCCGGATTGAGCCGAGGATGCAGGTCTAAGCCGCGATCGCCCGGATACTCAGGTAAGTATCTCAGAGTCCGGACATTCTGTTTATGTGCCTTTCTGGAGTTTGCCTTCTGACCCTTTATTCTTTACAGGAATGGGTGGCGCGATCAAGGCTGATAAGGTGTCCGGCCCCCCTCCCCGAGACCGCACAGGAGCCCGTGCTGGTCAGAATGTTGGAGGTTGCGCCCACAGAAGGGGGCGTCGGGGAAAATAGAGGAGCTAATATTTCGCCCAAAGGGGCGACTGAAGAAGGAGGAAGCAAGAACCCCTCCCTTCAGGGGGAGAAGAGGACCGCCTCCGAAGATCCGGAGGCGAAAGCCCCTAAGCGTGGGAAGATATCTTCCCTAGGGGGTACGGCGCCCGGAAAGAATCCGGACGCACAATCATCATCAAAGGATCGGCCCTCCAGCGAGCCGTGAGTATGAAAGAGGGAGTTAATTAATAAGGAAATACCTTCATTTGTGCTTCTGTAGATAACCAAAATATTTATATTGCAGTTCGGATCTGCAGCCTTCTCAGATGAGTTCATCTTCGGGGGACCTTCTTCCGGAGATGATGGAGAGTGATACGCCTCCATCCGCAGCGCCGCCAGATGAGGCAGGCGAACCCGAAGTGTCATCACGAAGGGTATCCCCGAGTCCGGAGGGGCCAGAGAGTTCGGCACCTACTAGTGTCCGGCCGGGACAACTGAAGAATTTGCTTGAGAAGGCGTCTATTTCAGAAGATCATCGTGCGTTAATGCGTATGGTGATTGGAAGGATTTCGTCCGCCGAGAGCGAATTGCGTAATGCTGCCATGAGTTTGCTGGCGGGATTTGAGGTATGCGAGAATGACGCACCCCTTTGTTTTTTAACAGTTTTGCATATAAAAAATGCGCCCTGTATAGATAGTAGCCCCTGAGACTCGGTAGGTTGTCGGAAACGACAGCGTACCGAGGATCGAAATCTAAAGAAATGAGTTCCGTCATTCCTGTACAGGTGGCGGATAGTCCGGGGGCTAACCGGACTAGTGAGTTTGCTGAGTTAAATTGGCAATTGGACTTGGCAGATGCGAACATCGCACTTGTCAACAGGCGACTTGACGAGTCGCAAGGTAAAAGAATTCTCCGCAGTCGCTTTATTAAGGGGGTCAAAGCCCTCCTCTGATAAATTATATGTTGTTTATACAGACGGTGCTGCTTCTGTGGAGGGCCTTCGGGCCGAACTTGCTCGAGCTAAGGAGCAAGCCCGAAGGAGTGAAGCGGCTGCCTCGAGGGCGGCCGAGGAGTTGAAAGCCGAAAAGGCTGCGCACTGCCTAAGCAGGGCCGAGGTGGCCGAATTGGCCATAAAAGTAAAGGATGCTGCCGACCGCAATGAGGCTCTTGAAAAGGAGCGCTTATCGGAGCGGGAAGACCTGAAGAAGGCCATCGCCGAAGCCAAGGATGCTCGCTCTGCAATGCGGGCTATGAAGGAGGAACTGCGCCAGGCCGGAGAGATCGTGGCTGGCAAGCCTTTTCTGCTGCGTCGCCGGTTTATGGATGGAAAGTATGCTCAATTTGAGCGGCTGTGGAGTCCGGAGGATCCATATATGGACTTAGCTGCAAGTGCGGCCGATGCCATTAAGCACTTTCGGGGCCAGAAGGATCACGAAACGGAAGAGCTATATTGGTCTCAATTCCACAGTCTGGATCACCCACTTCCATTGACAGACCGGTTGGCCGAATGGGCCGAGCTAAATAGACTGTCCGGACTTGCCATGACTGACATCGTGGCCCATGTCTGGCCAGAGAGGTCCAAGGCGACGAGCTACTTTGGCTTATTACAGCAATTCCTTGGAGCGGTGCCGCATATAAAGGAGATGAAGCGGTCGGCCTGTATAGAGGGCACGTGGATGGCTCTTACCCGTGTAAAGGCGCATTGTCCAGAGATGGACGCCACCGCTGTTGCTGCCCAGGGTTCGGATGAAAACCGGCTCCCTGCTGAGCACTATTTCGGGGAAGTTATGCGTGGCGCTCATGTAATAGAGTCACAGTGCTCGAAGAATGTAACGTTCAAATGAATGCATTAGCTTATAAATCAATGATTATGTTATAACTGCTTTTTATACTTGTGCGTCCAAGTAGTAAAACTTCTCCTGTGCAGCCGTTTACGTATACTTGTGTATAACTTGAAAGATGGCAGTCTTCGGCTTCAGCCCCCACGCACAAGGTGCTGGGGTGTTCGCAAAAATAGCGCGTTTTCACACTTAATCCGACGTCTCGGTCCTGTTATAAGGAGGTGGTAGCGTAGCGAACGAGGCAATCCGGACTATAATTCTTTATCACTTTCACTTAGCGCGTGGAGCTCGAGGGTGGGGCTACGACATAGCCCCTGGTGGCATCGCCCTTCTCCGAAATTGGAGCGCGTGTGCCTGACCGGGAAACGGCCCTTCATCAAAGCGGAGAATTATAAACATTCCGATAGTCGATCGAGGGCTGACCAGTCTCTCGCTGTATCATGACAGTCAGTTTTCGGCTTTCTCTACTGAGGTGCTCGCCCAGCCGAACTGGGGCACAATCGCAGTAGTTCTCCTGGTGCCGCGTTAGCCGATGATACGGAACGTAAGGCAGCAAAACACAGGAGCCGGGCAAACCCAACATTTGACTAAAGACATGATTCGGAGCTGATGCATATAATGCCTAACTCGAGACGCCGAACACTCCCTAAGGTGTTCGGTCTTTATAATAATGAGCAGAACGATGCCCTAAGCCCCTAGTGTCCAGGTACGGGCATGGTCTTCTGATGCGGCCGATGCCAAAGCGTCAGGCTCCGCTTTGGCTATAGGAAGAAACCAAGGGAGAATAACAACAAGAGACAGTAAAAAAGGTCTACGCAGGGTCTTAATCTGAAAAGAATCCTCACAACGGGTACCTACTGCACGTCTGCGCCTGTGTCTCCGTTGCGCCGTTATCCTGGACGGGTATGCACGTTGTTCATCTGTAAAAAGAGAGGAACGTTTAGTTAAAAAACAATTCGTGCAAAAAATATTAGAAATATAAATAATTAAAGCGGGGTTTGTATGAACCCACGGTTATTTGTGCGCGCAGCCCCCTGTGAAGGGGTATGCGGCTAGGGAGCCCCTAGCCTACTGACGCCGGATTCGTCTATCCAAGTCTGGGGTCTTTAAGTGACCCTCGCACTAAAATTATGCCACGCGGTCCGGGCATCTTGAGTGTAAGAGATGCGTAATGCGGTATGGCGTTGAAGCGGACAAAAGCCTTTCGTCCCAAGAGTGCTTGATATTCACTTTCAAATGGGACGATGTGAAAAATTAATTTTTCGCGTCGAAAATTGTTCGGCGATCCGAACACGACTTCTAGTAATATGGAGCCTGTGCACTTGGCGTAATGTCCTGGCGTCACTCCTTTGAAGGAAGTGTGGCTGTGTCGAATTTTGGTAGGGTCTATCCCCATCCTACGGATTGTGGTTGAATATAGAAGGTTTAAGTCACTGCCTCCGTCCATTAGGACGTTAGTAAATTGCAATCCTTCTATTATAGGATTTAATATCAGGGGAGTCCGTCCCGCATTTCGAACGCTTCTGGAATAATCCAGGTGGTCGAAGGTGATTGGTTTTGATGTCCAATCTCTACGGACTGCTGGGTTGGACCGTGCGAAGCTCTTTTTAGAAAGTGCCGCACTATTTTTCTGTATTATCACATGAAGTGAGTTTACTGTTTTGACCCCTTGTGGGAAAGTCTTTTGTTTTCCGGTGCTCTGCTGGTGGGGTTTATCTTCTTCGCTTGACGCGTCGAGCCCCTTGTGTTCGGCATTTAGTCGGCCGGACTGTTTAAAAACCCAACAATCCCTGTGGGTGTGATTTGCAGGCCTTCCGGGGGTACTGTGGATTTGACATATCCGACCCAAAATTTTGTTTAAGTTGGACAATTCGTCACTGTCATGCTTAAGAGGCTGTGTTTTATTATTGGGTCGCGAGCTTTTGAATCCGGCGTTGACTGCCGTGCTCTTTGGGCTTTTCTCTTTATTCCGGCGCTGCTCTTTTCTGCGCCGTGATTTTCCATTTCCATCTCTTATCTCTGATGTACTTGGGTCACTGGTGCTGCATCGTGCTAACTAGCTATCCTCGCCCGCACAGAAGCGGGTCATGAGGCTTGTCAGTGAGGACATTGTCCTCGGTTTCTCTTGACCGAGGTGCCTGGCGAGCCATTCGTCTCGGACATTGTGCTTGAAAGCTGCTAAGGCTTCGGCATCCGGACAGTCGACTATTTGGTTCTTTTTAGTAAGGAACCTGTTCCAGAATTTCTGCGCTGACTCTCCGGGCTGTTGGGTTATATGAATTAGGTCATCTGCATCCGGAGGGCGGACATAAGTCCCTTGAAAATTTGCTCTAAACGCGTCCTCGAGCTCTTCCCAACTTCCAACAGTATTTGCTGGGAGGCTTTTAAGCCAATGACGGGCTGGCCCTTTGAGCTTGAGGGGTAGGTATTTGATGGCGTGGAGATCATCTCCTCTGGCCATATGTATATGTAGTATATAATCTTCTATCCAGACTCCAGGGTCTGTTGTTCCATCGTAGGCCTCTATGTTTATGGGTTTAAACCCTGCTGGGAATTCATGGTCCAGCACCTCGTCAGTGAAACATAGTGGGTGTGCGGCGCCCCTGTATTTGTGTGTGCCGCTATCATCGGACACTTGACGTGTTGTCTTGCTTCCTGGGGCCTTCTCCTTTGGCCCGTAGATGGATCTGGCTGGGCCATCTATCCTTCCAAGTTCGTTGGTTGGTTTATGTGGGGCGCCGCTGTCAGAATTTGGCCTATCATCTGGCCGTCTATCCAGCCAGGAAGCCTCTTTATTTTTGGACGGTGGGGGCTCTATGGCCTCCTCGTCGAATTCTGGTAACAGCTTGCGCTTCGGGTAGCTCTTTGATTGGTGGCCATTGCCGTACTTATCTGCGGTCTTGAGCACTTTGCTCCATCTCATTCTGAGTGTGTCTTCCGCTATTTTGAGCCTCCGTTTTTCCTTCTTCAGGCTTTTTGCTGTGGCTATAAGCCTACGCTTGAAGCTCTCTTGTTCGACGGGATCCTCGGGTACGACGAATTCGTCATCGTTGAGGCTTTCTTCGTCTTCGGAGGGAGGCATATAATTATGATCCTCAACCTCTTTATCTGTCGTCCCCTCATGAGGGCTTGCTTCTACATCCTCCTGCGCTGAGTCTTGCTGGAGGGGATTGTCTTCGGCACGCTCTGGAGTATTATTATCTCCTGTGCCGGAATCTCCATTCTTGCTGTGGAGAGATTTAGAGCGGTGCCGCCGACGCCGGCGCTTGGGCTGTTTCTTTAAGGGATCTGCCTCCGCTGTTTCTTCGCCGTCCCCATCTTTTGGGGTATCCACCATGTACACGTCATATGACGAGGTGGCCTTCCAGTGCCCTGTGGGCGCTGGTTCCTGTTCGTCTCCAGCATCGTCGTCCATAGCGTCGATGTCTTCGGAGTCGTAGTCTAGCATGTCGGTTAGATCGTCGACAGTGGTTACAAAGTGGGTGGTGGGTGGGCTCTAAATTTCTTCGTCGTCCGCATCCCAACCATCCTGGCCATAATCCGGCCAGGACTCTCCTGATAACGAGAGATGCTTTAGTGAATTTAAGATATCGCCGAAAGGTGAGCATTGGAAGATGTCCGCGGCGGTGAATTCCATAACCGGCGCCCAATCCGGATCGATTGGTAGCGGCGCGGGAGGTTCGGAGTCCGGCGAGGAGTCCGGCGCCTCAGAATCACGAGTTTCGCAGGGGACAAGATTAGTGTTCGGTTCCATTGCCGTGGATGTTGAAGCCCCCGGGGCGGCGTCTATCCACCGGCCCTCGATCTGGGCGATCGGCTCCGGGTCAATGGCCGGGGCGGATCCGTGTGCGGCCACCAAGGCCCTATTCGGCGGCAGAGCTAGATCATGCCCATCGTCACAGTGCGGCGCGCTTGGCTGTGGCTCGAGTCCATCGAGGATCAAGTCTCCTCGGACATCGGCCGTGAAGTTTAAGCTTCCAAATCTGACCTGACGGCCAGGGGCGTAGCTTTCGATCTGCTCCAGATGGCCAAGTGAATTGGCCCGCAGTGCGAAGCCGCCGAATACGAAGATCTGTCCGGGGAGAAAAGTCTCACCCTGGACGTCGTTGTTGGTTGAAGATGCCATCAAGCCTATCAGTGACGACACAGAGGAACTCTCAATGAAAGCATCAATGTCGGTGTCAAAACCGGCGGATCTCGGGTAGGGGGTCCCGAACTGTGTGTCTAGGCGGATGGTAATAGGAGACGAGGGACACGATGTTTTTACCCAGGTTCGGGCCCTCTTGATGGAGGTAAAATCCTACGTCCTGCTTGATTAATATTGATGATATGGGTAGTACAAGAGTAGATCTACCACGAGATCAAGGAGGCTAAACCCTAGAAGCTAGCCTATGGTATGATTGTTGTAATGTATGTTGTCCTACGGACTAAAGCCCTCCGGTTTATATAGATACCGGAGAGGGCTAGGGTTACACAGAGTCGGTTACAATGGTAGGAGATCTACATATCCGTATCGCCAAGCTTGCCTTCCACGCCAAGTAAAGTACCATCCGGACACGAGCCGGAGTCTTCAATCTTGTATCTTCGTAGTCTTGGAGTCCGGCGGACAATGATAGTCCGGCTGTCCGGACACCCCCTAGTCCAGGACTCCCTCACATCTCATGTGATGATCGAACATGGTTTAGTTGATTTGGATCACGTAATCATTTAGATGACTCGAGGGATGTCTATCTAAGTGGGAGTTCTAAAGTAAAATGATTAATTGAACTTAATTTATCATGAACTTAGTCCTAAAAGTATTTGCATATCTACGTTGTAGATCAATAGCTCGCAATATAGCTCCCCTATTTTATTTTTGATATGTTCCTAGAGAAAACTAAGTTGAAAGATGATGTAGCAATGATACGGACTGGGTCCATGATCTGAGGAGTATCCTCATTGCTGCACGGAAGAATTATGTCCTTGATGCACCACTAGGTGACTGACCTATTGCAGGAGCAGATGCATATGTTATGAATGTTTGACAAGCAAGGTATGATGACTACTTGATAGTTTAGTGCGCCATGCTTTACGGCTTAGAACCGGGACTTCAAAAACATTTTGAAAGACTCGGAGCATATGCGATGTTCCAAGAGTTGAAATTAGTATTTCAGACTTATGCCCGTGTCGAGAGGTATGAGACCTCTGACAAGTACTTTGCCTACAAGATGGAGGAGAATAGCTCAGCCAGTGAGCATGAGCTCAGAATGTCTGGGTACTACAATCGCTTTAATCAAGTGGGAGTTAATCTTCTAGATAAGATAGTGATTGACAGAGTTCTCTATTCACTATCACCAAGTTACTAGAACTTCATGACGAACTATAATATGTAAGGGATGACGAAAACGATTCCCAAGCTCTTCGTGATGCTGAAATCGGCGAAGGTAGAAATAAAGAAAGAACATCAAGTGTGGATGATTAACAAGACCACTAGTTTCACGAAAAAGGTCAAGGGGAAGAAAGGGAACTTCAAGAAGAATGGCAAGAAAGTTTTCACTCTCGGGAAGAAGCCCAAAGCTGGACCCAAGCCTGAAACTGTGCTTCTACTGCAAAGTAAATGGTCACTGGAAGCAGAACTGCCCAAATACTTGGCGGATAAGAAGGATGGCAAAGTGAACAAAGGTATATTTGATATACATGTTATTGATGTGTACAATACTACTGTTCATAGTAGCCCCTGGGTATTTGATACCGGTTCAGTTGCTAAGATTAGTAACTCGAAACAGGAGTTACGTTAAGCATGAATATGACTAGATCATGTTTATTGCAATACAATTATTCATTTAAGTCAGAGAATAATTGTTGTTTTGTTTACATGAATAAAACCTTCTATGGTCATACACCCAAGGTGAATGGTTTATTGAACCCGATCGTAGTGATACACATATTCATAATATTGATGCCAAAAAAATGCAAAGTTAATAATGATAGTGCAACATACTTGTGGCACTGCTGTTTAGGTCATATTGGTGTAAAGCGCATGAAGAAACTTCATGCAAATGGATTTTTGGAATCACTTGATTATGAATCATTTGATACTTGTGAACCATGCCTCATGGGAAAGATGACTAAAACTCTGTTCTCCGGAACAATGGAGCGAGCCAATGACTTATTCTAAATAATACATACCGATGTATGTGGTCCAATGAGTGTTGACGCATGTGGCGGGTATCGTTATTTTCTGACCTTCACAGATGATTTGAGCAGATATGGGTATATCTAATTAATGAAACACAAGTCTGAAACATTTGAAAAGTTCAAAGAATTTCAGACTGAAGTGGAGAATCATCATAACAAGAAAATAAAGTCTGTACGATCTGATTGCAGAGGAGAATATTTGAGTTACGAGTTTGGCCTTCATTTAAAATAATATAGAATAGTTTCACAACTCACGCCACCTGGAACACCACAGCGTAATGGTGTGTCCGAACATCGTAACCGTACTTTATTAGATATGGTGTGTTCTATGATGTCTCTTACTGATTTACCACTATCGTTTTGGGGTTATGCACTAGAGACAGCTGCATTCACGTTAAATAGGGCACCATCTAAATCCATTGAGACGACACCGTATGAACTGTCGTTTGGCAAGAAACCTAAGCTATCATTTATTAAAGTTTGGGATTGCTATGCTTATGTGAAAAAGCTTCAGCCTGATAAGCTCGAACTCAAATCGGAGAAGTGTGTCTTAATAGGATACCCAAAAGAAACTGTTGGGTACATGAGGGAGTCCTGGACTAGGGGGTGTCCGGACAGCTGGACTATCAATGTCCGTCGGACTCCAAGACTACGAAGATACAAGATTGAAGACTCCGGCTCGTGTCCGGATGGTACTTTACTTGGCATGGAAGGCAAGCTTGGCGATACGGATATGTAGATCCCCTACCATTGTAACCGACTCTGTGTAACCCTAGCCCTCTCCGGTATCTATATAAACCGGAGGGCTTTAGCCCGTAGGACAACATACATTACAACAATCATACCATAGGCTAGCTTCTAGGGTTTAGCCTCCTTGATCTCGTGGTAGATCTACTCTTGTACTACCCATATCATCAATATTAATCAAGCAGGACGTAGGGTTTTACCTCCATCGAGAGGGCCCGAACCTGGGTAAAAACATCGTGTCCCTCGTCTCCTGTTACCATCCGCCTAGACGCACAGTTCGGGACCCCCTACCCGAGATCCGCCGGTTTTGACACCGACATTGGTGCTTTCATTGAGAGTTCCTCTGTGTCGTCACTGATAGGCTTGATGGCATCTTCAACCTGCAACACTGTCCAGGGTGAGACTTTTCTCCCCGGACAGATCTTCGTATTCGGCGGCTTCGCCCTGCGGCCCAATTCACTTGACCATCTGGAGCAGGTCGAAAGCTACTCCCCTGGCCGTCAGGTCAGATTTGGAAGCTTAAACTTCATGGCCGATGTCCGAGGAGACTTGATCCTCGACGGACTCGAGCCACAGCCAAGCGCGCCGCACTGTGACGATGCGCATGATCTAGCTCTGCCGCCGAACAGTGCCTTGGTGGCCGCACACGGATCCGCCCCGGCCATTAGCCCAGAGCCGATCGCCCAGATCGAGGGTCGGTGGATAGACGCCGCCCTGGGGGCTTCAACATCCACGGCGATGGAGCCGAACACTAATCTTGTCCCCTGCGAAACTTGTGATTCCGAGGCGCCAGACTCCTCGCCGGACTCCGAACCTCCCGCGCCGCTACCAATCGATCCGGATTGGGCGCCAGTTATGGAATTCACCGCCGCGGACATCTTCCAATGCTCGCCTTTTGGCGATATCTTAAATTCACTAAAGCATCTCTCGTTATCAGGATGGTTGGGATGGTTGGGATGCGGACGCCA
The DNA here is from genome assembly GCA_963921465.1 of Triticum timopheevii. Lineage (NCBI taxonomy): Eukaryota > Viridiplantae > Streptophyta > Magnoliopsida > Poales > Poaceae > Triticum > Triticum timopheevii. The sequence goes on along the minus strand of OY997262.1, from coordinate 163,261,526 downwards.
AAGAAATTCAGAGCCCACCCACCACCCACTTTGTAGCCACTGTCGACGATCTAACCGACATGATAGATTACGACTCCGAAGATATCGACGCTATGGACGACGATGCCGGAGAAGAACAGGAACCAGCGCCCACAGGGCACTGGAAGGCCACCTCGTCATATGACGTATACATGGTGGATACCCCAAAAGATGGGGACGGCGAAGGAACAGCGGAGGCAGATCCCTTAAAGAAACAGCCCAAGCGCCGGCGTCAGCGGCGCCGCTCTAAATCTCGCCACAGCAAAAACGGAGATTCCGGCACAGGAGATAATAATACGCCAGAGAGTGCCGAAGACAATCCCCTCCAGCAAGACTCAGTGCAGGAGGATGCAGAAGCAAGCCCTCATGAGGGGGCGGCAGACGAAGAGGTTGAGGATCATAATCATATGCCTCCCTCCGAAGACGAAGCAAGCCTCAACGATGACGAATTCGTCGTACCCGAGGATCCCGTCGAACAAGAGCGCTTCAAGCGCAGGCTTATCGCCACAGCAAACAGCCTAAAGAAAAAGCAGCAACAGCTTTGAGCTGATCAGAACCTGTTGGTCGATCGATGGACCGAGGTCCTCGCGGCCGAAGAGTATAAACTCAACCGTCCTTCCAAAAGTTACCCAAAACGCAAGCTGCTCCCCCGATTAGAGGAGGAAGCATACGTACATCCATCACCAGCGCACGATATGGCTGACCGACCACCCCGTGGTCGTGACAGAGAGGCATCCAGGCCCCCAGCCAAGACCATACCCCGGCATCGCTCCAAAAGTACGAAGCCAAGAGGGAACGCGCCGGACTTGCGAGACATATTGGAGGACAAAGCAAGGCAATCCAGATCCATCTATGGATCACGTGGGCGCCCTACGACCCACGGCGAATACCGTCGTGCCGGATACAATAACCCCGGCCGAGCCGAACACAGCAGACAGCGCTCTCTCGAGCTGCGTCGTGATATTGCTCAATACAGGGGCGCCGCACACCCGTTATGCTTCACTGACGAAGTAATGGATCATCAGATCCCCGAAGGGTTTAAACCCGTAAATATTGAATCTTACGATGGCACAACAGACCCCGCGGTGTGGATCGAAGACTATCTTCTCCACATCCATATGGCCCGCGGCGACAATCTCCATGCCATAAAGTACCTCCCACTCAAGCTTAAAGGACCAGCTCGGCATTGGCTTAACAGCTTGCCCGCAGAGTCGACTGGGTGTTGGGAGGACCTGGAGGCCGCATTCCTTGATAACTTCCAAGGCACATATGTGCGACCACCAGATGCCGATGACCTAAGCCACATCATTCAGCAGCCAGACGAATCGGCCAGACAATTCTGGACACGGTTCTTGACGAAGAAAAATCAAATCGTCGATTGTCCGGACGCAGAGGCCCTTGCAGCCTTCAAACATAACATCCGGGACGAATGGTTAGCCCGACACCTGGGGCAGGAGAAGCCGAAATCCATGGCAGCCCTCACATCGTTAATGACCCGCTTTTGCGCGGGAGAGGACAGCTGGCTAGCCCGCAGCAACAATCTCCGTAAAAATTCTGGCAGTCCGGATACTAAGGACAACAACGGTAGGTCACGTTGAAACAAAAACAAGCGCCGAATTAACGGCGACGATAAGGAAGATACGGCGGTCAATGCCGGATTCCGAGGCTCTAAACCCAGTCAACGGAAGAAGCCATTTAAAAGAACCATTCCTGGTCCGTCCAATCTGGACCGAATACTCGACCGCTCATGCCAGATACATGGCACCTCTGAAAAGCCAGCTAACCACACCAATAGAGATTGCTGGGTGTTCAAGCAGGCCGGCAAGTTAATTGCCGAAAACAATGACAAGGGGCTAAATAGCGACGACGAGGAAGAGACCCGGTCGCCGAACAACAGAGGACAGAAGGGTTTTCCCCCACAAGTACGGACGGTGAATATGATATACGCGACCCATATACCCAAGAGGGAGAGGAAACGCGCACTAAGGGACGTCTATGCGATGGAGCCAGTCGCCCCAAAGTTCAACCCATGGTCCTCTTGTCCGATCACTTTCGATCGAAGAGACCATCCGACCAGCATACGCCATGGCGGATTCGCCGCATTGGTCTTAGACCCAATCGTCGATGGGTTCCACCTCACGAGAGTCCTGATGGACGGCGGCAGTAGCCTGAACCTGCTTTATCAGGATACAGTGCGCAAAATGGGCATAGACCCATCAAGGATTAAACCTACAAAGACAACCTTTAAAGGTGTCATACCAGGAATGGGAGCCAATTGTACAGGCTCAGTCACACTGGAAGTTGTCTTCGGATCCCCGGATAATTTCCGGAGCGAAGAGTTAATCTTCGATATAGTCCCGTTTCGCAGCGGCTATCACGCCCTGCTCGGACGAACCGCGTTTGCCAAATTCAACGCGGTGCCGCACTATGCATACCTAAAGCTCAAGATGCCAGGCCCTCGTGGAGTCATCACGGTCAATGGGAATACGGAACGCTCCCTCCGAACGGAGGAACATACAGCGGCTCTCGCGGCAGAAGTACAGAGCAGCCTTCCAAGGCAATTCTCGAGTTCGGCCGTTAAACGGCCGGATACAGCAAAGCGCGCCCGGAGCAATATCAACCAAGACAACTTGGCGCAATCAGAGCACGCGTAGCAATGCGGCCCCAACCCTCGCCTGCGTATGATCGCAAGAATAACACTCCGCGTACATCATTACGCTTTGGAGATACCATGGGCACAGGGGAGGGGGCACGATCACAATGGACCCAGAGTGCAGTTCAACCACACCAGGGGCTCGCAAATGTGCCTCTCTTTTTTTATTATTAGTTTTTCTTTTTTGTACACAGGACTCTGTTAACCAGAAGCCCTGTCCGGCAGTGAACTTGCCGAACTCATGATGCAACAGTCAGGGACTTAAGAAGGCTGCGTCGAACACTCAGGTGGTCTCAATTACGAGCATTAAATTCAATTATATACACCAAATCCGCAGCTCATCCCTGGAGGGGGACATGTTTATTTAGTCCAAATCCCTTGCTTACCGCACTATTTGTATCAGTCCACTCTACTAGCAGACTTTTCTTCCATTAATAATGCTCCGGGCCTATTTTTGCATTCTTTGCATACGCATGATGTGCCATCCGCACTCATTATTCCTGGGGGCTTCTTCTACAGAAGCTCAGTTATACGGGTTTTATACCTAGCACATGTGTCAAGCTTCCACATGTACCTTTTATTCGCCATTATATGCATCGATATGACTTAAGTTCTGGCCAAGCTGGGTTGCCTGGCTCCTGTGCTTACCCCTACGTTCCCGATTGTTCGGCTAGGAGGTAAAGGGAGCACCTCTGCGATTGTTACTGCCGGGTCAGCCGGATGTGTACCTCAGACTGGGTGAAGCCGAAAGCTAGCGTTCTTAAGGGAATATTCGGTCGGTGACTTAAAAGATGACTTTTTACCTATTTATCTATTTGCCCCCAGATGTTTTACTGCTTTCTTTGCAGTCCGGACATGCACTTTAGGGCATGCCTCCCAGGGAAAGGAACCCTTAACGGAACTATTCTCCCTGGAAGATGTTTCTTACTAACCATGTAATATAACATAATCAGTTGGGCACTTGTCTGATAAAGCACTAATGACCCCTACGCCTGGTCTCCATGCATACCACGGTTGTTTCTTAACCAAAAAGGTATTCGGACACACTCCGGACTCTAGGGTCTCGAGGTCGAAGCGAAAAGGTCGGCAAAGACAAACGATCTACAATCCGGCTAGAAGGCATTTCTCGCAATTGCATCACATTATATATATATATATATATATATATATATATATATATATATATATATATATATGCTCATTATATGACATCTGGCACCCGTATATTTTGGTACGGCAAAATACACCAGGGGCTTATGTTCCCCACTTTATGGTGTGATAAAGTCCGAACACTTTCACAAGTGCGGCACCCCGAACTTATAGCATTATATGAATCGGCTCCGAATCATGTCTTGGGTCAATAGTTGGGTTTGCCCGGCTCCCACGTTTTGGTGCCTTATGTTCCGTTCTGTTGGCTAAGGTGGCACTGGGAGAACCACTGCGATTGCGCCCCGGTTGAGCCGGGTTAACGCCTCAGTGGAGAAAGCTAAAACTGACTGGCATGATAAGGAGAGAGACTGGTCGCTGTTCGAGAGGTTTTTTCGGGTCCTTAAAGACTCACGCCGCTTCGAGCGAAGTTCCGGATGATGTCCGATGAAGGCGTGGATAGCGCCCCGGATTCGGTCTTCCGAATACCAGGGGCTTCGCCGAAATTTAAAATTATAGAATTCTATGGCTAAGTGAGAGTGTTCAAGCATTATAAGTCCGGTGCCTTGTTCGTCGTGTTGAGCGCCTCCCTAGATGGACCCAAAAATGGGAACAAGAGTGCTCAAGTTTATCACCGAACACCCCAGCACTTGTGGCTTGGGGGCTGAAGCTAACAACTTGCCATCTCTCAGATTTTATAAACGGCCGCACAGAAGGTAATATTTTAAATTAAACAAGCGTTGCTCATGGCGCATATGAACGAAGTTTTCAGCGCACAGGATAAATAAACAGCGAGTTCACTCAAAGATTACATTTCGGGAGCACTCATCTGCAATACTGCAGGCTCCCTTCAGGATAATTTTATAATACTTCTCCGGCGTGCGATACTCCTTGCCCGGTGGCGGTGGGTCCGTGAGAAGCTTCTCCGCATCCAATTTGCCCCATTGCACCTTTATGCGGGCAAGGGCCCGATGAGCACCTTCGATACAGGCGGAGCGCTTGACTACATCCAGCCTGGGGCATGCATCCATCAGTCGCCGCACGAGGCCAAAGTAGCTACCAGGCATGGCCTGTCTAGGCCACAGCCGGACTATGAGGCCCTTCATGGCCTCCTCAGCTACCTTGTGGAGTTCGACCAGCTGCTTCAGCCTTAGGGGCACCGGATGGCCGGCCTCAGTATACTGAGACCAGAAGACCTTCTCCGTCGAGCTCCCCTCCTCGCCATGATAGAATGCGGCGGCATCAGACGCACTACGCGACAGATCTGCAAACGCCCCTGGAGAGCTCCGAATTCGGGTAAGTATCAGGTAGTTCACATTAACATGCCTGCTTTGCATGAAAAACGCCTTACCCGCCGCTATCTTCTTTATGTCCTCAACCTCCTGAAGGGCCTTATGGGCCTCGGCCTTGGCGGACTTGGCACTCTCGAGAGCCGAGGCAAGCTCGGACTCTCGACTCTTGGAGTCACGCTCCAAACTCTCATGTTTTTCCATGAGAACCTACAGCTCTTGCCGAACTTCTGCCACACGTGCCTCTTGCTTTTCTCGCTCAGCACGTTCCGCGGCCGCATTGCGTTCGGCCGCGGACACAGCATCCTTCAGGGCTGCCACCTCGTTAGTGGCCCCTGCAATGCACATATTATCCTTGTTAATTTTATTTGCAACCAAAATCCTTTTCTGTAAGGTACTTATTCAAAGAGGTGTTACTCACCTTCTTTTTCCTCGAGCTGCTTCTTTGCGTGGCCGAGCTCTTGCTCGGACCGCTCGAGATCCTTCTTTAGCACGTCAACCTCCGCCGTTAGTGCGGCAGAGGTCAGCAGTGCAGCCTGCAAACCCATATTGACATATTTTAGGCAACCCTGCGTATATCTTGTTATAGATCCTTAGTCCGGCTTTTCTTTCCGAACACCGAACTAAGCATCAGGGGCTACTGTCTATGCGGTATTACATTACATAATTTTAACTTTTTTACCTCAAAGCCTGTTAAAAGGCTGCTGTAGGCTTCGGTCATCCCGCTCTTAGCGAGCTGAACTTTCTTAATCACCGCACTCATGATAGTGCGGTGTTCTTCCTCGATGGAAGCGCCTTTAAGCGCCTCCAGCAGGTTATCCGGCGCCTCCGGTTGGACGGAGGCTGCCGGCGTCACAGTCCTGCCCTTCTTTCGAATGGGCCGCTTGCCGGACTCTGGAACCACTGCGGGTTCCGATGTAGAGTCCGGCACGAAGTCCGGGGGGCTGCCTGACGGCGCCTCCGGAGCCTCCTCCTGATGGGTCCCTCTTTGGGATCCCACCTCGACGTCCTCGTTGGCGCGTGGGGTGGAGGCAGTCGGGATGGAATTCACATCCGACGAAGCCAATGACCCGCTCGATGAGTCGGGGAGATCATCATTGGCCGGACTGCAGGCAGAATGCGGCGTTAGAAGGATACTACGCGACATAAAAATTACACATCAAGGATCCGGATACTTACGATCTTGCCGGACGCCTGGCCCTTGGAGGCCACTCATCCTCACCAACGCTGATGTTGGCTGAACTGTCCGGGGGGATAGTTCTCCCCCTCTTGGACCCTTCGGCCCCCCCGATGGGGGAAGCCTTCCTTTTCTTCTCTCCCTCCTCCGGGAGAGAGTACTCCTCCTCCTCGTCTTCGGGAGAGGAGTCCTCGTCGTCGTTAGACGCCTGATTGCGGGAACTCTTTCGAGTCCCCGCGGCCACCTTCTTGGCCTTCTTCTCCAACACCACGTGCGGTGCCGGAACCAGCAGCCCTGTTAAGCGGGCGTTCGCTAGATCTTCTGGCATGGGAGCCGGGCTGATGAGCAGCTTGGCCTTCTCCATCCATTCCTGTCTAAGGAAGAGGTAGAATGAAACCTCACTAGAGTCAATCTAATTATCACAAGTGTCCCGTAATGGGGTTGAATCACTTACCTCGTCAGTTGGATGCTGCGAGCTGAATCCGCGGTCTTCGGTCGCGGACGCGGGGGCTTCGGCGCCCTTGAACAGCACCCTCCAGGCGCCTTCGTATGTTGTATCGAAGAGCCCGCTTAGCGCCTGGTGCTGTTCCGGATTGAACTCCCATAAGTTAAATGCCCGTTCTTGGCATGGGAGGATCCGCCGGACGAGCATGACTTGGACCACGTCGACGAGCCTGAGCCTATTGCTCACCATCTTCTTGATACATGCTCGGAGTCCCGTCACCTCCACCGGATTCCCCCACTGCAAGCCCTTCTGTTTCCAGGAGGTGAGCTGCGTGGGGATGCTAGATCTAAACTCGGGGGCCACCACCCATGTGGATTTGCGCGGCTCAGTGATATAGAACCACCCCGATTGCCACCCCTTGACGGAGTCCATGAAGGTCCCTTCTAGCCAAGGGACGTTGGGCAATTTGCCCAACATGGCGCCTCCGCATTCCGCTTGCGTACCCTTTACAACCTTCGGATTGACGTTGAAGGTCTTGAGCCACAAGCCGAAGTGGGGCTGGATGCAGCGAAAGGCCTCGCACACGCCTATAAACGCCGAGATGTTGAGGATAAAGTTCGGCGCCAGATCGTGGAAATCCTGGCCGTAGTAAAACATGAGCCCCCGGACAAATGGATGGAGCGGAAAGCCCAGTCCGCGGAGGAAGTGGGGAAGGAAGACGACCCTCTCATGAGGCCCGGGGGTAGGGATGAGCTGCCCCTCGTCGGGCAGCCGATGCGCGATATCGCCGGAAAGGTATCCGGCGCTGCGCAGCTTGGTGATGTCCTCCTCCTTGATGGTGGAGGCTAACCATTTACCTCCCGCTCCGGACATATTCGGAGAAGGTTGAGGCGAGATGCGCGAGCTCGGGCGTTGGAGCTTGAGTTCGCGGGGATGGATAAGCAAAGGAGGAAGAAGGCGTAGGTGAGAAGGTGAATCCTTATCCCTTATATATAGGCGGACATAACTATACGTCCCCCACCAGCCTGGTAAAACTCGCTTATCTCCCAAGCGCCACCATCGATGGCGCGGTTGGGTTACCCACGCACGTATTGATGAGAATCCCGGAATAAGGGGAACACGATCTCTGCTTCGACAAGACGTGCCAAGGAAACCGCTTCGCTAAACATGCTGAGGTGGTATAGTAATTCAAACAAAGACCTGGTGGCGGTGTGATGTCACGCCGCATAATACGTCAGCAGATTGAACTAAGTGTACATTTTATTCTCTCTACGGTGGAATGTGGAATTTATTTTGCAGAGCCGGACACTATCCTGGTGTTCATGATCTCCTCTGGATTATTCAGGGGAGGAACCCGCCTTGCAATGCCGAACATTATGCACGCCGGACTTATTGTCATTGAAGACTGGTTCAGGGGCTATTGAGGGAGTCCTGGACTAGGGGGTGTCCGGATAGCCGGACTATCAATGTCCGCCGGACTCCAAGACTACGAAGATATAAGATTGAAGACTCCGGCTCGTGTCTGGATGGTACTTTACTTGGCGTGGAAGGCAAGCTTGGCGATACGGATATGTAGATCCCCTACCATTGTAACCGACTCTGTGTAACCCTAGCCCTCTCCGGTATCTATATAAACCGGAGGGCTTTAGTCCGTAGGACAACATACATTACAACAATCATACCATAGGCTAGCTTCTAGGGTTTAGCCTCCTTGATCTCGTGGTAGATCTACTCTTGTACTACCCATATCATCAATATTAATCAAGCAGGACGTAGGGTTTTACCTCCATCGAGAGGGCCCGAACCTGGGTAAAAACATCGTGTCCCTCGTCTCCTGTTACCATCCGCCTAGACGCACAGTTCGGGACCCCCTACCCGAGATCCGCCGGTTTTGACACCGACAGTACACCTTCTATCACAAATCCGAAGGCAAGATCTTTGTTGCTAAGAATGGATCCTTTCTAGAGAAGGAGTTTCTCTTGAAAGAAGTGAGTGGAAGGAAAGTAGAACTTGATGAGGTAATTGTACCTTCTCTGGAATTGGAAAATAGCTCATCACAGAAAATTGGTCCTGTGATGCATACACCAACTAGAGAGGAAGCTAATGATAATGATCATGAAACTTCAGATCAAGTGGCTACCGAACCTCGTAGGTCAACCAGAGCATGTTCAACACCAGAATGGTATGGTAATCCTGTTCTGGAGGTCGTGTTACTAGACCATGACGAACCAACGAACTATGAGGAAGCGATGATGAGCCCAGATTCCGCAAAGTGGCTTAAGGCCATGAAATCTGAGATAGGATCCATGTATGAGAACAAAGTATGGACTTTGGTTGACTTGCCCGATGATTGGCAAGCCATAGAGAATAAATGGATCTTCAATAAGAAGACTGACGCTGCTGGTAATGTTACTGTCTACAAAGCTTGACTTTTTGCAAAAGGTTTTCGACAATTTCAAGGAGTTGACTACGATGAGACTTTCTCACCCATAGTGATGCTTAAGTCCGCCCGAATCATGTTAGTAATTGCCACATTATGAAATTTGTCAAATGGATGTCAAAACTGCATTCCTTAATGGATATCTCAAAGAAGAGTTGTATATGATGCAACCAGAAGGTTTTGTCAATCCTAAAGGTGCTAACAAAGTGTGCAAGCTCCAGCGATCCATCTATGGACTGGTGCAAGCATCTCGGGGTTGGAATATACACTTTGATAAGGTGATCAAAGCATATGGTTTTATACAGACTTATGGTGAAGCCTGTATTTGCAAGAAAGTGAGTGGGAGCTCTGTAGCATTTCTGATATTATATGTGGATGACATATTGCTGATTGGAAATGATATAGTATTTTTGGATAGCATAAAAGGATAATTCAATAGGAAATGTTGAATGAACAACCTCGGTGAAGCTGCTTACATATTGGGCATCAAGATCTATAGAGATAGATCAACACACTTGATAAAAATTTTCAATGAGTACATACCTTGACAAGATTTTGAAGTAGTTCAAAATGGAATAGTCAAAGAAGGAGTTCTTGCCTGTGTTGCAAAGGTATGAAGTTGAGTAAGACTAAATACCCGACCACGGCAAAAAATTGAAAGAGAATGAAAGTCATTCCCTATGCCTCAGCCATAGGTTCTATAAAGTGTGTTATGCTATATACCAGACCTATTGTGTACCTTGCCATGAGTTTGTCAAGGGGGTACAACAGTGATCCAGGAGTGGATCACTAGACAGCAGTCAAAGTTGTCCTTAGAGGACTAAGGAAATATTTCTCAGTTATGGAGGTGATAAATAGTTCGTCGTAAAGAGTTACGTCGATGCAAGCTTTGACACCGATCCGGATGACTCTGAGTCTCGATCTGGATACATATTGAAAGTGGAAGCAATTAGCTAGAGTAGCTCCATGCAGAGCATTGTAGACATAGAAATTTGCAAAATACATACAAATCTGAATGTGTCAGACCTGTTGACTAAACTTCTCTCACAAGCAAAACATGATCACACCTTAGTACTCTTTGGGTGTTAATCACATAGCAATGTGAACTAGATTATTGACTCTAGTAAACCCTTTGGGTGTTGGTCACATGGCGACGTGAACTATGGGTGTTAATCACATAAATATGTGAACTATTGGTGTTAAATCACATAGCAATGTGAACTAGATTATTGACTCTAGTGCAAGTGAGAGACTGAAGGAAATATGCCCTAGAGGCAATAATAAAGTTGTTATTTATATTTCATTATTTCATGATAAATGTTTATTATTCATGCTAGAATTGTATTAACCGGGAACTTGATACATGTGTGGATACATAGACAAAACACCGTGTCCCTAGTAAGCCTCTACTAGACTAGCTCGTTAATCAAAGATGGTTAAGTTTCCTAACCATAGACATGTGTTGTCATTTGATGAACGAGATCACATCATTAGGAGAATGATGTGATGGACACGACCCATCTGTTAGCTTAGCATAATGATTGTTAAGTTTTACTACTATTGCTTTCTTCATGACTTATACATATTCCTTTGACTTTGAGATTATGCAACTCCCGGATACCGGAGCAATAACTTGTGTGCTATCAAACATGACAACATAACTGGGTGAGGTATCTTCCAAGGTGTTTGTTGTGTTGGCATAGATCGAGATTCGGATTTGTTACTCCGAGTATCGGAGAGGTATCTCTGGGCCCTTTCGGTAATGCACATCATGATAAGCCTTGCAAGCAATGTGACTAATGAGTTAGTCATGGGATGATGCATTAAGGAATGAGTAAGGAGACTTGCTGGGAAAGAGATTGAACTAGGTATGAAGATACCGACGATCGAATCTTGGGCAAGTAACATACCGATGACAAAGGGAATTATGTACATTGTCATTGTGGTACGACCGATAAAAGATCTTCGTAGAATATGTAGGAACCAATATGATAATCCAGGTTCCACTGTTGGTTATTGACCGAAGAGGTGTCTCGGTCATGTCTACATAGTTCTCGAACCCGTAGGGTCCGCACGCTTAACGTTCGATGACGATTTTGTATTATATGAGTTCTGTGATTTGGTGTCCGAATGTTGTTCGGAGTCCCGGATGAGATCACGGACATGACGAGGAGTCTCAAAATGGTCGAGAGGTAAAGATTCATATATAGTACGATAGTATTTGGACACCGGAAGTGTTCCGGGGGTACCGGGTACATATCGGGTCACCGGGAGGGGTTCCGGGCTAGCCCCGACAAACTATATGGTCCTATTGGGCCAAGAGGGGAAACATAGCAGCCAGCATGGGCTGCTGCGCCCCCCTTGCTGGCCGAATAGGATGGGGAAAGGAAAAGGGGAAGAGAGAAGGAAGGGGAGGCAATTCGGCCTCCCCCTTCCTTCCCTCCTCTCTCCCATTTCCTTCCCTCTCCGGAAAAGATGGTAAGGTGGGGGGGGGGGCGAATTGGACAAGGCATGTGGGGAAGGGGAGCCTAGAACACACAACAAACATTGTTAGCCGTGTGTGGCGCCCCCCTCCACAGTTTACGCCTCCGGTCATATTCACGTAGTGCTTAGGCGAAGCCCTGCGCAGATCACTTCACCATCACCGTCACCATGTCGTCTGATACGTCTCCAACTTATCTATAATTTTTGATTGTTCAATGCTATTATATTACCCCTTTTGGATGTTTATGGCCTTTATTTTACATATTTATATCATTTTTGGGACTAACCTACTAACCGGAGGCCCAGCCCATATTGTTGTTTTATTGCCTGTTTCAGTATTTCGAAGAAAAGGAATATCAAACGGAGTCCAAACGGAATGAAACCTTCGGCATCGTGATTTTTTGGAAGAATATCATCCTAGAGGCTTGGAGATCAAGTCAGAAGACCCTCGAGGAGCCCAGGAGATAGGGGGCGCCCCCCCCCCCCTACAGGGCGCGGCCCCCTGTCTCGTGGGCCCCTCGAGCACCTCCCGACCGACTTCTTTCGCCTATATATGCCTACGTACCCTAAAACCATCGAATATCAAAATAGATCGGGAGTTCCGCCGCCGCAAGCCTCTGTAGCCACCAAAAACCTCTCGGGAGTCCGTTTCGGCACCCGGCCAGAGGGGGAACCCATCACCGGTGGCCATCTTCATCATCCCGGCGCTCTCCATGACGAGGAGGGAGTAGTTCACCCTCGGGGTTGAGGGTATGTACCAGTAGCTTTGTGTTTGATATCTCTCTCTCTCTCTCTCTCGGGTTCTCTCTATGGCACGATCTTGATGTATCGCGAGCTTTGCTATTATAGTTGGATCTTATGATGTTTCTCCCCCTCTACTCTCTTGTGATGAATTGAGTTTCCCCTTTGAAGTTATCTTATCGGATTGAGTCTTTTATGAAAACACTTGATGTATGTCTTGCCGTGCTTATTTGTGGTGACAATGGGATATCATGTGCCACTTGATGTATGTTTTGGTGACCAACTTGCGGGTTCCGCCCATGAACCTATGCATAGGGGTTGGCACACGTTCTTGACTCTCCGGTAGAAACTTTGGGGCACTCTTTGAAGTACTTTGTGTTGGTTGGATGAATCTGAGATTGTGTGATGCATATCGTATAATCATGCCCACAGATACTTGAGGTGACAATGGAGTATCTAGGTGACATTAGGGTTTTGGTTGATTTGTGTCTTAAGGTGTTATTCTAGTACGAACTCTTTAAGAGATCGATCCGAAAGAATAACTTTGAGGCGGTTTCGTACCCTACCATAATCTCTACATTTGTTCTTCGCTATTAGTGGCTTTGGAGTGACTCTTTGTTGCATGTTGAGGGATTATTATATGATCTATCTATGTTATTATTGTTGAGAGAACTTGCACTAGTGAAAGTATGAACCCTAGGCCTTGTTTCCTATCATTGCAATACCGTTTGTGCTCACTTTTATTATTAGTTACCTTGCTATTTTTATTATTTCAGATTACAAAGACCTTTATCTACTATCCATATTGCACTTGTATCACCATCTCTTCGCCGAACTAGTGCACCTATACAATTTACCCGTGTATTGGGTGTGTTGGGGACACACGAGACTCTTTGTTATTTGGCTACAAGGTTGCTTGAGAGAGACCATCTTCATCCTACGCCTCCCATGGATTGATAAACCTTAGGTCATCCACTTGAGGGAAATTTGCTACTGTCCTACAAACCTGTGCACTTGCAGGCCCAACAACGTCTACAAAAAGAAGGTTGTGTAGTAGAAATCAAGCTCTTTTCTGGCGCCGTTGCCGGGGAGGTGAGTGCTTGAAGGTATATCTTTAGATCTTGCAATCGAATCTTTTTGTTTATTGTTTTATCACTAGTTTAGTTTATAAAAGAAAACTTCAAAAAAATGGAGTTAAGTTTGTCTCATACGCTTCATCTTTTTAATATCTTTCGTGAGTATGATGGAAAGGAAAATTGTGCTAGAGTGCTAGAAGAAGAATGCTTTAAAATGCTTGGTACTAAATCTTTGAATGATGAGCATGATTGCAATGTTGTTAGTATAAACTCCTTGAATATCCATAGTACTAATGATGATTTCACTAGTTATGATGAAAATGTTTCCTATAAGCATGTTGATTTTTGTGGAGTAGATTGGATTTGCATGGACACACCAAATAGAGAAAATAGATATTGCAAGAGCCATAAGTATTTAAAAACTAAAGGTTTGCAAGAAAGTCTTGATGAGTGTGCTAAAAGATTCAATATTTTTCGCGCTCCTTGTGAACTTTGCAATGAACGTGGTCATTTAAATCTCCAATGCAAATTGTTTTATGATTGAATCGTGTCCAAAAATTGTGATAGCTTGATTACCCTTGGGCATAATAAAGAGCTTAGTCTTCTTTTGGGGTATGAAGAAATGAAACGTATAACTGAGGGTATTCCAAAATTTATCCTTGATACATTTCTTGATTTTGATCTAGAGGATATTTATATGTTTTGTGTGGAGAATTGCATTGAAAATATTTATATTGCCAATTACCTAAAGAAAAGAAAGCAAATAGAAGATGATGAGAATACTAATGAAAGGGAAGAGACTTCCCAATATCCTCCTATTATTTTTTATGATGAATTAGGTAACGAGGAGGAGCTTTCTATTCAACCAATCTCGTCAATAAGGAGCTCAAATAGGAAGGTTGAACCCACACATAATGTGAAAAAGAAAAAGAAAAGAAGGAGCAACAAAGGTAAAAAGGTATCCCTCCCAAATGATGTTGCTCCTACTACTCATTGTGATGATGATAATTGCTTTACTATTGGTGCTATCCATATTTTTAGTGATGAGAGTGATTATGCTTATGATATGAAAGGGCCCAAGCTTGGGGAAGCTATGTTTAATGAGGATGAAATATTTGAGAATATATTTGCTGAAATTAATGTTTGTCCCAAGCTTGGGGATGCTACTTTTAGTGAAGATGATATTTTTAGCATCCCAAGTTTTGATAAGCAAAGTTGTTATGATGATAGCATGCTTCCTACCTATGATGATTATGAAAGTGGGTTCGGAAGAGAGTCAACTTTAGGAAGTAGTGATCCCACTATTTTGGAGGATATTGAATTTTATTGTGATGAATACGAAAGTGGATTTGGAAGAGTGTCAAATTTATTTAGTGATTCCACTATCTTGGGAGAGGTTTCAATCGATTATGATGAGAACGAAGTTGCTACTTATGATGATTATTGTGATGAAACTTATGCTATAAAAAGTAGTGATGATTATATTTAGAAATCTTGTCATGATTATGATTACCCTTTTTCTGAACATTACTCTTTTAATGTGGAAACAATTTTTAGTGTTCAAGTCTCTTATGATACTCCCACTATTCCGAATTAGAAGAATTTTGCTTATGTGGAGAATAGTAAATTTTATATGATTGTAGATCATGAAAAGAATGCTTTAGGTTCTGGTTATATTGTTGAGTTCATTCATGATGCTACTGAAAATTATTATGAGGGAGGAATATATGCTTGTAGGAATTGCAATAATATCAAGTTTCCTCTCTATGTGCTTCAAATCTTGAAGCTATGCTTGTTTTGCCTTCCTATGCTAGTTGATTATTGTTCCCATAAGTTGTTTGCTCACAAAATCCCTATGCATAGGAAGTGGGTTAGACTTAAATGTGCTAGTCATATGCTTCATGATGCTCCCGTTATGTTTCAATTCTTATCTTTTATGTGAGCATGATTGTCATCATCAGGCCTAGCTAGAGAGGCATTAAAGAAAAGCGCTTGTTGGGAAACAACCCAATATTTATCCTTACTGTTTTTGTGTGTTCACATGATTATGCTACTGTAGTAATCATGTTTTATAGCTTTTGTTTTAATAAAGTGCCAAGTATGACCTTTAGGATAGCTTATGGTGATAGTTGTGTTGATCCTGCTGAGAATCAGAAACTTTTGCACCCAGTATATTAGTTTTGCTAACTCACATAAACGGTGCTTCTGACCTGATTCTTTTTGCTCTGGATTGCTACATGAATTTCTTAGGACTTCCTAATTTGGTACGATTTTTGGGGTTCCAGAAGTATACGTTTGATACAGATTACTACAGACTGTTCTGTTTTTGACAGATTCTGTTTTCTATGTGTTGTTTGTTTATTTTGATGCATCTATGGCTAGTATTAAGTGGTATGAACCATAGATAAGTTGGAATACAGTAGGTTTAACGCCAATATGAATTTAGAATGAGTTCATTACAGTACCTAAGTGGTGGTTTTATTTTCTTATACTAACGGAGCTTACGAGTTTTCTGTTGAGTTTTGTGTTGTGGATTTTTCAAGTTTTGGGTAAAGATTCGATGGACTATGGAATACGGAGTGGTAAGAGCCTAACCTTGGGGATGCCCCGGATGGCATCCCCTCTTTCGTCTTCGTTCATCGGTAACTTTACTTGGAGCTATATTTTTATTCACCACATGATATGTGTTTTGCTTGGAGCGTCATTTTCTTCTGTTAGTATTTGCTTGCTGTTATTTAGAATAATGTTTTGCATCCTTAGTTTCAATAAAAATGTCAAGGATAGCCTTTGCCATGCTTATTTTGCTAGTATACATGTTGCTGTTTGAAAACAGAAAGTTTACCGCTGTTGCAAAAATTCCCTAGAAAAGTCAGAGAACGATATAATGATGAAACATTTTGCATAATGATCTCTGATAAATTTAATACAGTGGGAATTTTATTTCATAATTTTTGGAGTTAGGTAAGTTTGATGAATCTTGCATTCTTTACAGACTATACTGTTTTGACAAATTGCTGTTGTGGTTGCATTGTTTGCATATGTTTGCTTGTTTAATGATTCTATTTGAGGATAGGAGTATTAAATATGCAGAGGCATTTATTATGCAATGTTGAATAATAATTTTAGTGATTTGTTACAGTAGAAATTGATAAGGTTTTGCATTGGTTTATACTAACCTATCTCACGAGTTCTTGTTGAGTTTGTTGTGGATAAAGCTTTTGATAAAAAGAGAAACCATGATATGAGAGGAATTAAGTAGACACAAAAGTTCAAGCTTGGGGATGCCCAAGGCACCCCAAGATAATATTTCAAGAAGTCTCAAGCACCTAAGCTTTGGGATGCCCCGGTAGGCATCCCACCTTTCTTCAACAACTATCGGTTTGTATCGGTTGAGCCTAAGTTTTTGCTTCTTCACATGAGTTGTGCTATCCTTGCAATGTCATTTTATTTTGCTTTGCTTGCTGTTGAATACAATACCAAGATCTGAAATTCTTTAATGTTATAGAGTCTTCACATAGTTGCACAATTATTCGACTACTCACTGATCTTTACTTATATCTTTCGGAGTAGTTTGTCATTTGCTCTAGTGCATCACTTATATCTTTTAGAGCACGGCGGTGGTTATATTTTTTAGAAATTGCTAGTCTCTCATGCTTCACTTATATTATTTTGAGAGTCTTTTAGAACAGCATGGTATTTTCTATGGTTACAAAGTTGGTCCTAGAATGATGAGCATCCAAGTTGGGTATAATAAAAACTATCATAGAAAGTGAATTGGATGCTATGATCAATTTGATACTTGATAATTGTTCTGAGATATGGAGGTAGTGATATTAAAGTCATGCTAGTTGGGTGATTATGAATTTAAAGAATGCTTGTGTTGAAGTTAGAAAGTCCCGTAGCATGCACGTATGGTTAAAGTTGTGTAACAAATTTGAAACATGAAGTGTACTTGGCTTGTGCATCCTTATGAGTGGCGGTCGGGGATGAGCGATGGTCTTTTCCTACCAATCTATCCCCCTAGGAGCATGCGCGTAGTACTTGGTTTTTGATGACTTCTAAATTTTTGCAATAAGTATATGAGTTCTTTTGACTAATGTTGAGTCCATGGATTATACGCACTTTTACCTTTCCACCTTTGCTAGCCTCTTCGGTACCGTGCATTGCCCTTTCTCACCTTGAGAGTTGGTGCAAACTTCGCCGGTGCATCCAAACCCCGTGATACAATACGCTCTATCACACATAAACCTCCCTATATCTTCCTCAAAACAGCCACCATACCTACCTATTATGGCATTTCCATAGCCATTCCGAGATATATTGCCATAAAACTTTCCACCGTTCCGTTCTTCATCATCATGACATACTTTATTTTTGTCATATTGCCATTGCATGATCATGTAGTAGACATCATATTTGTGGCAAAGCCACCATGCATTATTTTTCATACATGGCACTCTTGATTCATTGCACCATCCTGGTACACCGTCGGAGGCATTCATATAGAGTCATATCTTGTTCTAGTTTCGAGTTGTAATTCATATGTTGTACTCAATAGAAGTGTGATGATCATCATTATTAGAGCATTGCCCAAAAATAAAAAAATAAAAAAAAGAAGAAAGACCAAAATAAAAAAAGGGAAAGGCCCAAAAAAATAAAAAAAGAAAAAAAGAAAAAAGGGGGAAAATAAATAAAAGGGCAATGTTACTATCTCTTTTTCCACACTTGCGCTTCAAAGTAGCACCTTGTTCTTCATGTAGTGAGTCTCATATATTGTGCTTCAAAGTAGCACCATGTTTTTCATATAGTGAGTCTCATAAGTTGTCTTTTTCATACTAGTGGGAATTTTTCATTATAGAACTTGGCTTGTATATTCCTACGATGGGCTTCCTCAAATACCCTAGGTCTTCGTGAGCAAGCAAGTTGGATGCACACCCACTAGTTTTCTTTTGTTGAGCATTCATTTATAGCTCTAGTGCATCCGTTGCATGGCAATCCCTACTCCTCATGTTGACATCAATTGATGGGCATCTCCATAGCCCGTTGATTATCCTCATCAATGTGAGACTTTCTCCTTTTTTTGTCTTCTCCACACAATACCCATCATCATATTCTATTCCACCCATAGTGCTATATCCATGGCTCACACTCATGTATTGCGTGAAGGTTGAAAAAGTTTGAGATTATTTAAGTATGAAACAATTGCTTGGCTTGTCATCGGGGGTATAGAAGTTGGGAACATCTTTGTGTGATGAAAATGAAGCATAGCCTAACTATATGATTTTGTATGGATGAACTTTCTTCTGCCATGTTATTTTGAGAAGACATGATTACTTTGATTAGTATGCTTGAAGTGTTACTGTTTCTTTTATAAATATGAACTTTTATTTTGAATCATTTGGATCTGAACATTCATGCCACAATAAAGAAAATTACATTGACAATTATGCTAGGTAGCATTCCACATCAAAAATTCTGTTTTTATCATTTACCTACTCGAGGACGAGCAGGAATTAAGCTTGGGGATGCTCTATATGTCTCCAACGTATCTATAATTTTTGATTGTTCCATGCTATTATATTACCCCTTTTGGATGTTTATGGGCTTTATTTTACATATTTATATCATTTTTGGGACTAACCTACTAACCGGAGGCCCAGCCCATATTGCTGTTTTATTGCCTGTTTCAGTATTTTGAAGAAAAGGAATATCAAACGGAGTCCAAACGGAATGAAACCTTCCGCATCGTGATTTTTTGGAAGAATATCATCCTGGAGGCTTTGAGATCTAGTCAGAAGACCCTCGAGGATCCTAGAACATAGGGGGCACCCCCCCCCCCTACAGGGGCGCGGCCCCCTGTCGCATGGGCCCCTCGAGCACCTCCCGACCGACTTCTTTCGCCTATATATGCCTACGTACCCTCAAACCATCGAATACCAAGATAGATCGGGAGTTCCGCCGCCGCAAGCCTCTGTAGCCACCAAAAACCTCTCGGGAGTCTGTTCCGACACCCTGCCGGAGGGGGAACGCATCCCCGGTGGCCATCTTCATCATCCCGGCGCTATCCATGACAAGGAGGGAGTAGTTCACCCTCGGGGCTGAGGGTATGTACCAGTAGCTATGTGTTTGATCTCTCTCTCTCTCGTGTTCTCTCTATGGCACGATCTTGATGTATCGCGAGCTTTGCTATTATAGTTGGATCTTATGATGTTTCTCCCCCTCTACTCTCTTGTGATGAATTGAGTTTCCCCTTTGAAGTTATCTTATCGGATTGAGTCTTTTATGAGAACACTTGATGTATGTCTTGCCGTGCTTATTTGTGGTGACAATGGGATATCATGTGCCACTTGATGTATGTTTTGGTGACCAACTTGTGGGTTCCGCCCATGAACCTATGCATAGGGGTTGGCACACGTTCTTGACTCTCCGGTAGAAACTTTGGGGCACTCTTTGAAGTACTTTGTGTTGGTTGGATGAATCTGAGATTGTGTGATGCATATCGTATAATCATGCCCACGGATACTTGAGGTGACAATGGAGTATATAGGTGATATTAGGGTTTTGGTTGATTTGTGTCTTAGGTGTTATTCTAGTACGAACTCTTTAATAGATTGATCCAAAGAATAACTTTGAGGTGGTTTCGTACCCTACCATAATCTCTACGTTTGTTCTCCGCTATTAGTGCTTTGGAGTGACTCTTTGTTGCATGTTGAGGGATTGTTATATGATCTATCTATGTTATTATTGTTGAGAGAACTTGCACTAGTGAAAGTATGAACCCTAGGCCTTGTTTCCTATCATTGCAATACCGTTTGTGCTCACTTTTATTATTAGTTACCTTGCTATTTTTATTATTTCAGATTACAAAGACCTTATTTACTATCCATATTGCACTTGTATCACCATCGCTTCGCCGAACTAGTGCACCTATACAATTTACCACTGTATTGGGTCTGTTAGGGACACAAGAGACTCTTTGTTATTTGGTTGCAGGGTTGCTTGAGAGAGACCATCTTCATCCTACGCCTCCCACCGATTGATAAACCTTAGGTCATCCACTTGAGGGAAATTTTCTACTGTCCTACAAACATATGCACTTGCAGGCCCAACAACGTCTACAAGAAGAAGGTTGTGTAGTAGACATCATCATCATGCTGACAAAACTCTCCCTCGACACTTTGCTGGATCAGGAGTTTGAGGGGCGTCATCGAGTTGAGCGTGTGTAGAACTCAGAGGTGTCGTACGTTCGGTACTTGGTTGGTCGGAACGAGAAGAAGTTCGACTACAACAACCGCGTTGTCAAACGCTTCTGCTTTCGGTCTACGAGGGTACGTGGACACACTCTCCCCCTCTTGTTGCTATGCATCTCCTAGATAGATCTTGAGTGAGCGTAGGAATTTTCTTGAAATTGCATGCTATGTTTCGCAACAATATGATGGACTCCTATAGGTTTTGTGTTATGGTAGGGTGAGATTTCAAACCTAACTATCCGGCGGCATGCATTCACATCTAGGATTCCCTTACCGCCGACACGAAGTGGGGTTCATAGGGGGTGGCTGACTAGCAATACTGTGCACTTTGTGCGACAGGTGTCACGCCAAAGTTCTGCATTGGGTATTCGAACATGAAACCACCCTTTTCATACATATATTTGGTCCACATGCAAGTGTGTTCGTGTTCTGAACCTTTCCCACGATATTATTTTTGCCAAACTTATAAACAACACACAAGTTGGATGCAGAAACCATCCGCGATTGGGTACGCAACAAACATGGTTCGGTCAGACTACCCATGTGCCACGCCCATGCCCCTGCAGTCACTCACATCAGCATAGTAGATTGGGCTCCACGAGGCTTCCCTCCTACACTCGAAAATATCTACTGCCTCGTAGTCTTGAAAATATCTACCCATGTAGACGGTTTTTCTGTTTGATAGGACACGATTCGTATGTATTAACCGTGTGAGACGTCTGTTACTCCCTCTCTGCTTCAATCAGTTGATCCAAATTTTCAGTAGCCCCGGATGTTTTTTGAACTAGAGCCCCGACATTTTACTCCTGCCTGCATCCCTCGCAATCTCAAAAATATCTGCTCGGCTGGAGTGGTTTTCTATTTGATAGCACGTTTTAACCGTGTGTGATGTTTGTTACTCCCGCCCCGCTCTGCTTCGATCCCTTGATCAAAATTTTCGGTAGCCCTGCCATTTTACTCCTGCCTAGTAAAATTTCCAGTACCCGCAACAATTCCTCAAGCACCACCTTGGACCCCCTCCACACACACACCCCAAATCCTTCGCTCACCCCAAATCCCCCGCTCACACACATACACACCACCCCTCCCTCGCTCGAAACCTAGCTAGGTCGCCGCCGCACCGCCTCCATCGTCAACCTCTACTGGTCTGCCCGTGCAGTTTAACCACCGATATACATACCCTCGCCGCCCTGAGTTTCTTAGATGACGCCTGCGAAACACCCCCTTTCCCACAGATCCCCATCCGCACCCCCTCCTCCACTCCAGAGCATGGCAGCCTAAGCCCGCGATGCTTCCCGGGGAGCTCGAGGAGCGAATGGCCCAAAAGAGCTTTACCACGGCCTCTTCACAAGATGTTGGCGAGGTGGCCGCCGAGGAAGCTGATGACGATGACTAGACCTGGATTGAGCCTTTCAATGAGTGGGCTAGAGTATTCTAGCATGTCATAGATGCCGCTGCGACATCAAGGTCATTGACAGCGACGGCTTGACGCGGGCTATGTCATAGGTTAAGTTGCCCACCCCCAACCCTTCGGGTTTGACAGCTGTCAATCTCATCGGTGGCCCTGCCACTGATCTCCTGCGGCTTTGTTATGAACAATTTGCCATCCTTCATCGGCATGGAGCCTCTTTTATCATTTCTGAAGGACATGTTCTGCGACGATGGCTTGGGATGCTCAGCTAGCAAGTCAAACCTCATCTACGGCAACCACGAGGAGGAGCCAATCTGTGACAAGTGAGGAAGCCCATGATTTGTTTTCTCGAACCCCTTTTGTAGTGAGAACCTTTCCAGTATTTATTGCTATATTTGGTTGTTTGCATTACGCCTTGTTTATTTCTACGGTTTATGGTTGTTCGGTTGTTTGTACTTAGCATATGTCTAGTTTCAATTGCCATCTTTGATTGTTTGTAGTATGCCTTGTTTATTTCAGCTATTCATAGTGTGATGTTCTATATGTGCTAGTATGAACTGTGCAGTTCAATTTCATCAATACCAATTTAAACAATAGCTCTATGAATGACTATATTTGGTTGCTATTAAGCTTGTTGTACTCCTTCCGAATCTTTTTAGTTCGCATACAAGATTTTTCTAAAGTCAAGCTGTCGGTGTCAAAACCGGCAGATCTCAGGTAGCGGGTCCCAAGCTGTGTGTCACGGATCGATGGGTAACAAGAGACAGGGGACACAATGTTTACCTAGGTTTGGGCCCTCTTAATGGAGGTAATACCCTACTTCCTGCTTGATTGATCTTGATGGATATAGAGATTACAACAGTTGATCTACCTCGAGATCATATGTTGTGGTCTAAAACCGAATGGTACGATGAATACCGTCATAATGATCTAGCATATCCCTATCGACTAGCCCAACCTCGGCTTATATAATATACCAGAGGCCTAGGATAACAGGATTCCTAGTCAAATACGTCGGTGGAGAGGAGTCCTTGTCTTGATCACCAAGTCTTGTGGAATCTTCCTCGTGTATACATCGGCTGTCCGAATTGGCCCATGAGTAAACGGCCATGGGGGTCCTCGACCCAATCCAACTGATTGGGAAACGACGTGATGACTACCCCCTAGTCCAGGACACCGTCAGTAGCCCCGTGAACCGGTCTTCAAGTTGGGGACGCTCCTCGATTCTTCCGAACTATTCTTCATCTTCGGTCGTCGGTCTTGAAAACTAGTTCAACAAATATTCTCATCTTCGATCTTGAGATCGCCAAAGTGAATCGGAAGAGTTTACATGTCAAGTATCCGAGGAGCCCCTTTAAGTTCTCGGCCTTTATCAATGCCTTGTTATTTTTTACGCCACACCTCGGGTTTGAAGTTGTTCCCATGCGGCGGTGTCGTCTTCATCCGGGCTCCAACGTCGGACTGCATTCAAGGTATCTTTTGTAGCCGAGCACCAACGCCGGACTGTATCCGAGCTCCAACGCTGGACTATATCCCGGCTCCAACGCCGGGCTGTATCCGAGCTCCAATGCCGGACTATATCCGAGGTGTCAGGATCACCTTGGCTTGAAAAAGTTTGAAGGAGGTTATCCAAGCTTAACGCTGGAAATGCCCTCTATGGAGCCAGCTACTTGCATCCGAGCTATATCCCGAAATGCTTTCGAGGTGGTTCGGCACCTCGGTCATGGGTTGATTGTTTGCGGATTTTATTTCCGATGCGTGTAAATTTATTTGCTGTCAATATGTATAACCAGTAGCCCTCAAGGTGTGTATCGGTCTAAAACCCGAGACGCACCTGAAGGAAAACATGAAATTGCTGATCCTAGTAGCCCCTGAGACTCAAGTCGTTTTGCAAAATCAGCCTGAGGATCAACTCCTAGCTCGGTAGCACACGTAGGAATAGAAATGCAGTGTAATATATTAGAGGTAATGGTGATCGGCGGATGGGCCCCTGAGAGAGGGTCGTGAGAAGTCGCCGTGATATATTAGCTTGATGCCGGATAAGTCCCAGATGGTACTTATTGTTGTCCGAAGACGCGCTTGTCCATAGTTCGGTCATGCCGAACACTGACCACTTTGAATTTTCTGCATTGAATAGGCAATGCAGTAGCCCCCGAGACACTGGTCGGGTGGCAACACCAGATCATGGGATCTATGTGCCCCTTTAATATTAGTAAATGATAAGCCCGAAGCCTAGTAGCCCCCAAGCCTTAATGTGGGCACGGGTGGCCAAATTAAGGATCGATATCCAGAGTAAAATCACAAATTATGTGTAATGATTCTATGTATCTAAGTACTCTACATCATTAATGCTCAGATCCGCATTGTACAAAACTTCGTTGACCGACCATCGGCTTCAATCTCCTTGGCCAATGGCCGGGGAGTGTTTGTCCCATTTTACAAAGCCTTTACAAGGTCAAAGGTTTACGACAAACAAGGCAACCCGGGTCATGTGGTTTTATAGACAAAGGTACGCGAAGAGATATGCTATATTACTATTTAATGTAAGAAATATCTTCCAAAGAAAATAGTCCCGCTATTGGTTTCTTTCTTTGGGTCGTCATGCCGACCATGATCATGAAACCTCACCTCCGATCAATGCGGGAGAAAAATATTGAGGATTTAGATAGGGGAAAGATCCCGAACTCTGTGGTCCATGATGAACCAGAATTTTCACTTCCATCGTTGCTAACCAATTATATCCTTTATGATGGCTAGCTTCCGGCTTCACCCAGTCTGAAGTACTAACCCAAATGACCCAGTAGTAAAAATCACAGAGGTGCTCCCTTTACCACCTAGCCGAACAATAGGGAACGTAGGGTAAGCACAGGAGCTAGGGAACCCAGCTTGGTCAAAATCTTAAGTCAAATTGATGCATATCTATCGCTTTATAATGATAATTACGGAAGGCGATGCTTGTATACCGAATACAAATACTGATGATATATGTTTATTTTGATTCCATTGCGACTGTTTATCAGTTGAAAGTGGACCATCGTCGGCTTCTACCCCTTTGTAGATAGTATGCAGGGTGTTTCCGCAATAACAAGACAACCCTTAGCCGACGTCTCGGTGCCCGGAAGGCGGTTGTGTTAGCGAAAATGAGCCAATCAGATATGCGGGCTTTATAACTTTTACTTAGTCATAGGAGCTTAAAGCTGGGAGGCCAACTAGTAGCCCCCAGTTAGTGTTCGGCGACAGCCGAGGTCAAGTCGTAAACACTTCGGCCAATGTTATGAACGGCCCATCATTTAACACAGGGTGACCTCTATCGATCTTATAGTTTAATATAGTCATCGGATCACTGACCAGTTTACTTATTGTGATAGTCAGTTTTCGGCTTTCTCCACTGAGGCGCTTAACCATATGAGCTAGAAGCACAATCGCAGTGGTTCTCCCTTTGCACACCTAGCCGAACAAAGCGGAACGTAGGAGGCAAGCATAGGAGCCGAGCAACCCAACTATTGATCAAAGACACAATTCAAAACCGATACATATATAGCAATATCCGAGAATGTTTTTGCCGAGGACTCTATGGCGTACCTTGGTTTTTGGTGGGTTCGGCTGTAGTCCAGCCCCCGTTAATATTGCAAATGCTTTAAGGGCGTCTGGCATTGCACTACTCGGGAACTAGTCCCGATGTGGTGTGTATTTTGTCAACACCGAGGTGTAGTGCAGCGGGAAAGATGCCAAGCTATAGGTCCAAAAAAATCTCTCGAGCTGAATTATTATGCAGGGTACCTAGGTCATGAGGATGCCCCGCTCCCTGAAAAAAACATTCAAATAGCTAAAAAGTGCCATAAGCTCGAAAAGCCAAAAACTTATGCAAAAGCTTGACATCCGGAATAAACCAAGATTTTGGTGTCAATCCGGGAATTGGTCTTAAAAAAATTGTGCTTCTGTCGTACTTTAACATGACACATCCGATCTCAAGACTTCAAGCGGGTCAGCCTACGGCTTCAAGCTCCTTATCGCGAAGGTGGAGTGCTTCTCCGAGGCCAGTTTAGCAAACTAAACTCGAGCGTCTTTAGAGAGAAGCTAGGCTATCCGGCTATTGAGAGCCCCCAGTTAACATGGGTACAGGGAGTTTCTTTTAATGAACAACGTATGTGAGCATGGTCGAACCGAACACAAGTGTCGGGGGTATACCTCGCGGTATGACCCAGCTGGGACTTGGCATTTCATTGGTAACCCACCGGAGGATTGGCGGCTCACGAGTCTGACGACTCACGAGCCTGGCGAGTCACTAATGGCCCGACGGTGGGTCAGATAGAGGACTAGGCCCAAGGCCCAGAAGGCCGGCTCATGTTATGGTGAGTTTGTTTAAGAGGAAAGCATAAGGAATATTCCCTTACAAAGGAAGCAAGACTAGGACTCCACTTGTAATAGAGTAATCCTAATCCTACTAGGACTAGTCATGTAACCCACCCCTTCAACTTATATAAGGAGAGGCAGGGCACCCCAAGAGGGATAGAAAATAATCTCTAAGGCTAGACACAACTAAAAGGGAGCCTGCGCAGACTAAGGCATAGCCTAGTGGTGGGAAGGGGCTGATGCCTTCCCACCCACCCAGGTTCAAGGCATGGTACTTGCAATTTGGGGTTGTTGCACCAATTATACTGTAGGGGGTTCCCTTACAGTCTTTCTGTCAAAAAAAAGGGAGCCTGCTTATGCGGCGACTCTCTCATCAGCATAATGAGACCTAGCCACAAAACGGCATGTAGGGCTATTACCGGATGACGTTTCCCGGGGCCCGAAGCTATCTAAATCCTTGTCTTGTCTGTTGATCCGCCTTGCATCTCTCATGTCGATCAACCCCTCTCAAGATACCATGCGTTGGCCTCACGACTAAGTCCTCACACTAGGACATCTGCCGTGACAAATCTACGACAGTTGGCGCCCACCGTGGGGCCAGCGCACGATGGTTGGAGCATGAAAGCGACTTAGCTGGTTAATGTGTTCGGCATTGATGATGCGGTCCGAGGTTGATGCGGGACAAAGTTCCATCCCCCAAGCCGGTTCCGAGGTGGCGGAGCGAAGAGCTCGACACTCCAAAGTGGTGACATAGCATGGCCAATGCAGGCCGGCAGAGTGACGCCAAAGTCCCCGGTGTGGGTTAATGAAGCGATGACGAAGCCCCTAGTCTAGCCGAGGTGACGTGGTATGTCAGTACGCCGAGGTGACAATACTGCCCGACCGGGATCATTTACCTATGGATAGAAAATAGTGCAAATCGGAGATAATAGTAATAATAATAAAATTAAAAAAAATTGTTGCATAATTAATAATTTATGCAAAGTGAGTAAGAAAAGAAACATGGCCCGTGTGCCAAACACTCGATGAGGTAGAGCTCTCTCAGCGATGCCGAAGTCCTCGAGGCAACCGCGCATGTCGGTATGGCAATTCGACCAACAAGGTGATCACGCGAGCAGATTTATGCCGATTGGGACGATGGCGTCGGCTTGCCGAAGTGACCACGTGACGCAGTCGAAGTCGATTACCGGATGCGGCGTTCGCCGAACTGTGTAAGAAAACTGACCGAACCACCACGCGACCGTCGTTCATGCGGCCACCATTTGATAGGCCTATGTAAAGATGATGAAACAAACCAGAGTAATAATTCCTTGGGAAAAATAAACCCAAGCAAGAAAAAAAAATACTAGGATTAATAGCACCTGGTTTATCTGTTGTAGCAATCTGAAGAAAGGTTACTCCCAAAATTGGGACTCGATTCACACACCCATTGCCTGATGGGCGATAAAGCGACGACATGGTGATGGTGGGAACGGTTGGCTCGCCGAGGCAAAGCCCCCGGTCTAGCTAATGTGACGAAGCTGGTCGGTTGGTGACGCCGAAGTCACCGGAGTATGTTGATGAAGAAATAGCAAAGTCCCCAGTCTAGCCGAGCTGTCGAAGCCTCTATGTCAGCCGATGAGTCGAAGCAGGTTGGCTGGTAACGCCGAAGTCAGCGGAGTAGGTTTGATGAAGATATGGTGAAGCCCCCGGTCCAGATGAGGTGAGGGATCAGGTTGGTAAGGAGACGTTGTAGCTGCCATGTCAGCCGAGGTGTTGAAGCAGTTTGGCATGATGGACATCAGCTTGAAGAAGCAACAATGCGTCCATGCCGATGCAGGTCATAACTGGTGACGCGGTCAATGCCGGCTTGATGAAGTGACCATGCGGCGATGCCGGTGTGCCCGCTCCGTGTAATTCATGGGGCGGAGATGTTGGTGATGATTTATCCTTGGCGATTCCGAACTCTTGTTAGGCTCGCCGAGATGAGGCTCCGAAGAAGTTGAGCTCGGCTCAAAAAAGGGACAACGTGTCTAGCGCAGGTTGGCAGCCGTGGAGCAATATTGTCGGACTGGTTTGACACCAGTGTGATGGTGAAGATTACCTCAGAGGAGGCTTAAAATTTTGTGTCCACGTGTTTAAGAACAATGCACAATACCCTAGAAAAAAATTCCTTCAAAAAGGTTGTCCAATATCCCGTTCATGAAGAAACATGAACTCGGGCCGCATTCGTATTCGCGCAGAAAACAGATCTGAAAATTGGTCCACTCATCAGAAGGTTCCCGGAGTTTGAACCGTTGGATCGAGCTGAAATTTTGAGGGGTGGTAGATATGGGAATTCCATAGCAGATGAACAGTTGGATCTTTCGAAGGACCTCCGAGCTAGGCTTTGGAGACCACGCCCTAAACTCGTCCAGATTCCCGTCCAGATTTGACAGGGCTCCGGCATATCGTAGATTGCCAAAAATTCCTCCATCGGAACTCGACGAAATTCTGATGGTTGTTGTAGAGTCAATTCCGCACAATTCCACCAAAGCAATCATTAAAGCGATGCTCGAGGAGGCGCTGGCGTTGGATATAAATTTGCTGTCCACAAAAACAGCATGGTCACACAGGGGCAATGTTGACGTTGAACCTCCAGGCTCCATGGATGATTCCTCCATGACCTTGATAGAGATTGGAGTTGATGATGATGTGGACGTATGTACAATCTTGACGATCCGAAGAGGAGCCTGGTCCTCGGACTAGCCGAGGTGACCAGTCGAGCCGGCGATGAAGACGCCTACGTTACAATTGATCTGCAGACCAGCCATTGATCGATTGTCGATCACACAACGGAACTCTCAATGAAAGCACCATTGTCGGTGTCAAAACCGGCAGATCTCGTGTAAGGGGTCCCAAGCTGTGTGTCAGGGATCAATGGGTAACAGGAGACAGGGGACATGATGTTTACCCAGGTTCGGGCCCTCTTAATGGAGTTAATACCCTACTTCCTGCTTGATTGATCTTGATGGATATAGAGATTACAAGAGTTGATCTACCTCGAGATCATATGTTGTGGTCTAAAACTGAAGGGTATGATGAATAACGTCATAATGATCTAGCATATCCCTATCGACTAGCCCAGCCTTGGCTTATTTAATGTACCAGAGGCCTAGGATAACAAGATTCCTAGTCGAATATGTCGGTGGAGAGGAGTCCTTGTATTGATCACCTAGTCTTGTGGAATCTTCCTCGTGTATATATCGGCTCTTCGAACTGGCCCATGAGTAAACGGCCATGGGGGTCCTCGGCCCAATCCAACTGACTGGGAGACGACATGGTGAGTGCCCCCTAGTCCAGCACACCGTCACAAGCCTCGTAAAGTTTGACCAACTTAATAGAAAAAATACCAACATTCACAATATGAAATCAATATCAGTAGATGTGTCATGACTTAAATTTTCATATTGTATAACTTTAGCATGGTAGATGTTGATATTTTTTCATATAAATAAGGTCAAACTTTATGAAGGTTGACTTCAGACAATTCTTATATGCAGAGTAAAAGGACCGATGTCGTTGTCAAAACCGGCGGATCTCGGGTAGGGGGTCCCGATCTGTGTGTCTTAGGCTGATGGTAACAGGAAGCAAGGAACACAATGTTTACCCAGGTTCGGGCCCTCTAAATGGAGGTAATACCCTACTTCCTGCTTGATTGATATTGATGATATGAGTAGTACAAGAGTAGATCTACCACTAGATCGTAGAGGCTAAACCCTACAAGCTAGCCTATGATGATTATGTTTGTGATCGTGATCGGCCTTCTAAGGACCAACCTCTCCGGTTTATATAGACACCAGAGAGGGCTAGGGTTTACACAGAGTTGGTTAGAAAGAAGGAAATATAATATCCGAATCGCCAAGCTCGTCTTCCACGCAAAGGAGAGTCCCATCCGGACACGGGACGGAGTCTTGAGTCTTGTATCTTCACGCTCCATCAGTCCGGACAAAGTGTATAGTCCGGCCGTCTGGATACCCCCTAATCCCGGACTCCCTTAGTAGCCCCTAAAACAAGGCTTCAATGACGATGAGTCCGGCGTGCAGCCTTGTCTTCGGCATTGCAAGGCGGGTTCCATCTCCGAATACTCCAAAGTTATTATCGAACACTTGAACCATGTCCGGATCTGCAATAATGATCTTCAAATACCACCGTAGAGATAATGATATTTCACAAATGTAATCTGCTGACAAATTTTTAGACAACGTGACATGTCATTATGGTCGGGTCATTATTTGAACCGTTTTCCCACAACTAGCCATAGCGCATATTGCGAGGCGGTTTCCTTGACACGTCTTGTCAAAGCAGAGATCGTGTCCCCTTATCACGGGATTCTCATCAATACGGGTATGGGTAACCCAACCGCGCCATCACTCGTGGCGCTTGGGAAGCAAGCGATTCTCAACGGGCAAGTGGGGAGGCGCACTGCTTTCGCCGCCTCTATAAAGGGATAGGGGTTCCCCATTTTTACCCATGCCTTCTTCCTCCCTTGCTCACCTTTGCCTCCTCGAGCTCCAGCGCCCTAGCCCAAGTCTTCTCCGCACAGCTAAAACATATCAAGAGCAGGAGGCAAGTGGGTGGCTTCCACCGTGAAGGAGAAGCATATCATGAATCTTCGGGCGGCCGGATACTTGGCCGCAGACATCGCGCACCGGCTACCGGACTCTGGGCAGATTATTCCAACTCCTGAATCTCACGAGAGGGTCGTGTTCGTCGCCCACTTCGTCCGTGGACTGGGATTTCCACTTCATCCCTTCGTCCATGGGCTCATGTTCTACTACGGGCTAGATTTCCATGATCTAGCCCCAAATTTTGTCCTCAACATCTCGGCATTTATCGTCATGTGCGAGGCCTTCCTCCGCATCAAGCCTCACTTTGGCTTGTGGCTACAAATCTTCTATGTGAAGCCGAAGATCGTGAGCGGCCAGCAAGCGGAGTGCGGAGGGGCCATGGTGGGCAAGATGCCTAACGTCACCTGGCTTAGCGGCTCCTTCACGGAGACCGTGAAAGGGTGGTAATCGGGGTGGTTCTACATCACCAAGCCGCGCGACGCCAACTGGGCGGCGGCCCCCGAATTCCGACCCGGAACCCCAACGCAGCTCACCTCCTGGGAAAGGAAGGGCTTGGCCTGGGGCGAACCTGTAGAGCTGACCGGACTCCAGAATTGTATCAAAAATATGAAGGGCAAGGATATCAAGCTTGTCAACATGGTCCAGGTCATGCTTGTTCACCGGATTCTTCCGTACCAAAGACGGGCATTCAATCTGTTGGAGTTCGTCCCGGCCGAACACCAAACGCTTCGAAAGCTCTATGGCATGATGCACAAAGACGCATGGAAGGCACTATTCAAGGCCACCGAAGTGCCTCCTCCCACATCAGAGTACCATGGACTTCATGCCGCGCGGCCTCCTCGTCCAGTGAGTTTTCTGACTAACTACGGATCCAACTTTTCCCAATATATTCATTGGGGAGTTTTAAGTAATTGTGTATATTTGATCAGGATTATGTGGATACAGCGGAGCAGATTGACTGTCCGGCTCTGCTGCCAGAAGGTCCAGCCGACGCTCTCCTGATGGAGATGTTAGTCCCGGCGCCCTACAAGGCGCCGGAAAAGAAGGCCCCGGGGGCCAAGAAGGTTCTACGGTGCAAGGTCGTACCGGAAGCCTCGTTCGAAGGCGACGAGGAACACTCCTCCCCTGAAGGGGAGGAAGAAGAAGAAGGGGCCGCCCCATCCGGAGAGGATGGGGGACCTAGGAAGGCGGACCAGGGGGCTGGGAAAGGCCCCCGTCGCAAGGCCGTCATACCCACGTCGTCCGAAGACGACAAGGCAGATTCCTCCCGCGGAGGCGGGGGAAACAAGAAGAAACTCTGCCTCCCCACACTGGGGAGGAGAAAAAGAGGAAAGCCGCCCCAGAGGGGGAGGCTGGGACATCCAAGAAGGGGAAGACATCCCTTCCGGACTACTCCACCGCGGCCGCTCATAGCGAGGAAGGGTGGCTGCCCAGGGGGAAGCCCCTGACGAGATCGTAAGTCTCCGCACTCCATTGTACTTTAGTGCAACCTTGCTTCATAGTCTTGTTATAACGCCAAACACATATGCAGTCCGGCCAGGGACCATCCCGAGGTATCGTCTTCGGATGGATCCTTGAGTGATTCGGCGATGAACTCACTCCCTACGGCCACTACTCCTCAGCCTGCGGATGACACAGAGGTGTTGTCCCAAAGACTCCCAGAGCGGGAGGAGGTGACTCTGGAGACGCCCCAAGGCGGAATTCCAGATGTCAGACACACGGGGTTCAAGATCCCCACGGATCGTGCGGATGAGAGCCGCAGCAAGCCGGGCTCTCATCCGGATACTGTGCCGGAACCTGCAATTGTTCCGGATTCGGGCAGGCGGCACGTCGCTAGGGAGGGCGAACCGTCCGCGGCGATGACTTCCGTTCCGCCAGAGGCGTCGGATAGTCTGCTGGAAGCGCTTTGCGGCGCTTCCATGGATGAAGAGCAGCGTGCTCTTATGAGTGCGGTGATTCAGAAGCTTCTGTCCGCCAAGAGTGGACTAACCGAAGCCTGCACAAGCCTCCTAATAGGCTTTGAGGTGAGTAAGAAATATGTTAAATTACCACCCGATAGATAGTAGCCCCTGATACTCTATTCGGTGTTCGGAAAGAAAAGCCAAACAGAGGGTCAATTGTAATCCACAGGAGTCTAATAGTAAATGTGTATGTGAATAAGCAGGCTGTGCTGCTTGCCGCTGCTGTCCGCACAGCCGAGGTCGCCGGACTAAAGTGGGACCTAGAGCAGGTGCAGGGGAAGCTCGGCCTCACGAAGAGGCAGCTCGAAGAGAACAAAGGTAAGTGATACCTTGTTCGCATATAATGAAGGATAGACAAAGTTAATTCTAACGACAAAGCGTCACGACTTTGTAATAGGGGCCACCACCGAAGTGGCGTCTTTGAAGAAAGCACTGTCCGAGGCCGAAGACAAGGCGGCCCTAGAGCACAAGGAGCGGGAGAAGTAGGATGCTAGAGTGGGCGAGGTACAACAAGAGCTCCATGAGCTCGGCAAGAAGGTCGAGTCCTTGGAGCGTGATCTTAAGATTAAAGAGACTGATCTTGCAAAGGCCCTGACGAGTGTGAAAGACACCAAGGCTGTAGCCGAAAAGGCACAGTAGGAAATCCAGGAGGCCACGAAGATAGCGGCGGGTAAGACATTCTTTATGCAAAGCAAACATGTGGAGGAGGCGTTTCTTTTACTTACCCGAATTAGGAGCTCTCCAGGGGCATTCGCAGATCTGCCATGCAACGTATCAGATGCCGTGGAGTTCTACCGTGCCAAGGAGGGGAGCTCCACAGAGAAGTTGTTCTAGTCCCAGTATGCGGGGGCCGAACACCCAATGCCTTTGAGTGACCAACTGAAGCAGTTGGTTGAACTCCACAGGGCAGCCGAAGTGGCTATGAAAGATTTCATAGTCCAGATGTGGCCTAGTGAGCCCTTGCCCACTAGCTATTTTGGCCTGATCAAGCGGATGGTGGATGCCTGTCCGCGGCTTGAAGTTATCAAGCGATCCATTTGCATTGAGGGTGCTCGCCAGGCCTTTGCCCGCGCGAAGGTGCATTGCGGCAAGCTGGATGCGGAGAAGGTGGTGAAGGACAGGCCGTCGTAGGGCAAGGCGCATCGCTAGCCCGAGAAATATTACGATGGCGTTATTTAGGGATCTCGTCTCGTGGCCGATGAATGTACCAAGGACACAATCCTTGAGTAAATGTACCTCTCTCGTTGTTGTAATATAGAGACGAAGTTATTTGCGCTATGTAGCGCTGTTTGATTTAAAATATTACCTTCTGTGCGGCTGTTTATAAAATTCTGAAAGTAGGCCAGTCATTGTCTTCCGCCCCCACGTAACTAGTACCAGGGTGTTCTTAGAAAAACCCGGATACTCTTTATCCAAATTTTTGGTCCCTTAAGGAGGTATCCGGCGTAGCGAACAAGGCAATCGGACTATGCAACTTTATAACTTTCACTTAGCCATAGAAGTCTACAATTTTAAATTTCGGCGAAGCCCCTCGAATTCGGAGGGCCGAATTGGGGCGTTATATACGCCTAAATCGGACGAGGCCGATTCATCTCCTAAAGCAGAAAAAATCTTTATGGATTTTAAGACCTCTCGAACAGTGACCAGCTCTCGCCGCATCATGCCGGTCAGTTTTCGGCTTTCTCTACTGAGGTGCTCGTCCAGAAGAACCGGGACACAATCGCAGTAGTTCTCCCTGCGCTACCTTAGCCGATATAACGGAACGTAAGGTACCAAAACAAGGGAGCCGGGCAAACCCAACTATTGACCCAAGACGTGATTCGGAGCTGATGCATATAGTGCTATAAGTTCAGGGTGCCGCACTGTTGAAAGTGTTCGGACTTGTTTTGTCGTATTATGAGGCGCCATATGA
Source organism: Triticum timopheevii (assembly GCA_963921465.1). Lineage (NCBI taxonomy): Eukaryota > Viridiplantae > Streptophyta > Magnoliopsida > Poales > Poaceae > Triticum > Triticum timopheevii. Next base: position 163,226,581 of record OY997262.1, on the reverse strand, counting down.
AGCCTCTGGCAAACTAATCGTACCAAGGTGTACGGATGCAATATTAAATAAATGTTTGCAAGGAAAATGCGCAAATAGGAATAATAAGCTGACGCTATATATTATCTCCCATCGAATAATACGCTTAAGCGTATGTTTACAATGGTTGCGTTTTAAGCAGAAGTAAATAGGACTATTTAACATGTCCTATCCAAGGGCAGGCTGCATGTAGGTATATAAAATAGGTATAACGATCGTGAACAGATTCCACCTGGGTATTTCCTTTTGTGCGTAAAGCCTATTGCCTCATTGGTCTTCCCTCTTGTGTAAGTCCGACAATCCGGCTCTTCTGAAGAGGCTGCACTAAAGCAGTGTCCTGAAAGATAAAAAGGGAGGGTTATGAAGGTATGTTGCGGTTATACCGCACTGTTGACTGCTGCGCCTCCGCCTATGCCCATGGTATGTTGAGTGCATAATTGTGTACGCGTGGCCGTCGCCTGATTGGTGGTTTGTCGGAGGAGGCCGCATTGTACTTCCGCCGCGAGGGCTGCAGTATGCTCTTCTGTACGAAAAGAGCGGTCCATATTTCCGTTGACTACTATGACCACGCGCGGTCCTGGCATCTTGAGCTTGAGGTATGCATAGTGTGGTACCGCATTGAATCTAGCGAATGCGGTTCGTCCCAGTAGTGTGTGGTAACCACTGCGAAAAGGGACGATATCAAAGATTAACTCTTCGCTTCGGAAATTATCCGTAGATCCAAAGACCACTTACAGTGTTATAGAGCCTGTGCAGCGGGCCTCTACTCCAGGAATTACACCTTTAAAGGTGGTTTTGTTGGGCTTGATCCTTGAAGGGTCGATGCCCATTTTGCGCACTATGTCCTGGTAAAGCAAGTTCAGGATGCCTCCGCCGTCCATAAGGACTCACGTGAGGTGGAGTCCGTCGATGATCGGGTCAAGGACCAATGTGGCTGAGCCACCGTGACGGATGCTGGTAGGGTGATCCCTACAATCAAAGCTGATCGGACAAGCTGACCATGTGTTGAATTTGGGGGCGACTGGCTCCATCGCATAGACATCCCGTAGTGCTCGCTTCCGTTCCCGCTTGGGAATGTGGGTGGCATAGATTATGTTAACCGTTTTTACCTGGGGAGGAAATTTCTTCTCTCCCCCCCCCCCCCCCCGCGCTCGGACGTCGGGGCTCATCGTCATCGTCGCTATGCAGCCCCTTGTCCTTGTTTTCAGTGTTTATTTTACCAGCCTGTTTGAACACCCAGCAGTCTCTATTAGTGTGGTTGGCTGGCTTGTCCGGGGTGCCATGAATTTGGCACGAGCATTCCAGTATGCGGTCCAGACTGGACGGTCCCTGATTGTTTCTTTTGAACGGCTTCTTCCGCTGAACGGACTTGGATCCGCTGAATCCGGCGTTCACTGCCGTGTCTTCAGTGTTGTCGCCATTGTTCCGTCGCTTATGTCTGTTGTGCCGTGGCTTGTTGTTATTGTCACGGACATCTGAGGTGCCAGAATGTGGCGTAGTGCTGGTGCGAGCCAACCAGCTGTCCTCGCCCACGCAAAAGCGGGTCATTAGTGTCGTGAGAGCTACCATGGACTTGGGTTTCTCCTGGCCGAGGTGTCGGGCGAGCCACTCGTCGCGGATATTATGCTAAAAGGCCTCCAAGGCTTTGGCGTCCGGACAGTCGACTATTTGGTTCTTTTTAGTTAGGAACCGAGTCTAGAATTTTCGGGCTGACTCTCCAAGCTGTTGAGTAATGTGGCTCAAGTCATCGGCGTCTGGTGGTCACACATAAGTGCCCTGGAAGTTGTCTAGGAACGTGTCTTCCAGGTTTTCCCAACTGCCAATGGAATCTGCGGGCGGGCTGTTTAGCCAGTGCCGGGCTGGTCCTTTGAGCTTAAGGGGAAGATACTTGATGGCGTGTAGATCGTCTCCATGGGCCATGTGAATGTGGAGATGGAAATCTTCGATCCATATTGCGGGGTCTGTTGTGCCATCGTATGATTCGATGTTTACGGGTTTGAACCCTTTTGGGAATTCATGATCCATTACTTCGTTAGTGAAGCAGAGGGGGTGCACGGCGCCTCTGTGTCGGGCTATGTGGCTACGCAGCTCAAATTGGTCTGGGTGGCTTTGTTCAGCCCGGCCGGACTTGTTGATGGTGTATCCGGTGCAACGGTCATCGTCGCGTGCTGAGGCGCGCCCCCGCGATCCGTATATCGATCTTGGCTGTCCTGCTTTGTTTTCCAGTATATCTTGCAGGTCTTGCCTATTACCCCAGGCCGTAGTGTATTGGCGCGGGGGTGCGGGCTGGTATTCGTGCTGATATGCCATTTTATCCCGGCCACTAGGTGGCCGGTCAGCCGTGTGGCGCTCGAGTCCATATTCCTCGGCTGCCAGGACTTCAGTCCATCTATCTGTGAGCAGGTCTTGATCAGCTTGAAGTTGCTGCTGCTTCTTTTTCAGGCTCCTCACCGTGGCCAAAAGCCGACGCTTGAAGCTCTCCTGCTCAACGGGGTCCTCAGGCACGCCGAACTCGTCGTCGCCGAGGCTAATCTCGTCTTCAGAGGGGGGCATGTAGTTGTCCTCCTCCGGATATCCATCCGCCGCCTGTTCGTCTGGGCTGACCTGCCCGTCCTCCTGCTCGACCTGCTCGAAGGCAGGCTGATCAGGGTTGTATTCCTCTTCGACACCATCCGGATTGTTTTCATCTCCTGGGCCGGTATTGCTGTGGCGGGGCTTGGAGCGGCGCCGATGACGCCCGTGCTTTGCTTTTCTCCCTGAGGGGTTATCCTCCGTTGCGTCATCACCATTGGTTTCCTTCGGAGTGTCGACCATATATATATCGTATGAGGAGGTGGCAGTCCACTGCCTAGTGAGCGGTGGTTCCTGTTGTTCTCCTGCATCGTCGTCCATACCGTCGATGTCTTCGGAGTCGAAGTCTAGCACATCGATTAAATCATCGACCGTGGCAATGAAGTGGGTGGTGGGTGGGCAACGAATTCCTTTGTCGCCTGCTTCCCACTCGAGCCGGACATAGTTCGGCCATGAGTCTCCTGACAAAGAGAGAGATTTTAACGAGTTCAGCATGTCGCCGAAGGGCGAGTGCTGGAAAATATCCGAAGCGGTAAACTCCATTACCGGAGCCCAACCTAGCTCGGCTGGCCCGGGAGCGCGCGGACTGGAACCAACAACCGGATACGAGTCCGGGGGTTCGGAGTCACAGGCTTCCTTAGAGGGGAGGCCTGTGTTCAGCTCCACCACCGATGAGTGTGCGGCCTGCGGGGCGGGGTCCATCCCTCCGTCCTTAGGCAACGCGGTCTGCTCCGGATTTAGGTCCGGGTCTGCCGCAGGGGTGACATCCCGAGCATTGTCCGACAATAGGTCTAGGCCGTGCTCATCGTGACCGTCCGGCGCTCCTGGCACAGGCCCGAATCCAGATCAAGTCTCCGCGGATATCAGCCGTGTAGTTCAGGTTTCCAAACCTGATCTGGTGGCCCGGGGCGTAGCTATCGATCTGCTCCGGATGGCCGAGCGAATTGGCCCACAGTGTGAAGCCACCGAACATGAAGATCTGTCCGGGGAGAAAAGTCTCACCCTGGACCGTGTTGTTGACGATTGAAGGAGCCATCAAGACTTGAAGTGACGACACAGAGGAACTCTCAATGAAAGCACCAATGTCGGTGTCAAAACCGGCGGATCTCGGGTAGGGGGTCCCGATCTGTGTGTCTTTGGCTGATGGTAACAGGAAGCAAGGGACACAATGTTTACCCAGGTTCAGGCCCTCTCGATGGAGGTAAAACCCTACTTCCTGCTTGATTGATATTGATGATATGAGTAGTACAAGAGAGATCTACCACGAGATCGTAGAGGCTAAACCCTAGAAGCTACCAATGGTGATTATGATTGTGATCGTGATCGGCCTTCTAAGGACCAACCTCTCCGGTTTACATAGACACCGGATAGGGCTAGGGTTTCCATGGAGTCGGTTACAAAGAAGGAAATATAATATCCGGATCACCAAGCTTGTCTTCCACACAAAGGAGAGTCCCATCCAGACACGGGACGGAGTCATGACTCTTGTATCTTCACGCTCCATCAGTCCGGACAAAGTGTATAGTCCGGCTGTCCGGATACCCCCTAATCCAGGACTCCCTCAACCGGAGAGAGTATTTAACACACCTTTCCATTTGATTTAACAGTGACACTGTTTGGATACTCGACCCTGTTTGGATCCATGGGTTAGAGTTAGTTTGAGCTAGTTTGGGCTCAAATAGCCATAAAGTATCCAAACATGAGGGCTAGTTTGAGCTAGTTGCATCTAACCCATCCAAAAAAACTATCCCATCCAAGAGGTGCTACATTTATTGTCAATCTAACCATGTCATCCAAACACCTCTTTGGCTAGAGTTAGTTCAGGATTAGTCATGAGGTAGAAACTAACCCTAATCTCTAGCTAAGTTAGAGTATCCAAACAGGGGCTTAGCTAGAGGTTAGAGTTAGTATCTAGCTCATGACAGTTAAAAGGGAGAGAGAGAGAGGGAGGAAGAGAAAGAGAGATTGGTGGAATTGTTGATTGTATTGCTTGAGCCTCGTGGGCATATATATAACAGTACATGGTCATCTTGGAGTACAAGTCAAGGTAGAATAAATCCTATGCTATCCTACATTTCCTACATAACAATGATACTCAACAATGACTAAACCCTAAACTAACTCTAGCCAAAGAGGTGTTTGGATAACAGGGTTAGATTGACTATAAATGCACTGGGAGAACTAGTCCCAATTGGCACCTCTTGGGTGGGATAGTTGTTTTGGGTGGTTTAGACGCAACTAGCTCAATCCAGTCCTTATGTTTGGATACTTTAGGGCTATTTGATCCCAAACTAACTCTAACCCATGGATCCAAACAGGGCCAATAACTAGTGTACTTAGACCTGCACAATACATGTTTGAATGACTATTGTCGGTGTCAAAACGGGCGGATCTCGGGTAGGGGGTCCCGAATTGTGCGTCTAGGCGGATGGTAACAGGAGACAAGGGACACGATGTTTTTACCTAGATTCGGGCCCTCTCGATGGAGGTAAAACCCTACTCCTGCTTGATTGATATTAATGATATGGGTAGTACAAGAGTAGATCTACCACGAGATCAGAGAGGCTAAACCCTAGAAGCTAGGCTATGGTATGATTGTTGTTTGTCCTACGGACTAAAACCCTCCGGTTTATATAGGCACCAAAGAGGGTTAGGGTTACACAGAGTCGGTTACAATGGTAGGAGATCTACATATCCGTATCGCCAAGCTTGCCTTCTACGCTAAGGAAAGCCCCATCCGGATATGGGACGAAGTCTTCAATCTTGTATCTTCATAGTCCAGTAGTCTGACCGAAGATGATAGTTCGGCTATCCGGACACCCCCTAGTCCGGGACTCCCTCAGTAGCCCCCGAACCAAGCTTCAATGGCGATGAGTCCGGCGCGTAGATTGTCTTCGGCATTGCAAGGCGGGTTCTTCTCCAAATTTTGTGTACCTGTTGAATAGCGTACGACTTCCTATGAATACTGTGCTCCTCGGCTTCCACGCCCAATAATGGACGTCTTCCACGTGTTGAACGAATGTGAAAAGTCAGAGTATTTTTACATTTACCCCCCTAGCTGCGCAAATGAGTTGTCTATAAAAGAGACGAGGATCTAGATTCGAATCACACCATCCTCCCTTCGCGAGAATTCATCGGAGCGCATCTGACAGAAATCCATTCCATCATGGATAGTCGACGCGGCTCCTCCTCTCGCCCTCCCAGCCCTTAGCCTGGAGATTGGGAGAGATGCTCCGTCCCGCACAGTGAGCTAGTGGCGCTCCAAACCAAGGGATTTCTTCCCCCAGCCTTCATGGTCCCGGTTCGAGCCGGACTCGCCACCTATAAGGGCGGAAAGCAAGCGAAGAGCGTCCCCAGCCCCTCCAAAGGAGAGCGGGTATGCCTTGTCTCTTATTTGATAAGAGGGCTCGGATTTCCAATTCATCCGTTTCTCCGGGGGCTCCTAGAGTTCTATGGCCTCCAGTTGCACAACCTTACGCCTGCTTCCATTTTGCATATCGCGGGCTTCGTGGCCCTTTGCGAGCTGTTTTTGGGCATCGAGCCTCATTTTGCGTTGTGGAAGAAGCTGTTCTGCCTTGTGCCCCGTTCTCAAGAGGGGTCGATATATCAAGTGGGCGAAGCCGAACTATGGCGCATCGCCGGGATCGGATATCTATCCGGAACCCCGAAGAAGGCATCCAAAGACTGGCCTTCGGCATGGTTTTATATAGAAGATGTCCCTCTGTCGGACCCTGTTCGGGTCGGCCTCCCTGAGTTTAATAACGCTCCTTTGAAGAAACGCCTAAGCTGGCGTCCGCGGAGCCCTCAGAGGGAAAACGACAGGGACGTCATTTACCTGATGAGCCAGATAAGGTTGTTAGCTCATTCCAGACTGACCATGACCGGGGTCATGGCCATATGCATTATGCGGGGGGTGCAGCAGCTCCAGTATAGAGGCCACCCCATGTGGGATTTCAACGGGGAGGATGATGCCACCCGCTGCGGCCGTAAGGGGCCGGGATCGGTCGCCGATCTGATGAAGATCTTGTCCGCATTGTACAAGGGAGAAGAGGAGGAATTCCTCCGCATCAATCCGCAGGGCGGATTTTCTATGAACAATCCTCCAAGCTGGGTAAGCAGACATTCATTTTTGCCTATACGATCCGTACTCTCATAGTTAAATATCTCGTTTTGTGATTTTGGCATAGGAAGTGCGCCGGGCCGTAAAGGATATAAACAGCCCACCTCCACAACCCGAGCATACGGAACGGTTCCTCGATCCGACCTCCCAAGAGGATCCGGACATATCGGTGGAGCTGATCGACGGGGTTTTCCATCAACTGAGCATCGATAATGCCTTGGTCGCCATCACGGCCAATTACCCCGGAATACTTCCCACCTCGCAGGTAACTTAGACCGAAGTCCCGATACTTTGAAAATGACCCATCCATGCATGTTCTTGATCACCGTATACCGATGGTGTTTCGCAGGGGGCGCCCTTGAGGCGGAAAGCCGAGCCCACGGCGGCTGGCCAACAAGGGGCAGCACGGCCCAGCAGGCTAAAAAGAAGTGCGGTCCGGATCGAAACTCCGGTGCAACGGTATGGCGCGTCACGTTACTCCCCGGATTTATTCCCGGGAGGCATACTAACGCTCGTGCCTTTTCAGGAAGAAGAGGGCTCGCCAGACTGTATCCGGAGAGGTTGCCAATCAGTCCTCCGCTCGCCAGGCTCCAAAGCCAGGTCCAGAAGCGGAGGCAAACACGGGGCGTGCGTCGGATGTTCCTCCAACAGAGGATGCCGACAGGTTATCCGCCACCAATTCCGAGGTGGAGAATGCCATGAATCACAGGCGCCGCCAGACAGCTCTTCGTGACGCGTGTTTCTCCCTAGAGGCATTGGATGCCTTTAATTCGGGAGATGCGCACCTCCGTGCTGCTCAAAATGGTCTAGCCAGAGCCACGGAGCAGTATGTAAAAGCCATACGGGTGAGAAGATTTGACAGTTATATATGCCAGTAGCCCCCGAGACTTGAAATAGTTAGAATAATTGATTTAAGGATCATTTGTTGTGCAGGGTCTTACCGAAAAGAATACCCAATTCTCCCAGGAGCTGGAGGAGTGCAAAGCCCAACTTGAGGCCGCACTAGCCACAGCGGGGGAAACCAAAGAGACCCCCTCTCGTAATATATGCTTCAAAAGACAAGTAATTTGTGAAGCACAGCATGTGTATAAGTCTGACAATAATATTGCAGATGGCGCCGGGATAGATCCGGACAAGCAACAGCTCATGCGCCGGTTAAAGGCTGGCGAGAGTGTGCTTACAAGGGTGAGGCAGGAGAAAAATAATCTCCAAGATGCCAACACCCAGCTGGGTGAGGAACTAAGGGATGTTCGTGCCCAGCTATCTGACTCCGTTAAGGAGAATCAGCGACTTCGACGCGGCATTTTTAGTAAGTGCTTGAAAGAACTTTGAAAAAGAGTTCGGCGAGGAAGTCGTCTAACAGAGTTATGTCTATAGGTATGCTCACAGGCCGTCCTGCAGAGGAGATGCCCGGTTCTATGGGTGACCTACTTCCCGAGCTCTTGCAACTGCACAAACGAGTTCGGCAGGTGATGAAAGGCGTCGCCCAGGCCTTGTGGGCATCTGTCTCCCTGCCCGAAGGCCTTGGAGAGCTTGCAGAGAGGCTTCAGGGAGCACAGCAGCGCTTCCGCTTATGGAAGATATCGGCCTGCCGTCAAGGCGCCAGGGAGCCCTCAGCCATGGTGAAGACGCGGTACACGAAGGCTGGCCCAAACCACATGGCCGAGGTCAGACCTGCGGGGCCCGATGGGAAGGAGATCCCTGTGAGCTTAGTGTACAGCCAAGTAGAATTGGCCGCAAAGTATTCCCAGCAGGACTGTAAACTAGACAGCCTGCTGGATGGCATTGAAGAGGAATATGCCCAGTCAAGTTGACTATGTAATTTAAGATGACATGTAAAATGCCTTCTAGCCGGATTGTAGATCTTTTGTCATAGCGGACCTTTTCGCTTCAACCTCGGGACCCAATAGTCCGGAGTGTGTCCGAATACCCTCGCAGTTATATAAGAACCGGGGCATGCATGGAGACCAAGCGTAGGGGTCATTAGTGCTTTATCAGACAAGTGCCCAACTAGTTATGTTATATTACATGGTTAGTAAGAAACATCTTCCAGGGAGAATAGTTCCGTTAGGGGTTCCTTTCCCTAGGAGGCATGCCCTAAAGTGCATGTTCGGACTGTGAAAAAAGCAGAAAAAGCATCTGGGGGCAGATGAATAAATAGGTAGGAAATCATCTTTTAGTTCACCGACCGAATATTCCCTTAAGAACGCTAGCTTTCGGCTTCACCCAGTTTGAGGTACACATCCGGCTAATGCGGCAGTAACAATCGCAGAGGTGCTCCCTTTACCGCCTAGCCGAACAATCGGGAATGTAGGGGTAAGCATAGGAGCCAGGCAACCCAGCTTGGTCAAAACTTAAGTCATATCGATGCACATAATGGCGAATAAAAGGTACATGCGGAAGTGTGACACATGTGTTGGGCATGAAGTCCGTATAAGTAAGCTTCTGTTAAAGAAGCCCCCAGGTATAATGAGCACGGATAGTGCATCAAGTGTGTGCGAAAAATGCGCGAACAAGCTTTCAAAGGCTGTAATAGGAAAAAAGGGGGGAGAAGGAGAGAAACAAAAGACAGCTAATATGTAAAATATAGATGGAGGCAGGAGACAAACTCAGAATCTGGCGCTAGGCGTAGAATCTTCGGAGACGGGCTGCGTTCCATGGGTTTGGCTCGAGTCGGTTATCCGATGCAACTCGCAGACGGTACGCTCCACCGGTCAGGACTTGGTCGATGATAAAGGGACCTTCCCATTTGGGCTTGAGTTTGTCCTTTTTCTTGTCCGGCAAGCGTAGAACTAACTCACCAACGTTGTAAGTTTTGTCCCGTACTTCTCTGCTTTGATATCTTCGAGCTTGCTGTTGATAGAATGCGGAGCGGGATTTTGCCACGTCATGCTCCTCCTCCAATGCGTCCAGACTGTCCTGCCGATCGAGCTCGGCTTCTCTTTCTTCGTACATGCGCACGCGAGGTGAGTCATGAATTATGTCACAGGGCAGAACTGCCTCTGCGCCGCATACCATAAAGAATGGTGTAAATCCGGTCGTGCGATTTGGAGTGGTCCGCAGCCCCCAGAGTACGGAGTTGAGCTCCTCTACCCAGTGCGTCTTAGATTCCTTAAGGGACCGCACTAATCGGGGTTTGATGCCGCTCATGATTAGACCATTTTCTCATTCGACTTGACTGTTAGTTTGAGGGTGCTAGACTGAAGCATAGTCGAGTTTGATGCACATGTTTTTGCACCAGAGTTTAACCTCGTCGGCCGTAAAGTTCGTGCCGTTGTTAGTGATGATGCTATGGGGGACGCCATAACGGTGTACGACCCCAGATATGAAGTCTATCACCGGTCCGGATTCGGACGTCTTGACAGGCTTGGCCTCTATCCATTTGGTGAACTTATCCATCATGACTAGTAGGTATCTTTGCTTGTGGGTTCCTCCTTTAAGGGGTCCAACCATGTCAAGCCCCCAGACCGCGAAGGGCCAGGTTATGGGTATAGTTTTGAGGGCGGTGGGTGGCATGTGGCTTTGATTAGCAAGAGCTGGCAACCGACGCATCGTTGGACTAAGTCTTGAGCATCTGCCCGGGCCGTCGGCCAATAAAATCCTGTACGGAAGGCCTTACCTACAAGGGCCCGGGCTGCGGCGTGGTGCCCGCCGAGTTCGGCATGAATTTGAGCCAGAAGGTTCCGCCCTTCCTCTTCGGAGATACACCTTTGAAGGACTCCGATTGTGCCTTTCTTGTAAAGCTCTCCCTCATGGAACTTATAGGCTTTAAATCGCCGCACTATGCAGTGGGCCTCGTTTTGGTCCTCGGGAAGTTCCTGCCTAGTTAGGTAGGCTATGAATGGTTCTGTCCACGGGGCAATGACTGCCATTATTACGTGGGCTGAGGATGTTACTTCGTTGGCAGAACCGCCGATTGTGTCAGAATGTTCGGTGTCGGGCAGTGCGGTTGGGTCCGGGTTATTATTTCCGGATTCCCCCTCCCATAGTACGGATGGCTTGAACAGCCTCTCTAGGAAGATGTTGGGAGGGACGGCATCGCGCTTTGCGCCAATGCGTGCCAATACGTCTGATGCCTGGTTGTTATCCCGGGCTATATGGTGAAATTCGAGCCCCTCAAACCGAGCTGACATTTTTAGGACGGCGCTGCGATAAGCTGCCATTTTCGGATCCTTCGCATCGAAGTCTCCATTTATTTGGGATATCCCGAGGTTCGAATCCCCGCGCACCTCTAGGCGTTGAATGCCCATGGAGACTGCCATCCGGAGGCCATGTAGAAGGGCCTCATATTTGGCTGCGTTGTTGGAATCCGTATACATTATCTGGAGTACGTATTGAACCGTATCTTCGATTGGGGACATCTGGACGACCCCAGCCCCCAGACCAGCCAACATTTTGGAGCCGTCGAAGTGCATCATCCAGTTGGAATATGCACCGTACTCTTTAGGGAGTTCGGCTTCAGTCCATTCGGCGATGAAGTCGGCCAAAACTTGCGACTTAAAAGCTCACCATGGCTTATAGGTTATGTCGAACGGGAGGAGCTCAATGGCCCATTTGGCAATCCGGCCCGTCGTGTCGCGGTTGTTTATAATGTCATTAAGAGGTACTTCGGAGGCTACTGTTATCGAACACTATTGAAAGTAGTGTCGTAGCTTCCGGGATGCCATGAACACCGCGTATGCTATCTTCTGATAATGCGGGTACCGTGACTTGCATGGAGTCAGGATAGTGGACACGTAGTAAACTAGTTTTTGAAGGGGGAACTTGTGTCCGTCCGTTTCTCGTTCGACAACAAGCACCGCGCTCACCACTTGATGAGTTGCCGCGCTATATAATAGCATTGGTTCGCCTATGTTGGGCACGGCCAGGACCGGGTTTGTTGCCAATATGGCTTTTATTTCTTTGAGTCCGGCCGTGGCGGCATCCGTCCACTCGAAGTGTTCGGTGCGTTGGAGGAGGCGATAAAGGGGTAACGCCGTTTCTCCTAAACGGGAGATAAAGCGGCTTAAAGCCGCCACGCATCCCGTCAATTTTTGTATTTGTTTGAGGTCCTTTGGGATGTCCAATTGTGACAGAGCTCGGATCTTGGCTGGGTTTGCTTCAATTCCTCTACCGGATACAATGAAGCCCAAGAGCTTTCCGGCTGGTACGCCAAAAACACATTTTTCCGGGTTAAGCTTAATTTCATATGTTCGGAGATTATCGAACGTGAGCCTCAAGTCGTCTACTAGATTTTCGACGTGCTTGGTTTTGACGACCACATCGTCTACGTATGCCTCCACTGTTTTGCCGATCTGGTTTGCCAGACATGTCTGAATCATGCGCTGAGATGTTGCGCCGGCATTTTTGAGCCCAAAGGGCATTGTGTTGAAGCAAAATGGGCCGTATGGGGTGATGAATGCCGTTGCGGCCTGGTCGGGCTCGGCCATCTTAATTTGGTGGTAGCCGGAGTATGCGTCGAGGAAACACAATGAATCGTGTCCTGCGGTAGCGTCGATAATTTGATCGATGCGGGGGAGGGGGAAGGGATCCTTTGGGAAAGCCTTGTTGAGGTCTTTAAAATCGACGCATAGGCGGCAAGATTTGTCCTTCTTTGGTACCATCACCAGGTTTGCTAGCCAATCCGGATGTTTTGTATCTCTGATGAATCCGGCCTCCTATAATTTGGCTAGTTCCTCTCCCATGGCCTGTCTCTTGGGTTCGGAGAAACGCCGAAGAGCCTGTTTGACTGGCTTGAATGCTTTTATGATATTTAGGCTGTGCTTGGCCAGCCGGCGTGGGATTCCTGGCATGTCTGAAGGGTGCCAGGCAAAGATGTCCCAATTTTCGCGTAGGAATTCTCGTATTGCGGCGTCTACATCAGGGTTTAATTTTGCCCCAATGGAGGCCATTTTTGTAGGGTCCGTTGGATGGACTTGGAATTTGACTATTTCGTCCGCTGGTTTAAAGGAGGTGGACTTGGATCTCTTATCGAGTATCACATCGTCCCTATTCACCGTGGAGCGCAGCGTAGTGAGTTCCTCGGCCGCTAGGGCTTCAGATAGTGCCTCCAGGGCCAGTGCGGCTGTCTTGTTTTCGGCACGGAGTGCTATGTCTCGGTCACTAGGAAGAGTGATGATTCCGTTGGGCCCGGGCATTTTGAGCTTCATGTACCCGTAATGGGGTATAGCTTGAAAAATTGTGAATGCCTCTCGCCCCAATAGAGCGTGATATCCGTTGCTGAACGGGGCCACTTGGAACGTGACCTCCTCGGACCTGTAATTATCCAGCGTGCCGAACACCACATCCAGTGTGATTTTTCCTGTACAGGATGCTTCCTGACATGGGATTATTCCCCTAAAGGTTGTGCTGCTTCGCTCAATGCGGCTCCAGTCTATTTCCATTTTTCGGAGGGTTTCCTCATAAATGAGGTTCAATCTGCTGCCACTGTCCATGAGTACCTTGGTAAGGCGAAAGCCGTCCATTATTGGACTGAGGACCAATGCGGCTGGTGCTCGGGCTGTTTGGAATTTAGGTTCGTCACTGGCATTAAAGGTAATAGTTGTGTCACTCCATGGGTTTATTGTTGCTACTTGGTAGACTTCGGCAAGGCTGCGGAGAGTTCGTTTCCGCATATTATTTGATGCGAAAGTCTCGAAGACTGTTAATACCGTACTGGTATCCTCGGACTGGTACTCTCGAGTTAAAAGCTCTTCGCCACTTTTGGCCACCTGCCGTAGTATCCAACATGCTCTAAGGTTATGACTTGGAGTGGCGCCCTCTGTACTATTAATTTTGTAGGGTCCGTTGAGCCATCCCTCCAGTACGATTCCATGCCCTATAAAGGGTTTTTGCTTTTTTGTATTTAACCCGGGTGCCTGGCGATGATGCACCCTTTTATTTCGGACTGGGATTGTATTCAGGGCCGGACTGTCCCAAAAATTGATTTCGGTTTTCCAGGCGCTTTCCATCGCACAGTACTTTCATACTATGGATGCCAAGTCAGCGAAGCGTGTAATTTCATGACGACTTACGGCGTTGAGGATTCCCTTGTCCGTGCAATTATTGCAGAAGAATGAAATTGCGTCCTCCTCACGGCAATCATTTATCCTGTTTATGACCAGGAGGAATCTGGCCCAGTAATGGTGTACTATTTCTGCTGGCTCTTGCCGGATTTGGGATGGATCGCTTGTGTTTGGGTGGGCGGGTGGAATTAAATATCTCTCCCCATCCAATCTAAAATTCAGGGGCCAAGAAGTTTCCGAACTTGGAAGCTTGGGTTCTTGGATGATGTCCAATGATTCTAGCCTGCTGCCTGACTTTAGGTTTAGGGCTTGAGTGACGTCCTCCCCTCCGCGGGAATCCGGCATGGAGGGATCAGGAATCCGGACATAGCTAGTCCTTAAGATAGAAGAAGGGTTGCCGCATTGTTCCTCTACCACAGCAACGTGGTGGGTAACCTGGCGAGAATTAATCTCTCTCAGATCGGGTTTAGGCCCAATCTGATCGTAGTCTGTAGTGACTCCCAGGGCCGCGATGTGATCCAAGAGCTCATTTAAGGAAGAGAGCACCATCAGATCTAACTGCTCGGCGAGTTCCGAGTTAACGTGAAGATTGTTTTCGATGACCCGAGAAGTCATCATCGGGGCGGAGGCCGAACATGCGGTCATAAGGAAACCGCCTAGCCTGAGAGTTTGGCCAATGGCCAAAGCTCCTTTAGCAACAGTGCCTTCTTTAAAGACGGGATGAGGCATCCTTCCTGATAGCGACGGCACAGAGGAACTCTCAATGAAAGCACCAATGTCGGTGTCAAAACCGGTGGATCTCGGGTAGGGGGTCCCGAACTGTGCGTCTAGGCGGATGGTAACAGGAGACAAGGGACACGATGTTTTTACCCAGGTTCGGGCCCTCTCGATGGAGGTAAAACCCTACTCCGCTTGATTGATATTGATGATATGGGTAGTACAAGAGTAGATCTACCACGAGATCAGAGAGGCTAAACCCTAGAAGCTAGCCTATGGTATGATTGTTGTTCGTCCTAGGGACTAAAACCCTCCGGTTTATATAGGCACCGAAGAGGGTTAGTGTCGGTGTCAAAACCGGCGGATCTCGGGTAGGGGGTCCCGAACTGTGAGTCTAGGCGGATGGTAACAAGAGACAAGGGACACGATGTTTTTACCCAGGTTCGGGCCCTCTCGATGGAGGTAAAACCCTACTCCTGCTTGATTGATATTGATGATATGGGTAGTACAAGAGTGGATCTACCACGAGATCAAGGAGGCTAAACCCTAGAAGCTAGCCTATGGTATGATTGTTGTAATGGTTGTGTCCTACGGACTAAGACCCTCCGGTTTATATAGACACCGGAGAGGGCTAGGGTTACACAGAGTCGGTTACAATGGTAGGAGATCTACATATCCATATCGCCAAGCTTGCCTTCCACGCCAAGGAAAGTCCCATCCCGACACGGGACAAAGTCTTCAATCTTGTATCTTCATAGTCTTGGAGTCCGGCCGATGATGATAGTCCAGCTATCCGGACACCCCCCAGTCCAGGACTCCCTCAGTAGCCCCCAAACCAGGCTTCAATGACGACGAGTCCAGCGCGTATATAGTCTTCAGCGTTGCAAGGCGGGTTCTCCTCCAAATTCCATGTGTTTGCCGAATAGTGTCCGGCTCCCTTACAAATGTTGCACTCCTTGGCCTCCACGCCCAATAATGGCCCTCTTCCACGCGTCGCACGAATGCGAAAAGCTAGGGTATCTTTTATGTTTTACCCCCTAGCTGCGCAAATAATCTGCCTATAAGAGAGATAAGAATCCAGATCCAAATCACACCATCTCCCCTCTGCGAGTACTCATCGGAGCGCTTCTGACCTAAAACCCATTCCATCATGGACCGTCGACGCGGCTCCTCCTCTCGCACTCCCAGCCCTCCGCCAGGAGATTGGAGGAGATGCTCAGTTCCGCACAACGAGCTGGTGAAGCTTCAAGCGGAGGGATATCTTCCTCCGGCCTTTATGGTCCCGGTTCGAGCCGGGCTGGCCACCTACAAAGGTGGGAAGCAAGCGGAGGCCACCCCTAGCCCCTCTAAAGGAGAGCGGGTGTGCTTTGTCCCCTATCTGATAAGGGGGCTCAGATTTCCTGTACATCCGTTCCTCCGCGGGCTCCTGGAGTTCTACGGACTCCAGCTCCATCACCTCGCGCCCGCCTGTATTCTACATATCGCGGGTTTTGTAGCCCTTTGCGAGCTATTCCTGGGCATCGAGCCCCATTTTGCGCTGTGGAAGAGGCTATTCTGCCTCGTACCCCGTTCTCACGAGGGGTCAATATATCAAGTGGGCGGTGCCAAAATATGGCGCATCGCTGGGACCGGATATCCATCCGAAACCCCAAAGAAGGCGTCAGAATACTGGCCGTCGGAATGGTTCTATATAGAAGACGCTCCACTGCTGAACCCAGTTCGGATCGGCCTCCCAGAGTTCAGTAGGGCTCCTCTGAAGAAACGCCTAAGTTGGCGCCCGCGGAGCCCTCAACTGGAGGAAGACAAGGGCGTCCATTATTTGATGGACCGGATAAGGTTGCTGGCCCATTCCGGACTGACCATGATTGGAGTCATGGCCACATGCATAATGCGGGGGGTGCATCCGCTGCAATACAGGGGCCACCCCATGTGGGATTTCAACGGGGAAAATGATGCCACCCGTCATGGCCGCAAAGGGCCGGGATCGGCCGATGATCTGGTGAAAATTCTGTCCGGTCTGTACAAGGGGAAGAAGGAAGACTTCCTCTAGACGAGCCCATTGAATGGGTTCTCAATGAATAACCCTCGGAGCTGGGTAAGCAGACGTTCATTTATCCGACCCATGCTTTCAAAGTTAAGTACCTTACTTTATGGATTTGACGCAGGAACTGCGCCGGACTATGGAGAGCATGCATAGTCCGGCCCCACAACCGGAGGATCCGGGAAGATCCCTTGATCCAGCCTCCGAAGAGGATCCGGACATAAAGGTGGAGCTAATGGACGGGGTGTTCCACCAACTCATCATGGACAATGCTCTAGTCGCCATCACGGTTGACTACCCCAGCCTAACCCCGGCTTCCCAGGTGAATATGACCGAAGTCCTGACACCATTATTTCTTCCTTGCGCATTTCTGACCACCGTATATAATGGTGTCTCGCAGGAGGTGCCTTCAAGGCAGGAAGCCGAGCCCGCGGCGGCTGACCGGCAAGGGTCAGTCCGGCCCCGCAGGCGGAAGAGGAGTGCGGCGCGGATCGAAATGTCACCGCAACGGTATAGCTCGCGTCCTGTTATTTAGGAAAAGGATTCCCAGGAGGTGTATTAACGCTCATGACCTTTCCAGGAGAAAGAGCACTCGCCGGACTGTGTCCGGAGAGGTTGCCAACCAAGCCCCGCCCGCCAGGCTCCAACACCCGGTCCGGAGGGGGAGGCGAGCGCAAGGCGCGAGCCGGATTCTCCTCCAGCAGAGGATGCCGACCGGCTGTCTGCCACCAGGTCTGAGTTGGAGAGCGCCATGAATCATAGGCATCGCCGGACAGTCCTGCGTGACGCGTGTTTTTCCCCAGAGGCGTTGAATGCCTTTAACGTGGGTGACGCACACCTCCGTGCCGCTCAAGATGGTTTAACCAGAGCCATGGAGCAATATGTAAAAGACATACGGGTAAGAGATTTTAATGGTTGTATATGCCAGTAGCCCCCGAGACTTAAAGTAGTTAAAGTAACTGATTTAAGGATCATTTAATGTGCAGGATCTTACAGAGAAGAATACCCAATTGTCCCAGGAGCTACAAGAGTGCAAGGCCCAACTTGAGGCCGCACTCGCTGCCGCAGGAGGAGACACAGAGACCCCTCCTGGTAACACATTATTTCAAAAAAGATAAGCGGTGTGCGGCATGCGTGTAAGTCTGACAATGATATTGCAGATGTTGCCGGACTGGATCCGGACAAGCAACACCTACTACTCCAGCTGAAGGCCGGCGAGAGGGTGCTTATGAAGGTACAGAAGGAGAGGAACAAACTCCAAGATGCCCACACCCAGATTGGGGAGGAGCTGAAAGGTGTTCCGGCCGAGCTGTCTGGCTCCGTAAAGGAGAATCAGCGGCTTCGTCGCGGCATCTATGGTAAGTGCTTGAGCAAATTCTTTTGAAAAGAAGAGTTCAGCGAGGAAGCCTATTGACAAAAATATGTCTGTAGGTGCGCTCACAGGTCGCCCTGCGGAGGAAATGCCCGTTTCGACGGGTGACCAACTTCCCGAGCTGGTGCAACTGCTCGAACGTGTTCGGCAGGCGATGAGTGGCGTCGTCCAGGCCCTATGGCCATCCGTCTCCCTACCCAAGGGCCTTGGAGAGCTTGCGGAGAAGCTTCAGGGAGCACGGCGGCGCTTCCGCTTATGGAAGATATCGGCCTGCCGTTAAGGTGCCAGGGAGGCCTAGGCCATGGTGAAGACGCGGTACAAGAAGGCGGATCCAAACCACATGGCCGAGGTCGGACCTGTGGGGCCCGACGGGAAGGAGATCCCTGTGAGCTTAGTGTATGGCCAAGTAGAGTTGGCCGCTAAGTATTCCTAATGGGACTGTAAATTAGACAGCCTGTTAGACGGGATTGAGGAGGAGTACAGTCAGTCAATTTGACGATGTATTTAAAATGACATGTAAAATGCCTTCTAGCCGGATTGTAGATCATTTGTCTTTGCCGACCTTTTCGCTTCGACCTCGGGACCCTAGAGTCCGGAGTGTGTCCGAATACCTTCTCGGTTATGACAAAACCGGGGCATGCATGGAGACCAGACGTAGGGGTCATTAGTGCTTTATCAGACAAGTGCCCAACTAGTTATGTTATATTACATGATTAGTAAGAAACATCTTCCAGGGAGAATAGTTCCGTTAAGGGTTCCTTTCCCTGGGAGGCATGCCCTAAAGTGCATGTCCGGACTGCGAAAAAAGCAGGAAAACATCTGGGGACAGATAGATAAATGTGTAAAAAATCATCTTTCAAGTCACCGACCGAATATTCTCTTAAGAACGCTAGTTTTCGGCTTCACCCAGTCTGAGGTACACATCTGGCTGACCCGGCAGTAACAATCGCAGAGGTGCTCCCTTTACCTCCTAGCCGAACAATCGGGAACGTAGGGGTAAGCACAAGAGCCAGGCAACCCAGCTTGGCCAAAACTTAAGTCATATCGATGCATATAATGGTGAATAAAAGGTACATGTGGAAGTTTGACACATGTGCTGGGCATGAAGCCCTTGTAATTAAGCTTCTGTTAGAGAAGCCCCCAGGTATAATGAGTGCGGGTAGCACATCAGGTGTGTGCGAACAATGCGCAAATAGTCCCCCAAGGGCTTTTATGAAAAAGGTTGTGGAGGAGAGAGAAACAAAAGACAGCTGAATTGTGAAAATGTGGAGGGAGGAGACGAACTCTTAGTCCGGTTGTAGGCATAGAATCTTCGGAGGCGGGCTGCGTTCCAAGGGTTCGGCTCGAGTCGGTTGTCCGATGCATTTCGCAGATGGTATGCTCCGCCGGTCAGGACATGGTCGATGATGAAGGGACCTTCCCATTTGGGCTTGAGTTTGTCCTTTTTCTTGTCCAGCAGGCGTAGAACTAGTTCGCCAACAATGTAAGTTTTAGCCCGTACTTCTCTGCTTTGATATCTTCGAGCCTGCTGCTGATAGAATACGGAACGGGCCTTTGCCACATCGCGTTCCTCCTCCAATGCGTCCAAAATGTCCTGCCGATCCAACTCGGCTTCTCTTTCTTCGTACATGCGCACTCGAGGTGAGTCATGAATTATCTCGCAGGGCAAAACTGCCTCTGCGCCGTATACCATAAAGAATGGTGTGAATCCGGTAGTTCGGTTTGGCGTAGTCCGCAGTCCCCAGAGTACGGAGTCGAGCTCTTCTACCCAGTGCGTATTGGATTCCATAAAGGACCGCACTAGTCTGGGTTTGATGCCGCTCATTATTAGACCATTTGCTCGCTCAACTTGACCATTGGTTTGAGGGTGATAGACTGAAGCGTAATCGAGCTTGATGCCCATATTTTTGCACCAGAGTTTGACCTCGTCGGCCGTGAAATTCGTGCCGTTATCGGTGATGAAGCTATGGGGGATGCCATAACGGTGTACTACCCCGGATACGAAGTCTATCACTGGTCCGGACTCTGCCGTTTTAACTGGCTTGGCCTCTATCCATTTGGTGAATTTGTCCACCATGACCAATAGGTACCTTTGCTTGTGGGTTCCCCCTTTAAGGGGTCCAACCATGTCAAGCCCCCAGACCGCGAAAGGCCAGGTAATGGGTATAGTTTTGAGTGCGGTGGGTGGCATATGGCTCTGATTAGCAAAGAGCTGACAACCAACGCTTCTTTGGACTAAGTCTTGAGCATCTGCCCGGGCCGTCGGCCAATAAAATCCTGTGCGGGATGCCTTGCCTACAAGGGCCCGGGCTGCGGCGTGGTGTCCTCCTAGTCCGGCATGAATTTCAGCCAGAAGGTTTCACCCTTCCTCTTCGGAGATTGTCACATCCCTAGTTCTGGTATGCTCAAGGCTAGCTAGTCATGTGTGCATTATGTTTAAATTCCATTTAAATTTGAAATGAGGATTTGTGAAACCCTCAGAATCATTTCTGGAAATGACCCAAATAAAAATTGCTCCAAAAGGGTCCAGGAAAATGCTCATGTTGCTCTCTGAAAATATTGGACAGAGATAAAAATCAAACCAATATTTTTAGGAGCTCATAAGTATTTATTTTGGGCATTTGGAATTAATGCATAATTATTTGCATTGGATATATATATATATATGTTATATATATAATATATGTCCAAAAATTGTGCCACTTGTTGGGGAGTTCTGGAATAATACCACTAGTTCATACAAAAATTGGCATAAGTTAATAAAATGGTTTAGTATTTTTATTAAACCAAAACATATGTCAGAAAAATAAAAAAGAAACAAAAATGGGAAAAACCCTACCTGGCGCCTACCTCCCTGTGCAGCTGGGCACTGTGCAGCCCAGCGGCCCAACAGGCTGGCCAAGCCGACTGGCACTGCCAGTCATCCCCTTCCTCGCGCCAGGAGGACAGGGGCACGCGCTCGCCGCCCGCGCGCATGGGCGCCACGCCACCAGCTCGCCTGCCTGCCTCCCCTGCCAGCGCGAGGCCGCGAAGCCTCTTCTCGGTGCCGCCCCGATCCCCCTGGCCTCTCTCACTCTCTCTCGTTCCTCCCCCTCCCCTGGATCTCTCTCTCCCACCATGCCCAAACGCTGCCGTCGCCGCCGCAAGCCGTTGCCGTAGCCACCGCCTCCCCCTCGCCTCTCTGACACGCGCAGGAGCTCCGCCTCCTCGCTCTGAAGCTCTCCGACGAGCCACACAAGCCGGAGTGCCCCGTGGAGCCGTCGCCGACGCCATCTTCGCCTCCGACCGCCGTGGATCCCCATCGCCGCCCCGCCGTCTCCAGTGCGTCCCCGAGCTCGCCGATAAGCCCGTCGAGTGCGCGGTGAGCTCCACCACCGTTCCCCCCTCTCTGCTTAGTCGCTCGCGCGCTGTAGCATCGTTCCCCGCCATGGCCGTAGTGCCTCGCCGCCGTCCATGTTGCCATCATCGTCTCGGCCCGCCTCCGCCCAAACCGAGCACCCCATCGCGCTCCTCGTGCCACGAGGGTTCCACAGAGCCCCTCGGGTGGCCTCCCAGCGCCCCGCAGCCCGCTCCAGCTCGAAGCCGAACTCCGGCCGCCGCCTCGAGCTCCGCTCCGGTGAGCTCCGCCACCTCCGCCGCCTCTCGCTGGCTCCCCTGGATGCACTTGAGCGCGGGCGACCTCCTGGTGCCCCCAGCCGCCGCTCTCGTGGCCTCCAGCGGGGACTCCGCCGAGCCCCGTGGTCGCCGGTGGCTAAACGCCAGCGGGATTGACCGGGTCAACCCCGCTAACTAACCCCCCTGTGACACTGACATGTGGGGCCCGGCCCTACTAATTTTTAGTTTAAGATTAGCTTGACAATTAGTTAACTCCGTTAATTAACCATGACACTGACGTATGGGTCCCACTAGTCAGGTTTGACCTGGAGCGACCCGTTGACCTGCTGACGTCACTCAGACGTCATGCTGATGCAATTAATCCTTTTTTGGTTTAAATTTAAATCAAGAAATTCCAGAAATGCTTTAAACTTCAAAAAATCATAGAAATTCAACCGTAGCTCAGATTGAAATAATTTATATATTAAAAATTATTAGAAAAATTCAATCTATCCATCTGTTCTACTTTCATGCATGACAAACCAACTTATACCTACTGTATAAGTGAAACACTAAAATGGCTTATATAAAGAGCTTATTTTGGAGTTGCATTTGAACCTTTGGTTCAAATGGACTTCAACCTAATGAATGCTAGTTGCATTAGCTAAAACAACATCACATCTTCATGCCATGTTCATGCATCATATTGTTACATATGCTTGTGTATTGATTGTTGGCACCGTTCCTTCTCGATAGGTCTTGCTCCGAAGTCCGTTCCAGAGTACCTGTCTGTGAAGCAGTGCCCCATCTATTGATCTACCAGGCAAGCAAACCCCCTTGTTCATTCTGATACAATCCTACTCTATCGCTCCTGCTCTCAGTTATTGCATTAGGACAACAATGATTCATCTGCTACTTTGTGTTGCGGTAGTTGAACCCATTCCTCTGCATGACTTGTCATTGCCACAGTAAATAGTTGAAACCCACTAGCATGTGTAGGAGTTGATTGAGCCATGTTGTGTTCCTACCATGCTATGCCTGCTATTGCTTAGAGTTGTGTCAAGTCTGATTCATTGGGAATGAATTGGAGTGTTACGATATGTTCTAAGGCTGAGAGTGAAGTGTGTGAACACGATTTGGTAAAGGTAGCGGTGAGAGGCCATGTAGGAGTACATGGTGGGTTGTCTCACTGGAACCGTCCTTAAGCACTGAGTTCTATGTATGTTGTCCAATGACTCGATACTACCACACATTGGGATCCTTAATTGACTCTCTCGACTTATTAACCAACTTGATCTCTGTCCAGGAGTCGCAACTAGTTTCTGGTGTTTGTAGGTAGTGCTATTTTTCTACCAAGTGGCACCCGGCAGGGTGGGCTTGGGACAGACTAGGCACACGTGGCCTGGTGTACCGAGTGGCACCCGGATGGTGGGCTTGGGAACCCTGCACACATCGTTTGGGGCCGTGAGTGACACCCCGGCCGGATCTCCTTGCGGATGGAACCCGAATAGGCGATAAACCTGGGCTAGAGTATTGTGTGGTTAGTCAGGTCGTGGCCGACACCCTCGCCAGGCTTCCGCTTGAAGGTTGCCGAGATACATGACGTGTACATGGCGGTAAGTGGAGAGAGCGTGTGTGAAGAAGTACACCCCTGCAGGGTTAACATGATCTATTCGAATCGCCGGGTCCGCGGTTATGGACTTCTTGGATGCTTACATGGTACATAGAAAACTTGAAGTGGATACTCTAAAATGCTCAAGACAAGTGTGAGTGCTATGGATGGCCTTCTCGTAGGGAGACGGGGATGAATCCATAGTAGTGTATTGTGTGGTGATTAGTGGACTCGTGTGCTGCAACTAAACTCCACAATACCCTCTTGATACAAATGCATGTATGATAGGATCTGATGTAAGTCTTGCTGAGTACCTTTGTACTCATGTTGCTTTATTTATGTTTTTGCAGCGGAGACTTCGGTCTTACTAGTGTTCTCGTGGGCTTCGACAAGTAGCTTGTACCTCACCTACGATCTTGATCGGATGTTGTAGATAGTCAGGCTCTTCAGCCTTTTTCATTTGTAGATGTCCATACTCAGACATGTAATGCTTCCGCTTGTTGCTTGTTTGCTCTGAATGTTGGGTCATGTGACCCCTGCTTGTAATAATGTTATGATGGCTCTTCTGAGCCTTTATCTATATGAGATGTTGAGTTATGCTGTGATGCCATGTTGTACAACACATACTTGCATGTTATGCGTACGTGTAATGTGTATTGCTATGTGTGGGATCGGACTATCTAGTTGTTTATCCTTAGTAGCCTCTCTTACCGGGAAATGTCTCCTAGTGCTTCCACTGAGCCCTGGTAGCTTGCTACTGCTCCGGAACACTTAGGCTGGCCGGCATGTGTCCTTCTTCGTTCCTGTGTCTGTCCCTTCGGGGAAATATCACGCGGTGTCTACCGAAGTCCTGTTAGCCTGCTACAGCCCAGTTTACCAGAGTCCTGCTAGCCCAGTTGCTACAGCCCGGATTCACTCGCTGATGACCGACACGTTCGTTGTTGGGTCATGTATGCCTGTCCCTGTAAGTTAGTGCCACTTTGGGTTCACGACTAGCCATGTCAGCCCGGGTTCTCTGTCATATGGATGCTAGCGACACTGTCATATACGTGTGCCAAATGGCGCAAACGGTCCCGGGCATGGTAAGGCGACACCCGTGGGAATACCATGCGTGAGGCCGCAAAGTGATATGAGGTGTTACATGCTAGATCGATGTGACTTAGGATCAGGGTCCTGACAGCTTTGGTATCAGAGCCTGACTGCCTGTAGGATTACCAAGCCAAACTGGTCGAAGTTGAGTCTAGAAATTCTTTAGTTATGTAAGGGAATTGATTGTGGGAAGGAACATAAGGCTCTTTTTACTCCTTTACCTCATGGACTTCTGATCTGAGTCATCCTATCCTTCCTGCGGGGTTAAGGAACTAGGCTTTCTCTTCCGTCTATCAGGATCACGTGTTACTACTCCATAGTACCATAGGATTAGTTGATCAGAGTCATACTCCAGTTTTCGAGTACCTCCAGTGTAGCCTGTTCAGTATGGTCTCAGAACCTTGAGTGATGATGTTGAGTATGTTACTACCCCATTTTAGCAGGATGTCTCATTCTGAGCATTTTACTATCGTTATGCTGCCGGAATTGCCCTAGGAGTTCGAGAGTTACTAATTTCCTTGTCCTACATTCTATAGCCTATAGTTGATGCTGATTCCGTCCTTGGTTTCGTCTCTCAGGATGTCATCAGTTAAGCGAAGTTCTGTTGCTCGTAGCCAGAACCACAGAGATGGTAGGGATGAGGATCCTCCCGACCAACCTTCGTTGGTAGAGTTCATGTTAGAGATGGAGAGAAACAAACGTGAGTCTAACCGCTTGTTGGCGCATATCAAGGAGAACACCGCACATCAGTTCAAAGGATCTGTGACCATTCATGACTTCATTCGCTTGCACCCACCAACCTTTCATCACTCCATTGAGCCGCTCGATGCAGATGACTGGCTTCGTAGCATCACTCATAAGCTGCGTTCCGCGAACGTAGCTGAAGATGACAAGGTCACCTATGCCACATACCACCTGGAAGGTCCTGCTAGTCTTTGGTGGCAGAAATATGAGGATGTGCTTCCAGCTGGCCCGATTCCTACCTGGAGGGATTTCACTGAGGCTTTTCGCGAGCATCACATTCCTCAGGCCCTCATCGATCGCAAGAGAGAAGAGTTCTGTAGTTTCACCCAGAGTAAGATGGCTATTGATGCTTATAGCAGAGAGTTCGAGAACCTCGCCCGTTATGCCACAGAAGAGGTGTCCACAGACGCCAAGAAGCAGGCTAGGTTCCGGAAGTGTCTCAACCCCAAGTTGCGTCGTGATCTCCACTTGCATCATTGTGATACATTCCAAGCTCTTGTGAACAAGGCCATTAATGCAGAGACAGCTCAGCTCACTTACAAGGAGTCTCGTAAGCACACCCGTGATTTGGGATCTTCTTCCGGTTCTAGTTCTCAGAAGCGCCGGATTTGGGTTCCAAACTCCGCTCTTCCTCTCGGATATTCACCGAGGCCATCTCATGTGGTGCATTCCCCAGCTCAGTCGTATGTTCCACCCAGGCCTACTGGTACACCGCTTGCCAGTGCGGGTCCACATCCAACTTCAGGGGCTTGCTTCACATGCGGGAAGCCAGGACACTATGCACGTGAAAGTGCGTTATATTGACTAGAGGGGGGGTGAATAGGAGATTTTTATGAATTCTTCACTGAGGAATTTGCCGGTGAGGAAATTCCTTACTGAAGAACTACTAGCAGCGGAATAAGTACTCAGAAGTAAGCGTAACAGAATACAAGCATGGTCATCATGATGAAATGAAGACTAGCACAGAGTACAGAAAGCGTAATCACAGGATAACACAAGATGAAGACAAATAGACTGACGAAATTGAACTGAGGAAATTGAGAAACTCTTCAGTCAAAGTCTTCAAACACAGATATGAACAAACATTCAACACAGTAATGAGGAAATGAAAGGGTTGAGGAAATAGAACTAGTTAGTTGGTGATGACAATGATTTGGTAGACCAGTTCCAACTGCTGTCTCAGTTGTACGTCTGGTTGGAGCGGCTGAGTATTTAAACTCGAGGACACGCAGTCCCGGACACCCAGTCGCCGAGCCGCAGCTCAGGACACCCAGTCCTCACCGTATTCTCCTTGAACTAAGGCCACGCAGACCTCGTCCAATCACTCGTGGTAAGTCTTCAGGCGACTTCCAAACCTTCACAGACTTGGTCACTCGGCGATCCACAATTCCTCTTGGATGCTCTAGACCGTGACGCCTAACCGTCTGGAAGAAGCACAGTCTTCAAAGGTAACAAGCGTCGGATTCATGCAGGATCAATTTCTTCAGTGATGCTCAATCACTTTGGGTTTGTAGGGGTTTGGTTTTGGGTTTTCCTCACTTGATGATTTTCGCTCAAAGTCCTCGGAGGATGGGTTGCTCTCAAATGACAAGTTTCAAGTTCTCTCGTAGCAGCCAACCAACTAGTGGTTGTAGGGGGCGGCTATTTATAGCCTAGGGAGCAGCCCGACATGATAAGATATAAATGCCCTTCAATGATATGACCGTTAAATGGATAAGATATTTTGGGACAGCTGGCGCGCAGCACAGCAACGGTCGGAAATTTGACTTTCAAATTCCTCAGGGCTATCATGTTCCTCACTGTGTAGGCAATTCGCACTGGCGAATTCCTAACTCCTCAGTCAGAGCAAAGTCCTCAGTGACCAGAAGAACTGCATCTCTGTCACTGAAGAAATTGACTGAACTGTATGAGAATTCCAATGGCTTCACTCGAAGGGTTTGGTAGGTGTAGGATTTTGAGTTGAGCATCACATGGAAATTTTTCCTTAGTATTTCCTCGACCCCCTTTAACAATACGGTGTTTCCTATGACTCAAGAAAGAGAAAATGAAACTACGAAAACAAAAGTCTTCACGCTTCATGTTCCTCAAGTGAATACCAAGTCTTCAAGGTCACACCAATTTCTTCACTTTCAAAGTCTTCAGAAAGTCTTCAGAATATCAAAGTCTTCAGTCGAAGAACTTCATTTTTAGGGGTCGATTTTCTCTGTAAATATCAAACTCCTCATAGACTTATAGACCTGTGTACACTCACAAACGCATTAGTCCCTTAACCTATAAGTCTTCAATACACCAAAATCACTAAGGGGCACTAGATGCACTTACAATCTCCCCCTTTTTGGTGATTGATGACAATATAGGTTAAGTTTTCAACAGGGATAAACATATGAAGTGTAAATACTGATATTGAGGAATTTGATTGCAAGATATAGAAGAACTCTCCCTAAAGATGTGCATAGTGAGGAATTTGCTTTTGAGGCAATGCACATTTGAAGAGTTGAATCATGGAGATCTCCCCCTATATCTTGTAATTCATACATGCATTTGATATGTAATATGAAGAATTTGAAATGCATGATGAAATATGGTGCCTGATGAAGTTCAGCATGCGTGCAATGTCATTAACGAGGAATAAGCATGCTGAAAGCATCAAAAGTGTCGGAGCATAGTGCATCAAAAGTATCAGAGCACCATCCAAAAGTATCAGAGCACCATCGGGTTTAAGATTACAACTCGATCCAAATAAAAGTTTCAGAAGAACGAGAGTTGTAACTTTAAAAAAACACCCTTAATATAGACCCGCTTGAAGACTAACTCAGATTTCTCCCCCTTTGTCATCAAATGACCAAAAGGATTGAAACTAAGGACTAACGCCCCTGAAGAATTTCAAGTTGATGAAGGAGCCCCAGCGTTGTCGGGGTTGTTCGTTGTAGCAGGGCCTGCCGCAGTGTCGTCCAAATCTTCATACTCATCAGTGTCACACGATGAAGAATAAGAGTTGGCCACCAGTGGAGGAACTTTGACCCTCTTGAATTTCTTCGGAGGAGGAGCAGACCAGTCAAATTCTTCCTTAAGACCCATAGTCTTCAGTTCTTTGGCGCTATAGATATGAGTGAGGACAGCCCAGGTGCGGTTGAAGGTTTCATGAAGGTAGTAATGGTTCTTCTTCACTGCATTGTGTGTTGAGGTCATGTTGTGAAGAATTGCACCAAACTGACGCTTTACCCATTTGTGATTGCGATCAACCTTCTGATGAAGACTGAGGAGTAACTCACGGTCAGTCATCACCCTGGGTGCTGTGGCTTGAGGATTTTGCTTAGCTGAGGTATTTGTGGCAGTGTCATGTGTGGCAGAGTCATCATTGGTAGAGTAAGATGTAGCTAGACGAAATTGACCATCCAATGGACGAATGCCTTCATCGATCACAGCAGCTGCCTTGCCTTTATCATCAGATGATGAAACTGGTCGTTTGAGGACTTCAATGGGAGGCAAGTAGCTACCGTGGTTCAGAGTGTCAGCTTTGTAATTCAGTGAAGATCTTGCCCTTATGAATCTCATAATCCAAGGAGCATAGGGCTTCAGCTCGAATGGTGACATAGCAACATTTGCCAGAGTCCTCATGAAGAAATCATGGAAGTTGACGGGAACGCCATGAATGATGTTGAAAAGCATATTCTTCATGATGCCAACGACTTCTTCATCATTTGAGTCATGGCCTTTGATAGGACTCATTGTCTTTGTCAGAATGCGATAGACAGTCCGAGGCACATAGAGTAATTCCTTGACGAGAAATTTGGTTCGTGGGGCCTGCCCTGGCTTCAAAGGCTTCATGAGCACTTGCATATAGTGATTTGTCAGTTCAGGGTCATTGTAAATGCAACGTGAACTGTCATGGGGAGGATCGAGAGGACGGACACGAAGCAATTCAGTTGCCGGTGCCTTGTAGTGAGTGTTTTCGGTCATCCAATCCAACACCCATGAGTTGACTTCTTCAGCGTCTCCAGTGATATGCAGTGTGGCGTAGAACTGAAGAATGAGTTCTACATTCCAATCGCAAATGTCAGTGCAGAAATTCAGTAATCCTGCATCGTGAATAACACTGAGGACTGGTTCGAAGCATGGTAGAGATTCCATATCCACGTGAGGAATATGCTCATGATCGAAGATTTTGTCTTTGTCAAACAGCACTGAGGAATAGAAGTTGGCTTGACTAGCAGTCCAGAAACACCTTTTCCTTATGCGAGCAGAGTCATAGGGGTTGTAGTCAGTGAAGAATACATGCTCGGAAAAGAAGTCTTCAGCCTTGAACTTCTGTTTGCTTGAGAACGGATTCTTCGGCTTTGGCAGAGGGGTGTCAGTGAGTTGCAGTACCACCTCAGGAATCGCGAGCTCAGGTTCTTTAGGCTGAGGAATTTCTGGTTTCTCTTCTTGTGCAATCTGAGGATCAGCAGCAGCAGGTTCTTCAGCACTAGCGGCTGGAATTTCTTCATGAACAGAGGGAGTGGGTTGAGTTTCTTCAGAGCCCATTTGAACTGTTGTTGCCGGGGACTGAGGAATCTATTGGATAGGAGTGAAGAGAGGAGTATTGGGATGCTGACTTTCCCAAAAGTCATCGTTCATCACAGGTGTGGTGCATCCAATATCCATATCTTCATCTTCAATTTCCTCAACATCAGCCTCTTCAGCTGTGAACTGAGGCATAGGTGAGGAAATGACTGTTGTTGAAGGGATTGCGTCCACTTCAATTTCTTCATCAATCTGCTCTGACGAAGCAGCAGAATGATTTTCTTCATCAGATCCGCTTGGGATCTTATAGTCTTCTCCAAAAGGAACAATTTCCTTTGATGACACGGAGGAAATTGGAACAGCATCAATTGGATTTTCAAGTGAGATGGTCATTGGCTTCATTTTCTTCGCAGCCGAAGAATTTGACGCAGCTGATGCCTTCCGTTTCTTCACTGCAGCTCGCTCTGCAGCCTTGGTCTTCTTTACCTCATAGGCGCATGGAAGAATTGGAGTTGGTGTAGGCGCGGGAGGAGCTGAGGAATCTGGTTCATTTTCTTCAGGCGCAACTGATGCAGTTGCCCTGATCTCTTCAGTTTCTTCAGGCGCACCACTAGTGGATGCCCTGGCAATTTCTTCAGCGGCTGGAATGGAATCATCAGCCCTGGAACTTGTATTTTCTTCAGCAGGCTGAAAGTCATCAGCGGTGCTGGCATGTTCTTCAGCAGGCTGAGCAGAGTCTGCAGCCTGAGGAGTTTCTTGTTGCGATGGGGCTGCAACATTGGTGAATTTCTTCGTCAGATCGACGAATCTCACTTTGGCTCCTTGCCAATCAGCATAGTAGGCATCAAAGTCTTTGCTGAGGGCTTGAATTTCTGACTGAGCCTTGAGAAGTTCCTCAGGTGTCATTCTGACAACATTTTTCTTCAGGAGCTTCTCCTTCCTGTATTGCGCTTTCTTGATCTCTCTTGCCTTTTCAAATTTCCATTTCTCTTGAGTGATGAAATGGGTTAGCATGTGACTTTGACCAGGAGTCAGAGGAAGATCAGGCATTGGGGTGTTTGGATCTTTGTGCCAGAGATCAATGTAATCGAGGATCTTCTTCGGATCCAAAAGCAGTGGCATAGATGTGCCTTTGGCTCTAGCGGCCTTCACCTGTCTTTCTCTGATGATTTTTGCAAGTTCATCATCAGAAGCTTCATCATCAGAGGGCACATGGAATGCGACCTGTTTCTTCCTTGGACTTGGCCGAGGACCGCGTCCAGCTGTTTCTTTAGTCTTCAACAATGTGGGGCCTGATGAGGACATTGGTGCAGCTGAAGAACTTGCTGAGACACCAGAGGCAATCGAGAAACCCGTAGTCCTTTGACATGTAGCCAGATGCACATGAGCTGAGGACTTTGGTGGAGAACTAGCAGTCTGAGGAATTTGTCGTGAGGGCATAGCTGAGGAACTTGGCCATGAGGGCGCTGTTGGTGAAGCACTTGGCTTACGAGCAGGCTTCTTTGGCATGGATTTCCTCTGCTTGACTAAGGCCTCAGTTGCAGCAGCAGCAGCAGCAGAATCCTCATTGAATTTCTTCACAGCCTCCTTGGCTTGTCTTGCCAATTTGGCTTGGCGCTTAGCCCATTCTTCAGGAAAGTCCTCACCACTCTTGATGCTGGTGGGATCAGCTACTTGGCCAGGTGCCAATGGAGCTCTTGGGCATGGAGGATTGAGGGCGAATTTCTTCATGTACTTTGGAGTGACATATCTGTACTCCCTCCATTCTCTTGCCCATCTCCGTTCAATCGTCTGTATGCGCACTTTGCGCTGATTCTTGTTTTCTTTGCCAAACTTGGCTTCATCAGGTGTGCAATAGTCCTTATAATGTCATCAGGGATCTCGAAAGCAGTCATGACCTCAGGCTTCTTTCCTCCTTTCTGCAGTCTCTTACCTTCAGCCATATTCTTCAGATAAGGAATTTGGACAATAGAACACTCTGAAGAAGTATGTAGTTTTTCTTCGAGGAACGCTGCAAATGAGTTAAGTTGATGAGAACCTAGTGATTCAGCAGCTGACATGAGTACCTGTGAACAGAGTGTAGGTGCGAGGAATTTGGAGAGGTCATATGCGTTCTCAGAAGGTTTTTCGAAAAGACAAGTTTTGAGGAATTTGACCAGATGAACCTTGAGGAATTTCACTAAGCGCTCTTTGTCTTAGGTTCCAGAGTTGTACAGATCGAAGATCCACACAATTGAGGAATCTTGAAGAAAATGATTGCTTAGAGAAATGGATCAAGACCATACAATGTGTGAGGTGTTCATATGTGTGAAGATTTGAAGAATAAACACCTTTGAAGATTTTCAGGAAAGTTTCAGAATCAAAGTGAGTAATAAAAATAACTTTTAATTACCCGAAGTGAAGAACACGACGAACTGGGAAGAACAGATGTGAAGTTCGTCAGGTTAGATCTCCCACGCCCTAACTTGGCAGAGGGAGACGGCTACGGCGGCGGCGGAGTGAAGATTTCCGCAACCGGCGCGAGTACGACGGCGACGAGGTCGAGGCAGCGAAGCTCTTCCTCACCGGCGACGATGGAGTAGTGGCGGCGCTAGGGTTTGAGGAGCTCGAGCGAGGGACAGCAGTCGAGCGGAGTAAATGAAGTAAGGAAGGGGAGAGGGGTATTTATAGTCACGGTGAAAAACTGTTCGCCCGAAGATTTTGAGACGAACATGCCCCTGCCCTTTCTCCTTCACGCGACATGTGTCACCCACGTACTTTGTAGATGAGATCGTGTAAGATCATGGGTGAATAGAATAATACATCGTGGGATGCGGAACGGTTTGAGCGGTAAAACCGAAAATCTGGATAAGATTTGTTTTAAAGTTTCGTTCGCAATTTCTTCAGCTGACAAGGACACAGTGAAGACTTTGAACGAGTTTCAAATAGAACGCACATGAAGAATTTGTTAATAGATTGGGTTGAGTATAGCATAGAGGGGGAAGGGTCCGATCACATTCACTTAGCAGAAAATGCAACTTGAAGAAATAGCCATAAGTGAATGCTATAGAGGACATAAACTCATATATATGTATAGCCAATGAAGAAAAACGACGGAAATAGTGAAGATTTTGCAAAGTTGAAGAATTTGAAAAACTGAAGAATTTCAAAACTGAGGAAAAACTCAAATTGAAGATTTTCAACTTTTTGTGGTGGCGTGACCCACCGTATAAGAATGATGATTTCAGACACCGCGTACAATTGTCGTAGGGTTCTGAGAATCAAATTCTTCATTAATTTCTTCACACTTAGAGTGTTATTCTTCATTGATTGAAGAAAAACATTTCTTCATGTGTTGCACATCTAAGTCATCAATTTTGCATAAGTGTTAGGATGTGTGTCCTTTTCAAAGAACATTCGAAGATTCTAAGATATTTAGCTCACACCGCAACTTGCTAAATTTCTTCTCATCCAAGGGCTTAGTGAAGATATCAGCTAGCTGTTCTTCAGTCTTCACGTGCTCGATGGAGATGTCGCCCTTCAACACCTGATCACGAAGAGAATGATGACGAATTTGAATGTGCTTTGTCTTCGAGTGCTGAACTGGGTTGTGAGCAATCTTGATGGCACTCTCATTATCGCAGAGGAGAGGCACATTCTTCACATTGACGCCATAGTCATTGAGGGTTTGCTTCATCCAAAGCAGTTGAGCACAGCAAGAGCCAACAGCAATGTATTCAGCTTCAGCAGTAGACAGTGATACGCAGTTCTGTTTCTTCGAGGACCAACAGACCAAAGATCGTCCGAGGAAATGACATGTGCCAGATGTTGACTTGCAGTCCACACAATCACCAGCATAGTCAGAGTCAGAATATCCAATGAGATCAAAAGCAGAGCCCTTGGGGTACCATAATCCTAGTGTTGGTGTGTGAGCTAGATATCGAAGAATATGCTTCACAACCTTATGGTGTGATTCCTTCGGTGCAGCTTGAAATCGGGCACACATGCAAACACTAAGCATTATATCTAGCCTAGATGCACATAAGTATAATAAAGAACCAATCATGGAGCGGTATACCTTGTGATCGAAGTCAATACCATTTTCATCAGTGCATAGATGGCCATTTGTGGGCATAGGAATTTTGACGCCTTTGCAATCTTGCATGCCGAATTTCCTCAGTACATCTTTGAGGTATTTCTCCTGAGATATGAATATGCCATTGCACTGCTGACGAATTTGAAGACCTAAGAAGAATTTCAACTCTCCCATCATAGACATTTGATATTCTTCACTCATCATATAGGCAAATTCATCACTATAACGTTGGTCAGTACAGCCAAAGATAATATCATCAACATATATTTGGCACACAAACAGTTCACCATCATAAGATTTAGTAAAGAGAGTAGGGTCGAGTGAACCGGGTGTGAAGCCATTCTTCATGAAGAATTCCTTCAATGTATCATACCACGCCTGAGGGGCTTGCTTGAGGCCATAGAGGGCCTTATTAAGTCTGAAGACTTTATCAGGATTCTTTGGATCTTCAAAACCTGGGGGTTGAGCAACATATACTTCTTCCTCAAGCTTACCATTGAGGAATGCACTTTTCACATCCATTTGATATAAGATGATATCATGATGGTTAGCATAAGCAAGTAATATGCGAATAGCCTCAAGTCTAGCAACAGGTGCAAAAGTTTCATCAAAATCAATTCCTTCAACCTGTGTGTAGCCTTGAGCTACTAGTCGTGCCTTATTCCTCACCACAAGGCCATTTTCATCTTGCTTGTTGCGGTAGATCCACTTTGTGCCAATGATATTATGCTTGCGAGGATCTGGACGATTGACCAATTCCCAGACATTGTTAAGCTCGAACTGATGTAATTCTTCTTGCATAGCCTGAATCCACTCTGGCTCTAGAAATGCTTCATCTACCTTTGTGGGCTCTGTGATAGAGACAAAAGCATAGTGCCCACAAAAGTTAGATAAATGTGAAGCTTTTGAGCGTGTGAGAGGACCTGGTGCGCTAATGTCATCGATGATCTTCTCCACTTGCACTTCTTTTGCAACGCGAGGATGAGCTGGTTGTCGCTGAGGAATTTGATCAGCATTTTCTTCAGCACCGTTTTCTTCAGCATTTTCTTTAGGTGCATCAGCTCGACATTCTTCATGAACTGGAATGAATTCTTCAGCAGATTCTTCAGTAGGAATGACATCCTCAGTTGCCTTGAACTTGACGGAATCCTCAGGTGCTGGTTCATCTAACACAGAAGGTAGGTGCTCTCTTTGCGAGCCATTAGTTTCATCGAACCGCACATCTATAGTGTCAACGATCTTGTGAAGAACAACGTTGAAGACTCTGTAGGTGTGCGAGTCCTTTCTGTAACCAAGCATAAAACCTTCATGTGCTTTCGGTGCAAATTTAGAATTGTGGTGAGGATCTCTAATCCAACATTTAGCACCGAAGACTTTGAAATAACTCACATTGGGTTTCTTGTCAGTGAGGAGTTCATAGGCCGTCTTCTTGAAGAATTTGTGAAGATATACTCTGTTGATGATGTGGCACGCAGTATCAATTGCATCAATCCAAAAACGCTGAGGCGTTTTGTATTCATCAAGCATAGTGCGAGCCATCTCAACAAGAGTTCTGTTCTTGCACTCCACGACGCCATTTTTGCTGAGGAGTATAGGGAGCAGATAACTCATGAGTAATACCAAGTTCATCAAGATAGGCATCAAGACCGGAATTCTTGAACTCAGTTCCATTGTCACTTCTGATGTGCTTGATCTTCACACCAAAGTTGGTTGAAGCCCTCGAGGAAAATCGCTTGAAGACTTCCTGCACTTCATGTTTGTAAGTAACAATGTGTACCCATGTATATCGAGAGTAATCATCAACAATGACAAAACCATAGAGAGATGCATCATTAGTGACTGCTGAGTAATGATTAGGTCCGAAGAGGTCCATATGAAGCAATTCGAATGGACGAGTCGTGGTCATGATAGTATTTGCTGGATGCTTGGCCTTGGTCATTTTTCCTGCTTCACAGGCTCCGCATAAGTGATCCTTGAGGAATTTGACATTCTCAATGCCAATGACATGCTTCTTCTTCGCAAGCGTGTTCGAATTCCTCATGCCTGGGTGACCAAGTCGTCGATGCCATAGCCAGCCTTCTGAAGCTTTTGCAAGTAGACACACGGCTGGTTGTGGTCCTATAGAAAAATCAACAATATACAGGTCTCCTCTCCTAAAGCCTTCGAAGACTTTGGAATTGTCAGCTTCCATAATCACAACACAGCGATACTTGCCAAAGACAACAACCATATCAAGATCACAAAGCATTGAGACTGACATGAGGTTGTATCCTAAGGACTCAACAAGCATGACTTTGTCCATGTGTTTATCCTTAGAGATTGCAACCTTACCAAGACCCAATACCTAACTTTTGCCTTTGTCAGCAAAGATGATATGCTTCAGATGTGACGGTGATAAGGGAGCATCCATCAATAGATTCTTGTCACCAGTCATGTGATTTGTACATCCACTATCGAGGACCCACTCAGTAGTTTTTGGTTGATCATCCTGCAGATGAATTAGTGTAGCTTACAATCTCATATGCTTCATCAGTGAAGAATATGACATCAATTTCATCAGATGAATTTCATCAAGCAGTAAACAGATATATCAGTATGAGGACGTGTGAAATGAAAGTTCATTTCATCATGATTCACCTGTGTCCTTTCAGGCAATTTTGTCAGGTCCCCAGCAAATTCTTCAGACGTTAAAGCACGTCTGGAGACCTGACCCTGCAGAAGAGATTAGTTCTTTTTCTTCACCACCCACATCTGAAGGGGTGGCAAAGAGTTCATCACTCTGCGAGCACCGTACGAGAATGGTGGCATAGAGGCCAAACCATTTCGTTTCACATAAGAAGGGTTAGGGTAAGCATATGAATAAGCAAAGAAATTCTTCGAGGACTTATGAACATAATGGTTTGAAGAATAATGCACATATCCATAGCCCTTAGCTCTACCCTGCGAGACAGAGTTGTTAGCACGATGATAATCATATGAGGACTCTGATCCTTTTGAGGAATTTGATCCACGTGAGAAATTTGGTCCGTATGAGGACTTGGATCCATATGAAGAATTTGGTCCATATGAAGAATTTGATCTGGGTTCCTATTCTTCACAGGTGGTGTCATGAGGACATTCACCTGAAGACTTTCAACATCACTTTTGGGAACCCAGATTTTCTTCATAGGGGAACCGTTCCTGCAGTTAGTGCCAACATATCTAGCAAATACTTCACCATTCTGATTTTTGAACAGTTTATAGTTGGAGTCAAATGACTCATCAGAAGAATGAGGAGATTCACATGTAAAGCCAGATAAGTTAGATGGATCAACTGGAGGTCCCTTTGCAGCAACCCATGAGGTTTTGGGGTACTGCTCAGGCTTCCAATATGTTCCATCAGCATTGAGTTTCCTCTCAAAGGCAATACCCTCTTTCCTAGGGTTTCTGTTGAGGATCTGCTTTTTAAGCACATCACAAAGAGTCTGATGCCCTTTGAGGCTTTTGTACATGCCTGTCATGTACAATTCCTTCAGCCCTGCATTTTCAGTGATACTAGCAATGTCCTCAGATGAGGAATTAGTGATAGTAGAGGCAGATGAAGAATTTGTAACAGTTGAAGCATTTGAACATTCAGGTGAATAATTAGCAGATTCACGTTCAATGCACTTTAAGCATGCAGGAACAAATTCTTCCTGAGAAGTGCTGATTTGTTGAGCTAGTAATGAATCGCGCTCCTTCTGAAGATCTTCATAACACACTCTTAGCTTTTCAAGATCTTCCTTTCTTTGAAGAGATTCAGAAAAAAGCTTCTCGTGATCAGTCAAGAGGGTATTATGTTGAACTTGAAGGACGTCAAACTTGGCGTGAATTCTCTGAAGACATTCACCCAATGCTTTTGACTGATCCATTTCTTTACGCAACATATCATCACTTTTGTCTAGCATGTTTTGAACTTGTTCCAAAGCTGTTTGTTGTTTAGTGGCAATGCAAACAAGTTTGGTATAGCAAGATTCAATATCATTATCAGATTCATCGTTAGATTCATCATCACTAGATTCGGATAGGTTGGATTCGGTTACCTCAGCACCGTTTGCCATAAGGCATGATGCAGAAGATGATGATTCTGGCTCGAAAGTCATCGTTTTGAGAGATTCCTTGAAGTCCTCAAACCAGGGATCATAGCGGCTTCGATGACCTTCATAGACATCAGAGATTCGGTCCCAGATAAGCTTCGAATTGCCAAGATGCATAATGCGTCTGAATTCATCTCTGGATAGGCAAGAACAGATGATATCCTTCGCCAAGATATCAAGTCGAGTGTACTTGCGAATATCATCAGCGTTCGCCATCTTGCATAGATCAGTAAGACCAATCTCAGTGATGGTCCACAGCTCGCTGTTCATTGCCATGTGGCGTTTCCTCATCATGGCCTTCCACTTGGGATAATCATGACCGTCAAAGATAGGGCATGTCACTTTCTTCATACCTGCGGTCGACATAACTAAAACTCTAGGCGGTTAAACCAAAATCACACAGAACAAGGGAGTACCTTTCTCTGATACCAATTGAAAGTGCGTTATATCGACTAGAGGGGGGGTGAATAGGCGATTTTTATGAATTCTTCACTGAGGAATTTGCTGGTGAGGAAATTCCTTACTGAAGAACTACTAGCAGCGGAATAAGTACTCAGAAGTAAGCGTAACAGAATACAAGCATGGTCATCATGATGAAATGAAGACTAGCACAGAGTATAGAAAGCGTAATCACAGGATAACACAAGATGAAGACAAACAGACTGAAGAAATTGAACTGAGGAAATTGAGAAAGTCTTCAGTCAAAGTGTTCAAACACAGATATGAACAAACATTCAACACAATAATGAGGAAATGAAAGGGTTGAGGAAATAGAACCAGTTAGTTGGTGATGACAATGATTTGGTAGACCAGTTCCATCTGCTGTCTCAGTTGTACGTCTGGTTGGCGCGGCTGAGTATTTAAACTCGAGGACACGCAGTCCCGGACACCCAGTCGCTGAGTCGCAGCTCAGGACACCCAGTCCTCACCATATTCTCCTTGAACTAAGGCCACGCAGACCTCGTCCAATCACTCGTGGTAAGTCTTCAGGCGACTTCCAAACCTTCACAGACTTGGTCACTCGGCGATCCACAATTCCTCTTGGATGCTCTAGACCGTGACGCCTAACCGTCTGGAAGAAGCACAGTCTTCAAAGGTAACAAGCGTCGGATCCACGGAGGATCAATTTCTTCAGTGATGCTCAATCACTTTGGGTTTGTAGGGGTTTGGTTTTGGGTTTTCCTCACTTGATGATTTTCGCTCAAAGTCCTCGGAGGATGGGTTGCTCTCAAATGACAAGTGTCAAGTTCTCTCGGAGCAGCCAACCAACTAGTGGTTGTAGGGGGTAGCTATTTATAGCTTAGGGAGCAGCCCGACATGATAAGACATAAATGCCCTTCAATGATATGACCGTTAGGTGGATAAGATATTTTGGGACAGCCGGCGCGCAGCACATCAACGGTCGGAAATTTGACTTTCAAATTCCTCAGGGCTATCATGTTCCTCACTATGTAGGCAATTCGCACTGGCGAATTCCTAACTCCTCAGTCAGAGCAAAGTCCTCAGTGACCAGAAGAACTGTGTCTCTGTCACTGAAGAAATTGACTGAACTGTATGAGATTTCCAATGGCTTCACTTGAAGGGATTGGTAGGTGTAGGATTTTGAGTTGAGCATCACATGGAAATTTTTCCTTAGTATTTCCTCGACCCCCTTTAACAGTACGGTGTTTCCTATGACTCAAGAAAGAGAAAATGAAACTACAAAAACAAAAGTCTTCACGCTTCATATTCCTCAAGTGAATACCAAGTCTTCAAGGTCACACCAATTTCTTCACTTTCAAAGTCTTCGGAAAGTCTTCAGAATATCAAAGTCTTCAGTCGAAGAACTTCATTTTTAGGGGTCGATTTTCTCTGTAAATATCAAACTCTTCATAGACTTATAGACCTGTGTACACTCACAACCGCATCAGTCCCTTAACCTATAAGTCTTAAATACACCAAAATCACTAAGGGGCACTAGATGCACTTACAGCACGTGACTGCTCTCAGGCCAGATATGCACCACCCCCGCCTGAGAAGTCTGTTGGTCGTGGTAAGCCATCACGCAAGATGATCAGTGTCAAGTCAGCCCCCACTGAACGTGGACGTGTGCATCACGTCTCAGCTAAAGACGCTCATGATGATCCAGATGTCGTTCTTGGTACACTCCTTGTCAATTTTCATCCAGCATCGGTTCTGTTTGATACTGGAGCATCTCATTCTTTCATTTCTGAAGGCTATGCTCGTTTGCACGACATGTCATTTTGTGATATGCCAACTCCGCTTGAAATCCAAACCCCAGGGTCTAGATGGCAAACCACCAGAATCTGCTATGGTAATGAAATCCTTGTTGATAGACTTGTATTCCTCGCATCACTTGTAGCCCTCAAGTCCTCAGGTATTAACATCATCTTGGGTATGGACTGGATGACAGCTCATCATGCCAAGATTGATTGTTACACCAGATCTGTTCAGCTTACACACCCATCTGGCAAGATAGTCACTGTCTCCACTAGAGTTGCAAAGCGTCAGCTCTATTCTCTTAATGCCAGCCCTCTCCCTGACCTTGAAGATATCCCGGTAGTCCATGACTTTCCGGATGTCTTTCCAGAGGAACTGCCAGGTGTTCCACCTGACAGAGATGTAGAGTTCGTCATAGACATTATCCCAGGAACCGCTCCAATCTCTACGAGACCTTACAAAATGGCACCCTTAGAACTAGCCGAGCTTAAGAAACAACTTGATGAGTCCTTGCAAAAGGATTTCATCCGTCCTAGTTCTTCTCCTTGGGCTTGCCCCGTCCTCTTCGTTAAGAAGAAGGATGGTACGGACAGGATGGTTGTAGATTATCGTCCCGTTAACTTGGTCACGATAAAGAACAAATATCCGCTCCCCAGGATCAATGACCTGTATGATCAGCTCGCTGGATCCTCAGTCTTCTCCAAGATGGATTTGAGGTTAGGCTAACACCAAATCAAGATCAGAAATGGGGACATTCCCAAGACAACATTTGTCACTCGTTATGGCCAGTACGAG
Organism: Triticum timopheevii; assembly: GCA_963921465.1. NCBI lineage: Eukaryota > Viridiplantae > Streptophyta > Magnoliopsida > Poales > Poaceae > Triticum > Triticum timopheevii. The sequence goes on along the minus strand of OY997262.1, from coordinate 163,185,991 downwards.
TACACCGTCATGTCCTTTGGTCTAACCAACGCCCCAGCCACTTTCTCCCGCTTGATGAACTCGATCTTCATGGAGTACTTAGATAAGTTCGTCGTGGTTTACCTCGATGATATTCTTATTTACTCGAAGAACGAGGAAGAGCATGCCGAACATCTTAGACTTGTGTTAGAAAAACTCAGTGAGCACCGCCTTTATGCCAAGTTCTCCAAGTGCGAATTTTGGTTGCCAGAAGTGACCTACCTAGGCCACGTAACCTCTGGTAAGGGCATTGCTGTCAATCCCGAGAGAGTTAAGGCCGTTCTTGATTGGACTCCACCTGAAACAGTGAAACAAGTTAGGAGTTTCCTTGGTCTAGCCAGCTATTGTCGCCGCTTTGTTGAGAACTTCTCCAATGTAGCCAAACCCCTCACGGAACTCCTCAAGAAGGATAAAAAGTTTGAGTGGTCCCCACAGTGTGAGTACAGTTTTCAGGAACTGAAAAGACGCCTGACTTCTGCTCCCATACTTGTGCCACCGGATTTCACTAAAGACTTTGTTATCTACTGCGATGCCTCACGACAAGGACTAGGTTGCATTCTTATGCAGGATCGTCATGTGATTGCCTATGCATCTCGACAGTTGCATCCACATGAGGAGAATTATCCTACACATGATCTAGAGCATGCAGCCGTAGTCTATGCACTCAAGACCTGGTGACATTACTTCCTTGGTAAACATTGCAAGATCTACACCGATCACCAGAATCTCAAGTATATCTTCACCCAACCTGATCTGAACCTTAGGCAAAGACGTTGGTTGGAGTTGATCTCAGATTACGACTTAGGGATTACCTACACTCCAGGAAAAGCTAATGTCACGGCTGATGCGCTAAGCCGTAAATCCTATTGCAACAACCTCATGTTGCAGCAGGGCCAACCACTTCTCCATGAGGAATTCTGTAAGCTTAACCTTCACATTGCTCCTCACGGATTCCTTTCTACCTTGGTGTCGGTGTACTAAAGTAGGGGGTACCTTAGTACCCCGAACTTGGGCACGGGCAGTTGCGGCGACCCGCGGCAGGGCTTGCCGGGCGTCCGCCAAGACCCTCCACGGCTACTTTGATGCCATTCAAGAACAAAGTACTCAAGCTAAAAGCCCCGGCAAAAGGAGCTTGCCGGGAAGGCCAACCAAGGCCCCGGCAAGAGGAGCTTGCCGGGAAGGCCAACCAAGGCCCCGGCAAGAGGAGCTTGCCGGGAAGAAGACAAGACCCCGGCAAGAGAATCTTGCCGGGAAGGCCATTCAAGGCATTCCAAGTAAACATGCCACGACGCCCCGCGCGTCCCGGCAAGGCCCGGCGAGCGGCAAGCTTGCTGGTGCAACAAGATAAGGGCCGCGGCAAGGCGCTTGCCGCGGCAAGGCTGCCACTGTGCACCCGAGCTCCAATGCATCCAACGACGTGTCACCCCAAGACTATCCTAGGAGCACGTGGCAAGGCGTTGTGCAGCCATGCAGTGCGAGGTGGCAAGAGGAGCTGACAAGGAGGCCATCGTGGCGATCGGTGGCGCCTCTAACGGTCGTTTCCTTGCACTGTTGGGGCGACCGGACGGGCATTAAATGCCCCTGTCCCCTGCCATCAGAGTTAGGTAGGGGACACTGTTGGTAGCAGTTGTACCTACCCGCGTTTTTACCTTTCTACCCCTCTTTCTACGCTGCCACCTGTCGGTGACCCCTTTAGCCTATAAAAAGGAGGCCCATGCACACGTAGAGGGGGTTCGGAATCTGGGTTCCACAGCTTGGGGGTTCGGAGTTTTTTCCGCAGCTACGCCACACCCGCTCTCTCGAGCAAGAACAGAATACAAACACACAAAGCAGCAGTAGGAGTTTTATCTCTCCAGAGAGCTCCGAAGCTGGGTAAAAATCCGTCCCCCGCGCGCTCTCTCACCTCGATCCGCTCTGCGTGCGCCCTCCGCTCCCTTGCCGGACAAGAAGGGGCCCTCCTGCCCTATAGGTGCTCGTGCTCCCAGCCACCACGACATCTCTGGCGCGCCAGGTAGGGGGGCGTCGAAGTCGTGCGTATCTGATCCGGCGTCTGCGCGCGCTACATCCACATCTCCCTCGACATGCCACCGAAGAAGAAGACTTCGGAGGTGGCCGCTCCGTCCGCGACTTCCCTACCGCCACCGGAGCAAACGGGCGGTGGAGCGGACGCCGGCGGAGGAGCGGGCGCCGGTGGGGGGACGCGCGTCGTCACCCGGTCCAAGGACAAGGCCCCGCAAGGTTCAGCTTCTGCATATCCATCGCACCCCTCCCAGGAGGTGCAGGATCGACAACGCCACGATGCTCCTAGCACCGTAGTCGCGTTGGAACAAGGCCGAGCTGGTGGGTCGCGGGACGCTCAAGGCCAACATGCACGTCAACACGCTGGCGCGAGCGCAGTACGGTCGCCTGGGCGAGATGTTACTCCTTCTAACACTGTTAGAAGTTTGAGCATGTCTCGCACCTCGCGTCGCTCGCCACCGCCACCCAAGACTCCAGAGGAAGCGCTGGCCCGAGCCCATCTGCTTCTAGATTACCCTCCAGCGCCGGACAAGATCGACAACTGGAGGGCCGCCATTTATAGCCTCATTGGCTTCGCCAACGGCGACAAGCCCCGGCAACCGAGCACATCGAAGCCCCGGCGAGACGCCCAGGCGCAAGCCGATGCCGACAAGACCGCTGGGGGTGCCACCACTGTGCACTCCCCGCCCCGAAGGCCAAGATCGCCGACTCGCCGGGCTAACCTCGACACCGACTCCACCGCGTCGTCGGACCCGCGAGCTCGCCGCGATCAACGCCAAGTTCTCCAAGAACGACGACACGAAGACGCTCGCACTCGCATCGAGCGTCGAAGAGAAGCGCGACGCCAATCTGACCGGCACGCTGGGCCCACTGTCGACATGCATGCGCCAGGGGAGCCAGGCGACTTGCCGTACGTGGCAGGTTGCCCTGCATTCACTCGTGAGCTGCGGCAGGTCCAGTGGCCCAGCACCAAGAACTTCAAGCCAGACATGCCTGAGAAGTACGATGGCAGGATACATCCGTTAGAGTTCCTCAGCATCTACACCATCGCGGTGCAGGCTGCCGGGGGGCGCGACGAGAAGATCCTCGCCAACTACTTCCCGCTGGTGCTCAAGCCCAACGCCAGATCTTGGCTCATGCACTTGCCGGACAACTCCATCTCTTCGTGGGCGGACCTGTGCCATCAGTTTGTTGGCGCTTTCACAGGCGGCCACAAACCCCATGGCCAGGAGAGTGATCTTCACCTGCTCGCCCAGAAGGAAGGAGAACCACTGCGCAAGTATATACAGAGATTCAGTCAAGTGCAGTGCAACATCCCAGACGTCCACCCTGTCGCGGTTATCAGCGCTTTCCATCAGAACATGCGTAACCGCAGGATGAGGGAGGAGATGGCGATGTGCAAAATCAGAGATGTCAGCGAGCTATATGCTCTGGCCGACAAGTGTGCACGGGCTGAAGAGGGGAGGAGGCTCCCCGGAGAGAATGCAGGAGCAGAGGGATCTGATAGCGAGGACGCCCCTCCGGCAAAGAGGAAACGGAGGCGGAATAACAGAAAGAGGAAGGTTAAGGACGTGCTAGTTGTTGAGCAATCCAGCAGCGGAGGCGGTTCCGAGAAGGCTAGAGCCGGTAACTCCGGCGAGGCTGTGGTGGCCGTCGACAAGCAGGATGGCTCCGGCAAGCAGTATTGCAAGATCCACCGCACCAAGGGCCATGACCTCCAAGCCTGCAAGAAAGTTGAGCAGATGGCGGAGCTACAGAAAGCTGAATACGAGCGCCGCGACAAGGAGAAGGCCCGGCAAGGTGGCGGAGGATCCGACAAGTAGTATCCCGCCCGGGGAGGGCGCCACGGCAAGGCCAAGCCGCGGCAAGGAGACAGGCCTCCCCGCGGCCGCGACAAAGACGAAGACGAAGATGAGGATGATGAGATGGAGGAAGATGAGACTGACGAGCAGGAGTTCCAGAAGGCAACAGAGGTGTTGTGCATCGATGGCGGTGCTACTCTGCACACCTCGCACCGCCAACTCAAACAGTGGGTCCGGGAAGTGAACGCAGCAGAACCATCCGTTGAGTCGGGCAAGCCCCTGAAGTGGTCTAGCACGCCCATCATCTTCGACATTGAAGATCACCCTGATCGCATCACTGCGGTCGGGTGTTTGCCGATGTTGGTTTCGCCAACAATCCGCAACCTCAAGGTTACGAAGATGCTGGTTGACGGTGGGGCCGGCCTGAATCTAATCTCCTCCGCAGTGCTCAGGAAGCTCAAGATCCCCGACAGCGAGCTCGAAGAGACTGGTACCTTTCAAGGAATAAACCCGGGAAGGAGCAAGCCGAAGGGGAAGATCACACTGCCAGTGACATTTGGTAGCGAGCTGAATTTCAGTACAGAGAGGGTCACATTTGACGTTGCTGATTTCCCATTGCCCTACAATGGGATACTTGGCCGTCCAGTGCTCGCTAAGTTCATGGAAGCCTCTCACTATGCCTATAATGTGCTCAAGATGCCTGGTCCGATAAGTGTCATTTCTGTCCAAGGCGACAAGAAGGATGCACTCATCTGTACCGACAAGATCTACCGGGAAACAGCAGCCGCAGCAGAACGCAAACCACTTGCCGCTGAAGCTCCCGGGGGGGAAGAAGAGGACCAAGTCCGGCAAGAGTAGCTCTGATGCCCACTCCGGCAAGCGCACCTCTTCGGAGTGCTACGCTACCGTCGAGGATGCACCATCGAGCTCCACCGGCAAGTGCAAGAAGGCAAAGACAACTTCACCAGAGACCAAGAAAGTGGCCGCCAAGGAGGACAGCACTGGTGGCACCTTCACCATCAGTGCCACGCTTGATCCTAAATAGGAAAGCGCGCTCGTTGCTTTCCTGCGGGCGAATGTCGATGTGTTTGCATGGCAACCATCTGACATCCCCGGTGTTCCCAGGAAAGTAATTGAGCACCACCTCGCCGTCTGCCCTCACGCGCGGCCCGTCAAGCAAAGAGTTAGGAAGCAAGCAGTGGAGAGACAAGAGTTCATTGCAGAGGAGATCAAGAAGTTGGAAGCAGCAGGCCTGGTCCGGGGAGTACTCCATCCGACGTGGTTAGCCAAACCAGTAGTCGTGCGCAAAGCAAACGGGAAATGGAGGCTTTGTATTGACTTCACTGATGTTAATAAAGCTTGTCCCAAAGATCCATTTCCCTTGCCGCGCATTGATCAGATTGTCGACTCCACGGCGGGATGTGATCTGCTTTCATTCCTTGATGCATATTCAGGATATCATCAGATCTTCATGGCAGAAGAGGATGAAGAGAAAACCGCATTCATTACTCCATGTGGCACGTACTGCTTTGTACGAATGCCCTTCGGACTAAAGAATGCTGGTTCAACATTTGCAAGAGTAGTCAGTCATGCTTTTGAGCCACAGTTGCACAGGAATGTAGAAGCTTACATGGATGACATAGTGGTCAAGAGCAAGGACAAAGAGACTTTGATCCAAGATTTGGACGAGACTTTTGCAAATCTGCGCAGGATCAACCTCAAGTTGAATCCCGAGAAGTGTGTGTTTGGAGTTCCTTCCGACAAGCTTCTCGGATTCTTTGTGTCCTAGAGGGGGATTGAAGCTAATCCCGACAAGATCAAGGCCATTGAGCAAATCGAAGCACCAAAGCGCGTCAAGGATGTGCGAAGGCTTGCCGGCTGTGTTGCTGCTCTCAGTAGGTTCATCTCTAAGTCTGCTGAGCGCGCCCTGCCCTTTTTCAAAATTTTGAAAAAGGCAGGTCCAATGAAATGGACTCCGGAAGCGGAGGCTGCGCTGCAGGACCTGAAGAGATACCTATCCTCTACTCCAACACATGTCGCACCTATGCCACAAGAGAAGTTGCTGCTATATCTGGCGACAACCAATCAAGTGGTTAGTGCTGCGTTAGTAGCAGAGAGGGAGGCAGATGATGAGCCAGCGACCGTGGCAAGCGAGCCCAGCGACAAGCAGGGGGCTTCTCCGACAAGCTCTGGCCCGACAAGCCCTGATCCGGCAAGTTCCGGTTCCGGCAAAGATGGATCTGCGCAGCCACAAGAAGAGAAACAGAAGAAGATGGTGCAGCGCCCAGTTTACTTTGTCAGTTCCCTTCTGCAGGGGGCTAGATCAAGGTACTCTGGTGTGCAGAAGTTGCTTTTCGGCCTCCTAATGGCCTCGAGGAAGCTGCGCCATTACTTTCAAGCACATGAGATCATAGTAGTCACTCGCTTTCCGTTGAAGAGGATATTGCAGAATCCAGAGGCAACAGGCAAGATTGTCGAGTGGGCACTGGAATTGTCAAGCTTTGGCCTCAAGTTCGAGAGTACCTCAACTATCCAGAGCCGAGCCTTGGTAGAATTCATAGCAGAATGGACGCTAACACCTGATGAAGAAACTCCGGAGAGGAGCATCCCCGTCAAGGAAGCTAGCAAGGAATGGATCATGTACTTCGATGGTGCCTTCTCACTGCAAGGCGCCAGTGCGGGCGTACTGCTTGTCGCACCCACCGGAGAGCACCTCAAGTACGTGGTCCAGATGCACTTTCCCAAGGAGCAAGCAACAAATAATACTGCAGAGTATGAAGGCTTGCTTGCCGGACTCAGGATCGCGGTAGAGCTTGGGATCAAGAAGCTTATTGTCAGGGGTGACTCACAGCTTGTCGTCCGCCAAGTTAACAAAGATTATCAGAGTCCGTTGATGGAAGCCTACATCGATGAAGTAAGGAAGCTAGAAGAGCATTTTGACGGCCTGCAAATGGAGCATGTTCCGAGAGCTCAGAATGACATTGCAGATGGACTGTCAAAGTGCGCCGCACTCAAGTTGCCTGTGGAACCAGGGATTTTTGTGCTCAAGCTGACTCGGCCATCTGTGACACCATCAACTAGACAGAACAAGAAAAGAAAGTTGGTTACCGGTGATTACTTTCCGGCAGAGCTCCCCGGAGCCGCCGCCAAGAAGGTCCCCGGGATCAACGCAGAGAGTGCTGAGGAGCAGACTGCTCCGACAAGCCCAAGGGCTTGTTTCGTTGAAGCAAACGCTCCCGACAAGATGTGTCCCGACACGCTTGCCGGGGAGCATCACGCTCCGGCAAGATCCCAGATCCTTGCCGTAGAAGCGGATGTTCCCGCAGCAGCATTCGCGCCTTTAGTCCTTGTCGTCGAGCCACAAGCTCCGGCATGGGCACAGCAGATCGTCCATTTCCTTCAGACAGGAGAACTTCCCGAGGAATAGGAAGAAGCGGAGAAAGTAGCCCGGCAATCAAGTATGTATCAGTTTGTCGATGACATACTGTACAGAAAAAGATTCAACGGAGTGAAATTGAAGTGCATTTCCCGGGAAGATGGAGAGGAGCTGTTGGCGGAGATACATGGAGGCATACGTGGTCACCACATTGGCGCAAGAGCACTTGCCGGCAAAGCCTTCCGGCAAGGTTTCTTCTGGCCGACAGCCCTCCAGGATGCAACTGCACAAGTAACCAAGTGTGAAGCGTGCCAGTTCCACTCCAAACAGATTCATCAGCCAGCTCAAGCTCTCCAAACAATCCCTTTATCCTGGCCATTTTCGGTCTGGGGGCTCGATATACTCGGCCCCTTCCCCCGAGCTGACGGGGGCTTTGAGTACTTGTGCATTGCAGTTGACAAGTTCACAAAGTGGCCGGAAGTGGAGGCAGTGAGGAAGGTGACAGCACAGTCAGCGGTCAAGTTCTTCAGGTCAATTGTTTGCCGTTTCGGAATCCCTAACAGGATCATCACCGACAATGGCACACAATTCACGAGCCGCACCTTCATGCAGTACGTCCAAGACCTTGGCACCAAGATCTTCTTCGCTTCTGTTGCTCATCCAAGAAGCAACGGTCAAGCGGAGAGGGCAAACGCTGAAGTGCTGCGCGGGCTCAAGACCAGAACTTTCGACAGGCTGCACAAGTGCGGAAGAAATTGGATCGAAGAGCTGCCGGTGGTTCTTTGGTCGATCAGAACGACGCCAAATTGAGCCACTGGCCAGACACCTTTTGCTCTTATCTATGGAGCAGAAGCAGTTCTCCCCACGGAACTCGTATACGGATCACCTCGAGTGCTCGCTTATGATGAGCTTGAGCAAGAGCAGCTGCGGCAAGATTACGCGCTGCTCCTCGAGGAAGATCGTCTTCAGGCTGCTGTGCGAGCTGCTCGCTACCAGCAAGCTTTGCATCACTATCATAGCCGCAAAGTTAAAGCCAGAAGCTTGGAGGAAGGCGACCTTGTTCTTCGACGTGTTCAATCCGCCAAGAATTCCAGCAAGTTGACGCCGAAGTGGGAAGGCCCTTATCGGGTGAAACGAGTCACTAGGCTCGGCGCTGTCCGCCTTGAGACCGAAGACGGCTTTCCGGCGAGCAATTCCTGGAACATAGAGCATCCTCGCAAGTTTTACCCATAAGGCGCGGTTGCCGGAATCCGTTCCGGCAACCAACTTTTGTACAAGCCTTGCCACTGTTGCATGTAACCCTTTGTACAAAGCCGGGCGCAGATCCCGTGCATAAATAAAGTTCATGTGCTCCGCACATCTTGTCAAATTTCATGCATTCCTTCTTTCTTGCATGTTTTACCTGACACTTTGTGCAGCACTTATCCCTGGTAAGAAATAACGAGCCTTAAGGCCCCATACCATTATTTTCTCTCCTTTCTTTTTCTCAAAAGGGAGGTCCCTTCGCCCACAAGTTCACGGGGGGGGGGGGGAGGAGAGGATGAAGGTGTGGACCGAGCGTCGTTCAAAGAAGTACAGCCTTGCCGGGACACAGACGACAGAAAAAGCTAAGTTGCCAAAGTTTGAGCACGATCATTTTCTTAAAATTTTAAGCTATCCCCCTTGAACGATTCTGCTTTGTATGGAAAACCTGTGCGCGGAGGAACCTCCTCGTAGCTAGTTGCGCCCTTACTTCGTTTCGAGTCAGCTCAACAACTTAAGCGAGCTGCTAAGCGCCCTTACTTTGCTTCGAGTCCGCTCAGCAACTTAAGTGAGCCGCTAAGCGCCCTTACGTTGTTTTCGAGCCCGCTCAACAACTTAAGTGCGCTGCAACTAGTTGCGGCAAGGTTTCTTGCCGGAACCGGCACCGCCAACAGGCTACTGATGTCCCGCACTCAGCGCCCGCGGCAAGCGTGCTCCAGCACCGCCGGCAAGCTGCTGATGTTCCACACTCAGCACTCGCGGCAAGCGTGCCCGTGCCGGCAAGTTCCCTAAAAGCGTAGGGTTAGAATATACAAAGAAAGGACCAAGTAAAGGAGATAGCATAGCAAGCATTGCCCAGAATAAAGTTATATTACAAAAGTAACTTGTTGCGGCACTGACTAAATTGTCCCATGACTTAGATAAACGGTGACAAGGAAAGGAGGAGAGAGATGGTCTAATCCACGCGCTCGCCGTCGACTCTCTTGACCTCGTTCACCTTGTCCATGATGGGTGCGACAATGGCTTTGAGTTCTTCAAGATCGGCACCCGCCGGCAGCTTCTTGAGGACGCGGGTGAGGTCGAGGCCTGGGTTGTGGAAGAGTATCTTCACCAACACCTTCTCCAAAACCCTGGCGCAGATCGTGCGCGATTCGTCTGCCAGCTTCTTCGGGATCCTTTCTCAGAGTTGCTGGAGGGCCGTCGCCATGCCCTTGAAGAAAAGAGTGAGCCTGGCGCTGGGCGGAAGATTTTCGTCGGTGGAGTACCCGAAGCCCACCAAGTCCATTTCCGCCAGCTCCTCGTCGATGGATGCAGCGATGTTGACGAGGCTCTCCATCCAGAGCTCCACCGTGACCTTGAAGGTGTTTTGAGCCTCGGCGGCCCTCGTCAGTAGCTCTTCATTGCCCTTGAGATCTTTCCTCAAGTCATCTTCTCGCTTCTTGGCGGCGTCCAGCGTCTCCGTCAAGGTAGCTAGTTTCAGCTCCAGGTCAGCGCTCGAGTCCTTGGCGGCGTTCAGCTCCTTGATCTTCTCGGCGAGCTGAACTTGCAGATCGCCATGGGCGCACGCATCCTTCTCGCGTTCATGCTGGAGTGCGGCAAGCTCTTCGCTCTTCCTTCTCACGTCCGCCTCCAGCTGCGTCGCCTTCACCTCCAACTCCTTCTTGGCGGCCTCAGCAGCCGCGGCGGCATCCTTTGCCTCCTTGAGTGCCCCGCCAAGCGATTGCTCCCGGGCGGCAAGCTCCTCTTCGTGGCTGTCCAAGTTCACCTTCTTCTGTATCAGCTCACCATCCCGCTTGGACAGCTCCTCGACGGTGAGCCTCTGCTGCTCTTCGGCTTCAGCTTTCTCCAGGAGGAACGCCTTCTTCGCCTCCTCGAGTTGCGCCCTCTCCTCGGCAATGGACCGGAGGGCCTCCTGGTTGTGGCTCTTGAGCTCCTCCGCGTGCTTTTCTATGTCAACTCCCACCCGCACGACAAGCGCTTCCCGGGACTCAAGCTTTGTGTCGGTGTCAAAACCGGCGGATCTCGGGTAGGGGGTCCCGAACTGTGCGTCTAGGCGGATGGTAACAGGAGACAAGGGACACGATGTTTTTTACCCAGGTTCGGGCCCTCTCGATGGAGGTAAAACCCTACTCCTGCTTGATTAATATTGATGATATGGGTAGTACAAGAGTAGATCTACCACAAGATCAAGGAGGCTAAACCCTAGAAGCTAGCCTATGGTATGATTGTTGTAATGTTTGTTGTCCTACGGACTAAAGCCCTCCGGTTTATATAGATACCGGAGAGGGCTAGGGTTACACAGAGTCGGTTACAATAGTAGGAGATCTACGTATCCGTATCGCCAAGCTTGCCTTCCACGCCAAGTAAAGTACCTTCCGGACACGAGCCGGAGTCTTCAATCTTGTATCTTCGTAGTCTTGGAGTCCGGCGGACATTGATAGTCCGGCTATCCGAACACCCCCTAGTCCAGGACTCCCTCAGTAGCCCCTGAACCAGTCTGCAATGACGATAAGTCCGGCGTGCATAATGTTCGGCATTGCAAGGCGGGTTCCTCCCTTGAATAATCCAGAGAAGATAATGAACACCATGATAGTGTCCGGCTCTGCAAAATAAATTCCACATTCCACCGTAGAGAGAATAAAATGTACACTTAGTTCAATCTGCTGACGTATTATGCGGCGTGACATCACACCGCCACCAGGCCTTTGTTTGAATCATTATACCGCCTCAGCATTAGCAGAGCGGTTTCCTCGGCACGTCCTATCGAAGCAGAGATTGTGTTCCCCTTATTCCGGGATTCTCATCAATACGTGCGTGGGTAACCCAACCGCGCCATCAACGGTGACGCTTGGGAGATAAGCGAGTTTTACCAGGCCGGTGGGGGACACATAGTTTTGTCCGCCTATATATAAGGGATAAGGATTCACCTTCTCACCTACGCCTTCTTCCTCCTTTGCTTATCAATCCCCGCGAATTCAAGCTCCAACGCCCGAACTCGCGTGTCTCACCTCGACCTTCTCCGAATATGACTGGAGCGGGAGGCAAATGGTTAGCCTCCACCGTCAAGGAGGAGGACATCACCAAACTGCGCAGCGCCGGATACCTTTCCGGCGATATCGTGCATCGGCTGCCCGACGAGGGGCAGCTCATCCCTACCCCCGGGCCTTATGAGAGGGTCGTCTTCCTTCCCCACTTCCTCCGCGGACTAGGCTTTCCGCTCCATCCATTTGTCCGGGGGCTCATGTTTTACTATGGCCTGGATTTCCACGATCTGGCGCCGAACTTTATCCTCAACATCTCGGCGTTTATCGTCATGTGCGAGGCCTTTCTCTGCATCCGGCCCCACTTCGGCCTGTGGCTCAAGACCTTTAACGTCAAGCCGAAGGTTGTGAAGGGTACGCAAGCGGAATGCGGAGGCGCTATGTTGGGAAAATTGCCCAACGTCCCTTGGCTAGAAGGGACCTTCGTGGACTCCGTCAAGGGGTGGCAATCGGGGTGGTTCTACATCACCGAGCCGCGCAAATCCACATGGGCGGCGGCCCCCGATTTTAGATCTGGCATCCCCACGCAGCTCACCTCCTGGAAAGAGAAGGGCTTGCAGTGGGGGGAATCTGGTGGAGGTGACGGGACTCCGAACATGTATCAAGAAGATGGTGAGCAATAAGCTCAGGCTCGTCGACGTGGTCCAAGTCATGCTCATCCGGCGGATCCTCCCATGCCAAGAACGGGCATTTAATTTGTGGGAGTTCAATCCGGAACAGCACCAGGCGCTAAACGGGCTCTTCGATACAACATACGAAGGCGCCTGGAGGGTGTTGTTCAAGGGCGCCGAAGCCCCTACGTCCGCGACCAAAGACCACGGATTCAGCTCACAGAATCCAACTGACGAGGTAAGTGATTCAACCCCATTACGGGACACTTGTGATAATTAGATTGACTCTAGTGAGGCTTCATTCTTCCTCTTCCTTTGACAGGAATGGATGGAGAAGGCCAAGCTGCTCATCAGCCCGGCTCCCATGCCAGAGGACCCAGCGAACGCCCGTTTAACAAGGCTGCTGGTTCCGGCACCGCACGTGGTGCCGGAGAAGAAGGCCAAGGAGGTGGCCGCGGGGACTCGGAAGAGTTCCCGCAATCAGGCGTCTGACGACGACGAGGATTCCTCCTCCGAAGACGAGGAGGAGGAGTACTCTCTCCCAGAGGAGGGAGAGAAGAAAAGGAAGGCTTCCCCCATCGGGGGGGCCGAAGGGTCCAAGAGGGGGAGAACTATCCCCCCGGACCGTTCCGCCAACATCAGCGTTGGTGAGGATGAGCGGCCTCCAAGGGCCAGGCATCCGGCAAGATAGTAAGTATCCGGATCCTTGATGTATAATTTCTTTTATGTCGCGAAGTATCCTTCTAACGCCGCATTCTGTCCGTAGTCCGGCCAATGATGATCTCCCCGACTCATCGAGCGGGTCATTGGCCTCGTCGGATGTGAATTCCATCCCGACTGCCTCCACCCCACGTGCCAACGAGGACGCCGAGGTGGGATCCCAAAGAGGGACCCATCAGGAGGAGGCTCCGGAGGCGCCGTCAGGCAGCCCCCCGGACTTCATGCCGGACTCCACATCGGAACCCGCAGTGGTTCCAGAGTCCGGCAAGCGGCCCCTTCGAAAGAAGGGCAGGACCGTGACGCCGGCGGCCTCCGTCCAACCGGAGGCGCCGGATAACCTGCTGGAAGCGCTTAAAGGCGCTTCCATCGAGGAAGAACACCGCACCATCATGAGTGCGGTGATTGAGAAGGTTCAGCTCGCGAAAAGCGGGCTGACCGAAGCCTGCAGTAGCCTTTTAACAGGCTTTGAGGTAAGAAGTTAAAATTATGTAATATAATACCGCATAGACAGTAGCCCCTGATGCTTGGTTCGGTGTTCGGAAAGAAAAGCCGGACTAAGGATCTCTAACAAGATATACGCAGGGTTGCCTAAAGTATGTCAATACGGGTTTGCAGGCTGCACTGCTGACCTCTGCCGCACTAACGGCGGAGGTTGACGTGCTGAAAAAGAATCTCGAGCAGTCCGAGCAAGAGCTCGGCCATGCAAAGAAGCAGCTCGAGGAAAAAGAAAGTGAGTAACACCTCTTTGAATAAGTACCTTACAGAAAAGGATTTTGGTTGCGAATAAAATTAACAAGGATAATTTGTGCATTGCAGGGGCCACTAACAAGGTGGCAACCCTGAAGGATGCTGTGTCCGCGGCCGAACGCAATGCGGCCGCAGAACGGGCTGAGCGAGAAAAACAAGAGGTGCGGGTGGCGGAAGTTCGGCAAGAGCTCCAGGTTCTCATGGAAAAACATGAGAGTTTGGAGCGTGACTCCAAGACTCAAGAGTCCGAGCTTGCCTCGGCTTTCGTAAGTGCCAAGTCCGCCAAGGCCGAGGCCCAGAAGGCCCTTCAGGAGGTTGAGGACATAAAGAAGATAGTGTCGGGTAAGGCGTTTTTCATGCAAAGCAGGCATGTTAATGTGAACTACCGGACACTTACCCGAATTCGGCGCTCTCTAGGGGCATTTGCAGATCTGCCGCGTAGTGCGGCTGATGCCGCCGCATTCTATCGTGGCGAGGAGGGGAGCTCGACGGAGAAGGTCTTCTGGTCTCAGTACACTGAGGCCGGCCATCCGGCGCCCCCAAGCGACCAGCAGAAGTAGCTGATCGAACTCCACAAAGTAGCTGAGGAGGCCATGAAGGGCCTCATAGTCCGGCTATGGCCTGGACAGGCCATGCCTGGTAGCTACTTTGGCCTCGTGCGGCAGCTGGTGGATGCATGCCCTAGGCTGGATGTAGTCAAGCGCTCCGCCTGTATCGAAGGTGCTCGTCGGGCCCTTGCCCGCATAAATGTGCAATGGGGCAAATTGGATGCGGAGAAGCTTCTCACGGACCCACCGCCACCGGGCAAGGAGTATCGCACGCCGGAAAAGTATTATAATATTGTCCTGAAGGGAGCCTACAATATTGCAGATGAGTGCTCCCGAAATGTAATCTTTGAGTGAACTCGCTGTGTATTTATCCTGTGCGCTGAAAACTTCGTTCATATGCGCCATGAGCAACGCTTGTTTAATTTAAAATATTACCTTATGTGCGGCCGTTTATAAAATCTGAGAGATGGCAAGTCGTTGGCTTCAGCCCCCAAGTCACAAGTGCTGGGGTGTTCGGTGATAAACTTGAGCACTCTTGTTCCCATATTTGGGTCCATCTAGGGAGGCGCTCAACACGACGAACAAGGCAACCGGACTTATAATGCTTGAACACTCTCACTTAGCCATAGAATTCTATAATTTTAAATTTCGGTGAAGCCCCTGGTATTCGGAAGACCGAATCCGGGGCGCTATCCACGCCTTCATCGGACATAATCCGGAACTTTGCTCGAAGCGGCGTGAGTCTTTAAGGACCCGAAAAAACCTCTCGAACAGCGACCAGTCTCTCGCCTTATCATGCCGGTCAGTTTTAGCTTTCTCCACTGAGGCGTTAACCCGGCTCAACCGGGGCGCAGTCGCAGTGGTTCTCCCAGTGCTACCTTAGCCGACGGAACGGAAACGTAAGGAGCCAAACATGGGAGCCGGGCAAACCCAACTATTGACCCAAGACATGATTCGGAGCCGATTCATATAATGCTATAAGTTCGGGGTGCCGCACTTGTTAAAGTGTTTGGACTTTATCACACCATAAAGCGGGGAACATAAGCCCCTGGTGTACTATGCCGTACCAAAAATATACGGGTGCCAGAATGTCATATAATGAACATATATATAAAATGTAATGCAATTGCGATAATAAAGGTGCTGCATTATTAATGAAAGAAAAAGTCTGCTAGTAGAGCGGACTGATACAAATAGTGCGGTAAGCAAGGGATTTGGACTAAATAAACATGTCCCCCTCCAGGGATGAGCTGCGGATTTGGTGTATATAATCGAATTTAATGCTCGTAATTGAGACCACCTGAGTGTTCGACGCGGCCTTCCTAAGTCCCTGACTGTTGTATCATGAGTTCGGCAGGTTCACCGCCGGACAGGGCTTCTGGTTAACAGAGTCCTGTGTACAAAAAAGAAGAGAGATAATAATAATAAAAAAAGGGAGGCACATTTGCAAGCCCCTGGTGTGGTCGAACCGCACTGTGGGTCCATTGTGATCATGCCCCCTCCCCTGTTCCCATGGTATCTCCAAGGCGTAATGATGTACGCGGAGTGTTATTCTTGCGATCATACGCGGGCGAGGGTTGGGGCCGCATTGCTACGCGTGCTCTGATCGCGCCAGGTGGTCTTGGTTGATATTGCTCCGGGAGCGCTTTGCTGTATCCGGCCGTTTAACGGCCGGGCTCGAGAATTGCCTTAAAAGGCTGCTTTGTACTTCTGCCGCGAGAGCCGCTGTGTGTTCCTCCGTTCGGAGGGAGCGTTCCGTATTTCCATTGACCGTGATGACTCCTCGAGGGCCTGGCATCTTGAGCTTTAGGTATGCATAGTGCGGCACCGCGTTGAATTTGGCAAACGCGGTTCGTCCGAGCAGAGCGTGATAGCCGCTGCGAAACGGGACTATGTCGAAGACTAACTCTTCGCTCCGGAAATTATCCGGGGATCCGAAGACCACTTCCAGTGTGACTGAGCCTGTACAGTTGGCTTCCACTCCTGGTATGACACCTTTAAAGGTTGTCTTTGTAGGTTTAATCCTTGATGGGTCTATGCCCATTTTGCGCACTGTATCCTGATAAAGCAGGTTCAGGCTACTGCCGCCATCCATCAGGACTCTCGTGAGGTGAAACCCATCGACGATTGGGTCTAAGACCAATGCGGCGAATCCGCCATGGCGTATGCTGGTCGGATGGTCTCTTCGATCGAAAGTGATCGGACAAGAGGACCATGGGTTGAACTTTGGGGCGACTGGCTCCATCGCATAGACGTCCCTTAGTGCGCGTTTCCTCTCCCTCTTGGGTATATGGGTCGCGTATATCATATTCACCGTCCGTACTTGTGGGGGAAAACCCTTCTGTCCTCTGTTGTTCGGCGGCCGGGTCTCTTCCTCGTCGTCGCTATTTAGCCCCTTGTCATTGTTTTTGGCAATTAACTTGCCGGCCTGCTTGAATACGCAGCAATCTCTATTGGTGTGGTTAGCTGGATTTTCAGGGGTGCCATGTATCTGGCATGAGCGGTCGAGTATTTGGTCCAAATTGGACGGACCCGGAATGGTTCTTTTGAATGGCTTCTTCCGTTGACCGGGTTTAGAGCCTCGGAATCCAGCATTGACTGCCGTATCCTCCTTATCATCGCCGTTAAGTCGGCGCTTGTTTTTATTTCGACGTGACCTGCCATTGTTGTCCTTAGTATCCGGACTGCCAGAATTTTTACGGAGATTCTTGCTGCGGGCTAGCCAGCTGTCCTCTCCCGCACAAAAGCGGGTCATTAACGATGTGAGGGCTGCCATGGATTTCGGCTTTTCCTGCCCGAGGTGCCGGGCTAGCCATTCGTCCCGGATATTATGTTTGAAGGCTACAAGGGCCTCTGCGTCCAGACAATCGACGATTTGATTTTTCTTTGTCAAGAACCGTGTCCAGAATTGCCTGGCCGATTCGTCTGGCTACTGAATGATGTGGCTGAGGTCATCGGCGTCTGGTGTTCGCACATATGTGCCTTGGATGTTATCAAGGAATGCGGCCTCCAGGTCCTTCCAACACCCAATTGACTCTGCGGGCAAGCTGTTAAGCCAATGCCGAGCTGGTCCTCTAAGCTTGAGTGGGAGGTATTTTATGGTGTGGAGATCGTCGCCGCGGGCCATATGGATGTGGAGAAGATAGTCTTCGATCCACACCATGGGGTCTGTTGTGCCATCGTAAGATTCGATGTTTACGGGTTTAAACCCTTCGGGGATCTGATGATCCATTACTTCGTCAGTGAAGCATAACGGGTGTGCGGCGCCCCTGTATTGAGCAATATCGCGACGTAGCTTGAGAGAGCGCTGTCTGCTGTGTTCGGCCCGGCCAGGGTTATTGTATCTGGCACGACGGTATTCGTCATGGGTCGTAGGGCGCCCACGTGATCCATAGATGGATCTGGATTGCCTTGCTTTGTCCTCCAATATGTCTCGCAAGTCCGGCGCGTTCCCTCTTGGCTTCGTACTTTTGGAGCGATGCCGGGGTATGGTCTTGGCTGGGGGCCTGGATGCCTCTCTGTCACGACCACGGGGTGGTCGGTCAGCCATATCGTGCGCTGGTGATGGATGTATGTATGCTTCCTCCTCTAATCGGGGGAGCAGCTTGCGTTTTGGGTAACTTTTGGAGGGGCGTTCGAGTTTATACTCTTCGGCCGCGAGGACCTCGGTCCATCGATCGGCCAGCAGGTCCTGATCAGCTTGAAGCTGCTGCTGCTTTTTCTTTAGGCTGTTTGCTGTGGCGATAAGCCTGCGCTTAAAGCGCTCTTGTTCGACGGGATCCTCGGGTACGACGAATTCGTCATTGTTGAGGCTTGCTCCGTCTTCGGAGGGAGGCATATAATCATGATCCTCAACCTCTTCATCTGCCGCCCCCTCATGAGGGCTTGCTTCTGCATCCTCCTGCGCTGAGTCTAGCGGGAGGGGATTGTCTTCGGCACTCTCTGGAGTGTTATTATCTCCTGTGCCGGAATCTCCGTTTTTGCTGTGGCGAGATTTAGAGCGGCGCCGCTGACGCCGGCGCTTGGGCTGTTTCTTTAAGGAATCTGCCTCCGCTGTTCCTTCACCGTCCCCATCTTTTGGGGTATTCACCATGTATACGTCATATGACGAGGTGGCCTTCCAGTGCCCTGTGGGCGCTGGTTCCTGTTCGTCTCCGGCATCGTCTTCCATAGCGTCGATGTCTTCGGAGTCGTAGTCTAGCATGTCGGTTAAATCGTCAACAGTGGCTACAAAGTGGGTGGTGGATGGGCTCTGAATTTCTTCGTCGTCCGCATCGCAACCATCCTGGCCATAATCCGGACAGTACTCTCCTGATAACGAGAGATGCTTTAGTGAATTTAAGATATCGCCGAAAGGCGAGCATTGAAAGATGTCCGCGGCGGTGAATTCCATAACCGGCGCCCAATCTGGATCGATTGGTAGGGGCGCGGGAGGTTCGGAGTCCGGCGAGGAGTCCGGCGCCTCGGAATCACGAGTTTCGCAGGGGACAAGATTGGTGTTCGGCTCCATCGCCGTGGATGTTGAAGCCCCCGAGGCGGCGTCTATCCACCAGCCCTCGATCTGGGCGATCGGCTCCGGGCTAATGGCCGGAGCGGATTCGTGTGCGGCCACCAAAGCACTGTTCGGAGGCAGAGCTAGATCATGCCCATCGTCACAGTGCGGCGCGCTTGGCTGTGGCTCGAGTCCAACGAGGATCAAATCTCCTCGGACATCGGCCGTGAAGTTTAAGCTTCCAAATCTGACCTGACAGCCAGGGGCGTAGCTTTCGATCTGCTCCAGATGGCCAAGTGAATTGGCCCGCAGTGCGAAGCCACCGAATTCGAAGATCTGTCCGGGGAGGAAAGTCTCACCCAGGACAGCGTTGCAGGTTGAAGATGCCATCCAGCCTATCGGTGACGACACAGAGGAACTCTCAATGAAAGCACCAATGTCGGTGTCAAAACCGGCGGATCTCGGGTAGGGGGTCCCGAACTGTGCGTCTAGGCGGATGGTAACAGGAGACAAGGGACACAATGTTTTTTACCCAGGTTCGGGCCCTCTCGATGGAGGTAAAACCCTACTCCTGCTTGATTAATATTGATGATATGGGTAGTACAAGAGTAGATCTACCACAAGATCAAGGAGGCTAAACCCTAGAAGCTAGCCTATGCTATGATTGTTGTAATGTATGTTGTCCTACGGACTAAAGCCCTCCGGTTTATATAGATACCAGAGAGGGCTAGGGTTACACAGAGTCGGTTACAATAGTAGGAGATCTACGTATCCGTATCGCCAAGCTTGCCTTCCACGCCAAGTAAAGTACCTTCCGGACATGAGCCGGAGTCTTCAATCTTGTATCTTCGTAGTCTTGGAGTCCGGCGGACATTGATAGTCCGGCTATCCGAACACCCCCTAGTCCAGGACTCCCTCACTTTGCTTGCTGGGCGCGATAGAGTGACACCAGCTTTCGGAGCAGCTGCTCCTCCTTGGACTCGCCGCTGCTGCTGCTTGGCTCGTCAACCACT
Source organism: Triticum timopheevii (assembly GCA_963921465.1). Classification (NCBI taxonomy): domain Eukaryota; kingdom Viridiplantae; phylum Streptophyta; class Magnoliopsida; order Poales; family Poaceae; genus Triticum; species Triticum timopheevii. Next base: position 163,166,362 of record OY997262.1, on the reverse strand, counting down.
GCCAGCCCAGCAGAGGCGAGTACTTCTCCGTCGAACTCCTCTCCTTCCACCGGTGCCCTGGAGCTCGACGCCCAGGGAAGCTTGATGTACACGCCCTCGCCGGCCTTCAAATATGCGCCTGGCTGGGGCTCCCCGGAGCCCGGCGCTGCATCAGCGGCGGAGGGGTCGGCGGACGGTGTAGCGCCTTCCTCGCCAGCGGCGGCATCTTCAGTACCGGCCTCTTCCTCGCCAGCGGCGGCATCTTCAGTATTGCCGCGTGCGCCTTCCTCGCCGGCGGCCTCGGTCTCCATCGGGTCTACGAGAGGGGGATCTGAGGATAGGAAGAGGAAGGAAGAGTCAAGCAAATACCCAAAAAAAAAGAAGATCAGAAGAAGGACCCAAGGGAAGATTTCTGACAATGGAGGTTACCTGTGCTGGGCTCTGTGACCATGGGCTCCACCACTAAAGGCTCGCTGGTCCCGCCTCTCGCTGGGGAACTGCCCCTTGCCGGAGAGCGCTCCCTTGTCGGAAAATCGCCCCTTGGCGGCGTAGTTGAAGCAGACAGCACCTCCGGAGCGGCTTCTGGTCCCTCCTGATGGGCTTGCTCTGCTCCTACACGAGCAAATCAACAATCAAGATGCCAGCAAAAGAAGAAGCACCCATGCGCGCCCCACAGCCGGAAGTGAACCAAACACTTACGCTGGGGGCTGTGCTGGGGGCTGCCGCGAGGAGAAGGAATCGGGTCCGTCAAGGTGGTCTCGGACCTGTCTTCTGCAGTCACAGCAGGATCGTCCTCGATGACAACCACAGGAATCCTGGCCCTTTTCGCCGCCCTCTCGGCCAGAGTCCTGAAATGGAACAGGGATTCAGAGAGAAGCAAATTAGATACAAGACAAACAATAACAAGGATCAAAGATGATCAAGAACAGTGAGAAGAAAGCCTCACTCCTCCTCCTCCTCCTCTTCATCGTCATCGGAGCTCAGCGCGGAGAGGTCGAAGTCCGGTACCCTCTCTGCGCGGTGTGACAGAGGAGTAGGCTCCCTTCGGCGTTTGCCGGGGGCTGCGGCAGGATCAGGCGTGGCGGCCCGGGAAGATCCCGCCTCAGTTGCCGGTGCGGCCTGGGACCCTCCCGCGGCAGCGGTGCTTGCCGCGGCGGAGCGTGTCCCACGGCGCCGCGGTTGCTGGCCGGCCTGCTCCTCTGCCGTATCTCCAACTCGACGGAGGCGTCTTCTCGGTTGGAATTGGGGCCACGCTGGGGGCTCCGCCTGCAGCAAGCTTCTCGAAGACGATTGGCCGCTCGCGCCCCCGGCGGGCTCGCTCGTTTCGGCCTCGGGCTCCCCCTCACCAGCGGCCTCTTCGACAAGCTCTTCCCGGTCGGCAAGACTTGCCGCCTCGGCCGCCTCCGCCTCCGCCAACGTGAAGCCATACTCGCCCGCGGCAGCGGCTGCCGCCGCCTCTTCGGCCCTAGTGGCGATGTACACCATCTCATCGTTGGTGGTGGCGCGGGTGAGAAGCTTCTGCTCGTCGGGGTTGACCGCTACCTCCGTCAAATTATCGAAGAATCGCTGCACGTCCTCGGCGGCGGGCTCTATCCACGTTGCACTTATCCCGTGCGAGTCGCACTCTGGCATCATTGCACAGATGCGATCGCGCCGGGAGTTGTTGCACAAGGGGATGACGCCCTGCGGCAACCTGAACCATTCTGGATGGTTGGCGTCGTGCTTAAACAGCTCCCTCAGCATCGCGTCGAGCTCCAGAACGGTGAAGTTGAAGTTGAGGCCTGGACGCAGCCTCATGATATCCCCCGGGCCGCCAAACAGCCAGGCGGACCTCCCCCTCTTTTGCAGAGGGGCGATGCGACGGCGAAGGAAATCCGCGCCAACCGCCCCTGTTGTGAGCCCGGCATGCCTGAGCCGGAGGATTCCGGTGGTGGCAATCTTCAGCTTGGCGTCGTCCGGCGATAGAGCGCTCCAGTCGCCGCCACACACCACCCGGGTCTGGCGCAGCTTGGTGAACGGCTGCGGATCGGCATCACAGATCCAGCACCACTCCGCCCTCCACTCGTCCCACTTACTGCGGAGCTCGCCCGTCAAATATACCTCCTTCATGCCAATCCGGGAGGTCCAGGCGATTCCGCCAGCCAGTGGCTCCCCTTTCTCGGCACGGGGGGGGGGGGGAGAAATAATGGCGAAAAAGAGTGACATTGGGGAGGATGCCAACGAAGTTCTCGCAGAGGAGTGCGAAAACCGCCATTGTCAGAACGGCGTTGGGGGTGAAATCAAGAAGATGAAACCCGTAGGTGTTCATGATGTCGCAGAAAAAATCGGAAAAAGGCGGGCAGAGCCCGCAATAGAAGAACACAGGAAAGAAGTAGTAACCTCTGGGGCACTTTTTCGATTTGGAAGCCTCAGCGGAAAGCACCTGCGTGCGCGGATGCGCCCGCGTCTCCGTCGACCAGAAGAGGTAGAACTCCTCCCGCAGCGCCTGCCGGGTGAGCTCAGGGAGGAAAAGCACTCGCTTCTTGCGTAGCGCCTCAAGCTGCAGCGCCTCGGCCGACTTCGCAGCCTTCGCAGCCTTCCCGGTCTTCGGAGCCATGGCGGAAGCGGTGAGGGAAGGCGAGGGCGGCGGCGGCGACGGTGGCAATGGGCGACGGAGCGCTGCTCTCTTTCGGCTTGGGAAGCGGAGGGGAGTGGCGGAGCTTTCGGAGGAAGGAACTGCAAGTAGCGAAGGTGGGGGAACGGCCCTGTTTCCCCTGCTTATAAACGGGGGAGGCGGACGTTACGCATTCCCTGGATTAAAGAAATTACCCACGATCTCCCCCACAACACCGCATTTGACGCGTGCCGTTGCGAGGGGGGCGTGGTGGGTACAGAGATATGCGGTGTGATCCAGGCCGCGCATGCCCGTGCCCTGTTTTGGGCCTGGCCCAACAGCGCTCGGCACCGTGTATGGCCCAGGCCTGGGGGCTCCTGTCGGTGTACTAAAGTAGGGGGTACCTTAGTACCCCGAACTTGGGCACGGGCAGTTGCGGCGACCCGCGGCAGGGCTTGCCGGGCGTCCGCCAAGACCCTCCACGGCTACTTTGATGCCATTCAAGAACAAAGTACTCAAGCTAAAAGCCCCGGCAAAAGGAGCTTGCCGGGAAGGCCAACCAAGGCCCCGGCAAGAGGAGCTTGCCGGGAAGGCCAACCAAGGCCCCGGCAAGAGGAGCTTGCCGGGAAGAACACAAGACCCCGGCAAGAGAATCTTGCCGGGAAGGCTACTCAAGGCATTCCAAGTAAACTTGCCGCGACGCCCCGCGCGTCCCGGGAAGGCCCGGCGAGTGGCAAGCTTGCTGGTGCGACAAGATAAGGGCTGCGGCAAGGCGCTTGCCGCGGCAAGGCTGCCACTGTGCACCCGAGCTCCAGCGCATCCAACGACATGTCACCCTAGGACTATTCCAGGAGCACGTGGCAAGGCGCTGTGCAGCCATGCAGTGCGAGGTGGCAAGAGGAGCTGACAAGGAGGCCATCGTGGCGATCGGTGGCGCCTCTAACGGTCGTTTCCTTGCACTGTTGGGGCGACCGGACGGGCATTAAATGCCCCTGTCCCCTGCCGTCAGAGTTAGGTAGGGGACACTGTTGGTAGCAGTTGTACCTACCCGCATTTTTACCTTTCTACCCCTCTTTCTACGCTGCCACCTGTCGGTGACCCCTTTAGCCTATAAAAAGGAGGCCCATGCGCACGTAGAGGGGGTTCGCAATCTGGGTTCGACAGCTTGGGGGTTCGGAGTTTTTTCCGCAGCTACGCCACACCCGCTCTCTCGAGCAAGAACAGAATACAAACACACAAAGCAGCAGTAGGAGTTTTATCTCTCCGGAGAGCTCCGAAGCTGGGTAAAAATCCGTCCCCCGCGCGCTCTCTCGCCTCGATCCGCTCTGCGTGCGCCCTCCACTCCCTTGCTGGACAAGAAGGGGCCCTCCTGCCCCATAGGTGCTCGTGCTCCCAGCCACCACGACACTTGGTAGCGAAACCTACTCTTGTAGATCATATCATAGAAGCCCAGAAGCATGATACGGGGATTACCCGGATCAAGAGAAACATTGCCAAGGGTGTTGCTGGTAGTTTCTCTATAGATGATCGAGGTGTTGTTTTCTTTGGGAACCGCCTGGTGGTCCCCAAGAAGCAGCATCTTCGACAACTGATTCTTAAGGAGGCGCATGAATCTCCTCTCACGATTCATCCCGGTAGTACTAAGATGTATCAGGACCTACGCCAGAGGTTCTGGTGGACTAGGATGAAGAGAGAAATTGCTCAGTTTATTCCTAACTGTGACGTTTGTCGTCGTGTTAAGGCAGAGCATCGAAGACCTACTGGCACCCTTCAGCCTTTAGCTATTCCTGAGTGGAAATGGGATAAAGTTGGTATGGACTTCATCACCGGCTTTCCCAGGACCAAGAGAGGGAATAATGCGATCTTCGTAGTCATTGATCGTCTCTCCAAAGTGGCGCATTTCCTACCTGTTCGAGAGAATATCACCGCTAGTCAGCTCGCTGACTTATATATTTCTCGAATAGTGTCACTTCATGGTGTTCCACTAGAGATCAATTCAGTCCGTGGCAGTCTTTTCACTTCTCATTTCTGGGAGAGTTTCCAAACTGCCATGGGAACCCATCTTTCCTTCAGTACCGCTTTCCACCCTCAATCAAGTGGTCAGGTGGAACGGGTCAATCAAATTCTCGAAGACATGCTTAGAGCTTGCGTTATCTCATTTGGTATGGATTGGGAGAAATGTCTTCCTTTCGCCGAGTTTGCTTATAACAATAGCTATCAATCCAGTCTTAAGAAAGCTCCTTTTGAGATTCTCTATGGACGAAGATGTCGAACACCTTTGAACTGGTCAGAAACTGGTGAAAGACAATTCTTTGGACCGGACATGATCCAGGAGGCAGAAGAGCAAGTTTGCATCATTCATGAGAATTTGAAAAGAGCCCAGTCTCGTCAAAAGAGCTAGTATGATCGTCATCATAAGGATATGACTTATGAAGTTGGCGACAAAGCTTACCTTCGGGTTACTCCATTGAAGGGTACCCATCGATTCGGTATCAAGGGCAAGTTGGCTCCTCGTTACATTGGTCCTTTTCGCATTCTCGCTAAACGAGGAGAGGTTGCCTACCAGTTGGAACTACCCCCACATCTTTCTCGAGTTCATGATGTCTTCCACGTCTCTCAACTCAGGCGTTGCTTCTCGGATCCTATCCGCGGAGTGGACCACAAAACGCTTGATCTCCAAGATAACCTCACATACCGAGAGTATCCAGTTCGCATTCTTGATCAGGCAGAGCGTGTCACTCGACGTCATAACATCAAGTTCCTCAAGGTTCAGTGGTCTCATCATTCCGAGAGAGAAGCTACCTGGGAGCAAGAAGATCGTCTTCGACTGGAGTACCCCTCTTTCTTTCCGTCAACCCCTGAATCTCGGGACGAGATTCTTTCAAGTGGGGGCGAGTAGTCACATCCCTAGTTCTGGTATGCTCAAGGCTAGCTAGTCATGTGTGCATCATGTTTAAATTCCATTTAAATTTGAAATGAGGATTTGTGAAACCCTCAGAATCATTTCTGGAAATGACCCAAATAAAAATTGCTCCAAAAGGGTCCAGGAAAATGCTCATGTTGCTCTCTGAAAATATTGGACAGAGATAAAAATCAAACCAATATTTTTAGGAGCTCATAAGTATTTATTTTGGGCATTTGGAATTAATGCATAATTATTTGCATTGGATATATATATGTTATATATATATAATATATGTCCAAAATTGTGCCACTTGTTGGGGAGTTCTGGAATAATACCACTAGTTTCTACAAAAATTGGCATAAGTTAATAAAATGGTTTAGTATTTTTATTAAACCAAAACATATGTCAGAAAAATAGAAAAGAAACAAAAATGGGAAAAACCCTACCTCGCGCCTACCTCCCTGTGCAGCTGGGCACTGTGCAGCCCAACGGCCCAACAGGCTGGCCCAGCCGACTGGCACTGCCAGTCATCCCCTTCCTCGCGCCAGGAGGACAGGGGCACGCGCTCGCTGCCCGCGCGCATGGGCGCCACGCCACCAGCTCGCCTGCCTGCCTCCCCTGCCAGCGCGACGCCGCGAAGCCTCTTCTCGGTGCCGCCCCGATCCCCCTGGCCTCTCTCACTCTCTCTCGTTCCTCCCCCCTCCCCTGGATCTCTCTCTCCCATCATGCCCGAATGCTGCCGTCGCCGCCGCACGCCGTTGCCGTAGCCACCGCCTCCCCCTCGCCTCTCCGACACGCGCAGGAGCTCCGCCTCCTCGCTCTGAAGCTCTCCGACAAGCCACACAAGCCGAAGTGCCCCGTGGAGCCGTCGCCGACGCCATCTTCGCCTCTGACCGCCGTGGATCCCCATCGCCGCCCCACAGTCTCCAGTGCATCCTCAAGCTTGCCGTCAAGCCCGTCGAGTCCGCGGTGAGCTCCACCACCGTTTCCCCCCTCTCCGCTTAGTCGCTCGCGCGTCGTAGCATCGTTCCCCGCCATGGCCGTAGCGCCTCGCCGCCGTCCATGTTGCCGTCGTCGTCTCGGCCCGCCTCCGCCCAAACCGAGCACCCCATCGCGCTCCTGGTGCCACGAGGGTGCCATAGAGCCCCTCGGGTGGCCTCCCAGCGCCCCGCAGCCCGCTCCCGCTTGAAGCCGAACTCGGGCCGCCGCCCCGAGCTCCGCTCCGGTGATCTCCGCCACCTCTGCCGCCTCTCGCTGGCTCCCCTGGATGCGCGGGAGCGCGGGCGACCTCCTGGTGCCCCCAGCCGCCGCTCTCGTGGCCTCCAGCGGGGACTCCGCCGAGCCCCGTGGTCGCCGGCGGCTAAACGCCGGCGGGATTGACCGGGTCAACCCCGCTAACTAACCCCCCTGTGACACTGACATGTGGGGCCCGGCCCTACTAATTTTTAGTTTAAGATTAGCTTGACAATTAATTAACTCCGTTAATTAACCATGACACTGACGTATGGGTCCCACTGGTCAGGTTTGACCTGGAGCGACCCGTTGACCTGCTGACGTCACTCAGACGTCACGCTGACGCAATTAATCCTTTTCTGGTTTAAATTTAAATCAAGAAATTTCAGAAATGCTTTAAACTTCAAAAAATTATAGAAATTCAACCGTAGCTCAGATTGAAATAAGTTATATATGAAAAAATATCAGAAAAATTCAATCTATCCATCTGTTCTACTTTCATGCATGACAAACCAACTTATACCTACTGTATAAGTGAAACACTAAAATGGCTTATATAAAGAGCTTATTTTGGAGTTGCATTTGAACCTTTGGTTCAAATGGACTTCAACCTAATGAATGCTAGTTGCATTAGCTAAAACAACATCACATCTTCATGCCATGTTCATGCATCATATTGTTGCATATGCTTGTGTATTGATTGTTGGCACCGTTCCTTCTCGATAGGTCTTGCTCCGAAGTCCGTTCCAGAGTACCTGTCTGTGAAGCAGTGCCCCCTCTATTGATCTACCAGGCAAGCAAACCCCCTTGTTCATTCTGATACAATCCTACTCTCTTGCTCCTGCTCTCATTTATTGCATTAGGACAACAACAATTCATCTGCTACTTTGTTCTGCGGTAGTTGAACCCATTCCTCTGCATGACCTGTCATTGCCACAGTAAATAGTTGAAACCCACTAGCATGTGTAGGAGTTGATTGAGCCATGTTGTGTTCCTACCATGCTATGCCTGCTATTGCTTAGATTTGTGTCAGGTCTGATTCATTGGGAATGAATTGGAGTGTTACAATATGTTCTGAGGCTGAGAGTGAAGTGTGTGAACACGATTTGGTAAAGGTAGCGGTGAGAGGCCATGTAGGAGTACATGGTGGGTTGTCTCACTGGAACCGTCCTTAAGCACTGAGTTCTATGTATGTTGTCCAATGACTCGATACTACCACACATTGGGATCCTTAATTGACTCTCTCGACTTATTAACCAACTTGATCTCTGTCCAGGAGTCGCAACTAGTTTCTGGTGTTTGTAGGTAGTGCTATTTTTCTACCAAGTGGCACTCGGCAGGGTGGGCTTGGGACAGGCTAGGCACACGTGGCCTGGTGTACCGCGTGGCACCCGGATGGTGGGCTTGGGAACCCTGCACACATCGTCTGGGGCCGTGAGCGACACCCCGGCCGGATCTCCTTGCGGATGGAACCCGAATAGGCGATAAACCTGGGCTAGAGTCTTGTGTGGTTAGTCAGGTCATGGCCGACACCCTCGCCAGGCTTCCGCTTGAAGGTTGCCGAGATACATGACGTGTACATGGCGGTAAGTGGTGAGAGCGTGTGTGAAGAAGTACACCCCTGCAGGGTTAACATGATCTATTCGAATAGCCGGGTCCGCGGTTATGGACTTCTTGGATGCTTACATGGTACATAGAAAACTTGAAGTGGATACTCTAAAATGCTCAAGACAAGTGTGAGTGATATGGATGGCCTTCTTGTAGGGAGACGGGGATGAATCCATAGTAGTGTATTGTGTGGTGATTAGTGGACTCGTGTGCGCCATATCACCTCAAAGAAGTTCTCTTAGTCGTAGAACAGGATAGCCACTGAGTCAAAGCTAGCTTGCTGCAACTAAACTCCACAATACCCTCTTGATACAAATGCATGTATGATAGGATCTGATGTAAGTCTTGCTGAGTACCTTTGTACTCATGTTGCTTTATTTATGTTTTTGCAGCGGAGACTTCGGTCTTACTAGTGTTCTCGTGGGATTCAACAAGTAGCTTGTACCTCAGCTACGATCCTGATCGGATGTTGTAGATAGTCAGGCTCTTCAGCCTTTTTCATTTGTAGATGTCTATACTCAGACATGTAATGCTTCCGCTTGTTGCTTGTTTGCTCTGAATGTTGGGTCATGTGACCCCTGCTTGTAATAATGTTATTGTCGGTGTCAAAACCGGTGGATCTCGGGTAGGGGGTCCCGAACTGTGCGTCTAGGCGGATGGTAACAGGAGACAAGGGACACGATGTTTTACCCAGGTTCGGGCCCTCTTGATGGAGGTAAAAGCCTACGTCCTGCTTGATTAATATTGATGATATGGGTAGTACAAGAGTGGATCTACCATGAGATCAAGGAGGCTAAACCCTAAAGCTAGCCTATGGTATGATTGTAGCAATGTATGTTGTCCCCTACGGACTAAAGCCCTCTGGTTTATATAGACACCGGAGAAGGCTAGGGTTACACAGAGTCGGTTACAATGGTAGGAGATCTACATATCCGTATCACCAAGCTTGCCTTCCACGCCAAGGAAAGTCCCATCCGGACACGGGACGGAGTCTTCAATCTTGTATCTTCGTAGTCTTGGAGTCCGGCGGACGATGATAGTCCGGCTGTCCGGACACCCCCTAGTCCAGGACTCCCTCAGTAGCCCCTGAACCAGGCTTCAATGACGATAAGTCCGGCGCGCATAATGTTCAGCATTGCAAGGCGGGTTCCTTCTTTGAATAATCCAGAGAAGATCATGAACACCAGGATAGTGTCCGGCTCTGCAAAATAAATTCCACATTCCACCATAGAGAGAATAAAATGTACACAAGTTCAATCTGCTGACGTATTATGCGGCATGACATCACACCGCTACCAAGCCTTTACTTGAATCGTTTTTTATTATACCACCTCAGCACGTTTAGCGAAGCGGTTTCCTTGGCACGTCCTGTCGAAGCAGAGATCGTGTTCCCCTTATTCCGGGATTCTCATCAATACGAGCGTGGGTAACCCAACCGCGCCCGTCGCCGCGCCTCCTCTATCGAAGGTGAATCCCGAACGGTCACGGAGATGGCTCTTGGTATTTCCCCCCTTTATAAGAGGAGCAAGGCTCGTTTCTTTTCTTCAATCTTCCATCGAATCTCCTCCTTGCCCCAAGTTCCAACACCCAGAGCCCTAGATTCGAGCGCTTCGGATCTTCAACAATGTCCGGCTCCGACCTTCAGGGTCGGCGGACGCCCTCCTCCGTCACGGAGGGGGACGTGGTAAAGCTGCGTGAGGCCAAGTACCTGACCTATGAGATTTTGCACAGGTTGCCCGCCCAAGGGCAGGCCGTGCCCACTCCCGAGCCCGGTGAGTACGTCGTCTTCGTATCCCACCTCTGTCGGGGTTTAGGCTTCCCGACGGACCCCTTCGTGAGAGGGCTCATGTTCTACTATGGGCTGGATTTTCACGATTTGGCCCCGGAGTCCATCCTCCATATTTCCGCATTCATTATTGTCTGCGAAGCCTTCCTCCGCGTCACCCCCCACTTCGGCCTGTGGCTGAAGACCTTCAATGTGGAGCCGAAGATGATCGGGGGGCGTCAAGCGGAGTGCGGCGGGGCGGCCATAAGCAGAAGGGCCGATGCCCCGTGGCCCGAGGGCTCCTTCCAAGAGGAGCTCGGCTTGTGGCAGTAGGAGTGGTTTTATATCACAGCTCCGAAGGGCAGCAAGCAAAAGCCGCCACCTTCATTCCGCCCGGGACCTCCACGCCGACTGATGTCGTGGGTCAACCAAGGGCTCAATTGGGGGCCGTCCGAAGACGTGCCCTCATTGCAGGGCCGGATTCGAGACCTCCAGGCGAGGGAGGTCAATCTGGTTGTGGTGATGCAGGTTATGCTAATCAGGCGTCTTCTGCCCTGCAAACGCCGTCCTCTCCGGTTATGGGAGTTCAATCCGGAGGGACCACGAATTCTCCAACACTTCATGGGTACGACACCCGTGGAGATGTACAAGTTGTTCTTCGGACCGCAGGTGGCGTGTCCGGAATTGACCGAGGACGCAGGCCTAAGCTGCAATCGCCCGGATACTCAGGTAAGTAGCTCAGAGTCTGGACGTTCTGTTTATTTGCTTTTCTAGAGTTCGCCTCCTGACCCATTACTCTTTATCAGGAGTGGGTAGCGCGATCGAAGCTGATAAGGTGTCCGGCCCCCCTCCCTGAGACCGCACTGGAGCCCGTGCTGGTCAGAATGTTGGAGGTCGCGCCCGAAGAAAGGGGCGATGGGGAAAATAGAAGAGTTAATACCTCGCCCAAGGGGGCGCCTGAAGAGGGGAGGATCGAAAATCCCTCCTTCCAGGGGGAGAAGAGGACCGCCTCCAAAGACCTGGAGGCCAAAGCCTCTAAGCGGGAGAAGAAATCTTCACCGGAGGGTCCTGCGTCCGGGGAGAACCCGGACGTACAATCGTATAGAAAGGATCAGCCATCCAGCGAGCCGTGAGTAGGGAAAGGGGAGTTCATTAATAAGAAAATACCTCCATTTGTGCTTCTGTGGATAACCGAAATTTTTCTTTATAGTTCGGATCTGCGGACTTCTCAGATGAGTTCGTCTTCGGGGGATCTTCGTCCGGAGATGATGGAGAGCGAAACGCCTCCGCCTGCTGCGTCGCCGGACAGGGCAGACGAGCCTGAAGTATCGTCACGGAGGGTATCCCAGAGTCCGGTGGAGCCGGAGAGTTCGGCGCCGACTAGTGTCCGGCCGGGGGAGCTGAAGAGTCTGCTTGAGAGGGCGTCCATCTCAGAAGATCACCGTGCTTTGATGACTACGGTGATTGGAAGGATTTCGTCCGCCGAGAGCGGATTGCATAATGCCGTCAGGAGTTTGCTGGCGGGATTTGAGGTACGCGAGAACGATGCGCCTTTTTGACAGTTTTGCATATAGAAGTGCACCCTGTATAGATAGTAGCCCCTGAGACTCGGTAGGTTGTCGAAAGCGACGGCGTGCCGAGGATCAAAATCACAGGTACTGAATGTTGCCTTTCCTATGCAGGTGGCGGATAGTCCGGGGGCCAGCCGGACTAGTGGAGTTGTCGAGCTAATGCGGCAACTTGATGTGGCGGATGAAGACATCGCGCTTATCAATCGGCGACTTGACGAGTCGCAAGGTAAATGAATTCTCCACAGTCACTTATTAAGGGAGCCAAAGCCCGCCTCTGATAATATTTATGCTGTGACACAGACGGTGCTGCTGCTGTGGAGAGCCTTCGGGCCGAGCTTGCTCAAGCTAAGGAGCAAGCCCAAAGGAGTGATGCAGCTGCCTCGAGGGCGGCCGAGGAGTTCAAAGCCGAAAGGGCTGCACACTGCCAAAGCAGGGAAAAGATGGCCGAATTGGCCGTTAAATTGAAGGATGCTGCCGATCGCAACGAGGCTCTTGAAAAGGAGCGCATATCGGAGCAGGAAGACCTGGGGAAGGCCACCGCCGAGGCCAAGGATGCCCGTTCTGCAATGCGGGCTATGAAGGAGGAGCTGCGCCAGGCCGGGGATATTGTGGCTGGCAAGCCTTTTCTGCTGCATCGCCGGTTTACAAATCCCAAGTATGCTCAGCTTGGTCACCTGTGGGGTCCGGAGAATCCATATATGGACTTAGCGGCGAGTGCGGCGGATGCCGTTGTGCACTTCCGTAGTCAGGAGGATCACAAGACGGAAGAGCTATTTTGGTCTCAATTCCATAGTCCGGATCGTTCACTTCCGTTGACCGATCGGTTGGCCGAATGGGCAGAGCTGAACAGGTTGTCCGGACTTGCCATGACTGATATGGTGGCACATGTCTGGCCAGAGAGGCCCAAGGCGACGAGCTATTTTGGCTTATTGCAGCAATTTCTTGGAGCGGTGCCGCATATCAAGGAGATGAAGCGGTCGGCCTGCATAGAAGGCGCGCGGATGGCCCTTGCCCGTGTGAAGACACATTGGACAGAGATGGATGCCACCGCTATTGCCGCCCAGGGTTCGGACGAAAGCCGGTTACCCGCCGAGCACTATTTTGGGGAAGTTATGCGTGGCGCTCGTCTAATAGAGTCGCAGTGCTCAAAAAATATCACGTTCAAATGAACGTTTTATCTTGTAAAACAATGATTATGATGTAACCGCTTTTTATACTTGTGCGTTCCAAGTGTTAAAATATCTCCTATGCGGCCGTTTATGTATACATTTGTATAACCTGAAAGATTGCAGTCCTCGGCTTCAGCCCCCACGCACAAGGTGCGGGGGTGTTCGCAAAAAATAGCGCTTTTTCACACTTAATCTGACGTCTCGGTCCTGTTAAGGAGGTGGTAGTGTAGCAAACGAGGCAATCCGGACTATGATGCTTTATCACTTTCACTTAGCCAGTGGAGTTCGAGGGTGGGGCTACGATATAGCCCCTTGGGGCACCACGTTTCTCCGAATTCGGGGCGCGTGTGTGCCTGACCGGGAAACGGTCCTTCGTCAAAGCGGGGAATTCTAAACATTCCGATGGTCGGTCGAGTGGTTGACCAGTCTCTCGATGTATCATGATAGTCAGTTTTCGGCTTTCTCTACTAAGGTGCTCGCCCAGCCGAACTGGGGCACAATCGCAGTAGTTCTCCTGGTGCCGCGTTAGCCGATGATACGAAACGTAAGGCAGCAAAACATAGGAGCCGGGCAAACCAACATTTGACCAAAGACATGATTCGGAGCTGAAGCATATAAGGCCTAACTCAAGACGCCGAACACTCCCTAAGGTGTTTGGTCTTTGTAATAATGGGCAGAACAATGCCCTAAGCCCCTAGTGTCCAGGTACGGGCATGGTCCTCTGACGCGGCCGATGCCAAAACATCAGGTTCCGCTTTGGTTATAATGAGAAACCAAGGGATTATAGCAACAAGAGACAGTAAAAAAGGTTTACGCAGGGTCTTAATCTGAAAAGAATCCTCGCGACGGGTCCCTACTGCACATCTGCGCCTGTGTCTCCGTTGTGCCGTTATCCTGGATGGGTGTGCATGTTGTTCATCTGTAAAAAGAGAGGAACTTAGTTTAAAAGGAATTTGTGCAAAATATATACGAAAGAAGAAATATAAATAAGTAAAGCGGGGTCTATGTGAGCTCGCTGTTGCTTGTGCGCGCAGCCCCTTGTGAAGGGGTGTGCGGCTAGGGAGCCCCTAGCTTATTTTGTGCCGGACTCGTCTAACCATGTCCGGGGTCTTTAAATGACCCTCGCACTGAAATGATGCCATGTGGACCGGGCATCTTAAGTGTAAGAGACGCGCAATGTGGTATGGCGTTCAAGCGGACAAAAGCTTCTCGTCCCAAGAGTGCTTGATAGCTACTTTTAAATGGGACGATATGAAAGATTAGTTTTTCGCGTCGAAAGTTTTTCGGTGATCCGAACACAACTTCTAGTAATAGGGAGCCTGTGCACTTGGCGTAAGGGCCTGGCGTCACTCCTTTAAAGGAAGTGCGGCTGTGTCGAATTTTAGTAAGGTCTATCCCCAACTTGCGGATTGTGTTTGGATACAGCAGGTTTAAGTCACTGCCTCCGTCCATCAGGACTTGTGTAAATTGTAGTCCGTCGATTATGGGATCCAATATCAGGGCAGTCTATCCTGCATGTCGAACGCTTCTGGAATAATCTAGGTGGTCGAAAGTGATTGGTTTTGATGTCCAATCTCTATGTTTCGCTGGATTGGACCGTGCGAGACCCATTTTAACGGGTGCTGCACTGTTTTTCCGTATTATGACATGAAGTGAATTTAATGCTTTGACCTCTTGTGGGAAATTCTTTTGTTTTCCGGTGCTCTGTTGGTGGGGTTTGTCATCTTCGCTTGATGCGTCGAGCCCCTTGTGTTCGCCGTTTAATCAGCCGGACTGTTTCAAAATCCAACAATCTCGATGGGTGTGGTTTGCAAGCCTTCTGGGGGTACTCTGGATTTGACATATCCGACCCAAAATCTGGTTTAAGTTGGATAGCTCATCGCTGTCATCCTTAAGAGGCGGTGTTTTGTTGTTTGGCCGTGAGCTTTTGAATCTGGCGTTGACTGCCGTGCTCTTTGGGCTTTTCTCTTTATTCCGGCGCTGCTCTTTTCTGCGCTGTGATTTTCCGTTTCCATCTCTGATCTCGGATGTACTTGGGTCGCTGGTGCTGCATCTTGCTAGCCAGCTATCCTCTCCCGTAGAGAAGCGGGTCATGAGGCTTGTTAGCACGGACATTGTCCTCGGCTTCTCTTGGCCGAGGTGTCTGGCAAGCCATTCGTCTCGGACGTTGTGTTTAAAAGCTGCTAAGGCTTCGGCGTCTGGACAGTCAACTATTTGGTTCTTTTTGGTGAGGAACCTATTCCAGAATTTGCGCGCTGACTCTCCGGGTTGTTGAGTTATATGACTTAGATCATCTGCATCCGGAGGGCGGACATAAGTCCCTTGAAAATTTGCTCTAAATGTGTCCTCGAGCTCTTTCCAACTTCCAACAGTATTTTCTGGGAGGCTTTTGAGCCAATGACGGGCTGGCCCTTTGAAATTGAGGGGTAGATATTTTATGGTGTGGAGATCGTCTCCTCTATCCATGTGTATGTGTAGTATATAATCTTCTATCCAGACTCCAGGGTCTGTTGTTCCGTCATAGGCCTCTATGTTCATAGGTTTAAATCCTGCTGGGAATTCATGACCCAGCACCTCATTGGTGAAACATAGTGGGTGTGCGGCGCCCCTGTATTTGGGTGCACCGCTGTCTTCGGACACTTGTCATGTTGCATTGTTTCCTGGGGCCCTCCTCTTTGGCCCGTAAATGGACCTGGCTGGGCCATCTGTCTTTCCAGGGTCATTAGTCGGTTTATGTGCGGCGCCGCTTTCAGATTTTGGCCTATCATCTGGCCGTCTATCCAACCAGGTGGCCTCTTTGTTTTTTGACTGTGGGGGCTCTATGGCCTCCTCATCAAATTCTGGCAGTAGCTTGCACTTCGGGTAGCTCTTTGATTGATGGTAATTGCCGTATTTGTCTGCGGTTTTGAGCACTTTGCTCCACCTCATTCTGAGTGTATCTTCCGCTGTTTTGAGCTTCCGTTTTTCCTTTTTCAAACTTCTTGCGGTGGCAACGAGTCTTTTCCGAAGGTTTTTATTCTCCGGCAGTGTGTCCGGCGTGAGGTCGCCTGGACTGTTGTTTTCGCCGGGCCTGGATTGATTATTCGACTCGTCTTGTTCGGACGGTTGCTTGTCTGCGTGTTCGTCGTCCGCTGGTTTGCCCTGCTGTATTGCTGGGTCGTTAGGAGCGATGTTGTTGTCGAGGCGGGACTTAGTGCGGCGTCTGCATCGCCGTTTTGGTTGTTTGTCGGCGGGATTATCTTCTGCCGTGCCCCGTTGGTCCTCGTTATTGCTTCCTTTTGGGGTGTCCACCATGTATACGTCGTATGACGAGGTGGTCCTCCCTTGCCTTGTAGGCGCTATTTCCTGTTCATCTCCGACATCGTCGTCCATACCGTCGATGTCTTCGGAGTCATAGTTTAGCATGTCGGTTAAATCGTCGACAATGGCTACAAAGTGGGTGGTTGGTGGGCTCTGAATTTCTTCGTCGTCCGTATCCCAACCATCCTGGCCACAATCCGGCCAGGGCTCTCCAGATAGCGAGAGATGCTTTAGCGAGTTTAGGATGTCGCCAAAGGGCGAGTGTTGGAAGATGTCCGCGGCGGTGAATTCCATAACCGGCGCCCAATCAGATTTGATTGGCAAGGGCGTGGGAGGTCCGGAGTCCGGCAAGGAGTCCGACACCTCGGAGTCACAAGCTTCGCGAGGGACAAGGGTAGTGTTCGGCTCCATCGCCGTGGAAGTTGGAGCCCCCGAGGTGGTGTCCAACCACCGGTCCTCGATCTGGGCGGTCGGCTCCGGTCTAAGGGCCGGAGCGGATTCTTGTGCGGCCACCAAGGCACTGTTCGGCGACAGAGCTAGATCATGCCCATCATAACAGTGCGGCACGCTTGGCTGTGGCTCGAGCCCGTCGAAGATCAAGTTCCCGCGGGCGTCGGCCGTGAAGTTTAGGCTTCTGAATCTGACCTGATGGCCAGGGCGTAGCTTTCGATCTGCTCCAGATGGCCAAGTAAATTAGCCCGCAGTGCGAAGCCGCCAAATACGAAGATCTGTCCGGGGAGAAAAGTCTCACCCTGGACAGCGTTGTTGGTTGAAGATGCCATCGAGCCTATCGGTGACGACACAGAGGAACTCTCAATGAAAGCACCAATGTCGGTGTCAAAACCGGCGGATCTCGGGTAGGGGGTCCCGAACTGTGCGTCTAGGCGGATGGTAATAGGAGACAAGGGACACGATGTTTTACCCAGGTTCGGGCCCTCTTGATGGAGGTAAAACCCTACATCCTGCTTGATTAATATTGATGATATGGGTAGTACAAGAGTGGATCTACCACGAGATCAAGGAGGCTAAACCCTAAAGCTAGCCTATGGTATGATTGTAGCAATGTATGTTGTCCCATACGGACTAAAGCCCTCCGGTTTATATAGACACCGGAGAAGGCTAGGGTTACACAGAGTCGGTTACAATGGTTGGAGATCTACATATCCGTATCGCCAAGCTTGCCTTCCACGCCAAGGAAAGTCCCATCCGGACACGGGACGGAGTCTTCAATCTTGTATCTTCGTAGTCTTGGAGTCCGGCGAACGATGATAGTCCGGCTGTCCGGACACCCCCTAGTCCAGGACTCCCTCAGTTATGATGGCTCTTCTGAGCCTTTATCTATATGAGATGTTGAGTTATGTTGTGATGCCATGTTGTACAGCACATACTTGCATGTTATGCGTACGTGTAATGTGTATTGCTATGTGTGGGATCTGACTATCTAGTTGTTTATCCTTAGTAGCCTCTCTTACCGGGAAATGTCTCCTAGTGCTTCCACTGAGCCCTAGTAGCTTGCTACTGCTCCGGAACACTTAGGCTGGCCGGCATGTGTCCTTCTTCGTTCCTGTGTCTGTCCCTTCGGGGAAATGTCACGCGGTGTCTACCGGAGTCATGTTAGCCTGCTACAGCCCGGTTTACCGGAGTCCTGCTAGCCCAGTTGCTACAGCCCGGATTCACTCGCTGATGACCGACACGTTCGTTGTTGGGTCATGTATGCCTGTCCCTGTAAGTTAGTGCCACTTTGGGTTCACGACTAGCCATGTCAGCCCGGGTTCTCTGTCATATGGATGCTAGCGACACTGTCATATACGTGTGCCAAAAGGCGCAAACGGTCCCGGGCATGGTAAGGCGACACCCGTGGGAATACCGTGCGTGAGGCCGCAAAGTGATATGAGATGTTACATGCTAGATCGATGTGACTTAGGATCGGGGTCCTGACAGAGATACACCTTTGAAGGACTCTGGTTGTGTTTTTCTTATAAAGTTCTCCCTCATGGACCTTGTAGGCTTTAGACCGCCGAACTATGCAGCGAGCCTCATTTTGGTCTTCGGGAAGCTCCTGCCTAATCAAGTAGGCTAGGAATGGTTCTGTCCACGGGGCAATTACTGCCATTATTTCGTGGGCTAAAGGCGTTATTTCGTCGGCTGAACCGCCGATTATGTCAGACTGTTCTGTGTTGGGTGGTGCTGTTGCTTCCGGGTTGTTATTTCCGGACTCCTCTTCCCATAGTACGGATGGCTTAAAGAGTCGTTCCAGGAAGATGTTTGGAGGGACAACGTCACGTTTCGCGCTGATGCGTGCCAGTACGTCGGCTGCTTGGTTATTATCCCGGGCTACGTGGTGGAATTCGAGTCCTTCGAACCGAGCTGACATTTTTAGGACAGCGTTACGATAGGCTGCCATTTTCGGATCCTTGGCGTCAAAGTCTCCATTTACTTGGGATATTGCAAGGTTTGAATCCCCGCGCACCTCTAGGCGTTGAATGCCCATGGAGATTGCCATCCGGAGGCCATGTAGGAGGGCCTCGTATTCGGCTGCATTGTTGGAGTCCGTGTACATTATCTGAAGTACGTATTGGACTGTATCTCTGGTTGGGGACGTCAATACGACGCCAGCCCCCAAGCCGGCCAACATTTTGGAGCCGTCGAAATGCATAATCCAATTGGAGTATGTGCTGTACTCTTTAGGGAGTTCGGCTTCAGTCCATTCAGCGACAAAGTCAGCCAGGACTTGTGACTTTATAGCTCGCCGAGGTTTGTAGGTTATATCGAATGGTAAGAGCTCAATGGCCCATTTTGCAATTCTGCCCGTCGCATCGCGGTTATTTATAATGTCATTGAGAGGCACTTCGGAGGCCACTGTTATTGAACACTCTTGAAAGTAGTGTCTAAGCTTCCGGGATGCCATGAACACCGCGTACGCTATTTTTTGATAGTGCGGGTAACGGGACTTGCAAGGAGTTAAGACAGTGGATACGTAGTACACTGGTTTTTGAAGAGGGAATTTATGCCCTTCTGTTTCTCGTTCGACGACGAGTACCGCGCTTACAACTTGATGTGTTGCCGCAATGTATAACAACATTGGTTCGCCCAGGTTAGGCGCAGCCATGACCGGATTTGTTGCCAATATGGCCTTTATTTCTTCGATTCCGGCAGTGGCGGCATCCGTCCACTCGAAGTGTTTGGTGCGCCTGAGGAGGCGATAGAGGGGCAATGCCTTTTCTCCCAAACGGGAGATAAAGCGACTTAGAGCCGCCACGCATCCAGTCAATTTTTGTATTTGTTTGAGGTCTTTTGGAATATCCAGCTGTGACAGAGCTCGAATCTTGGTTGGGTTTGCTTCAATTCCTCTACTGGATACAATGAAGCCTAGGAGCTTTCCGGCTGGTACACCGAAAACGCATTTTTCCGGATTCAGCTTAATGTCATATGCTCGGAGGTTGTCAAATGTGAGCCTCAAATCGTCTACTAGAGTCTCAACGTGTCTGGTTTTGAAGACTACGTCGTCTATGTATGCCTCTACTGTTTTGCCGATCTGGGTAGCCAGACATGTCTGAATCATGCGCTGATATGTTGCGCCGGCGTTTTTGAGTCCGAAGGGCATCGTGTTGAAGCAGAATGGTCCATATGGAGTAATGAATGCCGTTGCGGCTTGGTCCGCCTCCGCCATCTTGATTTGATGGTAGTCGGAGTATGCGTTGAGGAAGCACAATGAATCGTGCCCTGCAGTAGCATCGATTATTTGGTCGATGCGGGGAAGGGGGAAGGGATCCTTTGGGCAGGCCTTGTTGAGGTCTTTAAAATCGACGCATAGGCGACAGGATTTGTCCTTCTTTGGTACCATTACCAGGTTTGCTAGCCAGTCCGGATGTTTGATGTCTCTGATGAATCCGGCTTCCAGTAGTTTGGCTAGCTCTTCTAACATTGCCTGTCTTTTGGGTTCGGAAAATCGCCAAAGAGCCTGTTTGACTGGATTGAATCCTTTTAGGATGTTTAGGCTATGTTCTGCCAATCTGCGTGGGATTCCTGGCATATCTGAAGGGTGCCAGGCAAAGATGTCCCAATTTTCCCGAAGGAATTCTCGCAGTGCGGCATCTACATCAGGGTTCAACTGTGCCCCGATGGAGGCCGTCTTTGTTGGGTCCGTTGGATGGACCTGGAATTTTACTATTTCATCCGCTGGTTTAAAGGAGGTGGACTTGGGTCTCTTATCGAGTATCACATCGTCCCTATTCACCGTAGAGCGCAGCGCGGTGAGTTCCTCTGCCGCTAGGGCTTCGGATAGTGCCTCCAGGGCTAATGCGGCTGTCTTGTTTTCGGTGCGGAGTGCTATGTTCGGACCACTAACGAGAGTGATTATTTCGCCGGGCCCAGGCATCTTAAGCTTCATGTACCCGTAGTGGGGTATGGCTTGAAAAATTGTGAATGCCTCTCGTCCTTATATAGCGTGATATCCGCTGCTGAACGGGGCCACTTGGAACGTGACCTCTTCGGACCTGTAATTGTCCGGCGAGCCGAACTCCACATCAAGTGTGATTTTTCCTGTGCAGCGCACTTCCAGGCTAGGGATTATTCCTCTAAAGGTTGTGCTGCTTCGCTCAATGCGGCTCCAGTCTATTTCCATTTTTTGAAGAGTTTCCTCGCAGATGAGGTTTAGTCCGCTGCCACCATCCATGAGTACCTTGGTAAGACAAAAGCCGTCCACTATTGGACTGAGGACCAATGCGGCTGGTGCTCGGGCTGTTCGGAATTTAGGTTCGTCGCTGGCGTTGAAGGTGGTGGCCGTGTCGCTCCATGGATTTGTTGTTGCTACTTGGTAGACTTCGGCGAGGCTGCGGATTGTTCGTTTTTGCATATTGTTTGATGCGAAAGTCTCGAAGACTGTTGATACCGTACTGGTACTGTTGGAGTGGTTTTCTGGGGCTAGAAGCTCCTCGCCACTTTTGGCTACCTGCCGCAGTATCCAACATGCTCGAAGGCTATGTGTTGCGGTGGGGCCTTCTGTACTATGAATTTTACAGGGTCCGCTGAGCCATCCCTCCAGTACGGTTCTGTGCCCTTTATGGGGTTTTTGCTTTTTGATTTTTGTACCTGGTGCCTGAGTGTGATGCACCCTTTTGTTACGGACTAGGGTTGTATTCGGGGCCGGATTGTCCCAAAACTTAGTTTCGGTTTTCTGGAAACTCTCCATCGCACAGTACTTTCGTACTATGGATGCCAGGTCGGCGAAGCGTGTAATTTCACGATGACTGATGGCGTTCAAGATTCCCTCGTCCGTGCAATTATTGCAGAAAATTGAAATTGTGTTTTCCTCTCGACAGCCCTGTATCCTGTCCATAACCAGGAGGAATCTGGCCCAGTAATGATGTACTGTTTCAGCGGGCTCTTGCCGGATTTGAGATAGATCGCATATGTCTGGGTGGGTGGGTGGAATTGAGTCCGGAACCCTACCCATCTCGAGGATCAAGGGCCGAGAAGTTTCCGAATTTGGAAGCTTGAATTGCTGGACGTTGTCCAACGAGTCCGGTCCGATGCCTGACTTTAGGTTCAGTGCTTGATCGAAGTCCATCCCTCCGCGGGAATCTGGCATGGGGGGATCGGGAGCCCGGACATGACTAGTTTTCAATACAGGAGAAGAGTCGCCGCGTTGTTCCTCTACCACCGCAACGTGGTGGGTAACCTGGGGAGAGTTAATCTCTCTTAGATCGGTTTTAAGCCCAATCTGATTGTAGTCTGTAGCGACTCCCAGGGCGGCGATTCGATCCAAGAGCTCGTTTACGGACGAGAGCTCTATTGGATCCAGCTGCTCGGCAAATTCCGAGTTGACATGAAGATTGCTTTTGATGACCCGAGAGGTCATCGTCGGAGCGGTGGCCGAACATGCAGTCATGAGAAAGCCACCTAGCCGGATAGTTTGGCCGGCGGCCAAGGCTCCTTTGGCGAAGATACCATCTTTAAAGACGGGAAGAGGCATCCTTCCGATCGGTGACGGCACAGAGGAACTCTCAATGAAAGCACCAATGTCGCTGTCAAAACCGGCGGATCTCGGGTAGGGGGTCCCGAACTGTGCGTCTAGGCGGATGGTAACAGGAGACAAGGGACACGATGTTTTTACCCAGGTTCGGGCCCTCTCGATGGAGGTAAAACCCTACTCCTGCTTGATTGATATTGATGATATGGGTAGTACAAGAGTGGATCTACCACGAGATCAAGGAGGCTCAACCCTAGAAGCCAGCCTATGGTATGATTGTTGTAATGGTTGTGTCCTATGGACTAAGACCCTCCGGTTTATATAGACACCGGAGAGGGCTAGGGTTACACAGAGTCGGTTACAATGGTAGGAGATCTACATATCCGTATCGCCAAGCTTTCCTTCCACGCCAAGGAAAGCCCCATCCAGACACGGGATGAAGTCTTCAATCGTGTATCTTCATAGTCCAAGAGTCCGGCCGAAGATGATAGTTCGGCTATCCGGACACCCCCTAGTCCGGGACTCCCTCAACTATGTTTGCTTGTTTTTAAATATTAGGCCCGTTGTAGTTAATAACACACCTTTCCACTTCTTGTTTTAAATATTAGGTTTTTAACAATTTGGTCTTGCACATGTAGGTCCTGCTTTGAGAGGTTTTGACCCAATGTTCGACCCTTTTTGCATATGGAGAAATGAGTTGTCCTTGAATATCTGTCAAGTCAAGAAACTCGGAAAGATTGTTAGGATAAAGAAATTAGCGACAAAAAACAATAAGATCTTTGTCTGCACATTGAAGAAGACATCAGTTAACTACATCATGGTACTAACTGTTATACCTTGC
The DNA here is from genome assembly GCA_963921465.1 of Triticum timopheevii. Lineage (NCBI taxonomy): Eukaryota > Viridiplantae > Streptophyta > Magnoliopsida > Poales > Poaceae > Triticum > Triticum timopheevii. The sequence continues at coordinate 163,143,427 of OY997262.1, read as the reverse complement.
CTTTTTTATTCCTTTGCCCCATTTCCAATATAGAGAAGATATTTATGCACATCCTTGTTTTCAGGCCTTTCCAAAGCAGTTCACTGATGATTACCTCTCAAACCACCTGTATGGTCAGGAGGCGAGGAAGGTATTCATACAACACCCATGGTTCAGTATTGAAGTGTTCCTGAAGAGGACGAAGGATGGACGGTCAATCATCCACAGGCACTGGCCTAAAGTTGCAAAGACCTTCAACATCAATGAAGGCTCAATATTTGCCTTATTCTTCATCAGTTTTCCAGATGAGATTCATATGCCTATGTACCGTCTATGATGCTAATTTCGGAATGTTATAGATGTTGCATGTGAAAATTGGTGTTGGTGCAGTTGTGTAATGGGGTAGCTGAGTGCTGAAGCTATATGATGTTGTACTCTGATGTATTTCAATTATGAAATCCTGCTTCCTTAATATGAAAATGAAATATATTGTGTGCTTAATATGAAACGTCAATTAGATTAATAAATGGATTATTAATAATAGGACAATTAGCCTGCTAATGACAAATTAGCCTGCTAATTGGGTTTTCTATTGCAAACAGTTATTGAGAAAACACCTTGGGCGATGACCTTAGGCAATGCACACAGTTTCTAGGAATAAACCTTGTTGCATTGATGTACAATCACACACGACATCCTCTTGAAAACTGTTTGTTGTTAGGCCACCTTGCGCAAACGTTTACCACATAAAAAATGTGTGATGGACAACCTATGCCAGATAGTTTCTTCTATGCACCGTGTGTGATGTATTCAATAATACAAACGATAAAATTGTTAATATCTGCACTTGCAACGGTATCACAAACAATTTAACAAGGAAAATTGTGTGTGATGTACCTGCGAACGAGTTTTTTTTCCTTTGAGTGACTTTGTGGGATGTATATACGAACGGAGACGTACTTCTTGGATAAATTATGTGGAATGTAAATACTAACGGAAACGTATTCCTCGGATTGACTGTGTGGAATGTACATACGAATGAAAATGTTTAGCCGGGACTGACTGTGTGGGATGTACTTATGACCGGAAACGATTTGGCCTGTATAATTGTATTTTTTAGCACAACTATACATATAACCATATTTGATCACCCGCCCGTCGCACACGACCTCATTTTGCCGAGCGTGCGTGCCAGGAGGGCCTACCCTGATGGTTTATGGGTCATGTGGGAAGGCCCCCCCTATCGCACACACTCACTCAGAGACAGTTCAGAATGCCTTCGCGGAAAGGGGTTAAACATCGTTTGTATAGCACCTCGTTGTACCAGTGTTTGCCCATACCCCCTGAAGTGATTGCTTATGCATCCGATCTTGTTCGAGACACGAGAGATGATTCTGTTGAGATCAATGACCTCACCGCCCAGCTCAATAAGCTTGACATCCGAATGAAGGCTGCAAAATCCAAGTTTGTCATCAAGCAACTTGAAGAATCTTATGTGGATGTCAATAGAAGTTTCACCATCCTTCGGAATAGGAGATCAGGATTTCATTCTGACCTGGATCAAATTGTTCACAAGATTTGCCTCAATCATCAAGCCCAAGTCACTGGCTATAATGATCTTGTCAAAGGGCATATTGATCAGCCAAAGCAAAAGAAGAAGAAGAAAATAGCAAAGAAGAATGCTCCTCCTCCTCCTCCTACAATAGAAAAATCTCCTGCAGCTGATACACAAAAAGAAAACTCTCCTGAACGAGTAATTTCATCGCCAATTCATGAACCAGTTGCAGATGCTCCTACTTCACCAAGGCCAACTAAAACAGTGGCCTCCCTATTTGTGAAGCAAATGTATCAGAAGAAGGTGAAATTCCTCAGTCTGAGCACCAAGCTTCGCCTGCCCATGTTGAACCAAATGATTCGGTTCCTCCTCTGCACCTCAACCGTCCGCCAAAGAACATCATCACCCATCCACAGTACCTGGTAAAGCTTCAATGCCTGATAAAGTGTCTGCTCCCTCTCCATTGCGTATTTCACTCGATGCTGCGAAAAGAAATTCTGATGTTGATCCTTCGGAGAAAAGTCAGTTTCTGCTCACTATTCAGGCTCTGTCATTTATCACGATGAAGTAATTTGCATTGAAGATGGACTCAAATATCCATACCCTCGAGAACAACTACCTTTATTCTCAACAGGCGTTGGCGTCAAAGTGCCACTTTTCAATGAAAACACTCATCCTTGTTTCTTTCAAGAGAGTCCATACAACAAGCCCCATACTTCTGAATCTCATCGGTTGTGGACTTAGGAACAAGCTATATACTATTCTTGGATCCTCTATGACAGCCGCAAGATATTTCCTCACGAGTTCCTAGATATTGCTGCTATGAAGAACATTGGCTGCTTTAATCAAGTGCTGCAAGATATCAAAGATTTTGGTCTCACTCATGTTTTGCATATCAGCATCCATGGAACAGACAAATTATCCTTCAATTCTATGCCACACTATACATCACTGGTGATGAATCTGACAGTACCAAAGAGACCATGGAATGGATGACCGAAGGGAAACAGATAAAATGCTTTGCAATGGACTTTGTCTCTCATTTTCATTTCCCTCGGTTCGAGCATGGCAACACTGAAATTCAAGTTCACAATATTAATGCCATCTCTGATGAAGATACCCGTTGCACCATGGACAAAGAGAAAATTCGTGTCTGCAATGGTCCTCCCGTGCCTGAGCATTTGACTTTTGATAATCAGTCTCTTTATCACATTCTTACTTATATCATATGTCCTCTGGCCGGGATGAACGATGAAAATGCTATATCTGATGTTCTTCAAAACACCATTCATGCCATCTCCCAAGGAAACATACTCGATGTTGGAGACATGTTCTTGCGCATACTGGTGGATTATGCCTAGCACCCAAAAACCATCAAAGTCTTTGGGCCTTGGATTTAGAAAGTGGTTGATTATGCGATGTAAACCGAATATTTAGCAAAACTCGGTCACAAAAGCTTCATTCCTCCGGTGCATGATACATTGCAAGTCATGGAAGATTTTTCTTCGGGCAAAGCACCAGTGTCAAGCCCTCCAGATTATCACAAAACATTCAATGGGCCACGGCTACCTCAGCGTGATTGCCAACCAAAAACCTAACCTCCTTCACACCTTGAAGTGAGCTTGCGTACTCAACAGCTGCTGTTGAAGCATATGGCTGAGGATCACCAAGAAAAAGAACATTTGACTACTGAACTAAATGCCATCAACAACCGAACGAAAGTTGTGCGCATGGCCACGGATGAAAATAAGAAACGCCTATGGCAATTGTTTCGGAAATTATTCTCCAAGAAGCAATTGAGCAACTCTGATCTCAAAGAACTCGATGAGTATATTGATCAAGGGTTTTCTGCTGAAGAATTTCAAGATCGTCTACTCCGTCTCTGCCAGCTCATGAACCAACAACTAATTCACTTCGATTTCAGCTATGCAAAATGCTTGATGAATCAGAATCAACCTCGCCCACTGATAAACCTGCTGAAGGAAATGTTCTATCTTGCAAGAATCAACACACTGATCCCCATGTGCCTTCATCCTCCCAGCCTCAAGCCAGTCTTGAAGGAACTTCTGAATAAGAAACACCTTCGGGCAGTTCTTCGGGCGATGCCTCAGTGTGAATCAAGTTCACCTCGTTTGCACTCGTATTTTTGTCACCTTTTTGACACTAGTTGACAAAAAAGGGGGAGAATTACATTGAGAGTTTCGATATATTTTCTCTATTGGATTCGTTCTTTGTTTTTTTGTCTACTTTATGAGACTTTGTAAGCCCTATGCTTTAAAGTCTATCCGTGCTCTGATGTAAAACTTCTGATCTATGATGTAATATCAATAACCCCGCCCGTTGCACCATTTCTCTCGAAGCATTTGTTATGCAGGTGGAATTATTATCAGAAGTTATGAATGATTGCACTACATTCTCGATGGATTATATATCATCATGTGAATCATTACCTCAAATGATTGAAAAATCCTCCACATACTTCATTAAATTGCAGGAAATTCTATTTCATATCATTAGCCCTGCATATATCTAGGGGGGCATATTTCATCATCGAGTCAAGTAACACAAGTTCACTCTTGTTCGATTTACATTTCACTTATCTATCTTCACTTTGATGATTATTTGTTTTGTCAACAACCGTCCAACAAGGGGGAGATTGTTGGTGCAATGATAGGCCCCTTGTGTTTTGGAGTTTGTTGACATAAACAGTATGGGAAGATAATCTCCCTGCGTTGTAGCGAAGGTTATCACCGAAGATGATGCTGACAAGAGTGACCCCTAAAAATTGCTGAAGTTCAAGCAATTGGTTCGGTGACTATTTGAAGAAAATGAATGCACTCGAGGAAGAATGAAGACGGAGTGAAGAAGTAGCATTTGTTTCGTTATTCTTCTTCTTTCATTGAGTCATAGGACCACCATAATATTAAGAGGGGTGTAGCATTCGAAACTTTGATTCTCTGATGCTAAACCCAAATCCTATGAAAGATGTGAGAGACATCTCTTTGTCCTCCGAGCAAATACTTGCTAGCAAGAGATTGAGATCTTATTTGCTGCGACAGATTTGTCTTGGACCGAGGAGTTAGCATTACTTGTTCCTCAAGTAATGTTACCGTTGCTCCAAAATCCAACCGTTGTGAACGTGTCGGTTGGCTATTGGCTGGACCCTGTGTCCAAAATTGTCATTTCCCGTCTGGGAAGGCTACGGCTATAAATATCCACCCCGTGCCGACTTCGTCCAATGGCTGCTCCGTTTGATTCTGAGAAGATTGGTAAGCAACCCACTCTCTAAGTGATTTGAGTTTAAAATCCATCAAGAGAAAACCCCTAGAGCCGAAGAATTAGATAGTGGTTCAGCATCACTTGAAACTAAGTTTAGTATGCTCCACCTATTACTCTTGAGAGCTGTAAACTCTCTAGACAGTTAGGTGTCCATTTCTTTAGAGATCAAGAGTGATTGTGGTTCTCGAAAAAGAAATCTATAAAGGTTCGAAGATCGCCTTCAAGTATCTACCACGAGTAATCAGCATTGGTTGACGAAATGATTATCAAGGAGAATAGGGTGAAGAGAGTTTATGTTCCGTGTTAAGTCACAGCCCCTCCAACCAGACGTAGTCATTGTGCAAAAGGATGAACTGGTCGAACAAATACCCTGTCACCATCGAGCACCACTAGTTATCTCTATTACCCATGAGTTCATTCGACATCTTTTCATCATGTGATTTGTCTTGATGCATGTCTAGTTTGCTTTCGGTACTTAGTTTCAGTTCACTGTAGTTTGTTTTTCATTCGATTCCACTGCTGGGTTCTGAGAATTTTGTGTTTTCCGAAGAAAATTTAAAACTCCCATTCACCCCCCTCTGGTAGACATACTTCGTTCCTACATAAAGAACTACCTAGTAAGGATGAAATAAAAGGCCTAGCTTCTATTGTCGTACCTCCTACTGATCCACTAGAACAATATTTGCTAGACCTTGAAAATGATATGCACTTGCGTGAAAGAAATGAAATAGAAAAAATATTCTTTGAACAACAAGCTATTCTTAAACACAATTTGCCTATTGAAACTCTAGGAGGACCTCCCCCACCTAAAGGTGATTCTGTGTTTGAATTAAAGCAATTGCCTGACTCCCTGAAGTATGCTTATCTTGGTGAGAAAAAGATATATCCTATTATTATTAGTGCTAACCTTTCAGAACATGAAGAAGAGAGATTATTAAAAATTCTGAGGAAGCACCGTGCCACTATTTGATATATTCTTGATGATCTTAAGGGCATTGGTCCCACTCTCTGTTAGCACAAGGTTAATATGGAACCTAATGCTAAACCCGTTGTTGATCACCAACGATGGTTGAATCTTAAGATGAAAAGAAGTGGTAAGAACAGAAATACTAAAGCTTCTGGAAGCAGGTATAATCTATCCCATAGCTGATAGTAGATGGGTAAGTCCTGTTCATTGTGTCCCTAAGAAAGGAGGTATCACTGTTGTTCCTAACGATAAAAGTGAACTCATTCCACAAAGAATAGTGACAGGCTATGTCGGTGTACAAAAGTAGGGGCTCTCCTTTTTACCCCTTTACTTGTGCACGGGCAGTTGGAGCCAGATGCCATGGCCGCACATAGCAGGGCAAAGGAGGGGAGCTAGAGAGAAGCCGAGAGCACGAGACAAATAAGGCGACATCAAGGAACAAGGCCACAGAGATCGGATGGACGAAGCAGGTTTCCCCGGCAAGACCCTTGCCGGGGCAGCGTCAGCAGCCCCGGCAAGACCCTTGCTGGGGGAGCTCGCCCACACCAGTGATCTAAGCCACCCTCGAACCCACGGTCTCCAACACCATCAACTACGTTGGGCCAGGGCTCGGGAGGCACCTCCTGGTGACATGCAGATCTTTGTGAAGACAAAGAATATTCAAGATCGGATAAGGATTGGGAGGCAACAATCCTCATCAAGATTCTTACCAAATAAACCCACAAGACCCCCGGCAAGATCCTTGCCGGGGACGCTAGCGCGCCATGGCAAGACACTAGCCAGGCCACCCGGCAAGACCCTTGCCGGGCCACCCAGCAAGACCCTTGCCAGAGGCCACAGCGGGGCCACTGCCAGGCCCGAACAAACCAAATCCCCACCACCGTTCACATGAAGATGCCAGCCCAACCAGCTGGGCAGGCACCTGCATGGAAACATGCGGCTTCCAGGCCAACTCAGCACACACCTGCGTGGCGGCATGCAGATCTTCGTGGAGGCTCCACCACCGCGCCACCTCAGCTGCTTGTCTGCCTACATGGCACCACATGCATCGTTGGCCAGGGCACGTGTCGAAGCAAGGGGGAGCGGCAACGGACGGGACGGGCCTCACCCCCGTCCCTGATAAAGCGAGAGGACACCTAAGCCGCGCATTAAATGGGTCTTGTCTTGTAATACGAGCGATAAGCTCGCAACACTGTAGGCCTTTCCACCTCCTGTGTGCCACTGTGGCAGCCCCTTTCGCCTATAAAGGAGGCCCATGGCGTACTGGAGAGGGATTCGGCTCTTTTGAACCACACAACACCCATAGCTAGCTCAGGAGCTCAAGAACACTCAATACATCCACCAAGCAGGACTAGGGTTTTACGCATCCTCGCAGCCCGAACCTGGGTAAATGATCCTTGTGATGATTCCTAATCCTACTCTTCTCACAACCGCGCGCCCCGCAACCGTAGTAGGGATTCTTGTGATCCCATAGGTGTCGTTTCCCACCGACATGTTTGGCGCGCCAGGTAGGGGGTCGCATTTGTGAGAATCTAGATCAGTGGTTGGCCTAGCAGTTCTTCATCGCCACAGCTCCCGCGGAGAAGGCGTCCAAGAGAGTGGCGCCGCCTGCAAGCACGGAGGATGCCAGGGCGGCAACGAAAAAGCTAAGTCATGCCAAACTTTAAACCTTTCTCCTTAATATAAGGTTATCGTCCTCAGAGATTTTGCCTATGTATGGAAAACCTGTACGTAGAGGGGCCCTCCTGCGATTGGCAATGCCCTTGTTCTATTTAGAGTCCACTCAACAGTTCAGGCGGTCGCGTCGAGAGCGGCAAGGTAGCCTTCCGTCATCAGCAACGCTCTCGACTCTGACTCAAGTCAAGCTCGACAGATCGAGCGGTCACGTTAAGGGCGGTAAGGTGGTTCACCGAGCAGCAAGCGCACCCGGCAAGCTAATGGGGATTCGTCCTCAAGACGCCGCCTTGGGTTTACGCACTGGCAAGCCTACCCAGTTAACGTAGGGTGGACATACAAAGGAAAATCGAACAGGAAAATAACATGCATAATGTCAGAAGTACTACAGAGTTATATTATAGAAATTGCCGCCGTGGTTCTAACTAAAGATAGCAATTGTCTTGGTCACAAACCTACAGCGGTGATAAGAACGGGGTGCCTAGTCCCGGCGCTGGCCCTCCAACCTCTTGATTTTGTCGATACGGCTGAGGATGGGCTTGATACGCTCATTGAGCGCCGCGATGTCAGCATCCTCCGGCAAGCTCTTCAGCGCAGCTTTGAAGTCGAGGTCAGGGTGCCAGTGCACTATCTTGTCAAGCACCTTGGTCATGACACCCCGACAGAGCATCCGGGACTCCTCAGCCAGGGAGGCTGCCCGGTTTGAGTGAAGCCGCTCCAGGGCACCGACGACCCTCTCAAAGTACAGGGTCAGGTTGGCGTTGGGGCTCAGGCTCCCCTCTGGGTCGTACCTCATGTCCGGCATCCCCATGGAGCCCAGCTGCATGGCGGCCGAGTTTGCAACGGCGGCAAGGTGTTCGAGCCAACGCTTCTTGCCCTCCACGTGGTCATTAAGGTTGGCGGCCTCATTCCGCCGCAGCTGCTTCTTGACCTCCAGGTCCTTGGTCAGGGTCCCCTCCTGGGCCTTGGCCTCCGACAACATCTTCTCGAGATCCTCCAGCTTCAGCTTGAGGTCTCTGATGGAGTTGTTGGCCTCGGAGAGATCCCGGCCCTGCTGACGGCCGCGTCATGCGCCTCCGCCAGGGCGCCGTTGAGCGTGTCCTTTTCCTTGGACAGCTTCAGAGTCTGCTCCTTCAGCTCATCCCGCTCCGCCTCCAGCTCCTTCACCTTGCCGGCGTGAACCAGAGCCTGGGCATCGAGTGCCTCCTGATGCCTCTGCTCCAGCTCTTGGGTCTGCTGTACAATGAACTTGTCCACCTCTTCATCCTTGCCGCGGAGCATAGCGGCAAGCTTCTCCTCGTGCTCGGCAAGATCCTCCTCCTGGGAGTTCAGTGCGGCCTCGCGCTAGGTCCGGACGGCTTTGGCTTCGGCGGCCAAGTTCTTCGCCATTTCTTGGGCCTTCTCAATGTCGGCCAGCTTCATGGTGAGCTCCCCCTCATGCTTGGCCAGCTCGCCCTGGGCAGCCCTCAGCTCGTCTTGAGCCTGTCGAAACCAGTCCTGCGCCTCGGCGACGTGCCCCTCGAAGTCCGCGTCCGCCTTCTCCACCACCGCCGTCATGGACTTGGCCTTGTCCAACCGAGCGCGGTGGAGTGCCTGGAGCTTCCGGAAGCTGGCGCCCATGGCCTGGAGCAGCCGCTCCTCCTAGGAGCTGTCACCACCAATGCTCGGCTTGTCAACAACCTCGAGCCTGGCAGCGGCAAGAACCTCGTCGTCGAACACCTCCCCCTCGATGGGGGCCCTGGTGCTCGACATGCCTGGGAGATGTACAAAGAGGCCATCGCTCACCCTCAGATACCTGCCGGAGCCAGAGGCAGCGGAGGAGGAGGGCTGGTCATCAAACACCACTTCCTCGGCAGCGGCCTTGCCGGCCTCCCCGGCAGGCCCCTTGTCGGGTTCCTCGGCGGGCCCCTTGGCGGCATCCTCAGCAATGCGCTTGGCACTCTCCTCGACGGTGATCTTCTTGGCCTGCGTCGCGGCATCCTCGGCGACGTCCTTGATGACGGTGTTGACATCCTCTGGGTCCATCGGGGAGAAGTCTGAATGCCAAGAAGGGGACAGGGCGGAGCCAAGATCAGAAGCCAGTCAAAAAAGAAGAAAGAAAGAACGCAAGCGGAGACAGAAAGCGAGTGGCTTACCCGTGCTAGGCCGAGAAGCGGGAGTCCCTTCTCCGCCAAGATTCGGCGTCGAGGCGAAGCCACCGGCACCCGCGTTCTCCTCCTCCGTGTGCATGGGCTTGGCGCTTGGTGCCCCTGCCGGGGACGCCCCTCGGGGCGGTATGGTCGACGGGGGCGGCACGTTGGGAGAAGTCCTCTGCGGCTCCCCTTGCTGCTGCTCCCCTCCTACATCCATGGTAGGGTTAGTACCAAAGTAATGTACCCCTAGCACACGTCGATGAAGGACGGGTGATGGACTCACGCTGGGGGCTGGGCTGTGGGCTGTTGTCCGGGCTACTCAACACCACCAGTGGCGTGCTGGAGGTGCCTGCCGGGGGCTGTCCACTTGATGAAATCCTGGCCCTCTTCACTCTTTGGGCCAGCGTCTCCACGTCCCTACAAAATGAAGATGATTCAGAATAGGCGGCACCATTTGAGGAAATGGAGAAAAAAAGAGAAAAGAAAAGTAGGGGGAAAGCAGAGCTTACTCTTCCTCCTCCTCCTTCTCCTCTGCTGCTTTCTTCTTCCTCTCCGGGCTGAGGGGCCCAAAGTCAAGCGCGATCCCCGCGCCAATGTCTATGGAGAAGGGGGAGGCGATGGCGTCCGGGCGCGCTTGGACAACGAAGAAGCGGATGCCTTCTTCGCCGCCGGGGCCTTCGTCGCCTTCTTCATCGCCGGAGCCCTCGTCTGGCGCCCAGGCGCCTCTTGGGCCTACCGCAGCTGCGCGGCCCGGTCGGGGCAGACCGGCTCGCCGGAGGTGGCCCGCCGCAGGACTCGCCCTCTTCTGGCGATTGGAGGGTCGGCGGTCGCGGTCTCCACCCCCTCGCCCTCCTCTTCCGATGACTCGTCGACCACATCCTCGACGAGGGGAGCCCCGATGCCGGCGCTGTTGGCCTCCCCAGCGGCTGCCGCCCACCGGGCAAGCTCTTCTTCCTCTGCTTCCGCCGCGGCCTTGTCCTCCACGTCATCGGTGCTGCCGGCCTCCTTGGCGAGCTTTGCCTCCTCCTCGGCAAGCTTGGCCTCTGCCACCCTGGTGGCAATGTAGTCCAGCTCCGCCGGAGAGGTAACCTGGATGAGCTGCAACTCGGCGGTGACGTACCCCTCGTGCAAGGTGTCAAAGAATTCATGCACTTTGAGCTCGTCCAGCTCAACTCAGCTTGGGTCGAGGCCGTGCGCGTTGAAGAGCGGCATCATGGCGATGATCTCGGACCGGCGAGAATTGTTGCACAGTGGGACCACTCCCACCGGCAACTTGAAAACGGGCTCTTGGGAAACCTTGCCAGCCTTCGCAGTAGCCCTCGCAGCCTTGCCGGACCGCTCAACATCGCCTTCGTCATTGACCTCGAGCTGGAAGATCCATTGGCAGAGATGGGCATGCCTCAGCACCGTCAGGTTTTGGTCGAGGCTGGGGCAGAGCCTCATGATGTCAGCGGCATTCACGAAAAGCCAGGCCGGCCTCCCCTTGTCGTGCAGAGGAGCGACTCGGCGGAAGATGAAGTCTGCCCCGATCATTTCGAGGGTGAGCCCGGCCTGGGTGAGCCGAAGGATCCTGGTGGTGGCAATCGTGAGCTTCACATCGTCGGCATCGACGTCGCCCTAGTCGCTTCCACGAACCGACGGCTCCTGGCGAACCTCGCAGAATGCTGGTGGGTCCTTCTCCTCAATCCAGCACCATCGGCCCTGCAACTCTTGCCACCTCTCCTTTGTGGCGCCCTCCGTGTACGTCCCCTTGGCCCTCGGGATCCAGGCGATGCAGCCAGCGATGGCACCCCCTTTTTGGATCGGAGGGGAGAAGTAATGGCGAAAGAGCGCCGTGTTGGGGTGCACCCCGGCGAAGCCCTCGCAGAGGTGTGCGAAGAGAGCCATGCACGCCATGGCATTCGAAGTAAAATCCAAAAGGCGAAATCCGTAGGTGTGCATGATGTCCTTGAAGAAATTGGAGAAGGGGGGACAGAGCCCGCAAAAGAAGTAGTCGACAAAGAAGGGGTACCGATTTGGGGCGGCGCCAGCGCTGGCAGGGACGACGTGCGTGGCTGGATGCCCCGTCTTTTCTCCCCCTGTCTTCACCCCCACAGAGCTTTGAAGAACTCCCGGAGCTCAGACACATCGACCGTCAAGGAGAAGTAGGTGGACTGCACCCGTCGCGCCACCAGCTTGCTCGCCGACTGCTCTGCCGCCCCAGCATCTTTGGCCACTCCCTTGCTCTTGGTGGATTTGGGCGCCATGGCGGCTGCGAGAGGCAGGAGGGCAGAGGATGGCAGAAGCGCAATGACCGTGATCGAAGGCAGGGGGCTCGAGAAGGAAGAAGAAAGGGGGCGGCGGTTCCAAGATTGGAGAAGGCGCAGGGAAGGGGTAAAGTGAGCAGCGTGCCCACGATTATTCCTTTTTACGGGGAAACCGCGGCCGCCTCCTTTCCCATTAACTGCGATGTGATGCATGCGTGCGGGAACCATCCCACGCATGCCTCCCACGTCACGCACGCTCCTCCACGAGGCGCATTCAACGTGGGTCGCGGGGAAGCGTAGCGGATGAAACAGTTACCACGGTGAAATCCGCCCCGCCTGCCCGCGCACCGTTCTGGGCCTGGCCCAACAATGTGTCGCGCTTATGTGTGGCCCAGGCCCGGGGGCTCCTGTCGGTGTACAAAAGTAGGGGCTCTCCTTTTGACCCCTTTACTTGTGCACGGGCAGTCGCAACCACGCGCCATGGCCGCACATAGCAGGGCAAAGGAGGGGAGCTGGAGAGAAGCCGAGAGCACAAGACAAATAAGGCGACAGAGATCAGATGGACGAAGTAGGTTTCCCCGCAAGACCCTTGCCGGGGCAGCCTCAGCAGCCCCAGCAAGACCCTTGCCGGGGCAGCTCTCCCACACAAGCGGAGTGAGCTACCCTCTAACCCACGGTCTCCAACACCATTAACTACATTGGGCCAGCGCTCGGGAGGCACCTGCATGGTGGCATGCAGACCTTTGTGAAGACAAAGAATATTCAAGATCAGATAAGGATTGGGAGGCAACAATCCTCTTCAAGATTCTTACCAAACAAACCCACAAGACCCCCGGCAAAATCCTTGCCGGGGACGCCAGCACGCCATGGCAAGACCCTTGCCACGCCACCCGGCAAGACCCTTGCCAGAGGCGACAGCGGGGCACTGCCAAGCCCGCACCAACCAAATCCCCACCGCCGTTCACATGAAGCTGCCAGCCCAACCAGCTGGGTAGGCACCTACGTGGCAACATGCGGCTTCTAGGCCAACTCAGCACACACCTGCGTGGCGGCATGCAGACCTTCGTGGAGGCTCCACCACCGCGCCACCTCAGCTGTTTGCCTGCCTACACGGCATCGCATGCATCGCTGGCCAGGGCGCGTGTCGAAGCGAGGGGGAGCAGCGATGGACGGGACGGGCCTCACCCCCGTCCCCGATAAAGCGAGAGGACACCAAAGCCGTGCAGTAAATGCGTCTTCTCCTGTAATACGAGTGATAAGCTTGCAGCACTGTAGGCCTTTCCACCTCCTGTGTGGCACTATGGAAGCCCCTTTTGCCTATAAAAGGAGGCCCATGGCGTACTGGAGAGGGATTCGACTCTTTCGAACCACACAACACCCATAGCTAGTTTAGGAGCTCAAGAACACTCAATACATCCACCAAGCAGGGCTAGGGTTTTACACATCCTCGCGGCCCGAACCTGGGTAAACGATCCTTTTGCTGATTACTAATCCTGCTCTTCTCACAACCCCGCGCCCCGCAACCGTAGTTGGGATTCTTGTGATCCCATAGGTGTCGTTTCCCACCGACAGGCTATAGAATGGTAATTGATTTTAGAAAATTAAACAAAGCTACTAGAAAAGATCATTACCCTCTGCCTTTCATTAATCAAATGCTAGAAAGATTGTCAAAGCACACATGCTTTTGTTTTCTTGATGGATATTCTGGTTTCTCTCAAATACCTGTATCAGAGCCCAATCAAGAGAAAACCACCTTTACTTCTCCTTTTGGAAGTTATGCTTATAGACGTATGCCCTTTAGTTTATGTAATGCACATGCTACCTTTCAAAGTTGTATGACTGCTATATTGTCTAATTTTTGTGAAAAGATTGTTGAGGTTTTCATGGATGATTTCTCCCTTTATGGAACTTCATTTGATGATTGCTTAAGCAACCTTGATCGACTTTTGCACATATGTGAACAAAATAATCTCGTCTTGAATTGGGAGAAGTTCCACTTTATGGTTATTGAAGGCATTGTCTTGGGGCATAAAATTTCAGAACGAGGTATTGAGGTGGATAAAGCTAAAGTTGATGCAATTGAGAAAATGCCATGTCCTAAAGACATTAAAGGTATTCGTAGTTTCCTTGGTCATGCTGGTTTCCATAGGAGGTTTATTAAAAACTTATATAAAATTTCTAGGCCTCTTAATTACTAATCTTTTTCAAAAGGATGTTCCATTTGTTTTTTCTGATGATTGTGTAGAAGCCTTTGAAACACTTAAGAAAGCCTTAACTTCTGCACCTATAGTACAACCACCTGGTTGGAACTTACCTTTTGAAATTTGTGTGATGCTAGTGATTATGCTGTTGGTGTTGTTCTAGGTCAAAGAGTTGATAAGAAATTAAATGTTATCCATTATGCTAGTAAAAGTCTAGACAGTGCCCAAAGAAATTGTGCTACTACTAAGAAAGAATTTTTAGCAGTTGTGTTTGCTTGTAATAAATTCAGATCATACATTGTTGATTCCAAACTAATAGTTGACATTGATCATGCTACTATAAAATATCTTATGGGAAAGGAAGATGCTAAACCTAGACTCATTAGGTGGGTTCTCTTGCTACAAGAATTTGACTTGCATATCACTGATAGGAAGGGAGATGAGAACCCCGTAGCCGATAACTTGTCTAGGTTAGAAAATATCCTTGATGACCCACTTCCTATTGATGGTAGCTTCCCTGATGAACAACTAGCTTTCATAAATGCTTCTCATAATACTCCTTGGATTGCTGACTATGCTAATTATATTGTTGCTAAATTTATACCACCTAGTTTCACATACCAACAAAAGAAAAAATTCTTCTATGACTTAAGACATTACTTTTGAGATAACCCACATCTCTATAAAGAAGGAGTAGATGGTATTATTAGACGTTGTATACCCGAGCATGAACAGGAACAAATCCTATGAAACTGTCACTCTGAAGCCTATGGAAGGCATCATGCGGGAGATAGAACTGCACACAAGGTATTACAATCTGGTTTTTATTGGCCTACTCTTTTCAAGGATGCTCGTAAGCTTGTCTTATCTTGTGATGAGTGCCAAAGAATTGGTAATATCGATAAGTGTCAAGAAACGCCTATGAATTATTCACTTGTCATTGAACCATTTGATATTTGGAGTTTTCATTATATGGGAACTTTTCCTTCCTCTAATGGGGATACACATATTTTGGTTGCTGTTGATTATGTCACAAAGTGGGTAGAAGGTATTCCAACTAGTAGTATTGATCATAACACCTCCATTAAGATGCTTAAAGAAAGTATCTTCCCGAGGCCTGGGGTCCCTAGATATTTAATGACTGACAGTGGTTCACACTTTATTCATGGTGCTTTCCGTAAATTGCTTGCTAAATATGATGTTAACCATAGAATTGCACCAGCCTATCATCCTCAATCTAGTGGTCAAGTTGAACTTAGCAATAGAGAAATAAAATTAATATTACAAAAAACTATCAATAGGTCCCAAAAGAATTGGTCTAAGAAACTAGATGATGCACTTTGGGCCTATAGAACGGCTTATAAAAATCCTATGTTTATGTCCCCATGTAAAATGGTTTATGGAAATGCTTGTCATTTGCCTCTTGAGTTAGAACATAAAGCATATTGGGCAATCAAAGAACTCAACTATGATTTCAAACTTGCCGATGAAAAGAGGTTATTTGATACTAGCTCGCTAGATGAATGGAGAACCCAATCCTATGAAAATGCCAAACTATTCAAAGAAAAAGTTAAAAGATGGCATGACAAAATAATCCAAAAGCGGGAATTCAAAGTTGGTGAACATGTTCTATTGTACAATTTTTGTTTTAGATTTTTTCCAGGAAAACTTCTTTCCAAATGGGAAGGACCATATATCATCGAAGAAGTTTATCACTCTGGAGCTATCAACATTAATAATGTCGAAGGGACGAATCCAAAGGTGGTTAATGGACAAAGAATTAAGCACTATATTTTAGGTACGCCTATTAATGTTGAAAATAACATTATCCAAACCATGACACTACAGAAACACATAAAAGAAAGCTTCCAGAACACTCCAGAACCCTGAAAAGGAAGAGGTACGTGATATAGTAAGTAAAGGGACTCAAAAAAGTCCGCGAAAATATTTTTTGTTAGTTTTGGAATATTAGAAAAAATAGAAAAATATGAAACATCCGGGAAGGCAACCCAGGTGCCCACAAGGCACCAGGGCGCACCTGCCCCACCTGGCGCCCTGGTGGGTAGTGGGCCCCTCAGACACCTTCCCGACTCCATTTTCCTTCTATATACTTGTTTCCCAACATTAAAAATTGTTTTATATAGCCTCGGATGATTTGACCACCCTATCACGGAGAAATCCTCTGTTCTTGTTTCGTGATGTTTTTCTGGCGGATCTGAAAATATGTCGTCTCAAGATTCGGAGGGGGGAGCTATGTCATTGATTTTATTGCAAACCACAAGGTCTATGGGGAGGTGGATCATTACGGTTGGACCTGGATGAGGAAGAACACGTCAACATGGAGAAAACAAGGGATGATAGCTCTGATGAAGATCCACTAACTCAACCTGGAGATATGCACGTGGAATTCAAGAAGTCAAGCCTTCCTAACCAGGGAAACAAACATAAGGTTCAAGTTATCCCATCCCGTTTTCTGCAGGAGAGCAAGGCGGCATTATGCAAAAGGGTATTAAAGCTTGAGCTAGAGAATGATGATCTAAGGGAGGATAATTTTAGCCTCAGACGCAAGCTGGAGAAAAAGAATGCCTCATCACCATCACCAAAGGAGGAGCCTTGAGTACACGGGTATGGGCACTCCCCTTGGCTTGTGCTAATCTTGGGGGAGATTCCCCAGTATCGTATCACCATCACTTTTATTACCTTCACTTATCTTAGTTTGATCCATAGATATTTCGTGATTTAATTGAATAAAATTATAGTATGATCTATTTTCGAGTGCTAGTTTCGCAATCTATCTATCTATGTAATCGAGTGAGAATTATATAATAAAGTTTAGTTTGAATTTTTTGCTTCTTTACTTTTATGTTTCAATCAAAATAAACGAAAATAATGAAAAAGATCATATGCTAATCTTATGGTAAGTAACGACATCACATAAGGAAAAGTATAAGTGGTAAATTTATTGAAAGTTGACAAACATAGCATTGGTCAATGATGCAACTCATGAAAGCACTGGTCACATGCAAATATACTATCTTGGATATCTTTTATGATTGTGAGCCCCCACTAAGTATCTTATGCCAAACTGTTGACGTTGGACAAGGAAGACAACGTAATGTTTTATGTTTGTTCATATTCACATAGAAGTTATATTGTCATAGATCATTCAACATGTGGTGGTTGCTCAATATCTTTGCTAGCCAAAAATCCGCACTAAGTAGAGATAATACTTGTGCATCCAAAACCCTTAAACCCAAATTCATGTTTTGAGAGTCCACCATACCTACCTATGGAATGAGTAAGATCCTTCAATTAAGTTGTCATCAGTGCAAAAAGGCAATAAAAATTGCTTCTAAATGTGTTTGATATTTTAGTGTAAAGGAAAATAAGCGTTATACAAACTTGTGATAGCAAAGTAATAAAAGTGACAGACTGCATAATAAAGGTTGTTATCATAAGCGGAAATATAACATGACATTCTTTTGCATTAAGAGATCGTGCATACAAAACCAAAAAGCGCATGACAACCTCTGCTTCCCTCTGCGAGGGGTCTATCTTTTACTTTTATGTATTTACTTTTTATTCAAGAGTCAAAGTATTCTTCTGTATTCCTTTTTATTTTCTCTTTTTGCAAGCACCATGTGGTGTGGAAAAATCTAGGCACATATATCCAGTTGAACGTGAGTGATCATGAGTTATTATTGTTCACATCAACCTTGAGGTGAATAAGTTGGGAGGTGAAACTATAAGACCCTATCTTTCTATGTGTCAGGTTGAAATTTTTTGCTCATATATATGTTGTGAGTGTTAGCAATCATAGAAGACTAAATGATGGTTGAGTATGTGGACTTGCCAAAAGGCTCCGATATGAAACCCTTCCCGAAAATATGATGAAATTGTAGTTGCAAAGTTGGCTGAGAACATAGTTTGTTAGTTTTCAATAAAGTTTATGCTTTCTACTTTGATGTTGTGATGAATTGTTACTTGTTCATGAGAAGCTATATGATAAAGTATTATTATAAAGTTTGTTGTTGTTACAATAATAAGCATGATGCTACTATGTCCATATTTTGTTTTTATCGACACCTCTCTCTCTCTAAACATGTGGACATGATTTTTGATATCGGTTTTCGCTTGAGGACAAGCAAGGTCTAAGCTTGGGGGAGTTGATATGTCCATTTTGCATCATGTTTTCCTACTATTATTCATAGTGTTTTTATGCTTTGTAACACTTTATGGAGTAATTATAATGCCTTTTCTCTCATAATATGCAAGGTTTGCACAAAGAGGGAGAATACCGGCAGCTGGAATTCTTGATCGGAAAAAGCTATGCCAGAGATACCTATTCTGGACAACTCCAAATGAGCTGAAATTTTACGGAGAATTATTTTGGAATATATAATAAATATTGGAGAAACTAACTACCAAAGGGGGCACCCAGGCGCGCACAAGGCACCAAGGCGCGCCATCCCCTCCAGGTGCGCCCTGGTGGGTAGTGGGCATCCTGGCCCACCTCCAGTGCCCATCTTATGGTATATAAATTCTTTTGACCTAGAAAAATAAGAGGAGGACTTTTGGGATGGAGCGCCGCCGTCTGGAGGCGGAACTTGGGCAGGAGCACTTTTGCCCTCCGGTAGAGCAATTCTGCCGGGGGAACTTCCCTTCGGGTGGGGGAAATCGTAGCCATGGCCATTAGCAATAACCGTCTCATCTTTGGAAGGCCAATCTTCATCAACATCTTCAACAGAACCATCTCATCTCAAACCCTAGTTCATCTCTTGTGTTCAATCTTTGTACCGGAACCTCAGATTGGTACATGTGGGTGACTAGTAGTGTTGACTACATCTTGTAGTTGATGCTAGATGGTTTATTTGGTGGAAGATTATATGCTCATATCCATTATGCTATTTAATATCCCTCTGATCTTGAGCATGAATATTATTTGTGAGTAGTTGCCTTTGTTCTTGAGGCCACGGGAGAAGTCATGTTGCAAGTAATCATGTGTATTTGATATTCGTTCGATATTTTGATGATATGTATGTTGTGATTCCCTTAGTGGTGTTATGTGAACGTCGACTACATGACACTTCACCATTTTTGAGCCCAAGGGAATGCATTATGGAGTAGTTATTAGATGATGGGTTGCTAGAGTGACAGAAGCTTAAACCCTAGTTTATGTGCTATTTCGTAAGGGGCTGATTTGGATCCATATGTTTAATGTTATGGTTAGATTGTTATCATAATTCTTCTTTCATAGTTGTGGATGCTTGCGATGGGGTTAATCATAAGTGGGAGGCTTGTTCAAGTAAGAACAACACCCAGGCACCGGTCCACTCACATATCAAATTATCAAAGTAGCGAACACGAATAAAACCAACATGATGAAAGTGACTAGATGAAATTCCCGTGTGCCCTCATGTATGCTTTGCTTATTATAAGGGATCATTTTGGCCTTTCCTTTGCCACAAAAAGGATTGGGCTACCTTTCTGCACTTTATTTACCATTACCGTTGCTAGCTCATTACAAATTATCTTACTATCAAACTACTTGTAACGACAATTTCAGTGCTTGCAAAAATTACCTTGCTAAGAATCGCTTGTCATTTCCTTTTGCTCCTCATTGAGTTCGACACTCTTACTTATGCAAAGGACTACAATTGATCCCCAATACTTGTGGGTCATCATCGGTGCTGTTGAAAAACCTGACGAAACGGCCGCAAGGCTCTGTGGCCATGCAGTAGTGTAGATGAGGACATGATGGCGCACGCACAACTGGATGACGGCAACCTTTTGATCTTTGCCGAGATGACCGCAGGTGTACTGGAGGTCGATGCCGGACACCTTGTACTTTTCTCGAGCAGACAACTGCTCCACGGTGTTGATGTAGTCCTCCACCACGGCCAGGTCGATGGTGTACACCATCGAGAGACCCGCTCCCTCGCGTGGGTCTCCACTTTATGCTCGCCAAGCTCCATTAGAGCGCCGCTATATATCCTCTCTGTATGTGTCGCCGTGGGTCTGCTTGTTGTGTTGTGGGGCGCGATTGAAAGGTTGAAGATACTAAGGTTATAATGGTAGTGGGAATTAATGGGGACGTCTAACGGCCTAGAATATCGCGCCATGCTGATAACCCACAAGTATAGGGGATCAGTTGTAGCCTTTCTCGATAAATAAGAGTGTCGAACCCAATGAGGAGCTAAAGGTAGAACAAATATTCCCTCAAGTTCTATCGACCATCGATACAACTCTACGCACGTTTAACATTCGCTTTACCTAGAACAAGTATGAAACTAGAAGTAATTTGTAGGTGTGATAGGATAGGTTTGCAAGATAATAAAGAACGCGTAAATAAAAGCTAGGGGATTTTTCGATAATAAATAACTAAGTTAGTTTTAGTAGAGAGCTTTTTTTCACAAGAAAGTTATTTGTCCCTAGGCAATCGATAACTAGACCGGTAAGCACTATTGCAATTTTATATGAGGGAGAGGCATAAGCTAACATACTTTCTCTTCTTGGATCATATGCACTTATGATTGGAACACAACTACTAAAGATCATTAAGGTAAAGCCCAACCATAGCATTATAAGGTATCAAGTCCTCTTTATTCCCATATGCCATAACCCACTAATCCGTGTTTGTGTTTCTATCACTCACGCAATGCAGACAATAAGCAAACCATGAACATATTGCAAACCATACAACGGGGATCCCTCATGCTTGCACAACACGGAGAGCACCATAGGACAACACCAATAATAAAACATGCAACTCAAACCAATCACGATCATCAATCAACCCATAAGACAAAATGGATCTACTCAAACATCATAGGATAGCCATACATCATTGGGAAATAATATATAGCATTGAGCAGCATGTTTAAGAAGAGATTACAGCGGGGAGAAGGGGTGTTACACCTCTGCATTGAGGGCGAGAGAGAGTTGGTGATGACGGCAGCAAAGTTGTTGGTGTAGATCGCTGTCACGATGATGGCCCCTGCGGCGTTTCGGCGCCACCGGGAGAGAGGGGGAGAGAGCCCCCCTCCTTCTTCTTCTTCCTTGACCTACCCCTAGATGGGAGAAGGGTTTCCCCTCTAGTCCAAGGCCTCCATTGCGGCAGAGGGGCGGGAGCCCCTCCCAGACTGTATCTCTCTCTCTCTCTCTCTCTCTATATATATATATATATATATATATATATATTCTCTCTCTCTCTGTCTCTCTCTCTCTCTCCCTCTCCCTCTCCATCTCCCTCTCCCTCTCCCTCTCCCTCTCTCTCTCTCTCTCTCTCTCTCTCTCTCTCTCTCTCTGTGTGTGTGTGTGTGTGTGTGTGTTTCCTTCTATTTCTGCGTTCTCAGATTCTGGCCTTTCATCGTTTCTTAAATTCTCGGAGATCCGTAACTCCGATTGGGCTGAAAGTTTAATACAATTTTTACCCGGATATTAGCTTTCTTGCTCTAGAAGAAGGGCACCAACCACCTTACGGGGTGGCCACAGGGGCCCAGGGCGTGCCCTACCCCCTGGGGCGCCCCCTGCCTTGTCGCCGCCTCGGGCATCGTGTCGCGTTGATTCTTTTTCCCAAAAATCACATATATTCCAAAAAAAAATCTTCGTAAGTTTTTATCGCGTTTGGACTCCGTTTGATATGGATTTTCTGCAAAACAAAAAACATGCAACAAACAGGAACTGGCATTAAGCACTGGATCAATATGTTAGTCCCAAAAATAGTATAAAAAGTTGCCAAAAGTATATGAAAGTTGTAGAATATTGGCATGAAACAATAAAAAATTATAGATACGACGGAGACGTATTAGCATCCCCAAGCTTAATTCCTGCTCGTCCACGAGTAGGTAAATGATAAAAAAGATAATTTTTGACATGATATGCTACCTAGCATAATCTTGATCATGTAATCTAATCATGGCATGAATATTAAGACACGAGTGATTCAAAGAAATAGTCTATCATTTGACATAAAGACAATAATACTTCAAGCATACTAATAAAGCAATCATGTCTTCTCAAAATAACATGGGTAAAAGAAAGTTATCCATACAAAATCATATAGTCTGGCTACGCTCCATCTTCACCACACAAAGTATTTCATCATGCACAACCCTGATGACAAGCCAAGCAATTGTTTCATACTTTTAATGTTCTCAAGCCTTTTCAACTTTCACGCAATACATGAGCGTGAGCCATGGATATAGCACTATAGGGGGAATAGAATATGATGGTGGAGGTTGTGTGGAGAAGAAAAAAAGGAAGAAAGTCTCACATGGACGGCTAATCAACGGGCGATGGAGATGCCCATCAATTGATGTCAATGTGAGGAGTAGGGATTGCCATGCAACGAATGCACTAGAGCTATAAGTCTATGAAAGCTCACAAATGAAACTAAGTGGGTGTGCATCCAACTTGCTTGCTCAAGAAGACCTCAGGCATTTGAGGAAGCCCATCATTAGAATATACAAGCCAAGTTCTACAATGAAAAATTCCCACTAGTATATGAAAGTGACAACATAGGAGACTCTCTCTATGAAGAACATGGTGCTACTTTGAAGCACAAGTGTGGTAAAAGGATATTAGAATTGCCCCTTCTCCCTTTTTCTCTCATTTTTTGTTTTCTCTTTTTTGGGGGGCTCTCTTTTTTTTGGCCTTTCCTCACCTGGGACAATGCTCTAATAATGATGATCATCACACTTTTATTTACTTACAACTCAATATTACAACTCGATATCTAGAACAAAGTATGACTCTATATGAATGTCTCTGGCAGTGCCAGAATGTGCAATGATCTAGCGTAGCAAAATATATCAAAAACGGACAAGCCATGAAAGTATCATGCTAGCTATCTTACGATCATGCAAACCAATATGACAATGAACGCTCAAGTCAAGTATATGATGATGATGATGGAAGTTGCATGGCAATATATCTTGGAATGGCTATGGAAATGCCATGATAGGTAGGTATGGTGGCTGTTTTGAGGAAGATATAAGGAGGCTTATGTGTGACAGAGCCTATCATATCGTGGGGTTTGGATGCACCAGTGAAGTTTGCACCGAGTCTCGAGGTGAGAAAGGGCAATGCACGGTACCGAAGAGGCTAGCAATGATGGAAGGGTGAGAGTGCGTATAATCCATGGACTCAACATTAGTCATATAGAACTCACATTCTTATTGCAAAAATCTATTAGCTATTGAAACAAAGTACTACATGCATGCTCCCTAGGGGTATAGATTTGTAGGAAAAGACCATCGCTCGTCCCCGACCACCACTCATAAGGAAGACAATCAAAAACAAATCATGCTCTGACTTCATCACATAATGGTTCACCATACGTGCATGCTTCGCGAATCACAAACCTTAACACAAGTATTTCTACCAGTCCACAATTACTCACAAGCATGACTCTAATATCACCATCTTTATATCACAAAACTATTGCAGGGAATCAAACATATCCTATTTAGTGATCTACAAGTTTTATGTAGGATTTTATGACTAACCATGTGAATAGCCAATTCCTGCTAACTCTCTAAACAGATATAAGTGAAGCAAGAGAGTTTAATTCTTTCTACAAAAGATATGCCCACACTCTAACAAATATAAGTGAAGCAAAAGAGCATTCTACAAATGGCAGTTTTCCATGTGAAGAGAAACATGCAATCCAAACTTCAAATGATATAAGTGAAGCACATGAAGCATTCTATAAAGCCACACTCAAAAGATATAAGTAAAGTGCAAAGAGCATTGTATAAATCAACCAAGGACTATCTCATACCAGCATGGTGCATTTACTAAAAGAAAAATAAAAAGCACATGACGCTCCAAGATTTACGCATATCATGTGAGGAATAAAAATATAGCTCCAAGTAAAATTACCGATGATCGTTAGAAGAAAGAGGGGATGCCTTCAGGGGCATCCCCAAGCTTAGTTGCTTGGGAGTCCTTGAATATTACCTTGGGGTGCTTCGGGCATCCCCAATCTTAGGCTCTTGCCACTCCTTATTCCTTCATCCATCGCGATCTCACCCGAAACTTGAAACTTCAATCACACAAAACTTAACAAAACCCTCGTGAGATCCGTTAGTATAATAAAACAAATTACCACTTTAAGTACTATTGCAAAACCATTCATATTTTATTTTTTCATTATAGCTACTATATTATTACTTCCCTATGGCTTATACCACCAATAAAATCGATAGTTTCATCAAACCTAGCAAAACAATGTATCAACAATAGAATCTATCTTAAAAAGGACAGCCTGTAGCAATCTGAACATCTACCATACTTCTGTAACTCCAAAAATTCTGAAAAATTACAAAACAATAAAAAATTTGTATAGGAGTACTGTGCAAAAATTTTCAGAAGCGTTTAACTTTCCAGTAAAAAACGTAAAATCACGCACTACAGCCAAAGTTTCTGTTTTTGTACCGCACATACCAAACAAGCAACCTGATCATCCTAAAGGCAAATCTTGGCACATTATTTTTATAATACAATGGATTTATATAAGGGGATAATTACTTTTTTGAAAAGTTTTGGTAATTAGGATTCACAAAACTTCCGTGGGCATGAACAAAGTTCAAGGCATGCTCCCAATTTAACAAGGCTCGTCTCTCTCACTTTCACTTGTCTTTTTGAAAAAAAATTTAGGTTCCCCTCTTTATTTTTTTGTTTTTAAACTTTTTAGAAGCACTCAACAGAAATAAATGACTCTCTAAAACTTCCAGGTTGTCTTCCTGGCAACGCTTTCTTTAAAGCCATTAAGCTAGGCATATAGTGCTCAAGTAATGGATCCACTCGGATTCCAAGGTATATCAAAGCCAATTTTAATTAACAATGATTTGTAATTTAGTAGTGAGCACAAAGTAATATATATATCATGCAACAACGAAGTCTAACTCTCTACCTATGCATCAGCATGTCATAAAAGAAAGATTCGTGCACACAAAGTAAAAGCCGATACATAGCATAAACAAGGTCTTGCAATTTTATTGTATTGGAAACATAGAGGGGCGGAGATGTAGTTCCTCTCTCATAATAATTGCAAGTAGGAGTGCAGCAAGCACATGCATATTATATTTATCAAAATCATCATGTGCAATAGTATAATGCAACCCATCAATATAATCCTTAATAAGTGCAAACTTCTCCGATATAGTGTAGCTTGGAGATTTCAAAAAGATAACATGACTATCATGTGTGGGTGCAATAGCAACAATTTCATGTTTAACATAAGGAACTATAGCAAGTTCATCTCCATAAGAATAATTCATATTGGCATCATGGCCACAAGCATAGCAAGCATCAAGTTCATCAAAAAGGGATATTTCAAACGAATCAAATGGATCATAGTAATCATCCTGCGGTAAGCACGAAGGGAAATTAAACAATGTATGAGTTGAAGAGTTACTCTCATTAGAAGGTGGGCAACGGTGATCAATCCGCTCTTCCTCCTTTTGTTCTTCGTTGTCCTTATCATCTTTTTCATCCAATGAGCTCAGAGTGTCATCAATTTCTTCTTCCATAGATTCATGCAAAATACTAGTCTCTTCTTGGACAGCGGAGACTTTCTCAATAAACACATCAATATAGGAGTTATATTCATCATTCTCATTGCAATATTTAAGTATTGCAAAATTTTCAGGCCTATAAACATCATCATCAAAAGCTTCATATTTTTCAAACAAAGATTCAATTTCATAAGCACCCTTAAAAGCAATGGATTATTCTATTAGTTCCACATCATAGTAATCATATATACCATTAGTATAAGAAGCCAAGGTTTAATTATCATTAAATCTACAAGAAAAGTTAAGGTTTAGATCCTTCATCCTGCATAAATTCGGAGCATACCAATGCAACATATCAATTTGATCCCATAACAGTTTCCCTTTTAGAGTCAAGCGATAATCCCTCAAGTATTCACGTTGATCCAACGTGTCTCGCATTATATGAATGGGGTTTTCTCAGGATTATTGAAGTAGTGCATAATATCTTTCACATAATGAGCATCGAGGGTTTTAGGAGGTTCCCCATCTCCATGAGTAGCAAGTACACCTATTTTTTATGGTATTTCGTGTTCCATATCCATATCTAAAGATAGAGAACAACTTAGACCAGCAAATAAAATCTACTTAGTGATAAAGCAAACAAGCACACACGAGAATATTCACCCCACGCTGTTGCTCCCCGGCAACGGTGCCAGAAAAAGATCTTGATAACCCACAAGTATAGGGGATCAATTGTAGCCTTTCTCGATAAATAAGAGTGTTGAACCCAACAAGGAGCAAAAGGAAGAACAAATATTCCCTCAAGTTCTGTCGACCACCAATACAACTCTAGGCACGCTTAACGTTCGCTTTACCTAGAACAAGTATGAAACTAGAAGTACTTTTTAGGTGTGATAGGATAGGTTTGCAAGATAATAAAGAACACGTAAATAAAAGCTAGGGGTTGTTTAGATAAATAAATAACTAAGTTAGTTTCAGTAGAGAGCTTTTTGTCACAAGAAAGTTATTTGTCCCTAGGCAATCGATAACTAAACCGGTAATCACTATTGCAATTTTATATGAGGGAGAGGCATAATCTAACATACTTTCTCTTCTTGGATCATATGCACTTATGATTGGAACTCTAGCAAGCACCCGCAACTACTAAAGATCATTAAGGTAAAACCCAACCATAGCATTATAAGGTATCAAGTCCTCTTTATTGCCATATTCCATAACCCACTTATCCGTGTTTGTGTTTCTATCACTCACGCAACACACACAATAAGCAAACCATGAACATATTACAAACCCTACAATGGGGATCCCTCACACTTGCTCGACACGGAGAGCACCATAGGAAAACACCAATAATAAAACATCCAACTCAAACCAATCACGATCATCAATCAACCCATAGGACAAAATATATCTACTCAAACATCATAGGATAGCCATACATCATTGGGAAATAATATATAGCGTTGAGCACCATGTTTAAGTAGAGATATAGCAGGGAGAAGGGGTGTTACACCGCTGCATAGAGGGGGAGAGAGTTGGTGATGACGGCAGCTAAGTTGTTGGTGTAGATCACCGTCACGATGATGGCGCCGGTGGCGTTCCGGCGCCACCGGGAGCGAGGGGGAGAGAGCCCCCCTCGTCCGTCTTCTTCCGTGACCTCCCCCCTAGATGGGAGAAGGGTTTCCCCTCTGGTCCATGGCCTCCATGGCGGCGGAGGGGCGGGAGCCCCTCCAAGATTGGATCTCTCTCTCTCTCTCTCTCTCTCTCTCTCTCTCTCTCTCTCTCTCTCTGTCTCTCTGTTTCCTTCTATTTCTGCATTCTCAAATTCTGGCCTTTCACCGTTTCTTAAATTCCCGGAGATCCGTAACTCCGATTGGGCTGAAATTTAACACGGTTTTATCCGGATATTAGCTTTCTTGCGCTAGAAGAAGGGCAAAAACCGCCTTACGGGGTGGACACAAGGGCCAAGGGCGCGCCCTACCCCCTGGGGCGCGCCCCCTGCCTTGTCACTGCCTCGAGCATCGTCTTGCGTTGATTCATTTTCCCAAAAATCACATATATTCCAAAAAAATCTCCGTAAGTTCTTATCGCGTTTGGACTCCGTTTGACATGGATTTTCCGCGAAACAAAAAACATGCAACAAATAGGAACTGGCACTGGGCACCGGATCAATATGTTAGTCCCAAAAATAGTATAAAAAGTTGCCAACGGTATATGAAAGTTGTAGAATATTGGCATGAAACAATCAAAATTATAGATACGACGGAGACGTATCACACGCCCAAATAGTAGTTCTAATTTGTCGTGCGTAACTCCATCGTGCCGCACCTAACTGCATCGTGGTGATGCAAGCGGCGCAACCACTTGCATATGGGCACCCCAACTTGATCATACGCCGATGTCTACTCGCAACCTTCTCCTTGTAGACGTTGTTGGGCCTCCAAGTGCAGAGGTTTGTAGGACAGTAGCAAATTTCCCTCGAGTGGATGACGTAAGGTTTATCAATCCGTGGGAGGCGTAGGATGAAGATGGTCTCTCTCAAGCAACCCTGCAACTAAATAACAAAGACTCTCTTGTGTCTCCAACACACCCAATACAATGGTGAATTGTATAGGTGCACTAGTTCAGCGAAGAGATGGTGATACAAGTGCAATATGGATGGTAGATATAGGTTTTTGTAATCTGAAAATATAAAAACAGCAAGGTAGCAAGTGGTAAAAGTGAGCGTAAAGGGTATTGCAATGCTAGGAAACAAGGCCTAGGGTTCATACTTTCACTAGTGCATGTTCTCTCAACAATAATAACATAATTGGATCATATAACTATCCCTCAATATGCAACAAAGAGTCACTCCAAAGTCACTAATAGCGGAGAACAAACGAAGAGATTATTGTAGGGTACGAAGCCACCTCAAAGTTATCCTTTCTGATCAATCTATTCAAGAGTCTGTAGTAAAATAACACGAAGTTATTCTTTCCGTTCAATCTATCCTAGAGTTAGTACTAGAATAACACCTTAAGACACACATCGACCAAAACCCTAATGTCACCTAGATACTCCATTGTCACCTAAAGTATTTGTGGGTATGATTATACGATATGCATCACACAATCTCAGATTCATCTATTCAACCAACACAAAGAACTTCAAAGAGTGCCCCAAAGTTTCTACTGGAGAGTCAAGATCAAAATGTGTGCCAACCACTATGCATAAGTTACAAGGTCAGTGAACCCGCAAGTTGATCACCAAAACATACATCAAGTAGATCACGTGAATATCCCATTGTCACCACAGATAAGCACATGCAAGACATACATCAAGTGTTCTCAAATCCTTAAAGACTCAATCCGATAAGATAACTTCAAAGGGAAAACTCAATTCATCACAAGAGGATAGAGGGGGAGAAGCATCATAAGATCCAACTATAATAGCAAAGCTCGCGGTACATCAAGATCGTGCCATATCAAGAACACGGGAGAGAGAGATCAAACACATAGCTACTGGTACATACCCTCAGCCCCGAGGGTGAACTACTCCCTTCTCGTCATGGAGAGCATCGGGATGATGAAGATGGCCACCGGTGAGGGATCCCCCCTCCGGCAGGGTGCCGGAACAGGGTCCCGATTGGTTTTTGGTTGCTACAGAGGCTTACGGCGGCGGAACTCCCGATCTAGGTTTCTTTCTGTAAGTTTGGGTATCTATAGGAGGGTTTGGCATCGAGAACAAGTTAGGGGGACCCACGGGGTGTCCACGAGGCACAGGGGTGCGCCCAGGGGGGTGGGCGTGCCCTCCACCCTCGTGGGCCCCATGGTACTCCTCTCCGGTAACTTTTTGTTCCAGTATTTTTTATATTTTCCAGAAAAAATCTCCGTTGATTTTCAGCGCATTCCGAGAACTTTTATTTCTGCACAAAAACAACAACACGGTAGTTCTACTGAATACAGCGTCAGTCCGGGTTAGTTCTAATAAAATCATACTAAAATCATGTAGAAATATTATAAACATGTCATGAATACATCAAAAATTATAGATACGTTGGAGACGTATCAGCATCCCCAAGCTTAATTCCTGCTCGTCCTCGAGTAGGTAAATGATAAAAACAGATTTTTTGATGTGGAATGCTACCTAACATATTTATCAAAGTGATCTCTCTGTAATGTGGAAAGAATATTCAAATCCATAAGATTCAAAATAGAAGTTTAATATTGACATAAAAAATAATAATATTTCAAGCATACTAACAAAGCAATCATGTCTTCTCAAAATAACATGGCCAAAGAAAGTTATCCCTACAAAATCATATAGTCTAGCTATGCTCTATCTTCATCACACAAAGTATTTAATCATGCACAACCCCGGTTTCGGCCAAGCAATTGTTTCATGCTTTAGTATTTTCAAACTTTTTCAATCTTCACGCCAATACATGAGCGTGAGCCATGGACATAGCACTATAGGTGGAATAGAATTGTGGTTGTGGAGAAGACAAAAAGGGAGAAGATAGTCTCACATCAACTAGGCGTATCAACAGGCTATGGAGATGCCCATCAATAGATATCAATGTGAGTGAGTAGGGATTGCCATGCAACAGATGCACTAGAGCTATAAGTTTATGTAAGCTAAGTAAAAGAAACTAAGTGGGTGTGCATCCAACTTGCTTGCTCACGAAGAGCTAGGGCACTTTTGAGGAAGCCCATCATTGGAATATACAAGACAAGTTCTTATAATGAAAAATTCCCACTAGTATATGAAAGTGACAACATAGGAGACTCTATATCATGAAGATCATGGTGCTACTTTGAAGCACAAGTGTGGTAAAAGGATAGTAGCATTGCCCTTTCTCTATTTTTCTCTCATTTTTTTTGTTTTTTTTTGGCCTTCTCTCTTTTTTTGGCCTCTTATTTTTATTTTTTTATTTTTCGTCTGGAGTCTCATCCCGACTTGTGGGGGAATCATAGCCTCCATCATCCTTTCCTCACTGGGACAATGCTCTAATAATGAAGATCATCACACTTTTATTTACTTACAACTCAAGAATTACAACTCGATACTTAGAACAAAATATGACTCTATATGAATGCCTCCAGTGGTGTACCGGGATGTGCAATGAATCAAGAGTGACATGTATGAAAGAATTAGGAAAGGTGGCTTTGCCACAAATACGATGTCAACTACATGATCATGCAAAGCAATATGACAATGATGAAGTGTGTCATAATAAATGGAACGGTGGAAAGTTGCATGGCAATATATCTCGGAATGGCTATGGAAATGCCATAATAGGTAGGTATGGTGGCTGTTTTGAGGAAGGTGTATGGTGGGTGTATAGTACCGGTGAAAGTTGGCGGCACAAGAGAGGCTAGCAGTGGTGGAAGGGTGAGAGTGCGTATAATCCATGGACTCAACATTAGTCATAAAGAACTCACATACTTATTGCAAAAATCTACAAGTCATCAAAACAGAGTACTACACGCATGCTCCTAGGGGAAGGGTTGGTAAGAGTTAACCATCGCGCGATCCCGACCTCCACTCGTAAGGAAGACAATCAATAAATAAATCATGCTCCAACTTCATCACATAACGGTTCACCATACGTCCATGCTACGGGAATCACAAACCTCAACACAAGTATTTCTCAAATTCACAACTACTTCATTAGAATGACTCTAATATCACCATCTTCATATCTCAAAACAGTCATAAAGAATCAAACTTCTCATAGTATTCAATGCACTTTATATGAAAGTTTTTATTATATCCCTCTTGGATGCCTATCATATTAGGACTAAATTCATAACCAAAGCAAATTACCATGCTGTTCTAAAATACTCTCAAAATAATATAAGTGAAGCATGAGAGTTCATTAATTTCTATAAAATAAAACTACCTCATGCCCTAAAAAGATATAAGTGAAGCACTAGAGCAACTGGCAAACTACTCCAAAAGATATAAGTGAAGATCAATGAGTAGTCGAATAATTATATAACTATGTGAAGACTCTCTAACATTTAAGAATTTCAGATCTTGGGATATCATTCAAACAGAAAGTGAAACAAAAGAAAATAAAATGACGCTCCAAGCAAAACACATATCATGTGGTGAATAAAAATATAGATCCAAGTAAAGTTACCGATGAATGAAGACGAAAGAGGGGATGCCTTCCGGGGCATCCCCAAGCTTAGGCTCTTGGTTGTCATTGAATATTACCTTGGGGTGGCTTGGGATTCCCCAATCTTAGGCTCTTGCCACTCCTTATTCCATAGTTCATCAAATCTTTACCCAAAACTTGAAAACTTCACAACACAAAACTCAACAGAAAACTCGTAAGCTCCGTTAGTATAAGAAAATAAACCACCACTTAGGTACTGTTGTGAACTCATTCTAAATTCATATTGGTGTAATATCTACTGTATTCCAACTTCTCTATGGTTCATACCCTCTGATACTACTCATAGATTCATCAAAATAAGCAAACAACACATAGAAAACAGAATCTGTCAAAAACAGAACAGTCTGTAGTAATATGTAACTCTCGAGTACTTATGTAACTCCAAAAATTCTGAAATAAATTGGTGGACCTGAGGAATTTGGCTATTAATCATCTTCAAAAATAATCAACCTAAACGCACTCTCCAGTAAAAAATGGCAGCTAATCTCGTGAGCACAAAAGTTTCTGTTTTTTACAGTAAGATCGCATAGACTTACCCAAGTCTTCCCAAAGGTTCTACTTGGCACAAACACTAATTAAAACATAAAACCACATCTAAACAGAGGCTAGATGAATTATTTATTACTAACCAGGAGCAAAAATCAAAGAACAAAAATAAAATTGGGTTGCCTCCCAACAAGCGCTATCATTTAACGCCCCTAGCTAGGCATGATGATTTAAATGATGCTCACATAAAAGATAAGAATTGAAACATAAAGAGAGCATCATGAAGAATATGACTAACATTTTAAGTCTAACCCACTTCCTATGCATAGGTATTTTGTGAGCAAACAACTTACGGGAACAATAATCAACTAGCATAGGAAGGCAAAACAAGCAAATCTTCAAGATTTTCAACACATAGAGAGGAAACTTGATATTATTGCAATATTTAGAAGCATATGATCCTCTCACATAATAATTTTCAGTAGCATCATGAATGAATTCAACCATATAACCAGCACATAAAGTATTCTTTTCATGATCTACTTGCATAGAAAATTTACTACTCTCCACATAAGCAAATTTCTTTTCATGAATAGTAGTGGGAGCAAACTCAACAAAATAATTATCATGTGAGGCATAATCCAATTGAAAACTAAAATCATGATGACAAGTTTGATGGTTATCATTATTCTTAATAGCATACAAGTCATCACAATAATCATCATAAGTAGCAACTTTGTTCTCATAATCAATTGGAACCTCTTCCGAAATAGTGGATTCATCACTAAATAAAGTCATGACCTCTCCAAATCCACTTTCATAATTATCACAATAATATTCAACATCCTCCAAAATAGTGGGATCATTACTTCCTAAAGTTGACACTCTTCCAAACCCACTTTCATCAATATGATCATCATAAATAGGAGGCATGCTTTCATCATAATAAATATTATCATCAAACCTTGGGGGACTAAACATATCATCTTCATCAAACATAGCATCCCCAAGCTTGTGGATTTGCATATCATTAGCATTATGGGTATTCAAAGAATTCATACAAACAACATTGCAATCGTGCTCATCATTCACATATTTTATGCCAAGCAATCTATGTAATTGTTCTTCTAGTACAGCACAATTTTCCTTCCCATCATTTTCACAAAAGACATTAAAATATGAAGCATATGAGGAAACCTTAATTCCATTTTTTGTAGTTTTATTTTATAAACTAAACTAGTGATAAAACAGGAAACTAAAAGATTCGGTTGCAAGATCTAAATATATACCTTCAAGAAATCACCTCCCTGGCAATGGCGCCAGAAAAGAGCTTGATGTCTACTACGAAACCTTCTCCTTGTAGACGTTGTTGGGCCTCCAAGTGCAGAGGTTTGTAGGACAGTAGAAAATTTCCCTCAAGTGGATGACCTAAGGTTTATCAATCCATGGGAGGCGTATGATGAAGATGGTCTCTCTCAAGCAACACTGCAACCAAATAACAAAGAGTCTCTTGTGTCCTCAACACACACAATACAATTGTGAATTGTATAGGTGCACTAGTTCAGCGAAGAGATGGTGATACAAGTGCAATATGGATGGTAGATATAGGTTTTTGTATCTGAAAATATAAAAACAGCAAGGTAGCAAGTGGTAAAAGTAAGCATAAACGGTATTGCAATGCTAGGAAACAAGGCCTAGGGTTCATACTTTCACTAGTGCAAGTTCTCTCAACAATAATAACATAATTGGATCATATAACTATCCCTCAACATGCAACAAAGAGTCACTCCAAAGTCACTAATAGCGGAGAACAAATGAAGAGATTATTGTAGGGTACGAAGCCACCTCAAAGTTATCCTTTCTGATCAATCTATTCAAGAGTCCGTAGTAAAATAACACGAAGCTATTCTTTCCATTCAATCCATCCTAGAGTTCGTACTAGAATAACACCTTAAGACACACATCAACCAAAACCCTAATGTCACCTAGATACTCCATTGTCACCTCAAGTATCCGTGGGTACGATTATATGATATGCATCACACAATCTCAGATTCATCTATTCAACCAACACAAAGAACATCAAAGAGTGCCCAAAGTTTCCACCGGAGAGTCAAGACGAAAACGTGTGCCAACCCCTATGCATGAGTTCACAAGGTCATTGAACCCGCAAGTTGTTCACCAAAACATACATCAAGTAGATCACATGAATATCCCATTGTCACCACAGATAAGCACATGCAAGACATATATCAAGTGTTCTCAAATCCTTAAAGACTCAATCCAATAAGATAACTTCAAAGGGAAAACTCAATTCATCACAAGAGGATAGAGGAGGAGAACCATCTCTTGGATATCGGGTTCTGGCAAAACCCTTAAGGTTCGAACTCTGGGGTGCGCACGAAGATCTTCTCCCTACCGAAACACGCCCTCAGCCTCGCCACGGGTTCTAAGCTAGATCGATGAACAACACAAGAAACACAAGGTTTATACTAGTTAGGGCCACCGTTGTGGTGTAATACCCTAATCCAGTGTGTGGTGTGGTGGATTGCCTCTTGGGCTGATGATGAACAGTACAGAGGAAGAACAGCCTCGCGAGGAGAGGTGTTCTTGTGGTGGTGTGTTTCAGGAGGGATCAATCCGTCTCCGTTGGCTCTAGATGAGATGCCTTCTACTGTGGTGGCTAGATCTATTTATAGAGGCCTTGGTCCTCTTCCCAAATATTGAGCGGGAAGGGAGCCAACAATGGCCATTTTGAAAGGGGACAACTAGTACAAGCTATCCTGACTAAAGGTGGTTTTCGACTGCCAAAGGTGCTGGTGATGATGTTGTCTTGGGCTCCACGGTGACCTCCCTCCTGGCGCTCTGTTGGTATTGGTCTCGTTGCACCGATATGGAAACCTTTGCCTAACGCCTCGGGACTCCGCGCCTATGCTTGCCCCCTTTGCACCAAAGAGGAAACGAGGACACTACGCAGGCTGGCGCCCGCCTGGTCTTGATCGTCATGGCTTGCGTCATGGGCACCTCGCGAGGTACCCCTCGCCTTGATCTCTCTGCCTCCTCGCGAGCCTGCCTGGTGAGGCTGCCCCTGAAGAGGCCTTGCGTCTCCGCTCCGCGAGGCTTGGCCCCTCGCGAGGGTCTTGCGTGTTGGTTGATGAAAACAAGCCGTACTGGGCCACCGGTCGAGCCACGCTGCAGGCCGCAGGCAGGCAAGTCTGGGGACCCCTGTTCCCAGAACGCCGAAAACATCATAAGATCCAACTATAATAGCAAAGTTCGCGGTACATCAAGATCGTGCCATTTCAGGAACACGGGAGAGAGAGAGATCAAACACATAGCTACTGGTACATACCCTCAGCCCCGAGGGTGAACTAACTACTCCCTCCTCGTCATGGAGAGCACCGGGATGATGAAGATGGCCACCGGTGAGGGATCCCCCTCCGGCAGGGTGCCGGAACAGGGTCCCGATTGGTTTTTGGTGGCTACAGAGGCTTACAGCGGCGGAACTCCCGATCTAGGTTTCTTTCTGTATGTTTGGGTATCTATAGGAGGGTTTGGCATCGAGAACAAGTTAGGGGGACCCACAGGGTGTCCACGAGGCACAGGGGTGCGCCCAGGGGGGTGGGCGCGCCCTCCACCCTCATGGGCCCCACGGGACTCCTCTCCGGTAACTTTTTGTTCCAGTATATTTTATATTTTCTAGAAAAAATCTCCGTTGATTTCCAGCGCATTCCGAGAACTTTTATTTCTGCACAAAAACAACACCATGGTAGTTCTACTGAAAACAGCGTCAGTCCGTGTTAGTTCTAATCAAGTCATACCAAAATGATGTAGAAATATTATAAACATGGCATGAATACATCAAAAATTATAGATACGTTGGAGACGTATCATACGCCGGCCCCAAACACTGGCAGAGCGCACGTGGAGGGACGCGAGCAGAGTGCACCGCTGCTGCCTCAACAGCAAGCAACCATATATATGCATATAGCAGTTGAACACGCAAGGAAAATCCGTCCACAAGCCGAGTGCATGGAGGTACGCGAGCAGAGCATGCTGCAACACCTAACGGCGAGCAAAGGCCGGCACGGTGAGGGGAACACGGGCAACAGACAAGGGTGCACCAGCTGATTGTGTTGGAAGAACGATAATAACAAATACTTTTTGTCCTAATGAGTTGTGTGTGTTCTTAGCAAATGACGCTTGCTGGTAAATTATTGTCTGCCATTCTTGAAATCATCATCGACCAGTTCCTTAGTTTAATCATTTGCCATGATTTGCTCAGTCTGCACAACATCTACGCTCTGTGTATAGAACAGTGTGCTTTACTGTGGATAGTGTGCTCTGTTGGGCATACAAGTATATGGATCATAGCCTTGGGTGAGCAATGTGCCCGTATGCGCCGTGCTAGCTCGATGTTCGTTCTATGCTAAGTTTAAATTAATTGATGGCGTTTTATGAACACACCATCATTTCCTGCCATTTCCTCACCGGTTTCCCACCGCCACCCAGCCATATTGCGCATGAACCTAGGCGGCGCGCGATGCACCGAGGCAACAAGCGCAACCTGTAGCACATCCACCTTTTCCAAGCTTGACAACCCACCGAAGCACCGCCTCTACCATCAACCTCCTCGATGAGGAAAACGAGAAGGCGGCACGGCCCATCGAGACCGAGGCGCTTCCGGACAACGCGATGGACGTCACCGTGCTGCGCATCATCGCCAGGGTTGAGCAGACCCTTGGCGCACGGCGCTTCTGCGTCGCAGATGAAGATAGGCATGTTAGCGCCGAGAGGCTGCAGCTCATGGCACAACATGATCAGGCAGAGCCAAGAGCTATCGTAGGCAAGGGCTGCTGGTCATGGACGAGTTTTATTTTGTTGAGTCGTTTTGACGGGGATCACTATGTATTCACAACAATTATAATATTTCTCTGTTTATTGCTCTGCTTCAGTGTGGGTACTCTATTTTTCGTGCTTATATGTTTTGTTTCAATGTGTGTGTATATGCTTTCCATTATGTATATGTGGATGATAACGGCTAGATACAAATTAGTATACGAAAACAGATAGAAAAATGGAATTCATAATATATATTAGTTGTTCATTAGTTCATCATAGAATATATATAATATCATCACATATACGTGATGATACTTAACTACTATGTACAACGCATAAAATTGAAAACAAACAATACTAAAACTAATAATCCCTCCTGGGGGTAGTATTCCAGTAGCCCTCGCCAGCAACTCCCTGGTATATGGCATCTTCCAAGCGCAGAGGCAGTACTCTGCCTCCTCCGCCTCGAAGTTCTTAACGTACCGATATGCCTCTTGTTGGTGGACGAGCGCGAACGATCTTGCCATTTCATTGGGCGCCCACCGAAGCTCCTCCTCGATGGCATGCTGGAGCTTATCGGCCCACCTCCATGCAGCGATGAGGTGCCTAGCGCCTTTGAGGCTTTGACCTTCCTTGCGAAGCACCCATCTTCATACATCTCCCACTACAAAAAAATACACTTCTGTAATGATACGTGTTTGTCACAGTAGGTCATGTTTTCTGTCATGCATGTACATCCATGACGATTTTATGACAGAATCAAGATAGTGATACTTGTGCTGTTGTAGAAGTGTACCATGACAATACCAAAATTATCATCACGGAAGTGTCCACTTCCATGACGATAAATGGCGCATCATGGAAGTGCTTTCGTCAAGGGTAACCGACACGTCGCATCCACTGTAACGGTCGCTGTTAAGCTATCGGGTTACGGTTTGGATCCGGTAACCTGTTAACAGCTCGTACCAATGGGTAAAACTCTCATTCGCCGGAGGATCCACGTGTCGACTCAGCGTTGGGACAGATGTCATCCGTACAATGGAGGGAACGCGCCTATGATACCTTGACACGTGGCACGATCCAAGAGTAGCCCATTTAAGATAAAAAGGCTAGCCTAGCCAAGGGCCCGCAAGATTTTGTCATACTCCACTGGGCCGGCCCGTTAACAGCCTGCCATGGTTTGGGCCAAATTACGGCCCACATAAGATCTGTCCCGTTAGATGTCTGTGGCATTTAGGGACAAATGACAGCTCACATCTGATCCTGTCCGGTAACAGTCTGCCATGTTTTGGGCCAAATGACGACCCATATTGGATCCAACGCGTTAACTGCCTCACATATTTTGGTCCAAATTACGACACATATATGATCAGGCCTGTTAAGAGGCACGGTGCTTTTGGCCCCATTGGGGGCCCATTTGTACTACGGGAGCTCCTATACAGCGCTGCAGGTGCCCGTTCGCGCTCCTGGCGCCTGCAGCGCCCCGCGCTGGACCGGCCTACCAACAAGCAGCAGCAGCAAAAAATCCTAGCAAAAATCCAGTCGTGTTGAGGATTTGAACTCGGGCCGCTGCATCGTACACGCGCTTCGCTAACCACTGCAGCCACCGCATAATACGTACCACTGGTACTGCGTGTTATTTAAGTACAATTGCAGCCACGCTGGTACAAAATTTAGAAGTTCCCAGATTTAAAAAAAGTTCGCAAAATTGTTTCAAAAAGTAATGGTTCAGATATTAAAAAAAAGCTCACGAGAATTGAAAAAAGTTCACTAGTTCAAGAAAAGTTCATAAATTTGAAAAGGTCCACTAATTTCAGAGAAGTTAACGAATTTAAAAAAGTTCACGAGTTTGAAAAAAGTTCACGGATCGGAAAAGTTCACGAAATTCAATATAGTTCAAGAAAATTGAAAAAAGTTCATTGATTTTCATAAAAGTTCATGAGTTTGAAAAAAGTTCACGGATCGAAAAAGTTCACGAAATTCAATATAGTTCAAGAAAATTGAAAAAGTTCATCAATTTTCATAAAATTTCACAAAATTTGAAAAAAGTTCATTGATTTAGATAAAAAGTTCATTGGATTTTGAAAAGAGTTCATTGATTTCGATAAAAGTTCATCGAATTAGAAAAGTGTTCATCGAATTTGAAAATAATTTCAATGATTTTGAATAAAGTTCATCGAATTGAAAAAAAAACGTTCATATAAATCTGCTGAATATTTCTCGCATTATTTAAAAAATAAAAAGGAAAAAGAAAAACAAAAATGACAGGAAAAGAATCAAAAAAGGAAAAGAAAAGGAACACAGAAGAACAAAAAAGAAAGAATATCAATGATTTCACAAAGCAGAAGCGCGTCGGGTGGTTGTTGCGTGTTTGATGGAACCACGGCTCCGCTGGTTCGAATCCTACAACACGCATAAGTCATTATTTTTTGTCACTTTAACACAGAAAACTGAAAACTAGTTGGGCCGGCCCAGTGTGAGGCGCTGCAGGTGCCCCTTTGCAAAATACACATTAACGGGCGCCTGCAGCGCCAAATAGGAAATGCCTTGAACTACAGCCTCTTAAAGGCCCATGTAATAGTCACTACAAAAAAGACACATCCGTGACATTTTGGGCCGAACGAATTTTTTTCTGTCACGCTTATGACACTTCTATGACAATAATTGTGACAAAAGCACTTATCATCATAGATGTGGTGGGCTCCTACTTATATGACAAAAAATCATGACAGAAAATGGGCTTTTCGTCCTGGGTGGGCCGGGGACGCACCTGCATGAAATTCTTTGGGCCGTCTGTCGGTGTCAAAACCGGCGGATCTCGGGTAGGGGGTCCCGATCTGTGCGTCTAAGGCTAATCGTAACAGGAGGCAAGGGACACGATGTTTTACCCAGGTTCGGGCCCTCTCGATGGAGGTAAAACCCTACTTCCCGCTTGACTGATATTGATGATATGTGTATTACAAGAGTTGATCTACCACGAGATCGTAGAGGCTAAACCCTAGGAGCTAGCCTATGATGATTATGATTGTGCCTCTAAGGACTAAACCCTCCGGTTTATATATACACCAGAGGGGGCTAGGGTTTACACAGAGTCGGTTACAAAGAAGGAAATCTATTATCCGGATCACCAAGCTTGTATTCCACACAAAGGAGAGTCCCATCCAGACACGAGACGAAGTCTCATGGTCCAACAGTCCGGCCAAAGTATATAGTCCGGCTGTCCGGATACCCCCCTAATCCAGGACTGCCTCAGTAGCCCCTGAACCAGGCTTCAATGACGATGAGTCCGGCGCGCAGTTTGTCTTCGGCATTGCAAGGCGGGTTCCATCTCCGGATACTCCAAAGTACCTGTTGCAACGAACAGTGTCCGGCTTCCCATCAATGTTGTACTCCTCGGCTTCTATGCTTCAATAATGGCCATCTCCACGTGTCGAGCGAATACGAGGAGCCGGGGCATTTTTGCATTTGCCACCCCGGCCCTGCAAGCAGACCGTCTATTTGAAGGGACGTGGATCCTTAGATCCAAACCTCATCTTCTTCCCTTGAGCAAGCATCCAACAGAGCGCTCCGGAAAAAAGCATTCCAACATGGCCGGTCGCGGCAGCTCTTCTTCTCGTCCCCTTCGCTCCAAGCCAGACGACTGGGAAGAGTGTTCTGTTCCTCAAAGCCGTTTGATAGAGTTACAGACCCAAGGGTTTCTTCCACCGGCATTCATGGTTCCCGTCCGAGCTGGACTTGCCACCTATAATGGCAGCGAGCAAGCGGAGAGATCTCCTAATCCATCCCTGGGGGAGCGAATATGCCTCATCTCACATCTATTAAGAGGCGTCGGGTTTCCAATCCACCCATTCCTTCATGGGCTCCTGGAGTTCTATGGCCTCCAACTGCACAACTTCACCCCCGCCTCCGTGCTGCACATAGCTGGATACGTTGCCCTTTGTGAACTATTTTTGGGCTGCGAGGCTCACTTCGGGTTATGGAAGAAGTTGTTCTGCCTCGTCCCTCGCAACCAGGGGGAATCCATATGTCAAGTGGGCAGAGTCGAAGTATGGCGCGTCGCTGAGACCGGATACCTATCCGGTACTCCCAAGAAGGCACCTAAAGACTGGCCTTCGGAGTAGTTTTATGTTCATGACATTCCCCTACCAGATCCAGTCCGGACGGGTCTCCCTGAGTTCAGTAACGCTCCGCCGAAGGCACGTCGAAGTTGGCGCCCTTAGGGCTCCCAAGAGGAGGATAACAGAGAAGTACACTTCCTGATGAGCAGGATAAAGATACTGGCCAAATCAGGGCTGATAATAGTCGAGGTTATGGCAATATGCATAATGCGGGGAGTGCAGACGCTTCAATATCGGGGGAAGCCCATGTGGCCTTACAACGGGGAAGATGATGCCACCCGCTCTGGTCATAAGGGTCTGGACTCCGCCACTGCTCTGGCGAGGATACTGTCCGATTTGTACAAAGGGGAAGAAGAAGGATTCCTTCATATTAAACCGCGGGATGGATTTTCCATGTACAACCCCCCAAGCTTGGTAAGTCGTCGTTTTTCCCCCCTGCTCCATTCATTCTGGCGTTCTTCGTCACGATTATTTACATCGATATCTCTGAGCAGGAACTGAGGAGGGCCGTAGAAGGGTTCAACAGCCCCTCCCCGCAGCCAGAGGACCCCAGAAGGGCCTCCGATCTAGGACTCAATGAAGATCCGGATATTACTGTGGAGCTTGTCAACGAGACATTTTATCAGGCCAGTTGTGATAGCGTCTCGGTGGCTATTGTTGCTGACTATCCCGGACTGCTACCTGCATCGCGTGTAAGCAAAGCCGAAACCTTATCCTTGGAAGAGGACACCTTTTTGATACCATGCCTTATGCCTAAAATACCATATTTTTGTAGAGGCGACCATCGGAACACGGCGCCGAGCCCCTGGGGGCTCGTTGGCAAAGGGCGTCCAGATCGGGCAGGCTTAAGAGGAAGGCAGTTAGGGCCGAAACACCGTTACAGAGGTATGGTAGAAACCTGCTCTGTGATCATTGTGTTTGAAATGTAACAGCGTCATTTGTGTCCTGGCAGAAAGAGAAGTTGTCGGACTGTATCCGGAGATCAAGCCGATCATGCCTCCACCAGCTGGATTCCAGAACCGGCTTCGAGAGAGGACGCCAATGCGGGGCCGATGCCGGATTGTCCTCCGATAGAGGATGCGGATATGCTCTCCGCCACGAATTCTGAAGCAGAGAGTGCAATGAATCACCGGCGCCGACGGGCCATGCTTCGCCATAAGATCTTTTCCGAAGAGGCATTTAATGCTTTCAATTCGGGAGACGCATACATCTGAGCTGCTCAAGGCGGGCTCGCTCCGGCGATGGACCAGTATGCCGAAGATATACGGGTAAGAAAATTTGATAAGCATGTATAGCAGTAGCCCATGAGACTTGGAACGGTTGGAACAACTGTTTTAAGGATCAATTTATGCACAAGTCCTTGTATATAAGAATGCCCAATTGTCTCAAGAGCTGGAGGAGTGCAAGACCCAGCTGAGGGCCACAGTTGCCAAACTAGAGGAATCCCAAAAGGCCTCCTCTGCTAACATTCATCTTTAATAACGAAATTTTATGGAAATGTACCAGTTAGTATTTGGCTTGTTTGATAAGTCTAACAGAAAGTTCTGCAAACAATCCCGGGGAGAATTCGGAGATTTTGAGAGATAGCGAGTCGCATCTCCGAAGGCAGCTGAAAGCTGGCGAGCGTGTTCTTACACAAGTTAGGCGGGAGAAGAACGATCTCCAAGATGCCAATGTCCGGCTGG
This sequence comes from Triticum timopheevii, assembly GCA_963921465.1. NCBI lineage: Eukaryota > Viridiplantae > Streptophyta > Magnoliopsida > Poales > Poaceae > Triticum > Triticum timopheevii. Next base: position 163,100,575 of record OY997262.1, on the reverse strand, counting down.
GCGTCGAATTAGGAGATGTTCGCGCTCAGCTGGCAGACTCCGTAAAGGAGAACAGAAGTCTTCGTCGCGGCATATATGGTAAGTGCCTAGACGAACTATAGTACAGCTCGGCGAGGAAGCATCTGTAGGTATGTTGACGGGCCGTCCTAAAGAGGAGTTGCCCGCATCTGCAGGTGATTTGCTGCAAGACCTCTCGCAGCTGCACGAGCGAGCTCGGCAGGTGATGCAGGGTATTGCCCAGGCCTTGAGGCCATCCACTTCCCTGCCAAAAGGCATGGGGGAGCTCGTGGATATGCTCCAAGGGGCACGGCGGCGCTTCCGATTGTGGAAGATGTCAGCCTGCCGGCAAGGTGCAAGGGAGGCCCGGGCCATGATGAAGACGCACTACACCAAGCTTGACCCGAACCATATGGCCGAAGTTGGACCGGCGGGGCCAGATGGGCAAGAAATTCTCGTGAGTCTGGTGTATGATCAGGTAGTGTTAGCCACAAAGTATTCCCAACAGGATTGCAAGCTAGATAGCCTGTTGGACGGTATAGAGGAAGAATATAGTCAGTCCAAGTGACTGTGTAATTCAATGGACATATGTAGTCCCTAGCCGGATTAAAAATCATTTGTCATGGCGGACCTTTTTGCTTCAGCCCCCGGATCCGACAGTCTGGGGTGTATCCGAATACCCGCTCAGTTATGCAGAACCGGGGTATGCGTGGAAACCCGGTGTAGGGGTCATAAGTGCTTGAACAGACAAGTACCCAACTAGTTATGTTATATTACATGGGTAGTAAGAAACATCTTCCAGGGAGAATAGTTTTGTTAGGGGTTCCTTTCCCTGGGCAAGCATGCATTGATGTACATGTTCGGATTGCGAACAGAAACGTAAGATAAAAACTTCTGGGGATTCATGTTTGTAATAAATGAGAGAAACATCTTTTGTTCACCGACTGAATATTCCCTTAAGAACGCTAGCTTTGGGTTTCACCCAGTCTGAGGTACACATCCGGCTGAACCGACAGTAACAATCGCAGAGGTGCTCCCCTTATGCCCTAGCCGAATTAATGGGAACGTAGGGCATAAACACAAGAGCCAGGCAACCCAGCATGGCCACATCTTAAGTCATATCGATGCATCTAATGGTGAAGAAAAGGCACATATGGAAAAAGAACGCATATGTGATAGGCAAGAAGCCGTGAAAGTAATTATATTTAGCTTCCGTATAGGAAGCCCCCAGGTATGGTTTGCCGTGAAAGTAATTATATTTAGCGGCCGGAGTGATCCGTACATCCGCACTGTGTCTAGTACTTTGTGTGAAAAAGGTAAAAATGGTGAGAAAGGAAAAAAAGAGGTGGAGGAGCATAATTAAAAGAGCGGTGGTAAGGAGACGAACATTGAGTTCAGTACTAGGCGTAGAATGTCCAGAGTCTGGCCGCGTTCCATGGGTTCGGCTCGAGTCTGTTATCGGATGCATTACGCAGGCGGTACGCTCCTCCGGTGAGAACAGGATCAATAATGAAGGGACCCTCCCACTTAGGTTTGAGCTTGTCCTTCTTCTTCTCCGGTAGGCGTAGAACGAGTTCGCCAATATTATAAGTTTTGGCCCGTACTTCTCTGCTTTGATATCACCGAGCCTGCTGCTGATAGAATGCGGAACGGGCTTTGGCGACGTCGCACTCCTCCTCCAGGGCATCTAAGCTGTCCTGCCGATCTAACTCGGCTTCCTTCTCTTCGTACAGGCACACACGAGGTGAGTCGTGTATTATGTCGCAGGGTAGTACTGCTTCTGTGCCATACACCATAAAAAATGGTGTGTATCCGGTGGTGCTATTCGACGTGGTCTGCAGCCCCCAGAGTACAGAGTCGAGCTCCTCGACCCAGTGCATGTCTGATTCAGTCAAGGACCGCACCAGTCTGGATTGATGCCGCTCATAATGATAATGAGACCATTTGCACGTTCGACCTGACCGTTCGTTTGGGGATGGTAGACGGAGGTGTAATCAAGCTTAATGCCCATGTTGCCGCACCAAGTTTTCACTTCATCGGCTGTGAAGTTTGAGCCGTTATCGGTGATGATGCTATGGGGGACGCCGTAACGGTGTACAACTCCTGATATGAAGTCTATCACTGTTCCGGATTCGGCCGTTTTAACTGGTTTGGCCTCTATCCATTTGGTGAATTTGTCCAACATGACCAATAAGTATTTTTTTCTTATGGCTTCCCCCTCTAAGGGGTCCGACCATATCCAGCCCCCAGACCGCGAAGGGCCAAGCAATGGGGATTGTTTGGAGAGCGATAGGGGGCATACGACTCTGATTGGCAAAAAGCTGGCAACCGACGCAGTGCTGGACAAGGTCGTGTGCATCTGCTCGGGCTGTCGGCCAATAAAAACCTGTACGGAAGGCTTTGCTGACAAGTGCCCGAGCCGCGGCGTGGTGCCCGCCGAGTCTAGCATGGATTTCAGCCAAGAGCTGCCGCCCTTCCTCTTCGGAGATGCATCTTTGGAGCACTCCCGTCACACTTTTCTTGTAGAGTTCTCCCTCATGGACTTTGTAGGCTTTGGAACGCCGCACAATGCAACGTGCATTTTGGTCCTCGGGGAGCTCCTGCCTATTTAGGTAGGCCAAGAAAGGCTCGATCCACGAGGCGATTACAGCCATGATTTCGTGGGCCGAAGATGTTATTTCGGTGGCAGAGCCTCCGATTACGTCTGATGGTTCGGAATCTGGGGGTGTATTCGGATCCGTGCTAGTGTTGCCGGGCTCCCCTTCCCATACCATGGATGGCTTGAACAACCTTTCCAGGAATATGATAGGCGGGACAGTGTCACGTTTTGCGCCGATGTGGGCGAGGATATCTGCCGCTTGATTGTTTTCTCGAGCCACATGGTGGAATTCGAGCCCCTAGAACCGAGCTGACATTTTGAGGACGGCATTACGGTAGGCCGTTATTTTCGGATCCTTGGCATCAAAGTCTCCATTTATTTGTGATATTGCGAGGTTTGAATCCCCGCGCACCTCCAGGCGTTGAATGCCCATAGAGACTATCATCCGAAGACCATGCAACAGGGCCTCGTATTCGGCTGCGTTGTTGGAGTCTGTGTATAACATTTGGAGTACGTATTGGACCGTGTCTCCGGTGGGGGACGTCAGGACTACACCTGCTCCCAATCCGGCCAGCATTTTAGAGCCATCGAAGTGCATGATCCAATTAGAGTATGCGCCGTACTCTTTAGGGAGTTCGGCTTCTGTCCATTCGGCGACAAAGTCAGCCAGTACTTGCGACTTAATGGCCCGCCGTGGTTTGTATGTTATGTCGAACGGAAGGAGCTCGATGGCCCATTTAGCAATCCTTCCCGTGGCATCGCGGTTGTTTATTATGTTGTTGAGTGGTACTTCAGAGGCCACCGTAATCGAACACTCTTGAAAGTAGTGTCGTAGCTTTCGGGATGCCATGAAGACCGCATACGCTATCTTTTGATAGTGTGGGTATCGGGATTTGCATGGAGTGAGGACAGTGGACACATAATATACCGGCTTTTGGAGCGGGAACTTGTATCTGTCTGCTTCTCGTTCGACGATGAGCACTGCACTGACAACCTGATGTGTCGCAGCTATGTATAGTAACATAGGTTCGCCAATATTTGGTGTTGTTAGGACTGGATTACTGGCCAATAAGGTCTTTATTTCATCCAGTCCGGCCGCGGCTGCTTCCGTCCACGTGAAGTGTTCGGTGCGTCAAAGAAGGCGGTAAAGAGGTAGTCCCTTTTCTCCTAATCGGGAGATAAAGCGGCTTAAGGCGGCCATGCATCCAGCTAGTTTCTGGATATGCTTGAGGTCAGTTGGGATACCCAACTGCGACAGATCTCGGATTTTTGCTAGATTTGCTTCAATTCCTCTATTGGAAACAATTAAGCCAAGCAACTTCCCAGAGGGTACGCCGAAAACACATTTTTCTGGGTTTAGCTTGATGTCGTATGTTCGGAGGTTATCGAATGTAAGCCTCGAGTCATCTATTAGGGTTTCGACGTGTCTTGTTTTTATGACCACGTCGTCCACATATGCCTCCACTATTTTGCCGATTTGCTTCTCCAGGCATGTTTGAATCATGCGTTGATAGGTTGCGCCGGTATTTTTAAGCCCGAAAGGCATGGTGTTGAAGCAGAAAGGGCCTATGGCGTTATGAATGCCGTTGCGGCTTGGTCGGTCTCTGCCATCTTTATTTGATGGTATCCGGAGTATGCATCGACGAAACATAGTGAATCGTGTCCTGCGGTGGCGTCGATGATTTGATTGATGCGAGGGATGGGGAAGAGATCCTTGGGGCAAGCCTTGTTGAGGTCTTTGAAATCAACGCATAGGCGCCAGGATTTGTCCTTCTTTGGTACCATTACCAGGTTTGCCAGCCAATCCGGATGCTTGATATCTCTGATGAATCCGGCCTCAAGTAGCTTGGCTAGCTCTTCTCCCATGGCTTGCCATTTAGGCTCTGAGAAGCTCCTAAGAGTCTGTTTGACTGGCTTGTATCCTTTCAGTATGTTGAGGCTGTGTTCGGCTAGCCTGCGTGGGATGCCCGACATGTCTAAAGGATGCCAGGCGAAAATGTCCCAATTCTCGCGTAGGAATTCTCGTAGTGTGGCGTCCATTGTGGGGCTCAACTGGGTCCCGATGGAAGCCGTCTTCGTGGGGTCCGTTGGATGGACTTGGAATTTGACTATCTCATCTGCGGGTTTAAATGATGTGGAGTTGGGTCGTTTATCGAGTATAACGTCGTCCCTGTCCACTATGGCGCGCAGCGTTCTTAGTTCTTCGGCCGCTAGGGCTTCGGATAACGCTTCCAGGACTAGTGCTGCAGTTTTATTTTTGGCGCGGAGTGCGACATCCGGATCACTGGCCAGAGTGATGATTCCATTGGGTCCGGGCATTTTATGCTTCATGTACCTGTAATGGGAGCTTGAAAGCTTGTGAATGCATCTCGCCCTAAAAGGGCGTGGTATCCGCTGTTGAAAGGAGCCACTTGGAATGTGATTTCTTCGGACCTGTAATTCTCCGGGGTGCCGAATACCACGTCGAGTGTGATTTTTCCCGCACACCATGCCTCCCGACTAGGGATGATTCCCCTAAAGGTTGTGCCGCTCTGCTCAATGCGACTTTTATCGATTTCCATCTTGCCGAGTGTTTCTTCATAGATCAAGTTTAGTCCACTTCCGACGTCCATGAGTACTTTAGTGAGCCGAAAGCCGTCCATGATTGGGCTAAGGACCAATGCGGCAGGTGCCCGGACTGTCTGGAATTGGGGTTCGTCGCTGGCACTAAAAGTTATAGCAGTGTCGTTTCACGGATTTATTTTTGCCACGTGGCAAATTTCAGCGAGATTTCGATGGGCTCGCTTGCGCCTATTATTTGAGGCGAAAGTCTCGAAGACTGTCCATACCGCATTGTTGTCCTCGGCGGGACATTGCTCTGCTTTATTTGCAAGAAGTTCCTCGCCGCTTTTTGCTACCTGCCGGAGTATCCAACATGCTCTAAGGTTGAGCGTTGGCTGAGTATCCAGCATGCTATGAATTTTGCATGGCCCATTGAGACATTCCTCCAATACGGTTCCACGTCCTAGAGTGGGCTTTGACTTTTTGGGAATTGGATCAGGTAACTTAGGAGAGTTTGCCCTTTTAGCTCGGAGGAAAGGTTTAGTGAGAGCCAGATTATCCCAAAAGTCTTTTTGGGTTTTCCAGGTACTTTCCATCGCACAGTACTTCTGTACTATGGCTGCTAAGTCGGCAAAGTACTATGTCACGGCGACTTATAACATTAAGGATCCCTTTGCTCGTGCAATTTTTGCAAAAAGGTGAGATTGCGTCCTCCTCGCGACAGTCCTTGACCTTGTTTATCCCAAGGAGGAATCTGGCCCAGTAGCGATGTACTATCTCTTGTGGCTCTTGTCTGATATGGGAGAGACGACTTAAGTCTGGGTGGGTGGGCTTAGTTGAATCTGGATTCTGATCAAATCTAGCGCCCAGGGGCAGAGAAGCTTCCGGGCTTGACAGCCCGGGCTCCGAGATGTTGCCCGATTTCTTCGGTCCATTGCCCGATTCTAAGTTCGGGGTCTGTGTCGTGTCCTCCCGCGAACAGTTATCCGGCTCAGAGAGCTCGGTGATCCGGACATAGTTCATCCTCAAAATAGAGGGATGATCCATATGTGGCTCTTCCACTACCGCTATCTCATGGGTGACCGATGGGGATTTAATATTCCTTTGGTCGGGTTTAAGCCCTATCCGGTCGTAGTCTATAACGACTCCCAAAGCGGTGATGTGATCCAAGACCTCATTAAGGGAAGAGATCTCTATTGGGGTCCATCTGTTCGGCGAGTTCCGAATTGATGTGGAGGCTATTCGTGATGACCCGAGAGGTCATCGTCGGCGTGGCGGCCGATCGGGCGGCCATGACGAAGCCACCTAGTCGGAGAGTTTGGCCTACAGCCAGTGCTCCCCCAGAGGTGATGTTGTCCTTGACAACGAGACGGGCCATTGAACCTTGCAGCAACGACACAGAGGAACTCTCAATGAAATAACCAATGTCTGTGTCAAAATCGGCGGATCTCGGGTAAGGGGTCCCGATCTGTGCGTCTAAGGCTAATGGTAACAGGAGACAAGGGACATGATGTTTTACCCAGGTTCGGGCCCTCTCGATGGAGGTAAAACCCTACTTCCTGCTTGATTGATATTGATGATATGAGTATTACAAGAGTTGATCTACCACGAGATCGTAGAGGCTAAACCCTAGGAGCTAGCCTATGATGATTATGATTGTGCCTCTAAGGACTAAACCCTCCGGTTTATATAGACACCGGAGGGGGCTAGGGTTTACACAGAGTCAGTTACAAAGAAGGAAATCTATTATCTGGATCGCCAAGCTTGTCTTCCACACAAAGGAGAGTCCCATCCAGACACGAGACGAAGTCTTGAGTCTTGTATCTTCACGGTCCAATAGTCCAGCCAAAGTATATAGTCCAGCTATCCGGATACCCCCTAATCCAGGACTCCCTCACCGTCCATAATAGAAAAAATCATGGTAGAAGCGAGGGCGAGGAAAATATTGGGGAGCTCCTGGTTACGGTTGGTGGCCGGGGCCAAGTGATGAACGGAGGGATTGCACATTTCTCTCGTACACGTATGCACGTTTGTGTGAGGTGTTGGGTTCTAAATGAACCCGAGCAACGCATTCGCTTACTGAACCCGAGCGATTGCACTAGCTACGGTACTGAACTTGAGCGATCGATCCCTTGGCTGCTAACTGAACCCGAGCGATTCCTTCACTACTGCTGCCAACTGAAGTCGATCAAACCTTCTACTGCCTCTTGATGAAAAGTGACAATTCTTGGGGTTGGATGAACAGTTCCCTGTGGGGGTTGGATGAACAGGAACCCGTGGTAGTAGAGGTCGTTGTTGCTAGATGAACAGGACCCTGATCGAGGAGATGGGGGTGGATGAACAGGAACCCGTGGAGGGCTGGATGAATAGTAGCCCCGTAGATGAAAATTAGTCGGTGGAGGTGGAGGGAGTCGACGGTGGATGAACAGTAGCAGGTGGAGGCTGGAGGATGTCGATGGTGGATGAACAGTAGCCCGTGGAGGCTGGAGCGAGGCAGTATACGGCGGATGAACAGTAGGCCATGGAGTCCCGTTTTGCGGTACGCCACCCCCCCCCCCCCCGATCAACAGGACCCCGTTTCGACCATAGGCGCTCCAACACAAGTCTGTTTCCTCTGTTTTGCGGTATGCCACACCCCTCCCGATCAACAGGACCTCGTTTCAACTATAGGCACTCGAATAGAAGACCGTTTCCTCCGTTCTGCGGTACGCCAGACCTTGTTTCGGCTGTTCCATTCCAGCCGGTTGGCTCCCAATGAACAGGATGTATTCTGACCTAGTCAGTTGCCTCCCGATGAACATGACGTTGTTTCCTCCGTCCGACCCAGCCGGTTGGCTGCCGATGAACAGGACACCATTGTTGTATGCGTTCGACCACGCCTGTATGTACGTACGAGGCTGTCTTTTTTGCAGCGCAGCTGTCGTATGTGTACAGGATTTAGACGGGACTGCCTGAACTGCTACAGCTCCTTACTCGGCCACATTTCATCGTGGCAGATAGACCGTTACATCGGTATGTACACAGACAATGCTACATACGCTTCGATCAGGTGGGTGCCAACTGTCAGGGAGGACAAGGAGGCACTTCCTTGAGTGCGAATATATAGCTGGCGGGTCCCAGCGGTCAGCGGTGGAATCATATATTGTTTGCCAGTAATAAGGAGGCACTTCCTTGCGTGCAAAGATGTTGTTGGTGGGTCCCAGCTGTCAGGGGCAGGAATAAGGAGGCACTTCCTTCCTTGCGAAGATATACGTGGTGGGTCCCAGCTTTCAGGGGGAGGAATAAGTTTATTTTCGCGTAATAAGGAGGTGGTTGCATGCGTGCGTCCATGGACCTGGTGTGTCCCCACTGTCAGCCTCTCCACGTACAGTCCTCTTCTAATGACTCCCGTTTGTTGACCACGTTGACCACGCCGCGCCGAGCGCACCAAGGCGGTGGACGACGACAAGGCCCCGGATGACAACGAGCCAGTGATGGGAAGATGCGGCAGTGGAGTCACAGACGGAGATATGTATGAGGGTTAACTGGTTTCGGTGCAGCGTGGTCCTGTAGTCGGCGGAGAATAGCCGGAGGTGTGGAAGGGCGGAGCGTGACTCAGCCGGTGGTGGGGTAGCGCCTCGCAGTGAAGTAGAGATGCTAGCAGCCGGCGGCGGGAGCAGGTGGTCCCGGCAGCGGTAGAGGAAGAAGATGAGAGATTGAAGATGAATGTCGGCCGTTGGATTTACATCCAACGGCTATCAATGTCAGAATCATTTGTTGACTAAGTTATCAACACCTATTGGCCCATATTTCAGCCTCCGAAAATGTCGCACATATTCAACCCATGTTTTTAGAATTTACAGCCCACTTGCTGGGTGAACAAATAATGTAGCGTCCATGCGGCCCATTTATTTTTTCTAAAAAATTACAGCCCATTTGCACTTTCTCGAAATACACAATTTTCCTGGGTTGGCTCTAATTATAATGTTGGGTTGGGTGCAACAATGTTATCCAAAAATAAACATGGGCTGAGCATTTTGTTATAAATATATTTAAATAATAAGTGCTTTATTTACATTGGTCCTTAAATCTTACCAACCATCTGTACACAATCATCTGGATTTTCGTTGACCTTAATGTAAAAAAACCAAGATTTTATTGTTAAACATTTGTTTTTATAAGTTCGTAATACGTGGGATATTTTTTCTTATATATATGTAAGTATCTGTTAAATATATGATGATAATAATAATAATAATAATAATAATAATAATAATAATATATAATAACATATAAAATAATATAAATATATACAATATGGTTAGAAGGGAAAGATAAGTTGGACCTGGCGTTCCTATTCTTATATAGAAAAATAGATAGACCTCTGCGTTTTCTTCAAAAAAATACATAAGTTGGGTTGCAGATGTTTAAGAAAAAATAAAACCTAGGATGGGAGGTTCATAGGTCGGTCGACATATGACGGCCCTAAAAAAATACAAACCGCCAATGTAGTGGGATGCACATGTGAAAAAAAAGCCTAGACTGGGCAGCCCACAATCCAGTTGATACTTGTTGGCCCACTGATAATAAATGATACCTGCCAGCTCCCCGATGCTAGCTTTGTTGTAAATTTATCTCCTTCAGTAACTACGTTGACAAACCCATGGCCCCCAACGTCAGTATAGCATTAGGAGGAAGTATATTTTTTCAATAAGGCACTTGCTTGCGTATGGCTGTGGACCTGGTGGGTCCCGACTGTCCGCCTCTCCACGTACAGTCCTCTCCAGATTCCTCTCGGTTGTTGAGCATGTCCGCAGACAGCGGCACCATGGCGAGTGCACAAAGGCGGAGGATGACGTCCAGGCCCTGGACAAGAACGCACGGGAGCCGGGGAAGATGTGCTACTGTAGCGGTAGATGTTGTGCCTAATTTCTAGCAAAAGTACTGGAGTAGCCCAGCGTCCAAGTTCCACTCCCCAACCGTTGTTCCGCCCGGGTTCGATTCCACCTGATGCAGTGAAAATATCCACCAATTTTTGCCTTTGCCTCTGACATGTGGGTGCCCATTTTCATCTACACACACTACCTCCAACTATTGCCAAAACTTCGTCCCTCGGTTTCTGTCTTTCGCACACTCAACATTGTGTGGGCATTTTGAAAATGGCATATCTTTTTGATTGTGCATCATATGAAGATGTGCTATGGATGAATGTTGATCGGCATGATGTTAACTGGTTGTTAGTTCCATTTTCGACCATGAATAAAACTTCCAACATGATGTTATCCCTGTTTAAAAAGGGCATGTTAATATAAATGCTCTGCCTCTGAAATTTTCAGTTTCTTATCTGAAACTGAAACTTGCAGTTTCTTCTCTGAGAATCACATTGTCTACACTTTTATATGAAACAACATTTTTCTAAAGTGCTAAAAATTGATCTCTAGAATTCATAAAATACTTCATATGCTCAGTACTGCAAATCTGAAATTCAAAAGACATTCATATCTGAAAGTACTCTCAAAATACACAACACAATACACAATTCACAACCTGCAAATACTGACAACCCTAAGCTCCTCCTCGGACTATTTTGGGGGGAGTCCCCTCCTATTCCTCGGCGGCGGACAACCGCCCCGTGGGATGAGGTGAACAACGAGGGAGAGGATGGCGGGGAAGCGTCGTCGCGCCAACTATTTTTCTCCTCTTGTAGTTGGGTTTGGTCGACGAAGACTCCACTGGCTCGCTCTACCACGGCACCCTCAGAAACGGCACCGTGTAGATGCTCGATCCTTCAATCTCAGGTGGATGCTCCATCTTGGATCGGTACTCCCACCACTGTAGCCTCACAATCGGATCCGGTCAATCTGTTTGCTCCATGGCCCAGAGGAGCAGCTCTATGTACTCCCGCGTGACTCCCTCCCGGTGTATGGCCTCCTTTTCGCTCTTTTCCAGATAATTGGCCATCACTATCGTCGTCGCCGCTACTTTCTCCTGGTTGTCAAACCAAGACTATATTTCCAACATTCTAGCTAGCTTCACAGGGTCGCCGCCTACGAAACACAAGTATCAGTTGTACTCCTCCATTGATCTACTTCTCCACGGCACCTTCGCTCACATGCGGTGGTTTTTGAATGGAAGAGGAGAGGAGCGGTGTTGGTTTTGGATTGGAATGGGAGAGGAGCGACGGTGGTTTTAAATGTAAGAGGAGAGGAGCGGCGCTGGTTTTGGATTGGTACAGGAGAGGAGCGGCGGCGGTTTTGAAATGGTAGAGGAGAGGAGCGACGCTGGTTTTGGATTGGAATAGGAGAGGAGCAGCAGTGGTTTAAGAGGAGAGGAGCTACGCTGGTCTTGGAAGTATTTTTTTTGTTTTGCGTATTTTGGGTCAAAGTTTGACCACGTGATGTATTTGACAAGCAAAATGTGAATGCATGTCACCAAAAATTGTACCGTTTGGTTTGCATCTGAATGTACTTTCAAATTATATTATTTTTGCAACATATAACATATATTTTATTTGTTAAGATCATGGTCAAATATGACCCAGAATACAAGGGAGACTAGTTAATGTGGGGTCGCTTTCTTAATTGAGGGGTAAATTGATTTTGATTTTGATCCAGTCACAGGGCGCCGGCCCTCTCGTCTAATCCTGTAAATCGCTGTCGCACGCTCCTCTCCCTATTCTCCATTGCAAAACCACCCCCTTTCCTCTCCATCTTCTCCATTCCAAAACCACCGTATCGCCTCTCCCTCTTCTCCATTGCAAAACCACCCCCTCTCCTCTCCATCTTCTCCATTGCAAAACCACCATCTCGCCTCTCCCTCTTCTTCATTGAAAGAACACCGTCACTCCTCCCATCTTCCAAAGCTAGCACCGGACCTCTCAGAAGGACATCTATGGAGAGGATGCAGTAGCGAATCGGGCAGACCGCCGATGGTGACCAGGCGAAGTTAGCCACATTGTAGGAGATCCTTACTTGGTTTGACAACGAGTGGGAGATTTCAAAGACGGTGAGGGCCATGTGGCAATGTATGCGAAAGAGTGAGACGGCGGCGATGAGGGCAGCGATGACTCCCCGGCTGCAGTCACGCCATAGTCCTTCGAGTTCATCGAGTATCTACTCTGGGTGATGGAGCAGATATATTCGCTCAAGGTGAAGTCAGGCGGAGGTGGTGGGCATATAGATCGAAGGTTGAGCATCCAAAGGATAACGAATTGATCGAGTACGGTGTACCGTTCGTGAGGATGCAGTGCTAGCTGGAGCCACGGGAGTATTTGTTCTCCCACCACAAGAGGAGGTTGGATGGCACGATGTTGCTTCCCCGCCGTTCTCCACGGTTCCCTTGCTGCTCGCCTCATTTCAACAGCGGCAGTAGGTGATACGTCTCCAACGTATCTACTTTTCCAAACACTTTTGGCCTTGTTTTTGACTCTAACTTGCATGGTTTGAATGGAACTAACCCGGACTGACGTTGTCTTCGGCAGAACTGCCATGGTGTTATTTTTGTGCAGAAATAAAATTTCTCAGAATGACCTGAAAATCCATGGAGACACGTTTTGGAATTAATGAAAATATTAGCGAAAGAATCAGCATCAGGGGGGCCACACCTTGTCCACGAGGGTGCAGGGCACGCCCCCCGGGGGCGCACCCCCTGCGTCATGGGACCCTGGGACTCCACCGACCTCAACCCCAACTCCATATATTCACTTTCGGGGAGAAAAAAAATCAGAGAGAAGGATTCATCGCGTTTTACGATATGGAGCTGTCGCCAAGCCCTAATCTTCCTTGGGAGGGCTGATCGGGAGTCCGTTCGGGTGTCCGAAGAGGGGAATCCATTGCCATCGTCATCATCAACCATCCTCCATCACAAATTTCATGATGCTCACCGCCATGCATGAGTTATCCCATCATAGGCTTGCTGGATGGTGATGGGTTGGATGAGATTTAGCATGTAATCGAGTTAGTTTTGTTAGGGTTTGATCCCTAGTATCCATTATGTTCTAAGATTGATATTGCTATGACTTTGCTATGCTTAATTCTTGTCACTAGGGTCCGAGTGCCAGGATTTCAGATCTGAAGCTATTATGTTTTCATGAATATATGTGAGTTCTTGATCCTATCTTGCGAGTCAATAGTCACCTACTATGTGTTATGATCCGGCAACCCCGAAGTGACAATAATCGGGACCACTTCCGGTGATGACTGTAGTTTGAGGAGTTCATGTATTCACTAAGTGTTAATGCTTTGGTCCGGTCCTCTATTAAAAGGAGGCCTTAATATACCTTAGTTTCCAATAGGAGCCCACAGCCACAGGAGGGTAGGACAAAAGATGCCATGCAAGTTCTTTTCCATAAGCACGTATGACTATATTCGGAATACATGCCTACATTACATTGATGAACTGGAGCTAGTTCTGTGTCACCCTATGTTATAACTGTTGCATGAGGAATCGCATCCGACATAATTATCCATCATTGATCCATTGCCTACGAGCTTTTCACATATTGATCTTTTCTTAGTTACTTTTCCGTTGCCACTGTTAGGATTGCTACAAAAACTGCTACTATTAATTTTGCCACTGTTACTGTTACTTCCATACTACTTTGCTACTAAATATTTGGGATAATTAATTTGGTGCCTTAGTTGTGTCCCACTCGGCAGGTTTACCCCTAGTTTCCGAAAACACATGTTCCTGCCCAAACCACTTTGCTCCTCTTATGCTTTTGCCCTTTGACTGTTTGACCATCACTATGAAAACTTCATAAAACATTCATACTAAATCAGAAAAATTCAAATAAGATATCAAAATGTTCAGAAAAGCATCACCTATATGTGCATGTCATTTGCATTCATAGAAAATTGTCAATAGTCCCTATCTCAGTTTTAGCTCATATCATCTTAGCATGAACAGTAAAATCTAAAACAATTCTAAAAAAATTGGTGGCGAACTTTGACCAATGTTTTGAGTGCTTGCCAAGTTTCATAAGGGAATGGCATTCGTGGAAGTCGTGGTAAAAAAATGAAATTTTGGAGCATTGATTTTTGTTTTTTTGCCACGACTTCCACGAATGTCATTCCCTTATGAAACTAGGCAAGCACCCAAAACATTGGTCAAAGTTTTCCACCGATTTTTTTTAGAATTTTAAGATTTTTTAGATTTTACTATTCATGCTAAGATGATATGAGCTAAACACTGAAATGGGGAGTGGCCAACACTTTTTTTGTGAATGCAAATGACATGCACATATAGGTGATGCTTTTCTGAACATTTTGATATCTTATTTGAATTTTTCTGAGTTAGTATGAATTTTTTATGAAGTTTTCAAAGTGATGGTCAAACGGTCAAAGGGCAATAGCATAAGAGGAGCAAAGTGCTTTGGTCAGGAACAAGTGTTTTCAGAAACTAGGGGTAAACCTATCGAGTGTGACCCAACTAGGGGCATAAAATCAATTATCCCTAAATATGTTGCTGTAGATATTAAGTCTTTCAGGTGTCGTTGAATTGACAACTCGACTGCTAATACTTGAGTATATTCTTTGGCTCCCCTTATGCTAATTCAATAAATTTGGGTTGAATACTCTACCCTCAAAAATTGTTGCGATCCCCTACACTTGTGGGTTATCAAGACTATTTTCTGGCGCCGTTGACGGGGAGCATAGCTCTCTTCTTTGAGTCACTTGAGATTTATATCTGTTGATCACTATGAAGAACTTGAAAGATGAAAGAACCAAGATTTTGCCCTCAACTACAAGGGGAGGTAAGGAACTTCCATCTAGCTCTGCACTTGATTCACCTTCTATTATGAGTAAATTTGTGACACCTACACCTATTATTGATTCTAATATGTCGCATTTTATTGATGATGCCACTTCTACTATGCATGATGCTTATGATAAAACTACTTCTATGCTTTATAATATTGTGCCATTAGGTAAATTTCTTGATGAACAACTTGCTAGGGTTAGAGAGAATGAAATTATTGAAACAGATAATATTGATGAAAGTGATGATGAAGATTCTCCCCATAGATATGAATTGCCTGATGTGCCTGAGGGTTATGTTATGGATGAAGAAACTGCTACAGACCTTTTTGCTTGCAAAGATTGGTATGATCTTAAGAAACTGTTAGCTAAGCTGAAAGAAAAGTCTTTGAATGCTAGAATGAAATATGACCCTGCTTTTGCTACTTCACCTATCTGTATTTCTGATAAGGATTATGATTTCTCTGTCGATCCTGAGTTAATTACTTTGGTTGAATCTGATCCTTTTTATGGCTATGAATCTGAAGCTGTTGTGACACATCTTACTAAATTGAATGATATAGCCACCCTATTCACTCATGAGGAAAGAATTTGTTACTACTATATCCTTAAGTTATTTTAGTTCTCATTAAAGGGTGATGCTAAAACATGGTTTCATTATCTTGCTCCTGGTTGTGTGCGTAGTCCCTAGGATATGATTTATTACTTCTCTGCTAAATATTTCCCCGCTCATAAGAAACAAGCCACCTTAAGGGAAATATATAACTTTGTGCAAATTGAAGAAGAGAGTCTCCCACAAGCTTGGGCGAGGCTTCTCCGATTACTTAATGCTTTGCCTGATCATCCTCTCAAGAAAAATGAAATACTTGATATCTTTTATAATGGACTAACCGATGCTTCCAGAGACCACGTGGATATTGTGCTAGTTGCGTTTTCAGGTAAAGAACTATTGAGCAAGCTGAATTGCTATTGAATAATATATTGAGTAATGATAATGATTGGACACTTCCTGAACCAACTCCTAAGCCAACTCCAAAGAAAAGGGGTATTCTATTTCTCAGTCCTGAAGATATGCAAGAGGCAAAGAAATCTATGAAAGAAAAGGGAGTTAAAGCTGAAGATGTTAAGAATTTACCACCTATTGAAGAAATACATGGTCTTAATAACCCAACACATGTAGTAAAGGTAAATTCTCTCTATAGATTTGATGAAGGTGATATTCCTCATAATAAGTCTGCTAGCCAATGCTTGGATGAGTTTTATAATTTTATTGGTAAACAAGAAAACTTCAATGCTTATGTTGGTAGACAAATGAAACGTAATTCTTATATGGTTGAACACTTGAGTCATTATATGTCTAGAGTTAAAGGTGGCCTTAAACTTATGAGTAAACATGCTTCTATGGTTACCACTCAGGTAGAACAAGTGCTTAAAGCACAAGATGATTTGCTGAATGAATTAAATAATAAGAAAAATGATAATGTTGTTAGAGTTATGACTAGAGGGGGTAGAATGACTCGGTAACCTTTGTATCCTGACGGCCACCCTAAGAGAATTGAGCAATATTCTCAGAGAACTAATGTTAATGCACCTAGTCCTTCTAAGAAGAAGAAAAAGAAAAATGATAGGACTTTGCATGCTTCTAGTGAACCTATTGTTGACACACCTGAGAATCCCAATGATATTTCTATTTCTGATGCTGAAACACAATCTGGTAATGAACATGAACCTAGTGATAATGATGATGTTCATGTCGATGCTCAACCTAGCAATAACGATGATGTAGAGATTGAACATGTTGTTGATCTTGATAACCCACAATCAAAGAATCAACGTTATGATAAGAGAGACTTCGTTGCTAGGAAGCACGGTAAAGAAAGAGAACCATGGGCTCAGAAATCCATGCCCTTTCCTCCTAAACCATCCAAGTCAAAGGATGATGAGGATTTTGAGCGCTTTGCTGAAATGATTAGACCTATCTTTTTGCGTATGCGTTCGACTGATATGCTTAAAATGAATCCTTATGCTAAGTATATGAAAGATATTGTTACAAATAAAAGAAAGATACCGGAAGCTGAAATTTCCACCATGCTTGCCAATTATACTTTTAAAGGTGAAATACCAAAGAAACTAGGAGATCCAGGAGTACCAACTATACCATGCTCCATTAAAAGAAACTATGTTAAAACTGCTTTATGTGATCTTGGAGCCGGTGTTAGTGTTATGCCTCTCTCTTTATATCATAGAATTGATTTGAATAAGTTGACACCTACTGAAATATCTTTGCAAACGGCCGATAAATCAACTGCTATACTTGTCGGTATTTTTGAGGATGTGCCTGTTGTGGTTGCAAACGTTACTATTTTAACGGACCTTGTTATTCTTGATATTCCCGAGGACGATAGTATGTCGATTATCCTTGGTAGACCCTTTTGAATACTGCAGGGGATGTTATTGATTGCAGCAAAGGCAATGTCACTTTTCATGTTAATGGTAATGAGCATACGGTACACTTTCCGAGGAAACAACCTCAAGTCCACAGTATCAATTCTATTGGAAAATTTTCAATGATTACTATTGGAGGTTTTGAATTACCTCTTCCAACTGTCAAGAAGAAATGTGATATTCTTATTGTTGGGGACATGCATATCCCCGTTGAGGTAACCTAGTGTTATTCGAAAATTCTCTGGTTTCATGTTATTCGGAAAGAGTTTTGTTAACAAGACTTGATCAACCTTGTTAGTGGATTCCTTTTGATGAGCACGAGATGGATGAAGTTAGAAAGCATAACTCACTGTACCCTCCTTTTACTTTCTGTTATTTGGATTAAATAAAGCAAAAACAGTATTTTTTTGTCTGTTTTCTGAATTATCCTTGCAATAAAAATACCCCGAAAATAAAAGTTCTCCAAATGTCCTGAAAATGAAATATGATTTTTTGTAGAATATTTAAAAATTTCTGGCACTGAGAACACACTAGGGGGGCCCACCATTTGGCCATGAGGGCACATGGCGCGCCCACCCCCCTAGGGCATGCCCCCTGCATCGTGGGCCCCATGTGGACCCCCTCCACTTATTCCAGCACCTACTCACTGAAGGAAATATGCCCTAGAGGCAATAGTAAAGTTATTATTTATTTCCTTATTTCATGATAAATGTTTATTATTCATGCTAGAATTGTATTAACTAGAAACTTGATACATGTGTGAATACATAGACAAACAGAGTGTCACTAGTATGCCTCTACTTGACTAGCTCATTGAGTCAAAGATGGTTAAGTTTCCTAGCCATAGAGATGAGTTGTCATTTGATTAACGGGATCACATCATTAGGAGAATGATGTGATTGACTTGACCCATTCCGTTAGCTTAGCACTGAATCGTTTAGTATGTTGCTATTGCTTTCTTCATGACTTATACATGTTCCTATGACTATGAGATTATGCAACTCCCTTTTACCAGAGGAACACTTTGTGTGCTACCAAATGTCACAACGTAACTGGGTGATTATAAAGGTGCTCCATAGGTGTCTCCGAAGATACTTGTTGAGTTGGCGTATTTTGATATTAGGATTTGTCACTCCGATTGTCGGAGAGGTATCTCTGGGCCCTCTTGGTAATGCACATCACTATAAGCCTTGCGAGCAATGTAGCTAATGAGTTAGTTACGGAATGATGCATTACGTAACGAGTAAAGAGACTTGCCGGTAACGAGATTGAACTAGGTATTGAGATACCGACGATCGAATCTCGGGCAAGTAACATACTGATGACAAAGGGAACAACGTATGTTGTTATGCGGTTTGACCGATAAAGATCTTCGTAGAATATGTGGGAGCCAATATGAGCATCCAGGTTCCGCTATTGGTTATTGAATGGAGACGTGTCTCGGTCATGTCAACATAGTTCTCGAACCCGTAGGGTCCGCACGCTTAAAGTTAGATGACGGTTGTCTAATGAGTTTATATGTTTTGATGTACCGAAGATAGTTCGGAGTCCCGGATGTGATCACGGACATGACGAGGAGTCCCGAAATGGTCGAGACATGAAATTGATATATTGGACGACTTTATTCGGACACCCGAATGGTTCCCGGGGTTATTGGATGTATACCGGAGTACCGAGGGGCTGCCGGAACCCCCCGGGGGATTAATGGGCCACATGGGCCCAAAGTGGAGCAGAGGAGGGGTGGCCAGGGCAGGTCGTGCGCCCCCCTCCCCCTCTAGTCCTAATAGGACAAGGAGGGGGGGGGGCGC
Source organism: Triticum timopheevii (assembly GCA_963921465.1). Taxonomy (NCBI): domain Eukaryota; kingdom Viridiplantae; phylum Streptophyta; class Magnoliopsida; order Poales; family Poaceae; genus Triticum; species Triticum timopheevii. The sequence goes on along the minus strand of OY997262.1, from coordinate 163,081,448 downwards.
CCCCCTTTCCTTCCTCTCCTCTCACCCTTCCTTCCCCCTCTCGTACTTGGACAAGGAAAGGAGGGAGTCCTACTCCTGGTGGGAGTAGGACTCCTCCCTAGCACACCTCCTCCTGGCCGGCCTCCCCCTCCCCCTTGCTCCTTTATATATGGGGGTGGGGGCACCTCTAGACACAACAATTGATCCCTTGGATCTCTTAGCCGTGTGCGGTGCCCCCCTCCACCATAATCCACCTCGATAATATCATAGCGGTGCTTAGGAGAAGCCCTGCGTCGGTAGAACATCATCATCGTCAGCACGCCGTCGTGCTGACGGAACTCTCCCTCAAAGCTCGGCTAGATCGGAGTTCGAGGGACGTCATCGAGCTGAACGTGTGCTGAACTCGGAGGTGTCGTCCGTTCAGTACTTGATCAGTCGGATCGTGATGATGTATGACTACATCAACCGTGTTGTGCTAATGCTTCCGCTTTCGTTCTACGAGGGTACGTGGACAACACTCTCCCCACTCGTTGCTATGCATCACCATGATCTTGCGTGTGTGTAGGAATTTTTTTGAAATTACTACGTTCCCCAACAGTGGCATCCGAGCCTGGTTTTATGCGTAGATGTTATATGCACGAGTAGAACACAAGTGAGTTGTGGGCGATACAAACTACAAAAAAAAGACACATCCGTGAAATTTTGGGTTGAACGAATTTTTTTTCTGTCATACATATGACACTTCTATGACGATAATTGTGAGAAAACCCGGTATCATCATAGATGTGGTGGGCTCCTACTTCTATGACAAAAAATCATGACAGAAAATGGGCTTTTCCTCCTGGGCGGGCCAGAGACGCAGTTGCATGACATTCTTTGGGCTGTCCATGATGGAAAAAACCATGGTAGAAGTGAGGGCGAGGAAAATTTTGGGGAGTTCCCGGTTACGATGGGAGGTCGGGGCCCGAGCGAGATGCGCGTTTCTCTTGTACACATACGCGCATGTGTGTCAGGCGTTGGCTCTAACTGAACCCGAGCGAGGCGTTGGGCTCTAACTGAACCCGAGCGATTGCACTGTAGGCTACACGTTACTGAACCCGAGCGATCGATCGATGGTTGTTAACTGAACCCGATCGAGCAATTCCTTCACTACTTCTGCTAACTGAAGCCGGTCGATTGGATGAACAGTGAGCGTTGCGGGAGGGTTTGGATGAACAGTGAGCGGTGGTGTTGCCTCTGGATGAACAGGACCCCGTGGTGTGGTGGAGGACTGGATGAACAGTAGACCGTGCAGGGGTTCCCGTGGAGGGGTGGTTGAACAGGACCCCGTGGTGTGGAGGACTGGATGAACAGTAGACGGTGGAGGGGTGCCCGTGGAGGGGTGGTTGAATAGTAGCCGGTGGAGTAGCGCGCAGTGGAGGCTGGATGAACAGGAGCTCGTGGAGGCTGGAGGAGGTCGACGGTAGCCCGTGGAGGCTGGAGGAGGTCGACGGTAGCCCATGGAGGCTGGAGGAGGTCGACGGTGGAGATGAACAGTATCCCGTGGAGTCCCATTTTGCGGTACACCACACCCCTCCCGATGAACAGGACCCCCGTTTCGAGCGTAGGAAGTCTGTTTCATCCGTTTTGTGGTACGCCACATCCCTCCCGATGAACAGGGCCCCCGTTTTGACCGTACGAGGTCCGTTTCCTCCGTTTTGCGGTACGCCACACCCCTCCCGATCAACAGGACCCCCGTTTCGACCGTAGGAGTTCCGTTTCCTCCGTTTTGCGGTATGCCACACCCCTCCCAATCAATAGGACCCCGTTCCGAATGTAGGAGGTCCATTTCCTCCATTATGCGGTACGCCAGGCCTCGTTTCCATCGCCTGTTCGGTCCAAGCCCTCCCGATGAACACGACCACGCATTCTGTTCCGACCCAGCCGGTTGGCTCCCACGCGTTCCATTGCCTCCCGATGAACATGAGCATTCCATTGCCTCCCCATGAACATGATGCATTCTGTTGCCTCCCCATGAACATGACGAAGACGTTGTTTCTCTGTTCCGACCCAGCCATGTAGACGAGCCCTAGCCGTACGTATGCGCGAGTAGGCGTTCGAGACCCCGCCCGTATGTACACATAAGTGGCCGTATTTTCTTTCTTGCACCCTGGCCATTGTACATACGTGTACATGCTACGTGCGCGCCTCTACTACGACACGTACGCGCCTCTACTACGACACGTGCGCACCTCTACATCGACCAGTATATATGTATGTATACGTTCACGACCAGAATGACAACGCTACGTACGCTTCGACCAGGTGAGTCCCGACTGTCAGGCACTTCCTTGCCTGCGAAGATGTAGCTGGTGGGTCCCAGCAGTCAGGGGGGCGAATCGTTTTGGGTTTTTTTTTGCCCGGACACACTTCCTTGCGTGCGAAGATGTAGCTGGTGGGTCCCAGCAGTCAGGGGGGCGAATCGTTTTTTTTTTTGCCCGGACGCACTTCCTTGCGTTCGAAGGTGTAGCTGGTGGGTCCCAACAGTCAGGGGGGAAACGTTTTTTTCACGAAATACGGTGGCCCGTCCGGTGGGTCCTTGCTGTCAGGTGGAGGAATCATTATTTTCCTCATAATAAGGAGGCACTTCCTTGCTGCGGCCGTGGACCCAGCTGTCAGCCTCTCCACGTACAGTCCACGTTTGATGGAAGTCGTTCCTTGACCACGTTGACCACGCCACGCTGAGAGCACCAGGGCGGTGGACGACGGCGAGGCCTAGGAAGGGGACGACACGGAGCCGGTGAAGACGTGACAGTGGATGCCCACGCGGAGAGGAGTATGAGGGTTCACTCGTTCGGCTGTGGTGTGAGGCTGCCGTCGCCTCAGGGCCTGGCCAGTGGTGGGAATAGTAGGGGACGGTGAGGCCTCTGAGGCAGCACAGCCGGCCACGGGAGGCAGGAGCAGGAGGCATGACTGGCGCTGCTTTGGGCAGCTGGAGCAAGAAGACCAGAAGTTGGAGAAGCACTACGACCGTTGGATGGACATCATACGATCACTCGAGCTAGAATCGTTCATATTGACTAAGTTGACAAAGCCCTCTGTCCCCGTCAACTTAGTAGGCCCACAAGTCAGCCTCCCACCAAGGTGGGTCCCAGCTAGCAGGGTAAGTATTCATTTTTTTTGTGCGTAATAAGGAGGCACTTTCGGTTGGTCCGAGCTAACTGCGGGGGGAATGTTTTTTTTCGTGAAATACGGTGGCCCGTCCGGTGGGTCCCAGCAGTCAGGGGGGAAATGTTTTTTTGTGAAATAAGGTGGCCCGTCCGGTGGGTCCCTGCTGTGAGGTGGAGGAATGATTATTTTGCACATAATAAGGAGGCACTTCCTTGCGGCCGTCGTGGACCCAACTGTCAGCCTCTCCACGTATAGTACTCTTCCGATGGAAGTCGGTCATTGACCATGTTGACCACGCCGCGCCGAGAGCACCAGGGCGGTGGACGACGGCGAGGCCTAGGAAGGGGATGACGTGGAGCTGGGGAAGATGTAGTAGTGGAAGCCCGCGCGGAGAGGAGTACGAGGGTTCACTGGTTTGGTTGCGGTGTGAGGCTGCCATCGCCGCAGAATAACAGGGGGTGTGGGTGAGTGTAGGGATGGCCTGGCCAGCGGTGGGAGTAGTATGGGGCGGTGAGGCCTCCGCGGAAGCACAGCCGGCCACGAGAGGCAGGAGCAGGCGGCACGACCGGCGCTGCTTTGGGCGGCTGGACCAAGAAGACCAGAGGTTGAAGAACCACTACGGCCGTTGGATGGACATCGTACGGTCACTGAAGCTAGAATTGTTTATATTGACTAAGTTGACAAAGCCCTTGGTACGCTCCAACTTAGTAGGCCCAAAGGTCAGCCTCCGAAACGGTGCGCCCCAGATGTCAGGGGGAGGAATCATTTTAGGGGCGGCCGAAGCTAAGAATATATGAGATTGAAGAAGAAGCACGACATCCAACGGCCACTGCTGCTAGAACCGTGTGTTGACTATAATAAGTTGACAAACCCTTGCATACGCGTCAACTTATTTTTTTAGGGGACGCGTCACTTAGTAGGCCCACAAGTGTGTGGCAGAGAACTTATAGCCCATTTGCGTTTTATAAGAATGTACAACCCATTTTTGAATTCTAATGGAATTTACAACAGCCCATTTATAGTTTGTTAAAAGTACAGCCCATTTTCTAGCTAGGACAACGATTAATTATTTGAACCAACCGTTGAAGACAGAATTCAATAAAATTTCCCACATTTTGATGGGATCCGAAATATTTTTATCCCGAAATTTCTAGTCAGATTAAATATAAATTCGTATTACGTAAAAATCCAACAAAACATTGCGCGCGCAACAATGAAAATTTAAGATTTTCAAAATCCATAAATAATATTTTATAAACTAAATTCGTGTTTGGTGCATTTTTTTATAGTTACTGCCCAGTTTTCATAATTACATCCCATTTATTATTTTTTAAAGCCCATTTTCCTGTTAAGCCTAATGCATCCCTCCTAGGAAAGATTTGCAGCCCAGCGGGGCGGAGAATAACAAGTTGACCTTGCCTGGGTATTCCTCAAAAAGACGTATAGCTGGGCTAGCCATTTTCATCTTGAAAAAATTAATATTTGGGCTGGATATCTGGCCTGGGCTAGACGGGCCACAGCCCGCCCAGTTAATACCATGCTCTCCTCTGAACAACAACGAAATCATCGCCAAGAAAAACTCTGCAGTGCTCACGCCTCAAAAACACAAATACTGCTCGAGCTGCTTGGTCCCAGCTGTCGGCCGCACCTTGTGCAATTCTCTCGTTTATATTGACTACATATGTTGACAATGGTGTGGGACCGTGATGTCAGGAAACCAGGAGAAATCAAAAAAAATATAGTTGTACATAATATGGAGGCACTTGCGTACGTACGGCTATGGCCCTAGTGGGTCCCTAGTGTCATCCAGTCAAAATAAAGTCATCTCCTGAATCCTCATGTTCGTTGTTGATGTTAACAATGCTCGGCGCCACGGCGAGTGCAACAACTCGAAGGACAATGGAGAGGGCCTCGCGGGCCCTATGGATGGTCTGATACAGCACCCGCTGCTAATTCAGGAAGCTAGGATCATCAGACACCTATGAGCTAATGAGCACCTTCGAGAAACTGAGACGGCATGAAACGGTAAGGCCGTGCTTGGGAGCTTTGGTTTATTTCAAACATGTATTAACATACAAGTTTAATTTACTCGTCATCAGAAACAACGCGTAAAATACAGGCGTAATGAAACCGAGCGCCCGAGGTCTGTAAGTAAAACCGGCGGGTTCGCGAGTAATTTGAGAGACCAATGTATATTTTACGAGCACTGCTATATGGACGACATTACCAGACGATACATGCACGACGTGCGTATCAAGCCATCCATGGGCAAGGCTGAAACAGCAGCTAACGGCTGGATTAGCAATCGTCCAAGTGTCGTTTAGCATTTTTATCATGTGTGAAGTACTTCCGATATTTTACTAGTCAAAATCGACCAACCAAGCGCCTTCGCCCGAGACCATGTGCTTTAATTTACAAGTGTCAGTTTTACAAGCGGTTTTGGTTGGAAAACGACGATCCAATCATGGCCTAATATCCTGAGTTGGTCAGAAGATCATATGGTTTCACGTCTAACCTACCCGACTTGTCGTATAGGCTTTGAATGAAACATCAGACGATGAACTTCATAAGCACGGAAACAACAGAAGAGGATGATCTTCTTAACAAGCAAATCACTGGCATTACATCGACATGCAAAACAATACGAAGCATTATTCTTAGGAGGCACGGTGAACAGCTCGTGATGCCGCATGCCACAACATTCCAAGCTCAACTTTGCAATCAAACACAAGGCCTGGCATTACATAGACAATATTCAGAACAAACTCTTGACACAGGAATATCTCAGCACAGTAACTATTTACTTCTAAACTGAACAAAGGAATAGGAAAAAACACTCGACGTTGCTCACAGCAGGGCGTCCCACTCAAAAATATCAAATGCATGTCCTCTAGCTAACATCAATGAGGAAATTTTGACAAGGTTTTCCAATTTCAATATATTAAACTAACATCTTCTTGCTAACATCAATGATTAAACTTTGACAAGCTTTTCCCATTCAAAATATGTAATGCCTATGATCGTGGAGTCCTGTCGTAGCTTCTTGTACTTGTTTGGGCAGTTTTTGCCCAGGGCACTCCACGTGTTCTTAAATTGCCAATGGTCTCTGCAGACTAGTCATGTCACCGGTGTCTAATAATACTCTGTAAAGCTTCTCGGTTATTCCTTCTGTAATGTAGCGCAAATAGTGACTGCTTCTTTCTGCAAAGTGGAACGACCAACTGGACCCAGTAATGCAGCAGTTTGCCTTGGACACATTGGCTCCTTTTGTGCAGTTCAACTAAAATCGAAGTCGGAATAAAACCGAGCTTTAATTTTGATATCCCTGTAAGCAACAATAGGTATAACGGAAACAATTACTAAGAAAAAATGGTTGATGACTTGTACTCCCAGAAGAAAAGCATCTACTGATCTACTTTATCTTAATGGGAAACAAAGCAAGAGAGTAGCAATTCTCCATCAGTGTGATTCATTCATATTGACTGAGACATTATCTTAACAATGCCTTGTTTCAACATGTATAAAGAACGACAAAGCAGAAAAGTACCATTCCTAAAACAATGCAACTGATTCATTTTAATAGAGACATTATCTTCACAATACCTTGGTTAAACATGTAGAAAGAACTACAAAGCAGGATAGTACCATTCCTAACAAGTGTTGCAGGTTTGAACTAAGATTCAGTAGTTAATTAATTCTGAGAGTGGCATTGCTTAATTTTACCAGCGGCATTAGGTTAACGAAAAGCATAACAGTTCCAGGGGAGAGTGGGCGTAACAATAGTATGTTCTTCCATCTACTTATAAAGGGGCTGATGCAGAGTTTGTTGTAACAAAGCAACAAGCATCATGTCTGGGTTGGTCCCATTTTTGTTCACTACTTAATGGGACAAGACAGCAATACAATAGCTTCAAATCAACATTTATTTAAAACAGTACCAATACAAGTAGCACAACATCTCCAAGCACACTGCACAATCATGTGGATGAAGGCCTGTATTGACCTTTCATGAGACGGACAAGATAAAATACGAATCTGCCAACACGAATAGGAAATCCAATCTCGTTTTGTGCAGTTGCACTGAAATCAAGCAAAGTGTTTTGTGTAGCAAAGAAAAATGTCGCAATAGCAACAATTTGAATGGATATCCCTGTTTAAACAGAGGCAAAAAAGGAATCAATTACTGGCTAATAAAGGAGCATGAAACATGCGGCCACAAAAATGGTAATCCCGCCAATCATTAACAAGTGTTGCAGTTTTGAAATAAGATTCAGTAGTTAATTCTGAGAGTGGCATCAATTACTGGCTTATAAAGGGGGTGATTCAGTAGTTAATTTTTGTTCACTACTTAATGGGAAAAGACAACAATACAATAGCTTCAATTCAACATTTATTTAAAACAGTACCAAAACAAGTAGCACAACATCTCAAAGCACACTGCACATCATGTGGTTGAGACCAAGATTTGAAACAACTCGCCACGAAGACTGGAAACAAATCTCGATCTCCTTTTGTGCAGTTCCACCAAAATTAAGCAAAGTCACCGGTGTGACATTCAAGTTGAACTTCACAAAACACTCTTAAAACATAAGTGTTTCAAGTAGCGAAGCAAAATGTCTCAATAGCAACAAGTTGAATCGATACCCCTATTTTAACAGAGGCAACAAAGGAAACAATTAATTGCCGATAAAGGAGGATGAAACAAAAGGTGACAGAAAGAAGCATCTAACTTATCTTGGATGGAAAACAAAGTAGGATAGTAGCATTTCTAAAACGGTTGCATTGATTCATATTAACAGAGACATTCTCTTGAAACAACATTCGTTAAAAAATGTAATTTACTTTTAACAGTGGCATTGCTTCAATTTTCCGGCAGCATTCTTAGGTTAACAACAGCAAAATAGCTGTATGGGACATGCTAGCACCATGTGCGTCCACACGTATAAATGGGTGATGCAGCGTATGTAGCCAAGCAGCATATCTGTGTTGGTCCCATATTTGTTCTCTTTGAACTATTTTCCTATGTGAGGGCAGCAAATCTAGTCCTGCAGAAACTACCCGAACCCCCCCCCCCCAGTTTCTTTCCCTTTTCAACAAAGAGATCGGTTCCTTACAGATGTGTGTACTGGGTTACCCCCTTTTTCCCTTTTCGACCAACAAAGCGGCTGGATAGCCAGTCTATACTACTTTTCCTCCCTCCTTTCCTCATTGAACCACGTCCTAGATTCATGCTCCACCCCGCCGCACCCTTATTTCCTCTTTGAACCAAGACCTAGGTTCGACTACAGATCGAAAAAGATCCACATGCAGCTAGAGCAACGATGGTTTCAAAGAAACTTATACCTTATGGTCGTCGGGATGTGGCAAGGCGTGCGGCAAGAGGCCGGATCTGCCCACACTACGTATGGCAGCAAGGAAGAATGGGTAGGTGGCCGTCCCACACAGGCGCTGGGTGAAAGAGAATACCGCAGCCGGCAGTGGATTGCCTCCCTCGCCGATGGCGATAGAGTGAGCGCTGCACCTCCTCCCCTTCCCGGTGTGACGGGATACGGACGACTCCTTCACCAGCTGTCAGGGGGAGAGAGACACAAGAGGCCAACACAGTCTTGTTTAGATCTGGTGAAGAGAGGGTGAGAGACTATGAATATAGCAAACCCTAGCAAATGAACACTGAGCCTCCAGCGTGTAACATATATGTAGTGCGGCGAGCGTGTGGAGAGTGCAAACCCTAGCAAACAAGCGCTGAGGCTCCCGCTTATGTATATACTACTGTAGTACGGACTGAGCTCCGGTGCCTTCACTGCACCTGCATTTGGCTGTATGACAGGTGAGCCAGCCACATTTTGGGCCCACCTGTCATAAACCCAAAGGCAGGTGCACTAAGTCAATGAAGCTGCGTCGATATAGTACTCTCGTGTATACGACTAATATATAGTGGAGTGGTTTTCTTATTCTCTCCATAACAATCGTTTTAAATTGTGTAAGTACGAAACGAAACTCTTTATTTAATGTACAGTGAAGAAAACTAGTACTACTTCCGATGAACTAATGATCCACGCCCACGCGTCCTGGTCACACTTCCTGTCCTTCACGTGTGGTACACTACCCTCCCTTAAGTGAACAACCACACATGCGCCAAATTATCAGAAACGTGTGAGAGTGTGTATAAATAAAGAATTTTAATTTCAATTATCAGAAAGGTTTGAGAGTATTACAAGTTTGACTTCAGTCAAATCTAATATGCGGAGTAAATAAAAATGGAGGGCTACTACGTCCATCCGGGTTTTTAGTCCACACCATTTTTTAAATCAAAGTTAATAGCTGGACAAATAAAATTACAGGGGAGCTGGAGACAAAGTTGTGAGAAGGCTTAGAAATCAATACAAAACTTATGCTCTTAGTACCAACGTCGATCCTTCTTCGAGGAAACATTTGGTTCATAGCCAATTGTGTGATAAAATTGCACCAACGTGAAAGACAACTGCGTCTGCAATGCAACCAAGGTGAACTAACGAAGGATATCATCTTTGTGCGTAACAAGCAAAGAGCACTGATGGAAGACAGCTTGTTTTTCATTGAAAATCGATCAGCTTCACTAGCCGACGCAACCATGAGCATCGATAGGTTATCGTGGTGATGCATCATCCATTTGGCATCAAGTTTGGGTGAGGCACCTATGAAGTTCGACAATTCCTCACTGTGGTCTGTTTCTTCTCAGTAATCAAGCTCAAGGAAGGAAGAATCACGTGGCAGAGGATAGTGAGGCGGAACAACAATGGCCATCCAATTTTGTGCAGTTCCACTAAAATTGAGGAAGACATGCCCGGGTATGGAGACACGCATCGTTGTTTCCAAAAATATAAAAAAAAAGGGTTAGCAATGACATCTCAATTTTCAATAAGAATTAATGAAAAGTACACCAACAAGCAGAAGCATCATAATTATCTTGATGGGAACTAAACCAGGATACCCGAGAAAAAAGCATTTCTTCATTTAACCAGTGATAGTACTACCACCATATGGACAATGACCGCACAACCACCATGTACTTTTTGTCGAAACAACATGTATACCTCCACCGAGGCATAAATCAGGACAACTTTTCGAGTGGCATTTCCTCTATAATAGTACTAGTAGGTGATGTTGGACCAGCCGACAAACCCTAGCTACTATGCATGGGGAGCTGGGGAGTAGTCGCATAGAAGAAAACCCGCACGCAGCGACCTGGGGAGCTGGACCAGTACAAGAAGTTGTACCTCAAGTGGGTGAGATGTCGTTTAGGCGGGCGAGCGAGATCTGCCCACACGACGGCAGCTAACAAGGGCACGGAGGATCTTTGTCCGCGCCAGCGCCAGCTCCGAGAGGACGGTGCGCATCGGCTTCCTCCGTCGCCGACGGCGACAACGTCAACGCTGCACCTCCTCACCTCCCGCAGCGGACGGGATTCGGCCGGATTTGTGACCACCGGTGAGGAGAGAGATAGAGTGGACATTGTCATCTTGTTTTGATATGGAGAGGGTGAGAGAGCGTGACACGAGAAACTCTATCAAACAAGAGGCTATAATGGAGTAAAAAAATCTCTCCATAGCAGTGGTTTTAAATAGATTACACGCGTTCCCGGAAAAAAGAAACGAAAACTGGCGGACAATTTTTTAAGGGTCTGTCTAGGACACATCTAGATGTGACATAGTTATGTCACATCTAAGTTGATGTCCACTCTGTTTGTGGTCTATTTTGTTTTGTCCTAGTTTTTTTTGTTTCTTGTTGCTAATACTTGTGGGAGCTTAGATGTGATATCCTTAAATAACATCTAGATGTGAATTAGAAAAACTGATTTTCTAACGTACCAAGAAAGAAAACTCGATCAAAAACACGCCCCCGCTTCCAGGTCGAGAGAGTCGTCGCGCACAAACACATAGACATAGACATGCATATCCATGTTTACGTAAAATTCCATTTCCATCTCCATCTCCAATCATATTTGTCCAACTGGCACATTATTTACATTGTTAATTATATACACAGCAATATTAACGTACAACATCTCTTGTTTGCGCACATCCGAACCTTATTTTTTTACTAGAACCGCATGGTGGAGCGTCTGTACTCTTATTTTTTTATCTCTGATAAAGTACACATTTATTCCGGATAAGGGCGGAAAACGGCAGCCCAACATGTAATGAATGATATCGATCAACCAACCATGCTCGAATATATCTTGGCCTCCGTGCGAGCCCGTCTGTGTGTTCTCGCTCCTCGTCTCTCTCAAGGAACGGTGGGTTGGCTCTTTGTTGTCAATTGAGATCAGTTTGCTCACACTCCTGTCCCACATGTCAGTGATATGATAAGAGGAGGTGTGTTGACCAACTGGCCATACGCGTACTTGGTTTTGCACCTTCATACTACTCCTCCCTCCGTCACAGTTTACAGGGCGCGCCTCATTATGATGCATTTCTCTCAATGCATTTCCACCACCAGAGAGACTTTAGACGCGTTTGGTTTAATGCTCAATTAATTAGGGCGTGGTAACCGCAATCAAGTCCACAATTTTCTCTCCATCTACTCTATACTACTACGGAGTGGAGTAAGTGCATGCATGTGTGTACCCGGGGTGGAAGCACTGCATGCATGTGTGTACGCATTATTCCATCTAGTAATAGACGCCGTGCTATAACTACCAATGCTATTTTTCAGGCCGATCGCTAGTCGCCTTGGTCCCACAGAATTTTTTTCTTTTTTCTAAAGTGCGCTGTATAAACAGTGACGGATGGAGTAGTATGAGCGGATTCGAAGAAGAGCGTTTTGATGGTTGCTTATTCATTGAAACTTACAGTGGGAAAGGTGGGGCTTATGATTTGACTGCTCATTACTTACTATTAATGCGGCGCAACGACTGGGCTGAGTCTCCCATGTGGTTGTGCACTACCCCCTTGGTTCTTAAATATACTCCGAAGTATTTGTCTTTCTAGAGATTTCAACGAGTGACTACTCAAATATTTGTCTTTTTAGAGATTTCAAATGGACTGGCACATACGGATGTATATAGACATATTTTAGAGTGTAGATTCACTCATTTTGCTCCATATGTAGTCACTTGTTGAAATCTCTAGAAAGACGAATGGAATATTTAGGAATGGAGGGAGTACACATACGAAGCAAAATGAGTGAATCTACACTCTAAAATATGCCCGTCTGAAATTTGTAAAAAGACAAATATTTAGGAACGAAGGAGTATAATTTTGTGCATGGCACATGGACCCGGATGATGAACCGGCTTCTGGCAATCCTATCAAGCTTCCATCATTTTTTTACATAATTGACGTACTATACAAATAATTTTCCAGCAACATGAAATTGTACAATGGTGTGAGCTTTCAGCTTTTGTTTTGCGTGTCTTGCCATCGATGCTCTTTCGAAAACAATAAAAAACTAACTTCCTTGCTAATGCATGTCAATTATTAGCAGATCAGAGCTAATAATTACATCACAACTGAAGACAGAGTTGTGAGAAGGTGTTAAATTAAAATTGATCCATGCTTTCATTGGCAGCAACGTCCCCCCAGCTCTGTCTGAATCAACAAAGCATGTTGGGAAAAAAAGTAGTTGTCTGGAGCATGCAACATTCCTATCATTTTGTGCAGTTCCACTAAAATAGAGCTGAGCGTCCCTTTTCCAAAGATATTAAGTGTGATTACGATAATAGAGGACTGCTGATGAAACAATAAACACACAAATAGAAGCCGGTCACCTTTGCAGTCTCTCTTAAGACTAACTAGGGTGAGAAGATTAGGCTCGGAGTTGGATGAGGAGGATAGAGCAAAACCAATCTCCCTTTGTGCAGTCGCACTGAAATGTAGAGACGTTGCCCGTGTGACATTTTAGTACAACTGCACAAAACACTCTTAAGAAAAAAGTGATTTGTGCAGCTCACCAAAAGGTCGCAATAGCAACGAGGTGAAATGGATAGCCCTGTTTGCAAAAAAGAGGTAGAAAGGAAAAAATTACTGGCCAACAGTTGGTGACACATGCGATGACAAAAAAGAAGCATATTCCTTGTCCTACGGGAAGATAACAACACGGTTGTGTTTGTCTAAAACGGTGTGAGGACGAGAATGCAATATGGGAAGTACGCCGGACGAGCTACGTTTTGGGCAAAGAACTATGGAAGATCCACATGCAGCGACGTGGGAAGACGAGCAGTAGAGCAAGGCCGGAGGGGATACCTGGAGGTCATCGGGATGTAACTAGGTGAGCAGCGGCGGGCGGAATCTACGAGCAGGTGGCGTAGGCCCTGCCGCACTGGAGCTTGGTTAGAGAGAACGGTGTGTACCGCAGATCGGGATGCGCTGCCTCGGCGCCGTCGAATGGAGAAACGATGCACTTCCTCCCTTTCCCCTGGTGGACGGGATGCGGCCGGATCAGTGACCAACGGTGAGAGAGAGAGAGGCCACCGCACTCCCTTTACCCCGGTGGATGGGATGCGTCCGGATCAGTGACCAACGGTGAGAGAGAGAGAGGCCACCGCAGCCTTGTGTGAGATACTCTGAAGAGCGACAAACCAGGCAGGCAGGCTCCATTGTATATAGTGAGCGGACTACCTTTTTCTCCATATAAATCATTTTATATTCTGTGTACGTGCCATTGAGCGCTATAACTTTATTTAAAAATAATGCGGCAACGCGTCAAGTCGAACTTTGTTTCTTGCACGCGTGGTACACGACCTCCCTAGGTAAACAACCGCTACAGGCGTTCAAATTAGCACGTGGGCTGCCATTTCGTAAAGAAATGAGCTCCACCATGTACCCGCGTGGCTGTGACTGGGCACGAAGCGTGAGTACGTGCACGGTGCACCTATTCTATTCTTGTATACGTACACCACCTATGTGGGGTTGTGTGAGAGAGATACAAACCTAGAGATATATAGTGTGTGGGTTCTTCAGAGTTTTTTTTTGGGGGGGGGGTGGTCAATCAAAAAATGTAACATATGCAATGTGTGTGAAATAGAGTCCTGGATATAACATATATATAGAGGGGGCGATCCACGAGAAGAGAGTGAAGTTATCAGTGGCTTGAGGTGTCCATAGAATCGAAGAGAGGGATGATGTGTGTGTGTGTGCGCGCACGATCGATAAAGAGTGCCATCGAATTTGTGTGTGCCCAGGTCAAAGATATAGAGTGACTGGCCTACTGGAACGTGAGAGGGGACATGTGCAGTTTGTCTCTGTGGCATGGGTACCTACCTACAGTGCTCGACCAATTAACTATAGAGGTACAATGGCTGGTATATGTGTGGAGGAGGAGAGAGGCCTACCTCATGTATTAAGGAGATCGATCTGCCTCATATATTAAGGGAGATTGATTGGCATCCATGCATGTGTACAGGAGAGGAATAAGGTTGGGAGAGAGACAGAGCTAGAGTGTTGGAGGGGGTGGTAGTGGAGTTGCTTCTAACAAATGGTGGGATAGGCTTGCTAGACAAACGGAGGGCACGTCCGCAATATCAATAAGAGAGGAGATGGCTGCTTGTTGTCTATGCATGTGCGTGTGAGAGACGGGTCAGGAGGCATGAACGAATGATGAGGGGGGACGATGTGGCTGTGGTGAGCAGACGTAACTACATAGGAAGACCAATCGCCCTTTGTTAGAGGAAGGAGAGACATAACTTGTGAGGTACGTCGATCGATGGGGGGGTAGTTAAAGTCGATCTAGGTATATGTTGGGAGATCGATCGGTATACATGCATGTGTGTGTTAGAAGCAAATGAGGCACGAGGAGAAGGATAGAGAGAGAGGGATGCATGTAGGAGGTGGTACGAGAGGCATACTATATCGAGGGGGGAGGAGTGTGCGAGTACGAGAATGATGAAAAGAGTGGTGGGAGTGAGGCATGGACGGTGACAAGAGAAGAGGGGAAGCTTATGTTTGTGCTAGGCACACCTGGCTAGAGAGGCATATCGATCGATGTGTGCCGTAAAGAAGGAGCTGGGGGGCCTACACACATCGTGGGTGAATGACCTAAAGTGAAAAGACGAATTTGCGCGATGGAGCTAGAGAATGTTGAGGGAGGGTGAGAGGGATGCGGGCGTGTGCATGCACAAGAGAAAGTTAGCGCTAGCTACAAAGATAAGAGGGTTGTGTGGGTGTAAAAGACGAATAGAGATCATATATACTTCATTATAAAAAGCGAATTCGGATATTTGAAGAATTTATCATATTGTTTTAAACCGATGCATGTGTGAATATATATAGCGGTGATACACATGGTGTGGTTATGAACATGTTATACTACATTTAATATATTTTATCTCTACTCTTATAAAAAACGGAGTTGTTGATGATGGTGTGCCTGCCATCCTGCATTATAGGCCGTCCGATTTATATCTGGCGGATAGCAAGGAAACTATGATGGTTGAAGTTGGCAACAATCATGATTGTAGATTCTTATTGAAATAGAGAAACGAATTCAAATTTAGTTTAAATTGCAGCGGTAGTATAGACATTTGGAATGCACTAAAATGTTGGTATGAGTAGGTTACATGCATTATACAGCAAGCGAAAAAATTTAATCGGACATAACATGGATTCATACTCCCTCCTTCCATCTATATAGGGTGTAACGAGATTTTTAAGACCGCCTTTGACTATTAACAAGATTAATAGTACATGACATGCACAATGTGAAAATTATATCATTGAAAGAACCTTTTACAGACGAATTTAACGGTGTGCTTTGTGTAAGTTGCATGTCATATATCATTGCTCTAATATTTGGTCAAAGTTAGCAAAAAAAACGCATTAGGCCCTATATAGATGGAAGGAGGGAGTAGCTTTGAATAGCATTTGTATAGTAAAATGGGGCAAGACTCTCTCTTTGTGTGGTGTGAATAGTTTTATTTTTTTTTGTTTTCTTTTTGGTTGTGGGAAGTGTGAATTGATTTGGTACGTACAAGTACAATATTACTACACGTTAGGCTTGTCCCTAAAATTCAACAAGCGTCTTGTTATATACCGAAAATTCAGATATCGTGCTCTCAAAACTGGCGCCTTCACAACCCGCGCCTTGCTATCCCGAAATTACAATGCGCGCGAGAACTCCCTCCAGCTGCCAAATCCCGACACGCGAAATCCCCCTTCTAACCCTGAGCCGAAAGGGACGCTAGTTCAAATCGGTGGGGGTACTTTTGTAACACACCCTACATTTTGGACAAGCGCGTCCCTAAGTCATGCTTCACCCCCTCCCATCGCCCCCTTTTCGCCATTCGAAATCCTAGGCCGCCATAACCTCTCTGCTCCAGCCCGAAACCCCACCCTCCTCCATCCACCACATCACTGCTGCCCAGCCGGAGCCTCTTCCCCGATGACGTCGTCCACCGCAACAGCTCGACGTCCCTCGTCCACCTCCCTGGATGAGGATCCGTCATCTATCTGCCATCCCGCCGGTTCAGCCACCCCGTCCTCCACCTCCAAGGAGCTGCTCCGACGATCGCCTCGTCTATCACGGCTGCTCCATCCCCACAGCGCCGCCTTAACCTGCTCCACCGGAACCGTAGAATCCTCAACGACTCCTCGGACGAAGCCGAGGCCTGCTCGGCGCCACCAAAGAGGTTGTACACTCATTGCATCGCACCTTCTCCTTAACTCGACCTCCCGGCGCCGACGGTGCTCCATCCCGCACCCCCATGAAGCGGCTACTTTGAAGCTGGCGCCGCAGGCGACATCTCCACGGCGGCTCTCCCCCATTGCGAGGCCCCTTTAGCGGCGGCGGCCATACCAGCCGGATCTGCTGCTGCTGCTCGGCTCTCGCTCGCTCGCTCACACTGCTGCTGCTGCTCCGGCTCTCGCTCGATCGCTCGCTCGCCCAGCTGCTGCTGCTGCTCTCCCCCTCGCTCGTGCTGCTGCTCTGCTCCGATTAAGCCACACTTCAGTCGACTGAATCGACTTTTGGGTCAGTCGATTTTCAGGGGTTGGGGGGCTCGCCGGAGTTAAGGAAGAACCACCCGCAGTGGGGACGGGGGCTCGCCGGTGAGGTACCCCACTATCTATCTTAGGGTTCAGGGTAGGGGCGGGGGGGCCTAGAGGGCTGGCTGGGGCGGCGGTGGCGAGTTGTTTCGGGGCGACGAGGCGGCGCTGGGGCCGACGGTTCGGCCGGTGGTGGCTGGCGGCTCAGGGGGGTGCAGGTTGAAGATGAACTGCAGGCCCTCCCTAAACTACATGTCAAGTGCCTCTCTGCTACCATTGCGTTCAGTTTCGACAGTAGCATTCAGATTCCATAGTAAATTTTAGTTTCGACAGTTAAGTTCAGAGTCAACAGTTTTTACCTCATCTGTTGTAGTCAGGTGGTTTTTGGTGATGTTAATTTTACATCCATTTCACATCATCTACTGGAGATGCTATTAGAATCCCACTTGAGATTGACGATGTCTGTCTTGTGCTGCTTCAGCCTTGACGTTTTACGGATCACCGGGGCTGCTCCAACGACAGAATGATCCATCACAACAGAGCAGTGCCCTGGACACCGTCTATAGATTCCTCAGATCTTCCTCCACACCTCCGACAGCCACCTCTGCCTCAACTGCTTCAGCGACCAACCAATGATGCTGAGGTCGACACGGCTACGGCAAAGAGGTTGTACACTTCTTGCATCACTTATTACTATACATTCACGTCGATCCATTAGGGCTATTTTGGTTCAATGGAAAAACGTCGATCCACTGGTTGTTACCATCACTCTAAATTTTTGCATGCTCACCTTACATAATCTCACCATATTTTTTTCATATTCATGTCAGGTATTGTACACAGTCATGCTGAACATGTAGAGAAAAAGAGAAGAGTTTTGCGCGGTAATACAATGTCATGCAGACATCGCTCCATGGTGGGTTCAATGGCAAACCCTTCCCACCCCTCTCCAGATTGTAATCCAGAGGAAGATATCTATTCTGAGGTGGATTCAGACGCCGCTGACCACTCCTATTTACCCCCAAGGTGTTTGCTCTACCTTGGCATGATGATGTTAGTCATATCATGCATATGTTGCCTTGCAGTGCCTACTTTTGGCATCATATATGTCATCTGCTTAGTTTAGACATGTTCTGTAATGCCACCTGTTTAGTTTCTATATCATATATGGGAATTATGCAGTCTCATGTCTTTTAGCCAGCCATAATATATGTGAAATGTGCAATGCCATCCTGTTTAACCATGCATCATATATTTGAATGATATCTTGCCCATCCTTTTCTTCATTACATTTCCATTTGTCGACAATGTTTGTACATTAAACTACTCTTCCTGTGAATCAGCCATTTGGGTGGGAGATGGAAAAATCTGGAGTGAAAACAAGGCCTTCAGAGCAGACAGTGCTACCTGTCGAAGCAGATCTCTTGTTGGGTCCCGATAGCTCCTCAGAGATGGATTCAGAGATAGATGACCAGTCCTATTCCCCCACTAAGGTGTATGCTCTAACTTGGCATGGTTATACTGCTCATATCATGCGTACGGTGTCTTGCATTGCATAGTTTAGACATCATATACACAATATTCAGCACCATGTTCTTAGTTCAGACATCATATCAAATGCCCTCTGTTTAGCATATAAATCACATATGTGAATTAAAGGATGCGATCCTGATTACTTAGATAACATGTAGGTGAATTATGTCATGCGATCCTGTTTAGTTATTCATCATATCTTTGAATTATGTTATGCTATGCTATCCAGTTTAGATAGACATCATATATGTTAAATTATGTCATGCTATCCGTTTTAGTTAAACAATATACATGTCAACTACTTCATGCCCTCTTTTTCCACACTATCTATTGCATCTGTCTCTCATACAATGTCTGTACATTCAACTATGTTTCCTGTTTATCAGCCATTTGAATTGGAGCGGGTGATGCCAGTATCTAGCAGACTAAAAACACGGTCTTCAAATAAAACAGTGCTACCTCTTGGTGGAGATAGCACCCTGGTTGTACATGCACAAGAACCAGCCCTACCACACATTACCCAAACTCTCGCAGATTGTACCCCTACTGCGATGGACAAAGAACCAGCTTCACCCAATCTAACCCCAACCCCAGCCGATAGTAAACCAGTTCCTGTTGACACAGCACCATCACCACCACAGAGCTCCCAAACAAGAGCGGTTAGTAAGGCAGCTCTAGTGCCCAAAGGGCCAGTACTATCACGGAGAACCCCAACTCCACAAGTTAGTACGCCTATTCTTGTGGAGGAAGCGCAACCAGCTAGTCGTAGTTTAGCATCTATCGCATTTGATGTTGTTAAATCGTATGTGCGTATCTTCCCATCTTGGAAATATTATACTGAAGATGAAGGAAAATGCCAGTTGCAGGTGTTTGTCCAGGAGTTATGTGTAAGTAGTGTTATTCATGGCAATTGCTTTGCTTCGTACCATACATCCTACCTCCATGATGGTTATAATACAGCAAATTTTCCCATTTTTCTCTATAGAGAATGACCGATTTGGAAACTCAGGATGAGGTAACCTGTGCTAATACCTCTGCTATCTTCAAGAATGCTTGGTGGCAGTATCGGAATTACCTAAAGAAAACGTACTTCACCAGCAAAGAAACTCATCAAATTCCCTTACGTTCTCCTGAGACACATTTACTGGACGATGACTAGGAACGCCTTGTTCTGTACTGGTCCCGAACAAAGAATGTGGTAAGGTCTATGAGCTCATTTTCCATTTTTAAGTATTACATTCTTGCGTCTTACTGTACTCTATTCATGTAGAACAAGTGCCTAAATCTGAAGAACAACTGTCCTAATTTAAGATTCCATTGCTATCATAGTTCAAAAAAGCGCTAGGCATTAATTGTTCATTTTGCCACCGCCTTGCGCTTTACTGACCAAAGCACATGCTTATGCGCAGTTATGCACAGATTATGCGTAGTTATGCGCAATGCATTTTGCCAATGCCTAGAGCCTAGGCGCTGAAGCGCGCCTTTTTTTAACTATGATTGCTTTGCTCTTGTATCACTGTATTTACTCATACAAACTTATTTTTGAATTGAAGGATCCAATCGAAACTCCAATGGCACAGCAGGTATGTTCACGCATGTTTCTTTAACAGGTTTGCTCTTATCAATAGCTCTATTGATTTCAATTTCAATTGTGTATACAGTTGACTTTCATATCATGCACATTACTAGCATCACAACAAAGCCAATAGTGTTGTTGTACATGTAGACCCGTGGTACCCATCTGAAATCTTGTTGTGCCGTGTAGTTTCCCATGCTTTGTATTCTTTCACTGCTGCTTTTTCTTGAACTGATATGATTTGAACCGTGTCTCTATTTTGATTTGGCAAGACAATGCAGTGACCATAGGACATAGATATATGTTTGTTTGATGCTTTTATTATGTACTAGTACTTGGCAATAGAAGAGTTGGTAGTTTAATCCTTTCCACCTTATTAATGAACTGGTTCACCAAAATGAGTTTCATATACTAGTACATGCTAAACTTGTTATGTGCCTGCTTGTTTCTTCTTTTAGAATGCTGACAGAATATTGGGAAGAGTGCCTTATTAAGCAATGGTAACGGAAGTAATGCAGATAAGGTTTAGGATAGTGACACATCCTTGTTGGTATCCAACAAAGCTGATAAAATAGCTAAGGATGACTATCTTGAAGATAGCGAGACAACCCCAAAGTCCTGTCTTGGTTTAGTGTTCGAGTTACTGGCCACTACCGCTTGCACACGCTATTCAAACTCACTGTCTGAATCAGTTCGGTTTCTTGAGTCTCAACTACAAGCTGAAAGACATCAATCAGCTGTGCTGCGACAAGAAGCGGAAGGACTGCGGAAGTCCCTGGAGCATTCAGATGCATACTTTCTGCTGCAACAGCAAGCGTTGGAGGATTTTAGCGCCAAACAGGACAAAGGTAATCAGCTTGCTAAGCTTATTGCCAGCATGGCGGATACCTAGGATAACGTTTCTTGAGCTCTTTTGAAGTTGTTTCAATTATGCTCTTGTTTTGCTGCCGCATTTATTTGCACTAGTGGCCAATTTTGACGGCCAGTGTATGTAATGTGCTGCTTTGTTCCCTATATTTGCACTTGTGGCAAACTTTGATGCCCAGTGGATGTAATATGTGTAATAGCGGTAATAGGCTAGCGTTAATTGCTTGCTTATTTATTTCCTTATTGTCTTGTTTAGTTGTTTGCTTGTAGTCACTGCAGTTCTTTTTCTTTTTTTCTAGTGGCCACAATAGCCTATTTTTGGTAACTAGGCCAAAATAATCATGGCAACACATGGACTGTTGTAACCATGGGCCTCTTGCAGGCCGTATGATCCATTGGCCTTCGTCCGGCCGTAGGATCCATTAGCCTTCTATACGGGCCGTAGGATCCATCGGCCTTCTATACGGGCCTTAGGGTCCATGGGCCTTCTATGGGCCGTAGGGTCCATGGGCCTTCTACGGGCCGTACGATCCATGGGCCTTCTACGGGCCATACTATCCATGGGCCTCATACGGGTCGTAGGATCCATGGGCCTTCTACGGGGCGTATCATCATTTCGCCAATCATGGGCCGTACTATTCGTGGACCATAACGGGCCGTTAATAGGTCGTATTTGATAACTCTATGAAAACAGCCCAACGTTTTTTTACATGAAAACGGCACAACGTATTAACGGTCCGCAAACGGGCCGACTGTAACGACGGGCTGAATTTGGCCCACAAGCAGAAAATGACAGTAATGGGCCGTATTTAACCGAATGCTGCAAATGAGCCCAAGAATCAATGGGCCCTGAGAAGGCCGAAAGATAACTTGGGCTGGAAACGGCCTAATGGAATAACGGGCCATTAATGGGTATAAAGTGATACACTGTTCATTACGGGCCAGTTTCACCACGGGCTGTTAATGGGCCAAGAGTTACAAAGGTCCTCATATGGGCCGAAAGAAGTCATGGGCCAGACATGGGCCGGAAGTTAAAATAGGCTAAATCATATTGGACGGCCCAAATGACGCTACTGGGCCTAATTCGGATAGGGCATAACGGGCCCTGGGTTAGCGGGCTGTAAATGGGCTATATGCGAACAGGTCATTAAGAGGCTTTCTGTGGGTCGGCCTGCCACCTTTTGACCAAGTCAAACGGGCCGGCCTTTTCACAGGAATGGGCCTCTGTTGGGCCGTGCCACGTGTCGCCGTATCATAGGCGCCTTCGGTCCAATGAGCGGATGACATCTGTCCCAATGGTGAGCCGACACGTGTTTCCTCCAGCCAATGATGATTTTACACGTAGAAAATCCCCATTGGTCGGGGCTGTTAACGGGTTATCGGATCCAAAACCCGACCCGATAGCTTAACAACGTTCTGTTACGGTGGATGCCATGTGTTGGTCACCCTTGATGAAAGCACTTCTGTGACGCGTGATTTATCGTGATGGAAGTGGACACTTCCGTGATGATAATTTTGGTAATGTCATGGAACACTTCTATGACAACACAGGTATGACTATCTTGATTCTGTCATAAAATCGTCATGGATGTACATGCATGACAAAAAACGCGACCTACTGTGACAAACACATATCATCACGGAAGTGTATTTTTTTGTAGTGACAAGTCATACTGCTTACCAGCATGTCATACTTTGGTTCGGCGGTATTGTTGGATGAAGCGGCCTGGACCGACATCACGCATACGCTTACGCGAGACTGGTTCTACCGACGTGCTTTGCACATAGGTGGCTGGCGGGTGTCAGTTTCTCCAACTTTAGTTGAACCAAGTGTGGCTATGCCCGGTCCTTGAGAAGGTTAAAACAGCACTAACTTGATGAACTATCGTTGTGGTTTTGATGCGTAGGTAAGAACGGTTCTTGCTCAGCCCATAGCAGCCACGTAAAACTTGCAACAACAAAGTAGAGGACATCTAACTTGTTTTTGCAGGGCATGTTGTGATGTGATATGGTCAAGACATGATGCTATATTTTATTGTATGAGATGATCATGTTTTGTAACCAAGTTATCGGCAACAGGCAGGAGCCATATGGTTGTTGCTTTATTGTATGCAATGCAATCGCCCTGTAATTGCTTTACTTGATCACTAAGCTGTAGCGATAGTCGTAGAAGCAATAGGTGGCGAAACGACAACGATGCTATGATGAAGATCAAGGTGTCGTGCTGGTGACAATGGTGATCATGACGGTGCTTCGGAGATGGTGATCACAAGCACAAGATGATGATGGCCATATCATATCACTTATATTGATTGCATGTGATGTTTATCCTTTATGCATCTTATTTTGCTTTGATTGACGGTAGCATTATAAGATGATCTCTCACTAAATTTCAAGGTATAAGTGTTCTCCCTGAGTATGCACCGTTGCGAAAGTTGTTCGTGCTGAGACACCACATGATGATCGGGTGTGATAGGCTCTACATTCAAATACAACGGGTGCAAAACAGTTGCACACGCATAATACTCAGCTTAAACTTGACGAGCCTAGCATATACAGATATGGCCTCGGAACACTGTGACCAAAAGGTCGAGCATGAATCATATAGTAGATATGATCAACATACTGATGTTCACCATTGAAAACTACTCCATCTCACGTGATGATAGGACATGGTTTAGTTGATTTGGATCACGTGATCACTTAGATGAATAGAGGGATGTCTATCTAAGTGGGAGTTCTTAAGTAATATGATTAATTGAACTTTAATTTATCATGAACTTAGTCCTAATAGTATTTTGCAAATTATGTTGTAGATCAATAGCTTGCGTTGCTGCTTCCCTATGTTTTTATATATGTTCCTAGAGAAAAACTATGTTGAAAGATGTTAGTATCAATGATGCGGATTAGATCCGTGATCTGAGGTTTATCCTCATTGCTGCACAGAAGAATTATGTCCTTGATGCACCGCTAGGTGACAGACCTATTGCAGGAGAAGATGCAGACATTATGAACATTTGGCTAACTCAATATGATGATTACTTGATAGTTTACTGCACCATGCTTAACGGCTTAGAATCGGAACTTCAAAGACGTTTTGAACGTCATGGACCATATGAGATGTTCCAGGAGTTGAAGTTAATATTACAAGCAAATACCCGAGTTGAGAGATATGAAGTCTCCAACAAGTTCTATAGCTAAAAGATGGAGGAGAATTGCTCAACTAGTGAGCATGTGCTCAGATTGTCTGGGTACTACAATCGCTTGAATCAAGTGGGAGTTAATTTTCCAGATAAAATAGTGATTGACAGGTTCTCTAGTCACCATCACCAAGTTACTAGAACTTCGTGATGAACTATAGTATGCAAGGGATGACGAAAACGATTCCCGAGCTCTTCGTGATGTTGAAATCGACGAAGGTAGAAATCAAGAAAAGAGCATCAATTGTTGATGATTGACAAGACCACTAATTTCAAGAAAAGGGCAAAAGAAAAGAAAGGGAACTTCTAGTAGAATGACAAGCAAGTTGTCACTCCTGCGAAGAAGCCCAAAGCTGGACCAAAGCCTGAAACTGAGTGCTTACACTGCAAAGGAAATGGTCACTGGAAGCGGAAATGCCCTGAATATTTGGTGGATAAGAAGGATGGCAAAGTGAACAAGGGTATATTTGATATATATTTTGGATATATATATACCCATAACAAAACCCTGCTAATGAAGAATTTGCATAAATTTTTCAATAGACATGACATATCATGGGTCAACCTGATATGGGAAACTTACTACAGTGATGGAAAATTGCCAGGTGACAACATGGTGGGTTCTTTTTGGTGGAAATCCAACTTAGCACTTCTTGATCATTACAAAGCTATTGCTAGATGCAATGTGGGAGATGGGGTCAGTGCTTCTTTTTGGGATGATCTATGGCAGCAGGCAGTACTCAAACACAAATTCCATCACCTGTACTCCTTTGTGAGAAATCCACAATTGAACACACAACAGGTATTGCAGACAGAGTACCTTCGGGATCTTTTCTTCCTCCCATTGACAACAGAGACATATGAGGAATTCTTAGAAATGGAGGACATTTGCATCTCTATGAGGCAATCTGAATTTCTGGGATCTTTAGACACATGGAGTTATATCTGGGGAAATGAAATATACTCATCCATCAAAGCATATAAGGTGTTAATAGGTCACAAGCAAACACCTCCTCACTTCAACTGGATTTGGCAGAGCTCATGTCAGCCAAAGCACAAAGTTTTTTCTGGCAACTACTTCATGACAGAGTTAATACAAGAAACCTTCTTAGAAGGAAGAATTTTGTGTTGGAAGTATACAACTGTGCAGTTAGTGACTGTCAACAGGAAGAAACACTTCATCATCTTTTTTGGGGATGCCCCTTTGTGCAAAAATGTTGGGACTTTATTTGTCCAACAAGAACACCAAACCTGTCAGTGTTGGAAGCATTCCAAGATCTAAAGGACAAACTAAATTACCCCTTTTATATGGAGATCATCATTCTTGGTGCATGGGCCATCTGGATAACCAGAAACAATAAAATTTTCAAAAACATTGCACCATCTTTTCAAGGATGGAAGTACATTTTCCTGGAGGAGCTAAAGCTTTTAAGGTTTAGAATGAAGAAAAAGCATGAGAGTCATTTCAATCTGTGGCTTGAGGCCCTGCTGTAATTTTCTGTTTTTTCTTAGCCTAGTTTTTTCTTTCTTTCTTTTCTTTCTCCCCCCCCCCCTTTTTCTTTTTCTAGTTTCTAGTTTTTTTAGTTTTCTTTTCTCTCTATTTCCTTTCTTTCTGTAGGCTTACCTCAAGCCTGTAAGACTACTTGTTTCTTTGCTCTATAATTATAAAAAATGCAGTGGGGTTTTACCCTACTGTTTATAGTAAAAAAAGATATACAGGTTATTGATGTGTGCCTTACTAGTGTTTATAGTAGCCCCTGAGTATTGCTAAGATTTGTAACTCGAAACAGGAGTTACAGAATAAACAGAGACTAGTTGAGGGTGAAGTGACGATGTGTG
This sequence comes from Triticum timopheevii, assembly GCA_963921465.1. Lineage (NCBI taxonomy): Eukaryota > Viridiplantae > Streptophyta > Magnoliopsida > Poales > Poaceae > Triticum > Triticum timopheevii. The sequence goes on along the minus strand of OY997262.1, from coordinate 163,055,346 downwards.
TTGGAAGTAGTTCCAAGATTGATATGATCATCATCGCACACTCCCTATACTTTCGGGATTAGTGTTAAACCTAAATAAATGTTATTTGGCATTTGCGTTGAGCATGAATATGATTTGATCATGTTTATTGAAATACGGTTATTCATTTAAAATCAGAGAATAATTGTTGTTCTGTTTACATGAATAAAACCTTCGATGGTCATAAACCCAATGAAAATAGTTTGTTGGATCTCGATCGTAGTGATACACATATTCGTAATATTGATGCCAAAAGATGCAAAGTTGATAATGATAGTGCAACTTATTTGTGGGACTGCCGTTTGGTTCATATCAATGTAAAGCGCATGAAGAAACTCCATAAAGATGGATTTTTGGAATCACTTGGTTATGAATCATTTGATGCTTGCGAACCGTGCCTTTTGGGCAAGATGACTAAAACTCCGTTCTCCGGAACAATGGAACGAGCTACTGACTTGTTGGAAATAATACATACCGATGTATGCGGTCCAATGAGTGTTGATGCTCGTGGCAGGTATCATTATTTTCTGACCTTCACAGATGATTTGAGTAGATATGAGTATATCTACATAATGAAGCACAAGTCTGAAACATTTGAAAAGTTCAAAGAATTTCAGAGTGAAGTGGAGAATCATCGTAACAAGAAAATAAAGTTTCTACAATATGATCATGCAGGAGAATATTTGAGTTACGAGTTTGGCCTTCATATAAAACAATGTGGAATAGTTTCACAGCTCATGCCACCTGGAACACCATAGTGTTATGGTGTGTTCGAACGTCGTAACCGCACTTTATTAGATATGGTATGATCTATGATGCCTCTTATCGGTTTACCACTATTGTTTTGGGGTTATGCATTAGAGACAACTGCATTCACGTTAAATAGGGCACCATCTAAATCCTTTGAGACGACACTGTATGAACTATGGTTTAGCAATAAACCTAAGCTGTCGTTTCTTAAAGTTTGGAGTTGCGATGCTTATGTGAAAAAGTTTTCAACCTGATAAGCTCTAACCCAAACATAGAAATGCGTCTTCGTAGGATACTCAAAGGAGATTGTTGGGTACACCTTCTAATCACAGATCTGAAGGCAAAATATTCGTTGCTAAGAATGGATCCTTTCTAGAGAAGGAGTTTCTCTCGAAAGAAGTGAGTGGGAGGAAAGTAGAGCTTGATAAGGTAATTTGTACCTTCTCCCGAATTGGAAAGTAGTTCATCACAGAAATCAGTTCCAGTGATTCCTACACCAATTAGTGAGGAAGCTAATGATGATGATCATGAAACTTCATATTAAGTTACTACAAAACCTCGTAGGTCTTCCAAAGTACAGTCCGCACCAGAGTGGTACGGTAATCTTGTTCTGGAATTCATGTTACTAGACCATGATGAACCTACGAACTATGAGGAAGCGATGATGAGCCCAGATTCCGCGAAATGGCTTGAAGGCCATGAAATCTGAGATGAGATCCATGTATGATAACAAAGTGTGGACTTTGGTGGACTTGCCTGGTGATCGGCAAGCCATAGAAAATAAATGGATCTTCAAGAGGAATACAAGCGCTGAGAGTAGTGTTACTATCTACAAAGCTCGACTTGTCGCGAAAAAAAGGTTTTTCGACAAGTTCAAGGTGTTTAATGTGATGAGATTTTCTCACTCGTACCGATGCTTAAGTCTGTCCGAATCATGTTAGCAATTGCCACATTTTATGAAATCTGGCAAATGGATGTCGAAACTACATTCCTTAATGGATTTATTAAAGAAGAGTTGTATATGATGCAACCAGAAGGTTTTGTCAATCCTAAAGGTGCTAACAAAGTGTGAAATCTCCAGTGATCCATCTATGGACTGGTGCAAGCATCTCGGAGTTGGAATACACGCTTTAATGAGTTGATCAAAGCATATAGTTTTATACAGACTTGTGGTGAAGCCTGTATTTACAAGAAAGTGAGTGGGAGCACTACAGCATTTCTGATAAGTATATGTGAATAACATATTGTTGATCGGAAATAATGTAGAATTTTCTGGAAAGCAAAAGGAGTATTAAAAAGAGTTTTTTCAAAGAAATACCTCGGCGAAGCTGCTTACACATTGAGCATCAAGATCTATAGAGATAGATCAAGATGCTTAACAAGATTTTTTCAGTGAGTACATACCTTGATAAGATTTTGAAGTAACTCAAAATGAAACAGTCAAAGAAGGAGTTCTTGCCTGTGTTGCAAGGTGTGAAGTTGAGTAAGACTCAAAACCCGACCATGGCAGAAAATAGAAAAAGAATGAAAGGTCATTCCCTATGCCTCAGTCATAGGTTCTATAAAGTATGCTATGCTGTGTACCTGACCTATTGTATACCTTGCTCTGAGTTTGGCAAGGGACTACAATTTTGATCTAAGAGTAGATCACTGGACAGCGGTCAAGAATATCCTTAGTGGGGACTAAGGAAATATTTCTTGATAATGGAAGTGATAAAAGAGCTCGTCGTAAAGAGTTACAACGATGCAAGCTTTTACACCGATCCAGATGACTCTAAGTCTCAATCTTGATACATATTGAAAGTGGGAGCAATTAGCTAGAGTAGCTCTGTGCAGAGCATTGTAGACATAGAATATTTGCAAAATACATACGGCTCTGAATGTGACAGATCTGTTGACTAAACTTCTCTCATGAGCAAAACATGATCACACCTTAGTACTCTTTGGGTGTTAATCACATATTGATGTGAACTAGATTATTGACTCTAGTAAACCCTTTGGGCGTTGGTCACATGACAATGTGAACTATGGGTGTTAATCACATGCAGATGTGAATATTAGTGTTAAATCACATGGTGATGTGAACTAGATTATTGACTCTAGTGCAAGTGGGAGACTGAAGGAAATATGCAATAGAGGCAATAATAAAGTTATTATTTATTTCCTTATTTCATGATAAATGTTTATTATTCATGCTAGAATTGTATTAACCGGAAACTTGATACATGTGTGAATACATAGACAAGCAGAGTGTCACTATTATGCCTCTACTTGACTAGCTCGTTGAATCAAAGATGGTTAAGTTTCCTAGCCATAGACATGAGTTGTCATTTGATTAACGGGATCACATCATTAGGAGAATGATGTGATTGACTTGACCCATTCCGTTAGCTTAGAACTTGATCGTTTAGTATGTTGCTATTGCTTTCTTCATGACTTATACATGTTCCTATGACTATGAGATTATGCAACTCCCGTTTACCGGAGGAACACTTTGTGTGCTACCAAACGTCACAACATAACTGGGTGATTATAAAGGTGCTCTACAGGTGTCTCCGAAGGTACTTGTTGAGTTGGCCTATTTTGATATTAGGATTTGTCACTCCGATTGTCGGATAGGTATCTCTGGGCCCTCTCGGTAATGCACATCACTATAAGCCTTGCAAGCAATGTAGCTAATGAGTTAGTTACGGAATGATGCATTACGTAACGAGTAAAGAGACTTACCAGTAACGAGATTGAACTAGGTATTGAGATACCGACGATCGAATCTCGGGCAAGTAACATACCGATGACAAAGGGAACACCGTATGTTGTTATGCGGTTTGACTGATAAAGATCTTCATAGAATATGTGGGAGCCAATATGAGCGTCAAGGTTCCACTACTTTTTATTGACTGGAGACGTGTCTAGGTCATGTCTACATAGTTCTCGAACCCGTAGGGTCCGCACGCTTAAAGTTAGATGATAGTTATATTATGAGTTTATATGCTTTGATGTACTGAAGCTAGTTTGGAGTCCCGGATGTGATCACGGACATGACGAGGAGTCTCGAAATGGTCGAGCCATGAAGATTGATATATTGGACGAATATATTCGGACACCGGAATGGTTCCGGGGGTTATCGGATGTATACCGGAGTACCGGGGGGTTACCGGAACCCCCCAGGGGGTTTTTGGGCCACATGGGACCAAAGTGGAGCAGAGGAGGGGCGGCCAGGGCAGGCTGCGCGCCCCCTCCCCCTCTAGTCCGAATAGGACAAGGAGGGGGGCGGCGTCCCCCTTTCCTTCCTCTCCTCTCTCCCTTCCTTCCCCCTCTCCTACTTGGACAAGGAAATGAGGGAGTCCTACTCCCGATGGGAGTAGGACTCCCTGGCGTGCCTCCTCCTAGCCGGCCGCCCCCTCCCCCTTGCTCCTTTATATACGGGGGCGGGGGGCACCTCTAGACACAACAATTCATCCCTTGGATCTCTTAGCCGTGTGCGGTGCCCCCCTCCACCATAATCCACCTCGATAATATCGTAGCGGTGCTTAGGAGAAGCTCTGCATCGGTAGAACATCATCATTGTCACCACGCCGTCGTGCTGACGGGACTCTCCCTCAAAGCTCGGCTAGATCGGAGTTCGAGGGACGTCATCGAGCTGAACGTGTGCTGAACTCGGAGGTGCCGTCCGTTCGGTACTTGATCGGTCGGATCGTGAAGACGTACGACTACATCAACCGTGTTGTGCTAACGCTTCTGCTTTCGGTCTACGAGGGTATGTGGACAACACTCTCCCCTCTCGTTGCTATTCATCACCATGATCTTGCGTGTGCGTAGGAATTTTTTTGAAATTACTACATTCCCCAATACTCACTTCGTCTTCCTCTAGAAAAAATCCACCCATAGTGCAAACCCGTGTTCTAGCTCATCTTGCTGCCATTTTTGATCTCTTTGCTCAAAGCTCCATTCAGAAAACTGTTTTGGGGGATTGTTCTTCGGTATGTGACTCCTCCAATGGTCCAATTAGTTTTTGTTCTAGTGCTTTATTTATTGCAAATATTTGCTGCTAAGGTGACCCTGTTCTTCAGCTTGCATGTCAAATTTATATGGTCCAAAGTAATTTTAATGCATGATATAGCCTCTAGGCACTTGTGGGAGTAGTTGCTATCAATCTTGTTGAGTTTGGTTCACTTTTATTTTGAGTCTAAAAATTTCAAAAAAAATCAGAGAAAGAAAATGATGAAGAGATTTTTGAGGAGGCCTTCGAGCCGAAGCTCGAAGGATAAGCAGAATGAGGAGAATAAAAAGCCCAAATACAATCTTCCTCGCACTGCGGAGGTTCGGCCGTGCGAATGGCCTTGTGAGCGTTCTTGAGAGCCGCCGGAATTTACGATGACTTTTATTACTTGGCTGAGAATGCAGGCCTCACCGACTTCCTCCATGACCAGCGCAAACAACACGTACCTCATCTTGCCCAAGGCCATTTATGCATACTGAAGGCTGACACAAGTCCCAGAGCCTGAGCCTGAGACACCACTTAACCCTTATCGACAGTCTATTCATCAGCGGGATCCAGAGGAGATCGCCAACCAGTGGCACCCTGAGGACCCTCCTCAGTACACCTGAGAGAGTAGCTTCGATCCGTGGGCATAGACCAACTTAGGACAAAAGCCTAAGCTTGGGGGAGTATGTATTTCTCACCGACACTACATTCATGTTCACACACTCATTCTAGTTGTCGGTGCTCATACTTTTTCATTGTACTATCCATGCTAGTTTATTTTCTTTTCTAAGCCTTCTTCTTGTGTGTTTGAAAAACCTTAAGTAAAACCAAAAAAATTAGTTGTAGCTTTTAGCTAGTTTACTTTCCATGCCTGTAGTAGTAGTAATTAAAAGAAACCCAAAAAGATTTGTCGTTCTTGTTTTGCTTGATGGGAGATTTCCCGAGTAAATAGTTTTATTTCTTTTCTTTTCTTTGGGGGTCAAGAGGAGAAGACCATGATGAAAATGTGGAGTGGCTCTCATATGCATTATTGTTGATTTAACCAAGAGCCCATATTACCTTGTCTTCTCCCTTGTATTAAATGCTTGTAGATTCCAGCTTATTCCAATGCACATGCACTATTATTATTATCCACACCATTCGGTCGTGCAAGTGAAAGAAAATAAGGACGATATATGATGGACTAAGTGAGATGAGAGAAGCTGGTATGAACTCGACCTATCTTGTTTTTGTAAATATGATTAGTTCATCGTTCCTGATTCAGCCTATTATGAATGAAACATGTTTGCAATGACAATTAGAGATTATAGTTTCTCATGCCATGCTTAATTAGCTAAGAGTTTATAATGGTTTACCTTGCGTGTCAACATGCTATTAAAATAGTTGTGATGTGGTATGATAGGGTGGTATCCTCCTTTGAACGATTCCAGTGGCTTGACTTGGCACATGTTCACGCATGTAGTTGAAACAAGATCAACATAGCCTCCACGATATTTATGTTCACAGTGATTTATAGCCTACTTAGGCTTGCACTCATTGTTGATAAATCTCAATGCATGTTCATGACTGTTGTCGCTCTCTAGTTGGTCGCTTCCCAGTCTCTTTCTAGCCTTCACTTGTACTAAGCGGGAATACTGCTTGTGCATCCACTTCCATAAACCCCAAAGTTATTCCATATGAGTCCACCATACCTTCCTATATGCGGTATTTACCTGTCGTTCCAAGTAAATTTGTATGTGCCAAACTCTAAACCTTCAAATGAAATTCTGTTTTGTATGCTCGAATAGCTCATGTATCAACTAGGGTTGTCTATATCTTCCATGCTAGGTGGGTTATTCTCACGATGAGTGGACTCCGCTCATCATTCATGAGAAAATGGCCGGTAACCGGGATGCCAGTCCCATGCTCAAATCAAATCAAAATAATTGCAAACAAAACTCCCCCGGGATTGTTGTTAGTTGGACATCACCCATTGTTTCGGACAAGCCATGGATTGATGTTTGTAGGTGGTGGGGGAGTATAAACTTTACCATTCTGTTTGGGAACCGCCTATAATGTGTGTAGCATGGAAGATACCGAGATCTCTTGGTTGTAATGTTGACAATGAAAGTATGCCACTCAAAATATTGTTTATCTCTGTTTCAAAACTCGAGCTCTAGCACCTCTACAAATCCCTGCTTCCCTCTGCGAAGGGCCTATCTATTTACTTTTATGTTGAGTCATCATCCTCTTATTAAAAAGCACCAGTTTGGAGAGCACCACTGTCATTCGCATGCATTGCTATTAATTAACATTGAGTATGACTGTGACTGGATCTCTTTTACCATGAATTACAATGTCTAGTCAGTCCTTGATCTTCACGGGTGCTCCGCATTTATGTTTTGCGGTGTCAGAAAGGGCTAGTGAGATACCATCTTGTTATATCATGTTATGATTGTTTTGAGAAAGTGTTGTCATCCAAGATTTATTATTATTGCTCGCTAGTTGATTATGCCATTGATATGAGTAAACATGAGACCTAAATGTTATTGTGAATATGGTTACTTCATAATTTTTGCTGAAAACTTGAATGTTGGTTTTACATATTTGCAACAACAAGATTGAACAGAGTTTGTAAACGTTTTTCTTTATCACTTTCAGTTTGTCAACTGAATTGCTTGAGGACAAGCAAAGGTTTAAGCTTGGGGGAGTTGATACGTCTCCAACGTATCTAATTTTCCAAACACTTTTGCCCTTGTTTTGAACTCTAACTTGCATGATTTGAATGGAACTAACCCGGACTGACGCTGTTTTCAGCAGAACTGCCATGGTGTTATTTTTTGCAGAAATAAAAGTTCTCAGAATGACCTGAAAATCCACTGAGACACGTTTTGGAATTAATGAAAAATATTGGCGAAAGAATCAGCATCAGGGGGCTCACACCCTGTCCACGAGGGTGCAGGGCGCCCCCCTCCCTGGGCGCGCCCCCTGCCTCGTGGGCCCCCTGGGACTCCACCGACCTCAACCCAAACTCCATATATTCACTTTCGGGGAGAAAAAATTAGAGAGAAGGATTCATCGCGATTTACGATACGGAGCCACCGTCAAGCCCTAATCTTCCTCGGGAGGGCTGATTTGGAGTCTGTTCAAGGCTCCGGAGAGGGGAATCCGTCGCCATCGTCATCATCAACCATCCTCCATCACCAATTTCATGATGCTCACCACCATGCGTGAGTAATCCCATTGTAGGCTTGCTGGATGGTGATGGGTTGGATGAGATTTACCATGTAATCGAGTTAATTTTGTTAGGGTTTGATCCCTAGTATCCATTATGTTCTAAGATTGATGTTGCTATGACTTTTCTATGCTTAATGCTTGTCACTAGGGCCCGAGTGCCATGATTTCAGATCTGAACCTATTATGTTTTCATGAATATATGTGAGTTCTTGATCCTATCTTGCAAGTCAATAGTCACCTACTATGTGTTATGATACGGCAACCCCGAAGTGACAATAATCGGGACCACTTCCGGTGATGACCGTGGTTTGACGAGTTCATGTATTCACTAAGTGTTAATGCTTTGGTCCGGTCCTATATTAAAAGGAGGCCTTAATATCCCTTAGTTTCCAATAGGACCCCGCAGCCACGGGAGGGTAGGACAAAAGATTCCATGCAAGTTCTTTTCCGTAAGCACGTATGACTATATTCGGAATACATGCCTACATTACATTGATGAACTGGAGCTAGTTCTGTGTCACCCTATGTTATAACTGTTGCATGAGGAATCGCATCCGACATAATTATCCATCATTGATCCATAGCCTACAAGCTTTTCACATATTGATCTTTGCTTAGTTACTTTTCCGTTGCCACTGTTACGATTGCTACAAAAACTGCTACTGTTACTTTTGCCACCGTTACCGTTACTTCCATACTACTTTGCTACTAAATATTTTGCTGCAGATATTATGTATTTTAGGTGCGGTTGAATTGACAACTCAACTGCTAATACTTGAGAATATTCTTTGGCTCCCCTTGAGGGAGTCCTGGATTAAGGGGTCCTCGGACAACCGGACTGTTGGCCGGACTGTTGGACTATGAAGATACAAGATTGAAGACTTCGTCCCGTGTCCGAATGGGACTCTCCTTTGCGTGGAAGGCAAGCTTGGATATTCGGATATGTAGATTTCCTTCTCTGTAACCGACTTTGTGTAACCCTAGCCCCCTCTGGTGTCTATATAAACCGGAGGGTTTACTCCGTAGGACAACAACAATCATAATCATAGGCTAGCTTCTAGGGTTCAGCCTCTACGATCTCGTGGTAGATCAACTCTTGTAATACTCATATCATCAAGATCAATGAAGCAGGAAGTAGGGTATTACCTCCATCGAGAGGGCCCGAACCTGGGTAAAACATCGTGTCCCCTGCCTCCTGTTACCATTAGCCTTAGACGCACAGTTCGGCACCCCCTACCCGAGATTCGCCGGTTTTGACACCGACATTGGTGCTTTCATTGAGAGTTCCACTGTGTCATCGCGATAAGGCTTGATGGCTCCTTCAATCATCTTCAACGACGCAGTCCAGGGGGAGGTTTTCCTTCCCGGACAGATCTTCATATTCGGCGGCTTCGTACTGCGGGCCAACTCGCTTGGCCATCTGGAGCAGACCGATAGCTACGCCCCTAGCCATCAGGTCAGGTTTGGAAGCTTAAACTATACCGCCGACATCTGCGGAGACTTGATCTTCAACAGATTCAAGACCATGCCAGGCGCGCCGAACGATCACGACGGGCATGACTTTAATCTATCGTCGGACTGTATCCGGGAGATCGCGCCTGCGGTGGCACCGGGAATCAATCCGGAGCAGGCCGTGCCTTCCGAGGATGGGTGCATGGACCCCGCCACGGAGGCTGCACACTCATCGGCGTCGGAGCCGAAAACTGATCCCACCTCCTGTGAGGGTGGTGTCATCGGACCCTCGGACTCGTCTCCGGCTACAGGATCCGAACCGCGTACATCCTTGCCTATCGAATCGGACTGGGCACCCGTCATGGAGTTCACCACCGCGGATATTTTTCAGTACTCACCCTTGGGTGACGTGCTAAACTCATTAAGGTCTCCTTCCTTGTCAGGAGATTCTTGGCCGAACTATGTCCGGCTTGAGTGGGGAGCGGACGACGAAGAAATTCATCTCCCACCCACCACCCACTTTATAGCCACTATCGATGACTTAACCGACGTGCTTGACTTCAACTCCGAAGACATCGACGGTATGGACGACCATGCAGGAGAAGAATAGGAACCACCGCCTATTGGGCGCTGGACTGCCACCTCATCATATGATATTTACATGCTGGACACCCCTAAAGAAAGCAATGGCGATGAGACAACGGAAGATAACCACTTAGAGAAGCAATCTAGACACCGGCGTCATCGGCGCCTCTCCCAGCCCCTCCATAGCAAAAATAGTGATACCGGCACAAGAGATAACAATCCGGATGGTGCCAAAGACGAAGACAATCCTACCTAGCCAGGCTTCGAGCAGGCCGAGCAGGAGGATGGGCAAGCTAGCCCTAAAGAACAGGCAACTGACGGAGAATCAGAGGACGATAATTACATGCCTCTCTCCAAAGACGACGTGAGCCTCGGCAATGAAGAATTCATCGTGCCTGAGGATCCCGTCGAGCAGGAGCGCTTCAAACGCTGGCTTATACCCACTGCAATAAGCCTGAAGGAAAAGCAGCAACAACTTCAAGTTGATCAAGATCTGCTAACTGACAGATGGACCGAGGTCCTGGCTGTCGAGGAATACGGACTCGAGTGCCCTAGCAAAAGCTACCCAAAGCACAGGCTGCTACCTCAACTAGAGGAGGAGGCTTCAAAACCCACACTACCAGCTCATGATGTGGCTGACCGGCCACCCCGTGGCCGCGACAAAGCGGCGTATCAGCCTGAAGTCCAGACCGCACCCCGTCGCCAACCAAATGATAATACCAAGGCCCGGGGCTACACGAAGGACCTGCAAGATGTATTGGAAAACAAAGCAGGACAGTCAAGATCGATCTCTAGATCACGGGGGCGCGCCACAAGACGTGACGATGACCATGACGCTGGATACAATAAACCAAAGTCCGGCCGGGCCAAATACAATATACTAGAGTCATTTGAACTACGTCGAGATGTAGCCCGGCATAGAGGCGCCACACACCCCCTATGCGTCACTGATGAAGTTATCGATCACAAACTCCTAGAAGGGTTTAAACCCGTAAACATTGAATCATACAATGGTACCAGAGACCCCGCGGTATGGATAGAAGATTTTTTCCTCCACATTCACATGGCCCGCGGAGATGATCTACATTCCATCAAGTACCTCCCACTAAAACTAAAGGGACCGGCTCGGCATTGGCTGAATAGCTTGCCGGCAAACTCCATCGGGAGTTGGGAGAACCTGGTAGACGCATTCCTTGACAACTTCCAGGGCACTTACGTGCGACCACCGGATGCTGATGATCTAAGTCACATAACACAGCAGCCCAGAGAGTCAGCCAGGAAATTTTGGACCCGGTTCCTAACCAAAAAGAACCAAATTGTCGACTGTCCGGATGCTGAAGCCCTAGCGGCCTTTAAGCATAACATCTGTGACGAATGGCTTGCCCGACATCTCGGCCAGGAAAAGCCAAAGTCCATGGCAGCACTCACAACACTGATGACCCGCTTTTGCGCGGGCGAGGATAGCTGGTTGGCTCGTAACAACAATACAGCGAGCAATCCCGGCACATCGAAAGCCAAGGATAGCAATGACAAATCACGGTGCAACAAACACAAGCACCGCAAAGATGGTGATAATGCCAAAGACACTTCAGTCAATGCCAGATTCAGCGGCTCCAGGTCTGGTCAGCGGAAGAAACCATTCAACAAAAACAATTCAGGCCCGTCCAGTTTTGACCGCATACTTGACCGTCCATGCCAAATTCATGCCTCCCCTGGAAAACCAGCCAACCACACCAATAGAGAATGTTGGGTCTTCAGACAAACTGGCAGGACAGACGTCGAAAACAAGGGGAAGGGGAAGGGGACAGACGACGAAGAGCCCCGATCACCAAATACAGGAGGACAGATGAAATTCCCTCCCCAGGTGAAAACAGTGAACATGATATGCGCAAGCCACATTCCCAAGAGGAAACGTGCACTAAGGAAGGTCTATACAATCGACCCAAAGTTCAACCCATGGTCCTCTTGCCCGATCACTTTCGATCGTAGGGACCACCCTACCAGTATCCGTCATAGCGGCCACATTGGTCCTCGACCCCATCATCGGCGGATTCCATCTCACACAAGTCCTCATGGACGGAGGCAGCAGCCTGAACCTGCTTTACCAGGATACAGTGTGCAAAGTGGGCATCAACCCCTCAAGGATCAATCCCACAAAAACCACCTTTAAAGGTATCATACCAGGTGTAGAGGCCTATTACACGGGCTCAATCACACTGGAAGTGGTCTTCGGATCTCCGGACAATCACCGTACCAAAGACTTAGTCTTCGACATCGTCCCCTTTCGCAGTGACCATCAGGCACTACTCAGACAAACCGCATTTGCTCGGTTCAACGCGGCGCCGCATTATGCTTACTGTAAATTAAAGATGCCCGGTCCACGCGGCGTCATCACGGTTAATGGTAGGCCCAAACTCCCCCTCACGGCCGAGGAGTGTACCACCACTTTAACAGCAAGAACAACGGACGACACCTTACAGTCGAACCCCGAGTCGAAGACCAAGCTCTCGAACACCATCATCAGAGTCCGAACTACTGCGCGACAGGATAACCCGGCCCGCCCGGAGATTAATTAAAACACTCCGGAAAAGGATAATACAAGACACATACTGCGGCTCAACTGCCAGGTGGCGCAATACCATTTCTTACGTTTTCTTTACAGGTTTGCCTTTACGTAGGCAATGATGGATGGCATGGGAACAAATCGAGCGTGTCAGGGAATCTCTAGATATTCCCCTATAAACATCCGACTACACCCCGGATCCGAACACAACTTCCTCATGCCCGGTATCAGCAGGTTCCATAATCATATTTCTTTTTATCACATCATCTGTACTCATACACATTGACGTATTACTCAAATACAATATGTGGATTTATGTGATGCTCACCTACTGCTATTTCTTATTTAAAACTCTTTTGTTAAAAGGCGGCTGCTTATCGCGATATGCCTTAATATGCCAGGGGCTTCGTCACGCCCCTACTACGGTTAAAAAGTTCGAACACCTTCATGGTAGTCCGGCACCCCGAACTTATAACATTATATGCATCAACTCCGAATCATGTCTTGGATGAATAGTTGGGTTTGCCCGGCTCCTACGTTTTGGTACCTTACGTTCCGCTGTATCGGCTAAGGTAGCACTGGGAGAACTACTGTGATTGTGTCCTGGTTCTCCCGGACAAGCACCTCGGTAGAGAAAGCCGAAAATTGACTGTCATGATGCAGCGAGAGCTGGTTAGCTATTCAAGAGGTTCTAAAATCTTTAAGGATTTCTTCCGCATAATGCTATAACCAATGCAGCGTGCGACAGATCGGCCTTTTCCAATCAGCCGCTTATAGAGCCCCTAGTGCGGTCTTCCGAACACCAGGGGCTGCGCCTACCTTCCTCGTAATAACTCCTATGGCTACGTGAGAGCGATAAAGCCCTATAGTCTGATTGCTTGGTTCGCTGTGCTGAACACCTCCTTTAGGGACCCAAAATTGGGATAAAGAGTGCTCAGGTTTATCCCGAACACCCCCGTACTCACTACGTGGGGGCAGAAGCCGACGACTGGCCGACTCTCAGGATTAATATATAAAATGGCCGCACAGGAGGAAAAACTTTCAAACAACAAGCAACATATGATAAGAATGCTCTTGTTCAATTATTACAAAGGACGAACACGACCATATTTATGGAAATATAACATACTTGGTGCATTGCTCCGCCGCAAGGCGGGCTCCTTTCAAGACACGTTCATAATACAGTTCGGGCTTGTGGTGCTCCTTCCCCTCCGGCGGTCCCTCGGTCATCAGCTTTTCTGCATCCATCTTCCCCCAATGCACCTTGGCACGGGATAAGGCCATTCACGCACCTTCTATGCAGACCGACCGCTTGATGACTTCGAGTCGAGGGCAGGCACTTACAAGCCTCTTCATGAGTCCGAAGTAGCTGCTTGGAACCGGCTCGGCAGGCCATAGCCGGATAATTAAATCCTTCATGGCTAACTCGGCCGCCTTATGCAGCTCGACCAGCTGCTTTAGCTGATCGGAGAAAGGCACCGGATAGTTCGGCACCAGATACTGCATCCAGAAGAGCTTATCCGCAATATTCCCCCCTTCGGCCCGCTAGAATGAGGCGACATCAGATATGCTGCACGGCAGCTCTACAAATACCCCTGTATACATCAAAACTCAAGTTGTCAAAATTTGATTTTCTCATTCAATACTTGCTTTGTACAAAAAAGGATTACCAGCCGCAATCTTCCTCACCTCCTGGATTTCCTTCAGGGCACCTTGGGCTTCCTCCCGGGCATCACTTGCGGCTGGGCGAGCCTGGGAGAGTTCGGATTCTTTCCCTGCTAAACTCTGCTCCAAGGTCTCGCATTTCTGAACGGCCTCTTGACGCTCTCGCTCAGCCTCAATAACTCTAGCCTCGTGTTTCTCACAAAGAGCCTGCTCTGCAGCTGCCTTCTTCTCGGCTTCGGCCAAAGTCCTCCTGAGAGCCTCAATTTCGCCTATCGCTCCTAGAGCACATTATAAAAATATTTCAATCATGTACACTTATTCATTTGTGCTACATAAATAAGGTTTCTACATACCTTGATTATCCTCCAGCCGTCTCTTCATTTGGCCCAGTTCTCCTTTGGCCTGCTCCAGACTATGCCTCAGTCCGGATACTTCCGCAGCTTGAGAGGCGGCAGTCGCTACAGATGCCTGCTGGTTAAAAAGAGTGATAAATGTCATCAAGTAAGTCTCCTGCGAACATGAATTCGATCCTATGTCCAGTTCTTCCTTTCACCGAACAGTGTATCCGGGGCTACTATCTATACCATGACACTCTCCCAAAAAACTCATAAAACATACCTCAAAGCCTCTTATGAGGCTGATATAGGATTCATTTAGTCCACTCTCAGCGGACTGAATCTTCTCAATCACCGCACCCATAAGGGCACGGTGTTCATCGATGATGGAGGCGCCCGTCAGCGCTGCCAATAAAGTATCCGGCACCTCTGGTTGGACAGGGGTGGCCGGTGGAGCAGGCATAACTCCTCCAGTTGATGGAGGCTGTCTGTCTGACTCAGGGACCTTATGGGTCTCTAGAATCGTGTCCGGCTTGGGTCCGGATTTTTGCTGACCCACGCCATCGACACTCATGGGAGCTTTCTCTCCCGTGTGACCGGCCCCAGAAGTATGGCCTCCTGGCGCCACCTTCACGACCTTCTCCCCTCCTCCGTGGCCTGGGTCCTTCTGGGACGAAACCTCAGTTTCATTCCTACGTTTGGAGGAGGAGGCCTTCTGGGGTGTCTCGCTTCCCATAGCGTCTGAACCCAGCAGATCTTCTGACGAGGATTGTTCGGCGCGGGTGAAGGAGTCCTGGAGTAGGGGGTGTCCGGACAGCCGGACTATCATCGTCGGCCGGACTCCAAGACTATGAAGATACAAGATTGAAGACTTCGTCCCATGTCCGGATGGGACTTTCCTTGGCATGGAAGGCAAGCTTGGCGATACGGATATGTAGATCTCCTACAATTGTAACCGACTCTGTGTAACCCTAGCCCTCCCCGATGTCTATATAAACCGGAGAGTTTTAGTCCGTAGGACAACAATCATACCATAGGCTAGCTTCTAGGGTTTAGCCTCCTTGATCTCGTGGTAGATCCACTCTTGTACTACCCATATCGTCAATATCAATCAAGCGGGAGTAGGGTTTTACCTCCATCGAGAGGGCCCGAACCTGGGTAAAAACATCGTGTCCCTTGTCTCCTGTTACCATCCGCCTAGACGCACAGTTCGGGACCCCCTACCCGAGATCCGCCGGTTTTGACACTGACATTGGTGCTTTCATTGAGAGTTCCTCTGTGTCGTCACCGATAGGAAGGATGCCTCTTCCCATCTTCAAGGACGGTATCTTCGCCAAAGGAGCCTTGGCCGCCGGCCAAACTATCCTGCTAAGTGGTTTTCTCATGACCGCCTGTTCGGCCACCGCTTCAACGATGACCTCTCGGGTCATCAAAAGCAATCTTCACGTCAACTCGGAATTCACCGAGCAACTGTATCCAATAGAGCTCTCGTCCGTAAACGAACTCTTGGATCGCATCGCCGCCCTGGGAGTCGCTACAGACTACAATCAGATAGGGCTTAAAACCGATTTGAGAGAGATTAACTCTCCCCAGGTTACCTACCATGTCGCGGTGGTAGAGGAACATCGCGGCGACTCTTCTCCTATAATAAAAACTAGTCATGTCCGGGCTTCCGAACCCTCCATGCTGGATTCCCACGGAGGGACGGACTTCGATCAAGCACTGAACCTAAAGTCAGGCATAAGACCGGACTCGTTGGACAACGTACCACTTTCCAAGCTTCCGAATTCGGAAACTTCTCGGCCCTTGATCCTTGAGATGGGTAGGGTTCCGGACTCAATTCCACCAACCCACCCAGACATATGCGATCTATCTCTAATCCGGCAAGAGCCTGCTGAAATAGTACATCATTACTGGGCCAGATTCCTCCTGGTTATGGACAGGATAAAGGACTGCCGAGAGGAAAACGCAATCTCAATTTTTTGCAATAATTGCAAGGACGAGGGAATCTTGAACGTCGTCAGCCGTCGTGAAATCACACGCTTCGCCGACTTTGCGTCCATAGTACGAAAGTACTGTGCGATGGAGAGTTTCCGGAAAACCGAAAATAAGTTTTGGGACAATCCGGCCCCGAATACAACCCTAGTCCGCAACAAAAGAGTGCATTACACTCAGGCACCAGGTACAAAAACCAAAAAGCAAAAACCCCATAAAGGGCACGGAACCGTACTGGAGGGATGGATTAGCGGACCCTGTAAAATTCATAGTATAGAGGGCGCCACCCCAACACATAGCCTTCGAGCATGTTGGATATTACGGCAGGTGGCCAAAAGTGGCGAGGAGCTTCTAGCCCCGGAAAACCACTCCAACAATACCGGTACGGTATCAACAGTCTTCGAAACTTTCACATCAAACAATATGTGGAAACGAACAATCTGCAGCCTCGCCGAAGTCTACCAAGTAGCAACAACAAATCCTTGGAGCGACACGGCCATCACCTTCAACGCCAGCGACGAACCTAAATTCCGAACAGCCCGAGCACCAGCCGCATTGGTCCTTAGTCCAATAGTGGATGGCTTTCGACTCACCAAGGTACTCATGGACGGCGGCAGCGGATTAAACCTCATCTACGAGGAAACTCTTCAAAAAATGGAAATAGACTGGAGCCGCATTGAGCGAAGCAGCACAACCTTCAGAGGAATAATCCCTAGCCGAGAAGCGCGCTGCACCGGAAAAATCACACTTGATGTGGTGTTCGGCTCGCCGGACAATTACAGGTCCGAAGAAGTCACGTTCCAAGTGGCCCCGTTCAGCAGCAGATATCACGCTATATTAGGACGAGAGGCATTCACAATTTTTCAAGCCGTACCCCATTACGGGTACATGAAGCTCAAAATGCCTGGGCCCGGCGGAATAATCACTCTCGTTAGTGATCCGGACATAGCACTCCGCGCCGAAAACAAGACAGCCACATTAGCCCTGGAGGCACTATCCGAAGCCCTAGCGGCAGAAGAACTCACTGCGCTACGCTCTATGGTGGATAGGGACGATGTGATACTCGACAAGAGATCCAAGTCCACCTCCTTTAAACCAGCGGACGAAATAGTAAAATTCCAGGTCCATCCAACGGACCCGGCAAAGACGGCCTCCATCGAGGCACAGTTGAACCCTGATGTAGACGCCGCACTACGAGAATTCCTTCAGGAAAATTGGGACATCTTCGCCTGGCACCCTTCAGATATGCCGGGAATCCCACGCAGATTGGTAGAGCATAGCCTAAATATCCTAAAAGGGTTCAAGCCAGTCAAACAAGCTCTTCGACGATTTTCCGAACCCAAAAGACAGGCAATGGGGGAAGAACTAGCCAAACTATTGGAAGCCGGATTCATTAGAGACATCAAACATCCGGATTGGCTAGCAAACCTGGTAATGGTACCAAAGAAGGACAAATCCTGGCGCCTATGTGTCGATTTTAAAGACCTCAACAAGGCCTGCCCAAAGGATCCCTTCCCCCTCCCCCGCATCGACCAAATAATCGATGCTACCGCAGGACACGATTCATTGTGCTTCCTGGACGCATACTCCGGCGACCATCAAATCAAGATGGCGGAAGCGGACCAAGCCGCAACAGCATTCATTACTCCATATGGACTTTTCTGCTTCAACACGATGCCCTTTGGACTTAAAAATGCCGGCGCAACATATCAGCGCATGATTCAGACATGTCTGGCCACCCAGATCGGCAAAACAGTAGAGGCATACGTAGACAACGTAGTCGTCAAAAGCAAACACGTCTAAACTCTAGTAGACGATTTGAGGCTCACATTCGACAACCTCCGAGCATATGACATCAAGCTGAATCCAAAGAAATGCGTTTTCGGCATACCAGCTGGAAAGCTCCTGGGCTTCATTGTATCCGGTAGAGGAATCGAAGCGAACCCGGCCAAGATCCGAGCTCTGTCACAGCTGGATATTCCAAAAGACCTCAAACAGATACAAAAACTGACCGGATGCGTGGCGGCTCTAAGCCGCTTTATCTCCCATTTGGGACAAAAGGCATTGCCCCTCTATTGCCTCCTCAGACGCACCGAACACTTCGAGTGGACGGATGCTGCCACCGCCGGACTCGAAGAAATAAAAGCCATATTGGCAACAAATCCGGTCCTGGCTGCGCCTAACCTGGGCGAACCAATGTTGTTATACATCGTGGCAACACATCAAGTTGTAAGCGCGGTACTCGTCGTAGAACGAGAGACAGAAGGGCATAAATTCCCTCTTCAAAAACCAGTGTACTACGTATCCACTGTTTTAATTCCCTGCAAGTCCCGTTACTCGCACTATCAAAAGATAGCGTATGCGGTGTTCATGACATCCTGGAAGCTCCGACACTACTTTCAAGAGTGTTCGATAACAGTGGCCTCCGAAGTACCCCTAAATGACATTATAAACAACCGCGACGCGACGGGCAGGATTGGAAAATGGGCCATTGAGCTCTTACCATTCGATATAACTTACAAACCTCGGCGAGCTATAAAGTCACAAGTTTTGGCTGACTTTGTCGCTGAGTGGACTGAAGCCGAACTCCCTAAAGAGTACGGCGCATACTCCAATTGGATTATGCACTTCGACGGCTCCAAAATGTTGGCCGGATTGGGGGATGGTGTCGTATTGACGTCCCCAACCGGGGACACAGTCCCATACGTACTTCAGATAATGTACACGGACTCCAACAACGCAGCCGAGTACGAGGCCCTCTTACATGGCCTCCAGATGGCAATCACCATGGGCATTCAACGCCTAGAGGTGCGCGGGGACTCAAACCTCGCAATATCACAAGTAAATGGAGACTTTAACGCCAAGGATCCGAAAATGGCAGCCTATCATAACGCTGTCCTTAAAATGTCAGCTCGGTTCGAAGGACTTGAATTCCACCACGTAGCCAGGGATAATAACCAAGCGGCCGACGTATTGGCACGCATCGGCGCAAAACGTGACGCTGTCCCTCCAAACATCTTCCTGGAACGGCTGTTTAAGACATCCGTACTGTGGGAAGAGGAGTCCGGAAATAACAAACCAGAAGCAGCCGCACCAACCGACAAAGAGCAATCTGACATAATCGGCGATTCAGCCGATGAAGTAACACCTTCAGCCCACGATATAATGGCAGTAATCGCCCCGTGGACAGAGCCATTCCTAGCCTACTTGCTTAGGCAGGAACTTCCCGAAGACCAAAATAAGGCCTGCTGCATAGTTCGGCGATCCAAAGCCTACAAGGTCCATGAGGGAGAACTCTATAAGAAAAGCACAACCGGAGTCCTTCAAAGGTGTATCTCCGAAGAGGAAGGGCGAAACCTTCTGGCTGAAATTCATGCCTGACTAGGCGGACACCACGCCGCAGCTCGGGCCCTTGTAGGAAAGGCATTCCGTACAGGATTTTATTGGCCGACGGCCCGGGCAGATGCTCAGGACTTAGTCCAAAGATGCGTCGGTTGTCAGCTCTTTGCTAATCAGAGCCACATGCCACCCACCGCCCTCAAAACTATACCCATTACCTGGCCGTTCGCGGTCTGGGGGCTTGACATGGTTGGACCCCTTAAAGGGGGAACCCACAAGCAAAGGTACCTATTGGTCATGGTGGATAAATTCACCAAATGGATAGAGGCCAAGCCAGTTAAAACGGCAGAGTCCGAACCAGTGATAGACTTCATATCCGGGGTAGTACACCATTATGGTGTCCCCCACAGCATCATCACCGATAACGGCACGAACTTCACGGCCGACGAGGTTAAATAATGGTGCAAAAATATGGGCATTAAGCTCGATTACGCTTCAGTCTATCATCCTCAAACCAACGGTCAAGTGGAACGAGCAAATGGTCTAATAATGAGCGGCATTAAACCCAGACTAGTGCGGTCACTTACGAAATCTGACACACACTGGGTAGAGGAGCTCGACTCCGTACTCTGGGGGCTGCGGACAACGCCCAACCGTACTACCGGATTCACACCATTTTTTATGGTATACGGCGTAGAAGCAATTCTGCCCTGTGACATCATTCATGACTCACCTCGAGTGCGCATGTACAAAGAAAGAGAAGCCGAGCTGGATCGGCAGGACAGCTTAGACGCATTGGAGGAGGAACGCGATGTTGCCAAGGCTCGTTCCGCATTCTACCAGCAGAAGGCTCGAAGATATCAAAGCAGAGAAGTACGGGCCAAGACTTACAACGTCGGCGAACTAGTTCTACGCCTGCCGGACAAGAAAAAGGACAAGGTCAAGCCCAAATGGGAAGGCCCCTTCATTATCGATCAAGTCTTTACCGGCGGAGCGTACCATCTACGAAATGCGTTGGACAACCGACTCGAGCCGAACCCATGGAACGCAGCCCGCCTCCAAAGATTCTATGCCTAGCGCCGGACTAAGAGTTCGTCCCCTTCCCTCGTCCAAATTTTTACACTTTAGCTGTCTTTTGTTTCTCTTTCTTCTCTCACCCCTTTTACTAAAAAGCCCTTAAAGGCCTACTTGCGCATTGTTCGCACACACTTGATGTGCCATCCGCACTCATTATACCTAGGGGCTTCTTTACCAGAAGCTTAATTATAAGGGCTTCATGCCCAGCACATGTGTCAAGCTTCCACATGTACCTTTTATTCACCATTATATGCATCGATATGACTTAAGTTTTGGCCAAGCTGGGTTGTCTGGCTCCTGTGCTTACCCCTACATTCCCGATTGTTCGGCTAGGAGGTAAAGGGAGCACCTCTGCGATTGTTACTGCCTGGTCAGCCGGATGTGTACCTCAGACTGGGTGAAGCCGAAAGCTAGCGTTCTTAAGGGAATATTCGGTCGGTGACTTGAAAGATGATTTTTTACCTACTCATTTATCTGCCCCCAGATGTTTTTCTGCTCTTTTCACAGTCCGGACATGCACTTTAGGGCATGCCTCCCAGGGAAAGGAACCCTTAACGAAACTATTCTCCCTGGAAGATGTTTCTTACTAACCATGTAATATAACATAACTAGTTGGGCACTTGTCTGATAAAGCACTAATTCTCCCTGGTTGTTTCTTAACCGAGAAGGTATTTGGACACACTCCGGACTCTAGGGTCCCGAGGTTGAAGCGAAAAGGTCAGCAAAGACAAACGATCTACAATACGGCTAGAAGGCATTTTACATGTCATTTTAAAATACATTGTCAAATCGACTGACTGTATTCCTCCTCAATCCCGTCTGACAGGCTGTCTAATTTACAGTCCCATTGGGAAAATTTAGCGGCCAACTCTACTTGGCCGTATACTAAACTCACAGGGATCTCCTTCCCATCGGGCCCCACAGGTCCGACCTCGGCCATGTGGTTGGGATCCGCCTTCTTGTACCGCGTCTTCACCATGGCCCAGGCCTCCCTGGCACCTTGGCGGCAGGCCGAAATCTTCCATAAACGGAAGCGCTGCCGCACTCCCTGAAGCTTCTCCGCAAGCTCCCCAAGGCCCTCGGGTAGGGAGAGGGCTGGCCATAATGCCTAGACGACGCCGCCCATTGCCTGCCGAACTCGTTCGAGCAGCTGCAACAGCTTGGGAAGTTGATCACCCGTTGATACGGGCATCTCCTCCACAGGGCGACCTGTGAGTATACCTACAGACATATTTTGTCAATTGACTTCCTCGCCGAACTCTTCTTTTCAAAGGAGTTCGCTCAAGCACTTACTATAGATGCCGCGACGAAGCCGCTGATTCTCCTTAACGGAGCCAGACAGCTTGGCCCGAACACCTTTCAGCTCTTCTCCAAGCTGGGCGTGGGCATCCTGGAGCTTGTTCCTTTCCTGCTGCACCTTATTCAGCACCCGCTCGCCGGCCTTTAGCTGGCGTAGTAGTTCTTGCCTGTCCGGATCTTGTCCGGCAGCACCTGCAACGTCATTATTAGACTTGCGCGCACGCCGCACACCACTTATCTTTTTAAAATAATGTGTTACCAGGAGGGGTCTCTGTGTTTCCTCCTGCGGCAGCAAGTGCAGCCTCGAGTTGAGCCTTACACTCTTGCAGCTCCTGAGACAGTTGGGTGTTCTTCTCCGTAAGATCCTGCGTTTCAAATGATCCTTAAATCAGTTAATATAACTACTTTAAGTCTCGGGGGCTACTGGCATATACAACTATTAAATTCTCTTACCCGTATGTCTTTTACATACTGCTCTGTGGCTCTGGTCAAACCATCTTGAGCAGCACGGATGTGCGCGTCCCCCGCGTTAAAGGCATTCAACGCCTCAGGGGAGAAGCACACGTCACGTAAAACTGTCCGGCGGCGCCTGTGGTTCATGGCGCTCTCCACCTCAGACTTGGTGGCGGACAATCTGTCGCCATCCTCCGTTGGAGGAGTATCTGGCTCGCGCCTTGCGCTCGCCTCCCCCTCTAGACCAGGTGCTGGAGCTTGGCTGGGAGAGGCTGGATTGGCAACCTCTACGCCCGCAGTCCGGCGGGCGCCTTTTCTCCTACAAAAGTCATGAGCACTCAAACGCTTCCTAGGAACGTTGCTCTAAATAACAAACCGTGAGCTATGCCTTTGCGGCGGCGTTTCAATCCGCGCCGCGCTCCTCTTCCGCCTGCTGGGCCGGACTGACCCTTGTTTGTCAGCCGCCGCGGGCTCGGCTTCCCGCCTTGAAGGCGCCTCCTGCAAAACACCATTACGGCGGTCAGAAACGAGCAAGGAAGAAATAATGGTGTCAGGACTTCGGTCACAATCACCTAGGAAGCCGGATATAGGCCGGGGTAGTCAGCCGTAATGGCGACTAAAGCATTGTCCATGCTGAGTTGGTGGAACACCCCGTCAATCAGCTCCACCTTTATGTCCGGGTCCTCTTCGGAGGCCGGATCCTGGGATCTCTCTGGATCCTCGGGTTGCGGAGCTGGACTAAGCATGCCCTCCACAACCCGACGCAGCTCCTGCGTCGAAAGCATAATATAAGAAAATTAAACTTTGAAAGCATGGGTCGGGCACTCAAAGTGTTCGCTTACCCAACACCGAGGGTTATTCATGGAGAACCCGTTCAACGGGCTCGTCTGGAGGAAATCCTCCTTCTCCTCCTTGTACAGGCCGGACAGGATCTTCGCCAGGTCTTCGGCCGATCCCGGCCCTTTGCGGCCATGACGGGTGGCATCGTCCTCCCCGTTGAAATCCCACATGGGGTGGCCCCTGTATTGCAGCGGCTGCACCCCTCGCATAATACACGTTGCAATGACTCCAATCATGGTCAACTCGGAATGGGCCAGTAACCTTATCTGGCCCATCAAATAATGGACGCTCTTGTCTTCCTCCAGCTGGGGGCTCCGTGGGCGCCAGCTAAGGCGTTTCTTCATAGGAGCATTACTGAACTCTGGGAGGCCGATCCGAACAGGGTCCGTCAGCAGAGCGTCTTCTACGTAAAACCATTCTGAAGGCCAGTCTTCGGACGCCTTCTTAGGGGTTCCGGATGGATATCCGGTCCCGGCGATGCGCCATATTTTGGCACCGCCCACTTGATATATGAACCCCTCGTGAGAGCGGGGCACAAGGCAGAACAACCTCTTCCACAACGTGAAATGGGGCTCGACGCCCAGAAATAGCTCGCAAAGAGCTATGAAACCCGCGATATGCAGGATAGAGGCGGGCGTGAGGTGATGGAGCTGGAGTCCGTAGAACTCCAGGAGCCCGCGAAGGAATGGATGAATAGGAAATCCGAGCCCCCTTATTAGATAGGGGACGAAGCATACCCGCTCCCCTTTGTTGGGATTTGGGGTAGCCTCCGCTTGCTTCCCACCTTTGTAGGTGGCCAGCCCGGCTTGAACCGGAACCATGAAGGCCGGAGGGAGATATCCCTCCGCTTGGAGCGTCACCAGCTCGTTGTGCGGGACAGAACATCTCCTCCAATCTCCTGGCAGGGGGCTGGGAGCGCGAGAAGAGGAGCTGCGTCGACGGTCCATGATGGAATGGATTTTTGGTCAGAAGCGCTCCGATGAGTACTCGCGGTAGGAAGATGGTACGATTTAGATCTGGATTCTTGCCTCTCTTATAGGCAGGTTATTTGCACAGCTAGGGGGTAAAACATAAAAGATACCCTAGCTTTTCACATTCGTGCGCCGCGTGGTAGAAGGCCATTATTGGGCGTGGAAGCCAAGAAGCGCGACATTGATAAGGAAGCCGGACACTGTTCGGCAGGTACATGGAACTTAAAGGAGAACCCACCTTGCAACGCCGAAGACTACATACGTGCTGGACTTATCGTCATTGAAGCCTGGTTCGGGGGCTACTGAGGGAGTCCTGGACTAGGGGGTGTCCGGACAGCCGGAATATCATCGTGGGCCGGACTCCAAGACTATGAAGATACAAGATTGAAGACTTCGTCCCGTGTCCGGATGGGACTTTCCTTGGCGTGGAAGGCAAGCTTGGCGATACGGATATGTAGATCTCCTACCATTGTAACCGACTCTGTGTAACCCTAGCCCTCCCCGATGTCTATATAAACCGGAGGGTTTTAGTCCGTAGGACAACAATCATTACAACAATCATACCATAGGCTAGCTTCTAGGGTTTAGCCTCCTTGATCTCGTGGTAGATCCACTCTTGTACTACCCATATCGTCAATATCAATCAAGTAGGAGTAGGGTTTTACCTCCATCGAGAGGGCCCGAACCTGGGTAAAAACATCGTGTCCCTTGTCTCATGTTACCATCCGCCTAGACGCACAGTTCGGGACCCCCTACCCGAGATCCGCCGATTTTGACACCGACAGCGGGGCTTCGCCGGACTGAAAAGAAAGGCACGACTCAGATTGGTATGCGATGCCATGACAAGTCTGGACGCATGAGTGTGTTCGGATTTTATACTTACAAGTTCACCAGGGGCTCGGCCCTGGGATCCCACTCCGGGCTGCTATCGGCGGCACCGGTGGACTCCTCTTGAAGAGGAGTTTCCCCCCTCTTAGGTGAATCGTCTTCCAAGGAGTTGGAGGCCGCTCTCTTCTTTCTTCCCCTGCGGGGGATTCGTCCTCCTCCTCCTCGTCCTCTTTGGAGGAAGAATGGGCATTGGAGTCTTCGAATTTCGTGTCCGGGGCACCACGGCAACGGAGGCCTCCCCTGGTCTTCTTGGTCTCCTTTTCGGCCTTCTTCTTCGGCGCCTTATATGGCGCCGGGACCAGCATCTTCATCAGAA
Organism: Triticum timopheevii; assembly: GCA_963921465.1. Lineage (NCBI taxonomy): Eukaryota > Viridiplantae > Streptophyta > Magnoliopsida > Poales > Poaceae > Triticum > Triticum timopheevii. The sequence continues at coordinate 163,029,599 of OY997262.1, read as the reverse complement.
GTGGGCAGGCCGGTTCTTCTGGCAGAGGGGCTGGACAGTAGATCCGCCCTGCCTTCTTCGCCCAGCCCTAAATGATAGGAAACATGTTAAGTATTTTCCTGAGGATGTACGGATAAAACACATGAGTTTTTAAGCATTCAGTTGCTTACCGAACTTGCGGGACAGGACAGTTGGTACCCACGGTCCTCGACGGAGTCCGGCCACGGTTTGTCGGACTTGAAAAGCACCTTCCAGATGTCCTTGTGCGTAGAGACAAAGAGCTCTAGCAGGGTCTGGTGCTTGGCAGGGTCGAACTCCCATAGGTTGCAAGCTCGGTGTTGACATGGTAGAATCCGGTGAACCAACATCACTTGGACTACATTGACGAGCTTGATGCTCTTGTCTTCCATGTCTTGAACGCGCGTCTGGAGCTCTGATAGCTCGTCAAACGAAGCCCAGTTCAGGCCCTTCTTGGGCCAGGACGTAAGTCGCAGGGTGGCACCGGATCTGAACTCTGGAACGGCGGTCCACTCCTTGCCACGTGGCTCGGTGATGTAGAACCACTGCTGCTGCCACTCCTTGACGAAATCATTGAAAGTCCCTATCGGCCATGTAACATTGGGCATCTTGCTCACCATGGCGCCTCTGCATTGGGCATGCTCGCCGCTCACTACTTTGGGCTTTACATTAAAAACCTTCATCCATAAGCCAAAGTGCGGCGGGATGCGGAGAAACGCCTCGCACACGACTATGAATGTCAAGATGTTGAGGAAGGAATTTGGGGATAGATCATGGAAATCAATCCCGTAGTAGTACATGATGACGCGAACGAATGGGTGGAGTGGAAACCCTAGCCCGCGGACAAAATGAGGGAGAAATACTACCCTCTCATGGGGTTCTGGGGTGGGGACGATCTGTCCCGCCGTCGGAAGATGGTGGCTAATTCTCTTGCCAAGTACCTGGCCCCTCGAAGCTTTTTGATATCCTTCTCCCGGACGATAGAGGCCATCCACTTGCCTCCTGCTCCAGATCCGGACATCTTCGAGAAGCCTTTCTGGGCGGAGAAGAGAAACGCTTGGGCACTAGGGCTTGAGCGGAAAGGAATGGATGAGTAGAGAAGGACGTGGGTGAAAGGGAAGGTCCTTATCCCTTTATAAAGGCAGCAAAGATCCTGCGCCTCCCCACTTGCCCGCTAAAAATGCTTATTTCCCAAGCGCCACGATTGATGGTGCGGGTGGGTTACCCATAACCGTATTGAAGAGAATCCCGTGATAAGGGGACACGATCTCTGCTTCGACAAGACGTGTCAAGGAAACTGCCTCGCATTACATGCAGTAGCTGGTTGTGAAAAACGGTTCGAATAATGACCGGACCGTGGCATGATGTCATAAAAAGTTGTTGGCAGATTAGATTTGTGGAATATTGTACTCTCTACGGTGGTATGTGGAATTTGTTTTGCAGAGCCGGACACGATTCTCGTGTTCAAAATCTTCTGTGGAGTATTCGGAGAAGGAACCCGCCTTGCAATGCCGAAGAAAATTTGCGTGCTGGACTCATCGTCATTGAAGCCTGGTTCAGGGGCTACTAAGGGAGTCCTGGATTAAGGGGTCCTCGGACAGCCGGACTATATACTTTGGCCGGACTATTGGACTATGAAGATACAAGATTGAAGACTTCATCCGGTGTCCGGATGGGACACTCCTTTGCGCGGAAGGCAAGCTTGGATATTCGGATATGCAGATTTCCTTCTCTGTAACCGACTTTCTGTAACCCTTGCCCCTTCGGTGTCTATATAAACCAGAGGGTTTAGTCCGTAGGACAACAACAATCATAATCATAGGCTAGCTTCTAGGGTTTAGCCTCTACGATCTCGTGGTAGATCAACTCTTGTAATACTCATATCATCAAGATCAATGAAGCAGGAAGTAGGGTATTACCTCCATCGAGAGGGCCCGAACTAGGTAAAACATCGTCTCCCCTGCCTCCTGTTACCATTAGCCTTAGACGCACAGTTCGGGACCCCTACCCGAGATCCGCCAGTTTTGACACCGACACCCCTTGTGTCGAATCAATAAATTTGGGTTGAATACTCTACCCTCGAAAACTGTTGTGATCCCCTATACTTGTGGGTTATCAGTAGGGTTTAAGGTAAGCTTCGCACTAGCCTAATCTTCCATCTACTCATGCTTACAATCAGTGTGACGACTAGTGAAAATCATACGAGTAAGTATTGGGTAGTACTCCGAGTACTACGCCAATCACCCTAAAATAGCTCTGGACCAAAAAAAAGTTGTGACAATGTGTACAAACAAACAAAACTCGATTAGTGCTTCTTTCGGAAAAGAGTACTCCCTAGAAAAGTGCCAATATAAGATACTAGGTTTGATTAGAGGATTTGCTGTCGAGAGAAAGATCCATCCATAGAGAGCGCCACCCATCCCACCAGTGGTGGACGCCAATACTTAGATGGAGCATGGTTGGTGTCGGTAATTTTTACTTGGCACCTCGCACTCTGCATATATGCCGGTTCCATCCGTACATTTGTGTAGTTCAACCAAAATGCAGCTGAATAACCCTGTTTGCATAGATAATGAAAAAGTGCCACTACATTATAGTGGCACTAGTTGATGAAGCATACACTAATAAATAGAAGAAACTTCATTTTCTTAATGGGGAAATATTGCGATAGCTTCACAGTATGCCATGCTACGAGGGCGAGAAGGGCCCTGCGACGCCTCATATGGTATGCCTCAACTGGAAATTGACCCAATTCTCCCCGATACACCTTCTGCCAGTGATGAACATCAATGTACCGCGGTAGTACAAGGAGGTGCCTTGAGACATTCCAATCTCTATTTTTGTGCAGATCAACTAAAATTAAGCACCCCAGTTTGCAGAAACACTTAAACATTAACGATGGGACTAGTTGATGAAACATATACTAACGAAGAGAAGCACTTTCTTTATCTACATTGGAAATGAAATGATAGAGAGGACACTAGCTCTATTTTAGCTATATCATTACTTCATTTTATTAGTGGCACTAGGGTCGAGCAGGTGGCAAGCGAGGTGTACCGTGCGTTGCAAGGATGGAGGCCGGGAGTGCTTAGACTAGGATGCTTAAGCTAGATCTTTCAGTCCCTATCTTCCTCCCCTGATGTTTCTGTGGTAGCTTTTGGGTTCTATTCCAAACTTTGTCGAGCCGGGGCTGCGTCCCCTACCTGCCTAGCTTATGTGGCGAACTTGTCTCCTTACTAGGTCCATTCTAGTAGTAGTTGCATAACTACCCGTTTACACTGAGATGTTGTCGATAATGGTTCTCTATGGTTGGGTTTCTTTAATAAAATCGGAGGAAACCCCTTCTTTTGATATTAAAAAATCAATGGCACAAGCGATGCCAAAACAATGCCTCAAATTAATAGTGCCACTAGATTAAGGTGCAAAATAATAACATTATTGCTTTATCATGGCAGTGCCAAAACAGTAGCACAAGAGCTGAGTCAACATGCAGGATCCTTGGCAAACGGTCGGACCAAAAAGGAACATCCTCATGATGGGAACCATATCTGCAGTCAACGCCATCATAGAAGGGATGGCACCAGTTACCAACATGGATGATTCAATTCATGGGACCTTTTTGTGCAGTTCACCTAAAATGAAGCAACGTTTGCATCATGCAGTTAGCATGTACTTGGTCCCATGAGCTAGCATCTTCTTCTTCATTAGTTGCAATAAAATTGAGCAACATCAAGGTTGGTCATGAAGCTCGTGGAATGTTCAACTATAATTTGGATATCATTTTGTGCAGTTCAACTAAGATCAAGCGTGAAATGTATATCTCTGTTTGGACAAAAAGGTGGAAAGGAGGGTGACTAACAAGTGATGAAACATACATCAAATGAAAAGAAGCATGTTCCTTATCTGAATGGCTATCCTACAAGGACAGTAGCAATTTCTAAAGCAGCAACATTGCTATATATTAGTGTGGGCATTAGGATTAACTATGACAACCGTTAAATATGACATTACTTTAATGGTGCCATTGCTCCATTTTACCGGCAACATTACATTAACAGCTGCTAAAGAGTTGGTATTTGGGCACGGGAGAGTAGGCGGACTAGGGCAGTTGCATTTCTAACAAAAAGAAGCAACTTATCTGAATGGGAAATTTAGCAGGATATGAAAAATAGTGCCATTGATTCATATTACTAGAGGCATTACATTGAAAACAACATTGGTTTAATGTGTCCTTACTTTAACAGCGGGACTGCTACATTTTACCAGTGGCATTACATAAGAGGGGCTCGGGGCAACAAACATCCAAACTGGATATCTGGGTTGGTCCCATTTTTTGTTTGGTATAGCCACCTTATACTGTGTGAAGCTAGCAAATCTAGTGCTGGACATACTCTGTTGACTTGTCCCCGAGTCCCCACTTTCATTCCTTTTTCAACCAATAGATCAGTTTATATAAAGTTTGTACTGCATTTTCCTTTATTTCCCTATTAGACCAAGAGACCAGTTGGATAGCCAGTCTCTGCTACTTTTCACCCCCATTATTTCCTCTTTCGACCAAGTCCTAGATTCAGGTAACAAATCTTCCCCCAACCCCCACCCCTTTCGTTCTTGTTTGAACCAAGTAGTACTAGATTTGTCTGCATGAAGTAGTACTACTAGATTCGACTGCATGAAGTAGTTTTACCTCTTAACATTAAAAATTTAGGTGGCTTTCAAACAACCGATCGATCCTATCTACGAGGGGCCCTAGGAAATAGTAAAAGATACAAATGCAGTGACTTGAGGAGCTGGCACTACTGCAGGATGCTGCTAACGCGTCACTACAATCAGAGACCCTTCGACGAAACTGTGTGCGATGCAATACTCGCAAACGGTGGTGTAAAAACCCGTCAAACAAAGGACACAATTCAGATTTTAGTTGTGTGTGCGATGCAGGACATACAGTTCAGTTCAATTAACTGTTTGCGATGAGGAGGAACAAAAGAAATGGGCAGCCAGATGAAAGTGTGTGTGATATACAGCATACGGGTCACTCGGATGAACTGTTTGTGATTAGGCAACACAAAAGAAACGGTCAGCCAGATCAAGGTGTGTGCGATATATGGCATGCGGTATATATATATATATATATATATATATATATATATATATATATATATATATATATATATATATATATATATATATATATATATATATATATAGACACACACACACACACACTTATAAAGACATGGTTGCATAACCAAATTAAACATCCACTTACATAGGTGGCTACTACAACCATGGCATTTGCACACACCAAAGTAAACTATTACATGCATAATTACATAGGTGGCCACTACACACATGACATTTCCACACACCAAAGTAAACTATATATTACATGCATGATTAACTAGCATAAACGATCATCTTATCATCATCTACTTCTTGTGACGCTTGCTCTACTTGTGGCTCGCGTCGATTTGGGTAACGAGGCACTTCCTCATGTCAACGATCCGCCTACACATCTCGTAGCATGTGTACACGCTCTTTGCCATGAACCTGAGGTGAGGTTCATCCAATTGCCGCAACCAGGCCCTGTGCCAGGATACAAGACTTGTTCTCTGGGCATCCTGCTTCATCTTTTTGTAGTAGGGTTCAATGATGGCCGAGGCAAGTTCAACTAGGGAGTCCTTCTTCGTGCTGCCCTAGACCCTGTAGTGCTCACGGATTCGAACAAGGTTCTTGCAGGGCAACCCCGTAACATTGAGCGCTTTTACATCGTCGGTGGTTTCCACCATGGAGAACTTGTTGTCAGTGCTGTTGACAAACCTGTTGAAATGGTCGCAGGGCTCTGTGGCCATGTAGTAGTGGTAGATGAGGACATGAGGGCGCACACACAACTGGGTGACGACAACCTTCTGATCTATGCCGGGACGACCGGCGGTGTACTGGAGGTCGATGTTGACCACCTTGTACTTGTCTCGAGCAAGAAACTGCTCAACACTATTTATGTAGTCGTCCACCACGGCCGGTTCGATGGTGTACACCACCGAGAGATCCGCCCCCCTCGCGTGGGTCTCCACTCTATGCTCGCCGAACTCCATTGGAGCGCCACTAGACATCCCCTCTCTATGTGTCGTCATGGGTGTGCTTGTTGTGTTGTGGGGCGCAATGGAAATGTTGAAGAGACTAAGGTTATAATGGCCGCAGAAATTAAAGGGGAAGCCGGACGGCCAGGAATATCGGCAGGCCCTGATGGCAGTTCTAATTTGCAGCGCGTAACTCCATTGTGCCGCACGTAATTTCATCACGTGGCAACGCGCGTGGTGCAACAACATGCATATGGGTCCCTCGACGTGATCGTGCGCATGCCCAACCGCTGGAAGAGCACGTGCGGAGGGATGTGAGCAGAGCGCTCCGCGGTCTCCTCAATGGCGAGAAACCACATATATATGCATATAGCAGTTGAACACGCAAGGAAAAGCTGTCCACAAGCCGAGCACGCCGACGAACGCGAGCAGAGTGCGCTGCGGCGCCTAACGGCGAGCACAGTGTGCTGCGGCGACTAACGGCGAGCAGAGCTTGCCGAGGGACATGAGCAGAGACCGGCACAGTGATACCTGTCAAATAAGATGAACTGTGCGAGCGATGTCGGAGACATCAAGCATGAATCAGATTAGAGTTGCGTGTGCGATACGTGGCATACAGTTGATCCATCCAAGCTGTTTGTGATGGAATAAGTCGTGTGTGTTGCGGGCAAACGCTTGCTGGTATATTACCTTAAATCTAACCAAAAAAGTGTTAATGCATGTTACAAAAATTGTATAACTGGAAACTATGTTCTAATACGAATCCAATGATATAATCTTTGGCATCGTATTTTATTAGTTAAATCCTACTTATAGACCAGGACGGGTGTCGGTGTCAAAACCGGCGGATCTCGGGTAGGGGGTCCCGAACTGTGCGTCTAGGCGGATGGTAACAGGAGACAAGGGACACGATGTTTTTACCCAGGTTCGGGCCCTCTCGATGGAGGTAAAACCCTACTCCTGCTTGATTGATATTGATGATATCGGTAGTACAAGAGTGGATCTATCACGAGATCAAGGAGGCTAAACCCTAGAAGCTAGCCTATGGTATGATTGTTGTAATGGTTGTTGTCCTACGGACTAAAACCCTCCGGTTTATATAAGCACCGGAGAGGGCTAGGGTTACACAGAGTCGGTTACAATGGTAGGAGATCTACATATACGTATCGCCAAGCTTGCCTTCCACGCCAAGGAAAGTCCCATCCGGACACGGGACGAAGTCTTCAATCTTGTATCTTCATAGTCTTGGAGTCCGGCCGATGATGATAGTCCGGCTATCCGGACACCCCCTAGTCCAGGACTCCCTCAGTAGCCCCTGAACCAGGCTTCAATGACGATGAGTCCGGCGCGCATATTGTTCGGCATTGCAAGGCGGGTTCCTCCTCCGAATAACTCATAGAAGATTGTGAACACCAGGATAGTGTCCGGCTCTGCAAAATAAATCCCACATTCCACCGTAGAGAGAATAATATGTACACAAGTTCATTCTGCTGACGTATTTTGTGGCATGACGTCATACCACTACCAAGCCGTTACTCGAATCGTTTTTTATTATACCACCTCAGCGCGTTTAGCGAAGCGGTTTCCTTGGCACGTCTTGTCGAAGCAGAGATCGTGTTCCCCTTATTCCGGGATTCCCATCAATACGGACGTGGGTAACCCAACCGTGCCTGTTGCCACGCCCCCTCTATCGGAGGCGAGTCCCGAACGGTCACGGGGACGGCTCTTGGTATTCTCCCTCTTTATAATGGGACCAAGGCTCGTTTCTTTTCTTCAATCCTCAATCGAATCTACTCCTCGCCCCGAGTTCCAACACCCAGAGCCCCAGATTCGAGCGCTTCGGACCTTCAACAATGTCCGGCTTCGACCTACAAGGCCGGTGGATGCCCTCCTCCGTCACGGAAGAGGACGTGCTAAAGCTGCGAGAAGCCAAGTACCTGACCTACGAGATTTCGCATAGGTTGCCCACCAAAGGGCAGGTCATTCCCACCCCCAAGCCCGGCGAAAACGTCGTGTTTGTGTCGCACCTCCGTTGGGGTTTAGGCTTCCCGATGGATTCTTTTGTGAGAGGGTTCATGTTTTACTATGGGTTGGAATTCCATGACTTGGCTCCGGAGTCCATCCTCCATATCTCTTCATTCATTGTCGTCTGTGAAGCCTTCCTCCGCATTACCCCTCACTTCGGCTTGTGGCTTAAGACCTTCAACGTGGAGCCGAAGATGATCGAGGGGCGTCAAGCAGAGTGCGGCGGGGCGGTTGTAAGCAGAAGGGCTGACGCTCCATGGCCCGAGGGCTCTTTCTAGGAGGAGCTCGGCTTGTGGCAGCAGGAGTGGTTCTACATAACCGCTCCCAGGGGCAGCAGGCAGAAGCCGCCGCCCATCTTCTGCTCGGGCCCTCCACCGCGGCTGATGTCATGGGTCAGCCAAGGGCTCAACTGGGGGCCATCAAAGGACATACCCCTATTGCAGGGCCGGATTCGAGACCTCCAGGAGAGGGAGATCAATCTGGTCGTAGTGATGCAGGTTATGCTGATTCGGCGCCTCCTGCCCTGCAAGCGCCGCCCCCTCCGTCTGTGGGAGTTCAATCCCGAGGGGCCGCGAGCTCTCCAACACTTCACGGGTACGACACCCGTGGAGATGTATAAATTGTTCTTCGGGTCACAAGAGATGTGTCCGGAATTGACCGAGGATTCCGGCCTAAGCTGCAATCGCCCGGATACTCAGGTAAGTGGCCCTGCGTCTAAACACACCGTTTGTTTACGCCTTCTTGACTTTGCCTTTTAACCCATCGTATCTTGAATAGGAGTGGATAGCGCAAGCGAAACTGATACGGTGTTCGGCCCCCCTCCCGGAGACCGTGCTGGATCCCGTGCTAGTCAGGATGCTGAAGGTTGCGCCTTTAGAGGAAGGCGAAGGGGCGAACAGGGACACCACCGCCTCTACCAAGGAGGCTTTGGTGGAAGGGGGAATCGAGAATCCCTCCTTCCAAGGGGAGAAGAGGACCGCCTCCGAAAACCCGGAGGCCAAGGCCTCGAAGCGGGGGAAGAGATCTTCACCAGAGGGTCCTGCGTCCGGGGAGGCCCCGGCCGCACTATCTCCCCTAAGGAATCAGCCCTCCAACGAGCCGTAAGTGGAAAAAAGGGGGTTCTATAATAAGAGACATCCCTATGTTTGCTTCTGAGGATAACCGAAGTTTTTACCTTGTAGTTCGGATCTTCGTCCTTCTCAGATGAGATCGTCTTCGGGGGACCTTTGTCCGGAGATGGTGGAGAGCAAGACGCCTCCATCCGCCACACCATCAGGCGGGGCGGACGAACCTGAGGTGTCATCGCGGAGGGTATGCCCGAGTCCGGCGGGGCCAGAGAGTTCGGCACCGGCTGGTGTGCGGCCGGGAGAGCTGAAGGATCTGCTTGAGAGGGCGTCTATCTCAGAAGGTCACCGTACATTGATGAGTATGGTGATTGGAAGAATTTCTTCCGCCGAAGGCGGGTTGCATGATGCCGTCAGGAGCTTGCTGGCAGGGTTTGAGGTACGTAAAAATGACATACCTTTTGACAGTTTTGCACATAAAGTGCGCCCTGTATAGATAGTAGCCCCTGGGACTCGGTAGGTTGTCGAGAGCGACAGAGTGCCGAGGATCAAAATCGCAGGTATTGATTTTCGCCTTTCCTATGCAGGTGGTGGATAGTCCGGTGGCCAGCCGGACTGATGGGGTTGCCGAACTAAAGCGGCAACTCGACGTTGCGGATGCGGACATCGCGCTTGTCAATAAGCGACTTGACGAGTCACAAGGTAGGTTTTTTCTCCATGGTCACCTAGTAAGGGAGCCGAGGCCCATTCCTTACAACATGTGTGCTTTAATGCAGATGGTGCCGCTGCTATGGAGAGTCTTCGGGTAGAACTTGCTCGAGCCAAGGAGCAGGCCAGAAGGAGTGATGCGGCTGCCTCAAGGGCGGCCGAAGAGCTAGAAGCCGAAAGGGCTGCTCACTGCCGAAGCAGGGAGGAGATGGCCGAAATGGCCGTGAAGTTGAAAGATTCTACAGACCGCAATGAGGTTCTTGAAAAAGAACGCCTAGCGGAGCAAGAAGGCCTGAGGAAGGCCACCGCCCAAGCCAAGGATGCCCGTTCTGCAATGAGGGCTATAAAGGAGGAGCTGCGCCAGGCCGGAGATATTGTGGCTGGCAAGCCTTTTTTGCTGCGCAGGAGGTTTACAGATCCGAAGTACACTCAGCTTGGCCAGCTATGGGGTCTGGAGGATCCTTATATGGACTTAGCGGCGAGTGCGGCAGATGCTGTTGTGCACTTCCGAAGTCAAAAGGATCACAAGACGGAAGAGCTTTTTTGGTCTCAATTCCATAGTCCGGAGCGTTCACTTCCGCTGACTGATCGGTTGGCCGAGTGGGCTGAGCTGAATAGACTGTCCGGACTTTCCATGACGGATATCGTGGCTCATGTCTGACCGGATAGGCCCAAGCCGAATAGTTATTTTGGCTTATTGCAGCAATTCCTTGGGGCGGTGCCGCATATCAAGGCGATGAAGCGGTCGGCCTGTATAGAGGGTGCCCGGATGGCCCTCGCCCGTGTGAAGACATACTGGACGGAGATGGATGCCACCGCTGTTGCGACCCAGGGTTCGGACGAGAGCCGGTTACCCGCCGAGCACTATTTTGGGGAAGTTCTGCGTGGTGCTCGTGTAATAGAGTCGCAGTGCTCAAAAAATGTCATGTTCAAATGAACTTTATGGTTTGTAAAACGATGTTTATAATATAAGCGCTTTTTGTACTTGTGCGTTCAAGTATTGAAATATCTCCTGTGCGGCCGTTTAATGTATACTTGTGTATAACCTGAAAGATAGCAGTCTTCGGCTTCAGCCCCCAAGCACATGGTGTGGGGGTGTTTGCGAAATAGCGCATTTTCACACTTAATCCAACGTCTTGGTCCTGTGAAGGAGGTGATAGCGTAGCAAATGAGGCAACCGGACTATAATGCTTTATCATTTTCACTTAGCCATAGGAGTTCGAAGGTGGGGCTACGATATAGCCCCTAGGGGCACCGCGCTCTCCGAATTCGGGGCGCGTATGTGCCTGACCGTGAAGCGGTCCTTCGTCAAAGCGGAGGAATTCTAAACATTTCAGAGGTTGATCGAGTGGTTGACCAGTCTCTCGCTACATCATGACAGTCAGTTTTCGGCTTTCTCTACTGAGGTGCTCACCCGGACGAACCGGGGCACAATCATAGTAGTTCTCCTAGTGCCGCGTTAGCCGATGATACGAAACGTAAGGCAGCAAAACACAGGAGCCGGGCAAACCCAACATTTGACCAAAGACATGATTCGGAGCTGATGCATATAAGGCCTAACTCGAGACGCCGAACACTCCCTGAGGTGTTCGGTCTTTTTGATAGCGGGCAGAACAATGCCCTAAGCCCCTAGTGTCCAGGTATAGGCGAGAATTTTTGGCGCGGCCGATGCCAAAACGCCAGCCTCCTCGTTGGTTATGGTGAAAAACCGTGGGATATGAATCAACAAAAGACAGTAAGAAAGGTTTACGCAGGGGCTTAATCTGAAAAGAATCCTTGCGACGGGCCCCTGCTGCACGTCTGCGCCTGTGTCTCCGTTGTGCCGTATCCTGGACGGGTGTGCACGTTGTTCATCTGTAAAAAGAGAGGAACTTGTCTTGAAAGTAAATCGTGCAAAAAATGTATTAAAAATCGGAATATGAATGAATGAATAAAGCTGAGCTTTTATTGGCTCCTTATTGCTCATACGCACAGCCCCTTGTAAAGGGGTGTGCGGCTAGGGAGCCCCTAGCTTTATGCCGGACTCGTCTAGGCGTGTCCGGGGTCTTGAGCGACCTTTTAGTGAGATGATGCCGCGTGGACCGGGCATTTTAAGTGTAAGAGACGCGTAGTGTGGTATTGCGTTAAAGCGGACAAAAGCTTCACGCCCCAATAGTGCTTGATGGCTACTTTTGAATGGGGCGACATGAAAGATTAGCTTTTCGCGTCGGAAGTTGTCGGGTGACCCGAACACAACTTCTAGTAGTAAGGAGCCCTTGCACTTGGCGTAAGGGCCTGGCGTCACTCCTTTGAAGGAAGTGCGGCTGTGGCAAATTTTAGTACGGTCTATCCCCAACTTGCGGATTGTGTCCGGATATAGCAGGTTTAAATCACTGCCGCCATCCATTAGGACTTGTGTAAATTGTAGTCCATCGATTATAGGATCCAATATTAGAGCAGTCGATCCTGCGTTTCGAATACTTCTGGAATAGTCTAGGTGGTCGAAAGTAATTGGTTTTGACATCCAATCTCGAGGTTCCGCTGGGGTGGACCGTGCGACACCTACTTTGGCGGGTGCTGCACTGTTGTTCCGTATTATCACATGAAGTGAGTTTACTGTTTTGACTTCTTGTGGGAAAGTCTTTTGTTTTCCGGCTCTGCTGGTGGGGTTTGTCATCATCCTCGCTTGGCGCGTCGAGCCCCTTGTGTTCGGCGTTGAGTCGGCCGGACTGTTTGAAAACCCAACAATCTCTGTGGGTGTGGTTTGCAGGATTCCCGGAAGTATTGTGGATTTGACATATCCGATCCAAAATTTTGTTGAGGTTGGATAGCTCGTCACGGTTGTCCTTAAGAGGCAGTGTTTTATTGTTCGGCCGCGAGCTTTTGAATCCGGCGTTGACCACCGTGTTCTTTGGGCTTTTTTCTTTATTTCGGCGCTGGTCCTTTCTGTGCCGTGATTTTCCGTTTCCATCTCTGATCTCGGATGTACTTGGGTCGCTGGTGCTGCATCTTGCTAGCCAGCTGTCTTCCCCCACGCAAAAGCGGGTCATGAGGCTTGTTAGCGCAGCCATTGTTCTCGGCTTCTCTTGGCTGAGGTGTCTGGCGAGCCATTCGTCTCGGAAATTATGTTTAAAAGCTGCTAAGGCTTCGGCGTCCGGACAGTCGACTATTTGGTTCTTTTTGGTAAGGAACCTGTTTCAGAATTTGCGCGCTGACTCTCCGGGCTGTTGAGTTATGTGACTTAAATCGTCTGCATCGGGAGGGCGGACATAAGTCCCCTGAAAATTTGCTCTAAACGCGTCCTCGAGCTCTTCCCAACTTCCAATGGTATTTTCTGGGAGGCTTTTGAGCCAATACCAAGCTGGCCCTTTGAGATTGAGGGGTAGGTATTTTATGGCGTGGAGATCATCTCCTCTAGCCATGTGTATGTGCAGGATGTAATCCTCAATCTAGACTCCGGGGTCTGTTGTTCCGTCGTATGCCTCTATGTTTACGGGCTTGAACCCCGCTGGGAATTCATGATCCAGCACCCCATCAGTGAAACATAGTGGGTGTGCGGCGCCCCTGTATTCAGGTGTGCCGTTATCTTCGAACACTCGGCGTGTTGTGTTCCTTCCTGGGGCCCTCTTCTTTGGCCCGTAAATGGACCTGACCGGGCCATCCGTTTTGCGAGGGTCTTTATGCGTGTCATGTGCCGGCTTATGTGCGGCGCCGCTTTCCGCTCTTGGCCTATCATCTGGTCGCCTATCCGGCCAGGCGGCCTCCTTGCTTTTTGATTGTGGGGGCTCTACGGCCTCCTCGTCGAATTCTGGCAGCAGCTTGCACTTCGGGTAGCTCTTTGTTTGGTGGCTATTGCCATATTTGTCCGCAGTCTTGAGTACTTTGCTCCACCTCATTCTGAGTATGTCTTCCGCTGTTTTGAGCTTCCGTTTCTCCTTCTTCAAACTTCTTGCAGTGGCGACAAGCCTTTTTCGAAGGTTCTTGTGCTCCGGTGGTGTGTCCGGCGTGAGATCGTCTGGACTGTTGTTTTCACCGGGGATGGATTGATTATCCGATTCATCCTGCTTGGATGGTTGCTTGGTTGCATGTTCGTCGCCCACTGGTTTGCCCTGCTCTATGGCTGGGTCATTATGGGTGCTGTTGTTATCGAGGCGGGACTTGGGGCGGCGCTTGCGTCGCCGTTTTGGTTGTTTTTCGGGGGAATTATCCTTCACCGTGTCCCGTTGCTCCTCGTTATTGCTCCCTTTTGGGGTGTCCACCATATATATATCATGAGTTGAGGTGGGCTTCTAGTGCTCGTTAGGCGCTGGTTCTTGATCGTCTCCAGCATCGTCGTCCATACCGCCGATGTCTTCGGAGTCGTAGTCTAGCATGTCGGTTAGATCGTCGACAGTGGCTACAAAGTGGGTGGTGGGTGGGCTTTGAATTTCTTCATTGTCCGCGTCCCAACCGTCCTGACCGCAGTCCGGCCAGGGCTCTCCTGATAACGAGAGATACTTTAGCGAATTCAGGATGTCGCCAAAGGGTGAGTGCTGAAAGATGTCCGTAGCGGTGAACTCCATGATCGGCGCCCAATCGGATTCGATTGGCAGGGGCGCTGGAGGTTCGGAGTCCGGCAAGGAGTCCGGCACCTCGGAGTCACAAGCTTTGCAAGGGACAAGGTCAGTATTCGGCTCCATCTCCGTAGAAGTTGCAGCCCCCGAGGCGGTGTCCAGCCACCTGTCCTCGATCTGCGCGGTCGGCCCCGAACTACGGGTCAGAGCGGATTCGTGTGCGGCCTCCAAGGTACTGTCCGGCGGCAGAGCTAGATCATGCCCATCGTGACAGTGCGGCACGCTCGGCTGTGGCTCGAATCCATCGAAGATCAAGTCTCCGCGGATGTCAGCCGTGAAGTTTAGGCTTCCAAATCTGACCTGATGGCCAGGGGTATAGCTTTCGATCTGCTCCAGATGGCCAAGTGAATTGGCCCGCAGTGCAAAGCCGCCGAACATGAAGATCTGTCCGGGGAGAAAATTCTCACCCTGGACTGCGTTGTTGTTGATTGAAGAAGCCATCAAGCCTATCGGTGACGACACAGAGGAACTCTCAATGAAAGCACCAATATCGGTGTCAAAACCGGCGGATCTCGGGTAGGGGGTCCCGAACTGTGCGTCTAGGCGGATGGTAACAGGAGACAAGGGACACGATGTTTTTACCCAGGTTCGGGCCCTCTCGATGGAGGTAAAACCCTACTCCTACTTGATTGATATTGATGATATGGGTAGTACAAGAGTGGATCTACCACGAGATCAAGGAGGCTAAACCCTAGAAGCTAGCCTATGGTATGATTGTTGTAATGGTTGTTGTCCTACGGACTAAAACCCTCCGGTTTATATAAGCACCGGAGAGGGCTAGGGTTACGCAGAGTCGGTTACAATGGTAGGAGATCTACATATCCGTATCGCCAAGCTTGCCTTCCACGCTAAGGAAAGTCCCATCCGGACACGGGACGAAGTCTTCAATCTTGTATCTTCATAGTCTTGGAGTCCGGCCGATGATGATAGTCCGGCTATCCGGACACCCCCTAGTCCAGGACTCCCTCAACGGGGATATAGTAGGTAATTAAATCACAAACATTTTTTTGTATTAACCGTATGTGTTCATGTCCTTTCGTCCTCCTCTCGCACGTCTTGTCACCCCGCTGTCGCAAATGGCTTACAGCGCAAGCTTGCGTAGCGCGCGAGGGCGTTCTTTTGGCCAAACGGTGGCTCGAAGTGGCGCCCATGGATCGTCGGTGAGTCCGTTCCCGTGCAACCTCACAGGTTCCCGCGCAAGCTTCCCACCCGACTCGGTGAAATCCCCCAAAATCCCAATGCTTACCGGCCTGCTATATAAACCCTCACGGCCGGCGAGTCCTGAGTCACATTTTCCCCTTCCTCCCTATTGTTTAACTCGTCTGCTTCTCCCACAATCGCCAATGGCACCGGTCCGCCATCGTGGCTCAGCCACTCCACCGTCATCAGAGGACAGCTCCAGCTGGGAGGCTACACCGTGGCGGTGGCTCAGTCCCCGGCGTAGTTTAGTACGCGTGGCATCGCTATTGGGTGTGCGCGGAACACCGACCACATGCTCCGCTGCCGGTGCTCGTGGGCAGCTGTTGCCAGCCGTCATTGCCGCCCCACAACCGTCGAAAGCCAGGGCCATCGCTCGCTTCGCCGCCGCGGCCTGAAGGTGGGAGGTGGCCGTCGTGGCCGCCACCCCACTGCTGGCCATCACCCGCTCCGCAATCGCGGCCCGAAGGCGGGAGGTGGCCATCGTGGCCGCCACCCCATCGTCGGCCGCCATGGCCGCCAGCCCACCGTCGATTGTCGGGATCATCACCCACTCCGCCACCGCCGCCCGAAGGAGGGAGGTGGAGGTGGAGGCCCGCACGTGCGTCAGCGACCTTGCGCGCTACATCGAGTTCCTGCGGGAGGAGGAGGAGCGCCTCATCGAGCATGCAAAGAGCCTTACAGCCGCCATGGCCGCAGCACACGCCGATGTAGAGGCGAGGAATCAGGAGATCTATGAGCAGTTCAGCCACTTCGAGAGGGCTAGTCTGGAGCGGTAGTGGGCGTTCGAGCTGGCGAGCGTCACTGAACGTGCAGCAGCGGCAGACACTGTATTGCATTTGTCCAGCTCGTCGGTAGGCTCCTCCTCCCCTACCTCTCACTAAGCACGCTCGGTAGAGAGGCTACCGGAAGTAGCATAAAGCCCCTCCGTAGTAGTAGTTAGTATTTAGGGGCTATTTTGTTCAGTTCATCTGACTATAGATGTGGTGGAACTGTACAACGTACTTAAAATTAGCTAGTATATATAGTTGAACTAGCTATTTCAGTACATGGTTGGCAACAATTGGGGAAAAGTTTGGTCGGTTCAGCTGTCGAGTTGAACTGTTTGTATAAATTAAGAACGACTGCTTAATCTATGAATGAAATCTATGCTTAATTACTGAATTTTAGTTACAAAAATTAGATGGTGCTAGTGATTTTTAGCTGCATATTTTGACAAATCATAGTGTTACAAGGATTGACAAATGGCAATGTTACTAGATCAACAAAAGTCAATCTTTCCAGTTTGAAAAATGTCAACAAACCCAATATGACAGATGCAAATCTTACCAAATTGTTTGTATGTGGTTGCACACAGTTCATCCAAAACAACCGTCTGCATTGAAGGGATGCACAAATCCCGCGCTGCGAATTTTCCCTCAACTTAAGGGGGAAGACCATAGCTCTCACATTGCATACGGGTGTTCTATCTAAAATGTTTGCGATCAAGAGCTGCAGAAATCCTGCTCGGCACATTTTCTCTTGGCTTCCTGGGGAAGCTGTCGGTTTGTATACGGGTGTTCTAACCAAAACGTTTGCGATCAAGAGCTGCACAAATCCTGCTAGGCACATTTTCCCTTGGCTTCTTGGGGAAGTTGTCGGTTTTGCATACGGGTGTTCTAACTAAAACGTTCACAGTGAGTGTTTTATATTTAGAAACCATATTAAACTGTGGCTTGGGCGCCATTAATGGAGAGGATGCGAGTAGGGTGGGCGGCCATGGAAGTCAAAGGGCTCGCTTCTCGGTGAGCCTGCACGGCGTACAGCTCGTACGCTTCTCAGTGAGCCTCAGCATTGGAGTACAGCTCGCACGCCTCCCGTTTAGTCAAGCACTCAAGCACCTGTCCACACTATACCTCCTAGCCATTAAAAGAGTGAGGCGTGGCATCACGTGAATGGTTAACAGAACGCACACAATTTAAATTATACAAAACGTTTGAGATGTTATAGTGGCATCTATTTGTTTCAAAATGCCTTTGTTGACTGTTATTCGAGTGCGCCTTCTCTCAAAATGGACACGAAAAATACCACAACATGTCGGGTGCCATTCCATTATAGCATTGCCAAGTTTCATGAATTTCAGATGAGTTTTGAATTTATTAGAATTAAAAAACAAAGTATCTCAACGTTTTGCCGGCAATCAATAATGCGCTAGTGTTTGAAATTCATAACCATTTTTTGCATGGGACCTAAGCATGCACCCAAGGACACAAATTTGATTTTTCAACCAATTTATATGCACTGGACCATGTGCATGTAGTTCAAATTTGAATTATACACATAAAATGCCTAGAAAACCCAGTTAATGTATAAAAATGTCCAAACGAACGACGAAAAATTCCAAAATTAAACACAACATTCTTGTTATTCTACGTTAACATTAGAAATTTTTTGAAAGCAATAAGAGGCAACGGATATCGTTTTGTTCTCAAAGGTGTCACGTTCCCTACCGAAACCATCACGCTTGTTGTGAGAAGCTTATACCCAAACCTGCCCCAAATGGGCCAAAAAATTACCACAGCATGTTGATGCCGCTCCATGATAGCATGCCAAGTTTCATGAATTTAAGACGAGTTTTGAATTTACTAGAATTTAAAACCAGGTATCTCAATGTTTGCGGCCGAGTGACGGTGGCAGGGTGTTTGACATTCATTCTCATTTCTTTCATGGGACCTAAGCATGTAACCAAGGACACAAATTTGATTTTTCAACCAATTTATATGCACTAGAGCATGTGCATGTAGTTCAAATTTCAATTATGCACATGAAATGCCTAGAAAACCCAGTTAATGTATAAAAATGTCCAAATGAACCACAAAAAATTCCAAAATTAAACACAACACTCATGTTGTTCTATGTTGACATTAGAAAAATTTAAAAGCAATAAGAGGCAACGGATATCGTTTCGTCCCCAAGGTGGCACGTTCCCTACCGAAGCCATCACGCTTGTTGTGAGAAGCTCTGGTTTGTGAGAAGCTTATACCCAAACCTGCCCCAAATGGAATAAAAATTTTACCACGGCATGTTGATGCCGCTCCATGATAGCATGCCAAGTTTAGTGACTTCCAGATGAGTTTTGGATTTACTAGAATTTAAAAATCATGTATCTCAACATTTGCGGCCGAGTGACGGTGGCAGGGTGTTTGACATTCATTCCCATTTCTTGCATGGGACCTAAGCATGCAACCAAGGACACATATTTGTTTTTTCAACCAATATATATGCACTGAAGCATGTGCATGTAGTTCAAATTTGAATTATGCACATAAAATGCCTAGAGAACCCAGTTAATGTATAAAAATGTCCAAACGAACCCCAAAAAATCCAAAATTAAACACAACACTCCTGTTGTTCTATGTTGACACTATAAAATTTTTGAAAGCAATAAGAGGCAACGGATATCGTTTCGTCCCCAAAGGCACGTTCCCTACCGAAACCATCATGCTTGTTGTGAGAAGCTCTGGTCTTTCAGAAGCTTATACCCAAACCTGCCCCAAATGGGACAATTTTTTTACCACGGAATGTTGATGCCGCTCAATGATAGAATACCAAGTTTCATGAATTTGAGAGGAGTTTTGGATTTACTAGAATTTAAAAACCATGTATCTCAATGTTTGCGGCCGAGTGACAGTGGCAGGATGTTTGACATTCATTCTCATTTCTTGCATGGCACCTAAGCATGCAACCAAGGACACATATTTGATTTTTCAACCTGTTTATATGCACTGGAGTATGTGGATGTAGTTCAAATTTGAATTATGCACCTGAAATGCCTACAAAACCAAGTTAATGTATAAAAAGTCCAAACGAACCCTGAATAATTCCATTTTTTTGACGACACACCTATAGTTGCATGTCCACTGCGGATAAAAGTTCTAGCAATTCAAACACCATCCTTTGCAGCTGTGACCCCACTATGTAATTCAAATCAAGATGAAAAATCAAGTAGATCGCACATAGTTTATTATCACCAACCGTGTGAGATGCAGCAAAAAATATCTTGGAGCACCGTCGGAGTGTCAAGCACACTAGCCCGCTCCTCAAATATCATTTCACTGTTCAATCGTCGCGGGTGAAAGATGGGGACGTGGATCCGCGTTGTGAGGGCAACTTCGGCGGCCACACCAGCAAGAGCGCGGCCGCAGCCGCCAGGCGCGTTCTCACAAGCTTCGTGAGGGCGACCGCAATCTACGTCGGGCTCGCCAAGGCAGCCCAAATGGCCGCTATTGCTTCTCAGGCGGCGGCAGCAGCATCTGCCTCGGGGATAGCAACTGGTGAGAGCGGCACAGCAGCTGTCCGTTCTGCAGCGGCGGCCTTAGCCCTAATGGAGGCTGTCATGACCATGTTGAGGCCGTCCATGCCCAGCTTGTGGCGGTCACCGCACAAATCGAATGAAACTTCTCTGACAACAGTCGGCAACCCACAGCCGAAGAGTTGGCAATCGCCAAGAGAGTTCGAGCAGCCGTCCATTCCTACGCGGCATACCTTGCCACGACGGAGCCTGCCAAAGCCCAGATCGCGGCCGCCCATGCCCAGCTCGTGGCGGCCTATTCCAAAGATATGGTGGACGCGGATGGCGAGATGCTTGCCGAGTATAGTGCGATTGATGCCATGGAGGCCCTTCCCCAGGAGACCGTCGGGCGCGAGTTGTACATGTAGGCGGTGGCGGAGATCGACGAGCACCAGCCGTAGTAGTACTCTTTGTTTTGTTTAATTAAGAGAGTCGGTCTTTAATTTGTTAGAGTAATGTTTAGGTCAGCTAGCTGTGTTTAATTGCTGAACTTGCTCGATTAAGAAGTGTGGGTGTATTGTAGTCTCCTTTGTGTACCCAAATTATGCAATGACGTGTATCACCACTGTAACCAGGGAAATTTGAACCAAAAATTTTGACGTTCAAACTCATCACACACAGGTTAAGCTATCTGAATCGTTTGTGATGTTCACATATCGTACATAGTTCTGAATAAGGGACCGTGTCTGATGACACTTTGCGCGCCAGTTTTTTCGCTGAAGCAATTCCAAATTTTTGGCTTCCGTGAAAATATCTACCTCCCCGCCCCCTCCCCCTTACCAAAAGCCACATTTCCCCTGTTTCCGTCTTCCTTTCCAAGTTGAAACCTTCACTCCTTGCTTGCAGCGCCGCCTCCTCGCCAGCGACTCTCCTTCACGCTGCTCGGCCTCGCCTATCCAGGCAGGATATCCACACCCGACCCCCATGCTCCTCCTCCATCCACAACCCACATGCCCGACCGCCAGCGCGCACCTTCCACCCAAATCACCAACCCCTCCACCAAATAAGCGCCGCCCTAAGCCATGGTGCGCGCAGTATAGCTAGGATCTCAAGGAGCATTTGGCAGCGGATGTAACATCCCAAAAATTTTCCAAATTTTGGAATGTTAATAATAAGTTATGATTGAGTGAGTTGTTGTGATTGTAAAGTAAAAAAAACGTTTTGAGACTTGTTAAAAAATTAAATTGGATTTCTTTGCTTCTGACTCCTATGAAATATTCTGAACCACCTTCATATTTATGGAGTGAGAATAAAATGACTTTCTCAAAAATAAATGGTGGATGAATATTTTGTAAAGGAGTTATTTGAAATTTGGAGTTCCATTTGAAATTGAGTCTTATTTGGAGTTTTAATGCCATTTAAATATTTCCAAGGTATCCAAATAAAATTTAATGAGAGGAGATAATGTGACTTCTCCAAAAATATATTTGGAAATATTTAATACGGTACAATTATCCTTTTGTTAATTTACAAATGTCTAAATTAAATTTTTTTTAGTAAATCAATTATGTACATAAAGCATTAATAGTAGTTTATGCACATAATTTATTTTATTATTTTCTCAAAACTAATTTTCGTGGACTCTAAATAATATTGACACTAATGTAAACATTTTTATTATTTGTTTTAAGTAAACATTTTATGCATGTACTTATATATGTAATTATAATTCAATCCTAATTCCTAAACTCTAACTTTGACCCAGTCCATTTCTCTCTCTCTAAATCTTGCACAGGAGCGAGGCAACAACACAGCACAACACATCTTGTGTTTTTTTTTTTTTTGCCTTTTCCCTTTGGGCCAATTTTTCCCAGGAAGGCCCATCCCAGCCTAAACAGCATCGACACGGCCCAGGGAGGCAGCGAAACTGTCGTTTCCTATGTCAAGTTGCTGCCATTTCGCACTGGCGGGGCTTCAACTGCGCCGGCCCAAGTAGAGAGCAAACCGAAATCGAAACCGCACTGAGGCTAAAAAATACATATGCTGTTGCCGGGATTCAAACACATGACACACATCTATACATGACGAGTTCCTACCAAGTGAGCTAGCAGGTGTAGCTGATTAAAGAGTAGCATCAGTCCTAAAGAACCAAACATTCTGCACAGATCCGAATCAGTTTAGAAATTTCGGAAGCAATTGTTTTTTCAAAAAATGGAATATTCTGTGAAACACAAACACTTTCCAAAAATTGTGAACAAAATTTTGAAAACTATAAACTTTTATCAAAACAAGAACTTTTTTTCAAAATCTTGAACAATATTTTTGAAACGAGAACATCTTTTCAAATTTCAAAACAAAATTCAGAAACGTGAACATATTTTTACATTCCTGAACAAAATTGCAAACACGATTTTATAGAAATTTATGAACAATTTTTTAACTGGAACATTTTTTGAAACTCCTGAAAAAATGAAAACATGAAAAAAAAAATTTGAGAACAATTTTTGAAAACTGGAACATTTTTTTAATTTTTTAGAAAAGTTGAACAAAAAAATTCCAAAGGATTTTTGTAAAACAAGAACATTTTCTGAAATGCCCGAACGATTTTTGAAAAATGCGAACATTTTTTGAATTTATGAAAAAAACACGAACATTTTTGGGAATTTTAAACGTTTTGAAACGAACAAATTTTGAATTTTCAGAACACTTTTCAAAAGAAACGAGAAAACGGACAGAAAACAGAAAATGAAAAAGAAAGAACAAAAAGAAACAGAAAAACAGAAGAAAAAAATAAAAAAGAAAAACGAAAAATGGAAAAACCAAAGAAGAAACAGGAAAACAGGTTAAAAAGGAAAAAACGGTTCAGGTAACCTTATAATGGGCTGGCTAGCTCTTTTATAATGGGCCGGCCCGTTGAAAGCGATCCTGGGGTATGCCTGTGCGTCCTGTCGACAATTTGACGCAGTGAGCGGCGCATAGGATTTTCCGTCTCCTACCTACAGCACGCACGCACATACATGTGCAGTAAGAAAACCTTCATGGCTGCCATTAGTTTCTTCCCTTTACTCATCAATTCCCCTCACCGTTTCATTGTGCCATCAACACGAGTTATGTTACCCACTTAACCGCGAACCCATTCTGCTACTAATTAATTGTCCGTTTCATCTCTTCAATTCCCCACAAGAAACGGATGAAATAAAATGGCAAATGTTGAGATTCGTCACCCAGCCTTCCTTTCCTCTATAAAAGGAACCCAGAGATGCTCCTCGCAGACCTCACCCCCATCCCCCCAAAAAACCCTTTCTGCCTTGCCCTCCTCCTTGGGCAATTGCTTGCCGGAGTTCGCTCTCAGCTGACCGCTTCCGGCGAAGCTAGTACGGCCTCTGGTGAGCCACTCGTCCCTCAACTTATTCCTTTGTATGTCTTGCTCGTGCGAACCGCCCTGACCACTTGAACCTCTTGAATCCGCAGCCGGAGCTCACAAAAGGCGACAATCACATCCAACAAGAACTCCGGCAAACTTCAGCGGGTTCGCACGGCATTTCGAGGACGAACTGGTCGTCTCGGAAGACATCACCTTCTTCTATGTGTCGTGAGCTTCACCGTCCGCCACTCGTACTCGCCGAGCACGCCCGAGCCACCGACTTCTTCGTCACTGGCGACCAACTCCGGCAAGCCTCCTCTAAATCCCGTAATTCTTATTTCAGAAAAATATTCAAACTTCGGAAATTCCTATCTCCTAAACCGTATGTCCGATTTTAACAAATAAGATATCCCCGGATTCGTTGGAACCTCTAGTTTATTATAAAAATATATAATTTCACTTTGGAGCAAACTAAAATTTAGTTTTGATTTAAATAAGAATTGACGTAATTTTGCTATATCTTTTAATCTAGAAATCATATGGAAATGTTCCAATTACCAAAGTTGGTCCCTAGAACCATACCCTTCTGTTGGAACACCTCTCATAATATTTCATGCCCGTGTAGCTACTATTTTGGCATCAACACTCCAAATTGCCTTTCTTTTATGGTAATTCAATCCCATCATTAGTTTATTTGACATGAGCCCATGCCATTCATATGAACCAACCCAATTACTTGAATTCTATGTGTAGATCATCATGAGACATTTCTAAACATTCAAGCTGGAACATAGCCCTAAAGTATGACTTACGTCATAATTCTTTCAGCATCCAAACTTGATTCTATCAAACCATGATGTCCACTGTGTACCAATTTGAACTTGATTCTATCAAACCATGATGTCCACTGTGTACCAATTTGACCCAACCTAAGATATGACTATGTCAAGTCTCATTCAAGACCAAACTAGATCCTATCTCAAACCATAGCTATGTCATGATAATTACCCTAAGAATATAATTGTATTGTTAATTTGCATCTTCTATTTGAACCTTCGTTTGAATTGTTGTGTGTTGAAGTGATTTTTATTCCATCGTTAGATATATCGTAACGTGAAGGAGTGACGATAACGATTAGAGAATGAACTTCAAGAATCAGGCAAGTTCACACTTTGATCATAATTTTCAATACCCAGTTTTACTATGCATTAGTTTCCCCCTTAAAGATTGCATGAGTAGGATTGGGAATATGTGGTTATGCTATGTAGTTCATGTGGTAGGAACCTATGACCTTTGATCACCCTAAGAATATTCGTTATGTCATATATTGCTTAGCCATGCTCGTAGACGGAGATTGATATGTGTGATCCATGCAAGTTGCGAGAGATAATAATTTTGGGACAACATAAGGTGGCAACTTTAATACACACCTGGGTGGATTGTTTGGGGCACCTGGAGTAACCAGTGCTTGCCCAAGGGGAATCCCGGAGTACCCGTGTGATTACCCTAGGTCCGCCACCCAGGCTCAAAAGGATCATAAGATATTCATGCCTAGAAACTTCTGTGTGCAGCCACAAGCCATTATGGGCTTTGGTATAGTTGAGTAAGTTGTGTGACCTCTTTCCGTGGTAGACTAGCTGATGTAGGGAAAAGTAGGTGTACCGGTCTACCCAGGGTTAAGGGGAAACGCTTCTGAAAGGCTATGTCTCGATCCTCCGATCATGGAGGTGGTCGAGTCTTGTGGGGAGAAGTGCGCAAACCTCTGTAGAGTGTACAAACTAATCATTATTATCCGTGTCCCCGGTTAAGGACAACTTGAGTATCTAGAATTGAATTATTGGTTGATCTCATCACTCTTTTTAATGAAATTATTGGGTTACTAATAACTTGGGAATTTTTGGGATTGAGTTGGAGGAACCTTCTCAATAATGGCATTTTAATTTAGTAGTAAATAAACATTTATTCCTTTGTTGTAGGGTAAAATTAGCTTTATGCAAAATTAAACTTAGAGCCTCCACCAGCTAAATTTGCATATAGAGATAGTCTTTTTCATAATTATTATTCTATGGTGTAAAATTGCCAGCATATTTCATGTGCTGAC
This sequence comes from Triticum timopheevii, assembly GCA_963921465.1. Taxonomy (NCBI): domain Eukaryota; kingdom Viridiplantae; phylum Streptophyta; class Magnoliopsida; order Poales; family Poaceae; genus Triticum; species Triticum timopheevii. Next base: position 163,004,204 of record OY997262.1, on the reverse strand, counting down.
CTACACGACTGCAATGTCTCATGTTGCAGACTTTTCCGACGAGGATTAAAGGTGCGATAGGTCGTTGTTCTGCACTCAGTTTGCCGTGGAGTTGGATGGACTCATTTATCTTCGATGCTTCCATAGTTATTTTATTTTAGATGGCTTTTGGCCATATAATTGTAATAAATACTTGTTTGAGGACCTCGATGCAATAAAATGTGTGATTGAACTTTGTTATAATTCCTCGAGTACTGTGTGTGTCAGCATACCGATTCAGGGATGACACTTAAGCATAGAGACTTCGATCCATTTGGGTCGGGTCGCTACAAGATGGTATCAGAGCACATGTTGACTGTCGGACGTGACCCTTAGAAACTGGCAAACCCATAGGAGCGGATTCCTCTAAAACTTTATTTGCAAAAGGATTCTTTAACTCTCATCTTTTCCAAACTTTACCAAATTTTTCTCTCTCCTGAAATAGTTAAACTATACCCCTTTTCCCTTTTGACCACCCGGAGAATCAACTGAAGCCACTGCAAGAAGGATCCAGAATCAGACAACTAATGACCAGACATTAGAAGTGTTGAGTTGGATACTCCGATGATTTAAAGATTTTGACGACTTTGAAGATTTATTGACCTTTAGAAGACCAAACCCCTGTTATATACTTACGTTAGGTGCGACGATTGTGAGCTGTCATTTGTTTGATGTTTTTCCGACGGCCACAAAATAAAACCCGTCTCTTCAAAACTATTGTTTGTATTGTGTGTATCCCTCTCTATCTCTCTTATCTCACCCCAAAACCCTGGAACCAATAAAGGATGACTGAAGATGGACTTGTATTCTCTGGACCAATGAACCGGTCGGAGGCAGAGCTATGGATACAAAACATTGAGATCACTTAAGGAAAAATTTGATTGCAAGGAAGTATGAGGTTCAATACGCTCTTCAGTACTTTACAAAAGGTGCTACAACATGGTGGAAAATGCATCGAGCCACACAAGGATGTAATGGAGCAAAAATTTGGGAGGAATTCAAGAAGACTCTGTTAAAATTCCATCTCATCCGAAAGCGTGGTGATAACCCGAAGAAGAAACCTTGTGCCTGCAGGATTTGTGGAGAGATAGGACACACCCAGGAGGAGCGCAAGGATGAATGCCTCATTGTGAAGAAAGTCACCCAGCTGAAGAATGCCCAACTAGGCAGATTACTTGTTTCTTGTGTGAAGGGACTACCCACTACCCTGCTCAGTGTCACATTTACCCCATGGTACAATGAACTATACAATAGAAGAAAGAAGCAATGAAAGAAGCCCTCGTGGAAATTTTAGAAGAACCTGCGATGAAGGAAGATTTTGAGGACACACATGAAGAAGATCCAATTAAACTTTACACCAAGTCATGCAATTCATTTAGAGAAGGACACATCTCCCAGTATTGTCTGAAAGAGTATCTAGTAGAATTCCCGATAGCGGAAGTAGAATATGACCCACTGGAAATAGAAGTCCTGATTGGTGCGGAAAAGTCCAGGAAGAGAAACAGAATGTATCCCCAGAACAACCCAATTTCTACAAAGAAGGACCTGAGTCATATCACATGTTACAGGTGCAAGGATTTAGGTCATTACGCTTATAAATGTCCGGAGAAGAAGCTAAAAAATCCAAGGAGCCTACATAATCACAAAGAAGCCTCGAGACATTTCGAAAGTCAATTGTTTTCACTCCAAAGAAACGGGACATTTTGCTTGGGAATGTCCAGATCAGATGAAAGCTGGAGCTAAGTAGTTGATATTTCGATATGGATAATAAGAGTAGTAGAAAGCAATTTTATTTTCATAAGTTCGATAAGTTGAATTATGTAATGTATGCTCGGAGATTGTAATAAATTCATGAAATCAATAAAGTTCATGTGTCCTGATTTCATACGTTGAGTTTTATGAGTTATTACTCTATGAACAAAGATTTTGACCATTTTCGAGGATATGAGAAATATGGTCTATGGAAGAATTTGTGCATTTCAAGGGTGGTAGTACCCTGTGAGGACTCTTGACCCCTGGAGAGGATAATGATATTCCACGGAGTGGACATTGGACAAATTAAGTATGAGTTTTATCTTGATATGTGGGATACCCTAAGAATATGAAGGGATGAAGTACTATTGGATATAAAGGAGGTATAATGTTGGGAATATGGAACAATTGTAAACCCAGGATGAGTTAAAACTATACATGTGTTGAAGTGCACCCATCCACATGCCCATGCATTAATAAGCATCAAGTACTCCCTGGAAGAAGAAATTTCGGAAGAAGTTGTGATTTTATCAGTAGACGATTCTTAGGAGGATACAAAAAACTCGAGAGTTGTGAAGAACAATAGATGTTTTGTTCAGCTTGCAGAAGTAATGGATATATCCGAACTCAGTTCATCGACAAGAGAAATTCTGCAATGCTTATGAGGATGACCGGGTGTTAGAATACGCATTTACTTATCAGCATATGAGGTAATGATTTGAGTACGGGATGGATTGGCCCCCATACCGGAGACTCTTATTATATACTTTTGTATGTTGAACGGGTAAATCGGAGAGACTTGAAACCCTAGTAGAGTGTCATTGTGACAAGCCTAAAACCATGGAATGGTAAGAATAATTACTCTTATAGACAGGCAATCGTGCCTAACGTAGATTGGACGGTGAGGAAGAAACATGAAGATATTCAAGGAGTTCCATCTGAAGCTATCGACCACCATGAGAGTATTGGTAGTAGTTTGGTATCTATGGATTTTGAGAAAGACTTTTCATCGAGGAAAAGTCCGGTTCTAAACCACAGAAGCTCGATGAAGAACCATCAAGGAATGAAGAAATTGCGGAAATCCCCACAAGATTGTTCTTAAGGGTGGTAGCACCCGAACACCCTAGAAGGATAATTTGGTCATACGACAAATCAGCAGAGACTCCAGAATTGTGCAAAAAGCCTCAGACAAAGGCACGCGGAAGAACTAGAATACAAGGAATTATATTAATAGAAGACATTCCCTCAAGACAGGAAGCAAAATGACCAATCGCTAGCCTACAGATGTTATGCCAAAACCTTGGGGAAGTAACTCAAGGAACCCAAACCCTAACCTATTTCTTGCTAGCCTTTGCAAATCTCGAGGACGAGATTTCTTTTAAGGGTGGTAGTTTGTAACATCCCAACAATTTTTGAAATTTTGGAATGTTAATAATAAGTTATGATTGAGTGAGTTGTTGTGATTGTCAAGTAAAAAAAAATTTTGAGACTTGTTAAAAAATCAAATTGGATTTCTTTGTTTCTGACTCCTATGAAATATTCTGAACCACCTTCAGATTTATGGAGCGAGAATAAAAGACTTTCTCAAAAATAAATGGTGGATGAATATTTTGTAAAGGAGTTATTTGAAATTTGGAGTTCCATTTGAAATTGAGTCTTATTTGGAGTTTTAAAGCCATTTAAATATTTCTAAGGTATCCAAATAAAATTTAATGATAGGAGATAATGTGACTTCTCCAAAAATATATTTGGAAATATTTAATACGGTACAATTATCCTTTTGTTAATTTGCAAAACTTTAAATTAATTTTTTAGTAAATCAATTATGTCCATAAAGCATTAATAGTAGTTTATGCACATAATTTATTTTATTAATTTTTGAAAACTATTTTTTGTGGACTCTAAATAATATTGACACTAATGTAAACATTTTTATTATTTGTTTTAAGTAAACATTTTAGGGACATTTACATCTATGCCCTTAACTCGAACCCACTACTCAGTTTTGCCCCTAATTTTTAGGTATGCACAGTTTTGCCCCTCCGCTGTTAATGTCACTTATAGAACTGTCCTTTTGCGCCATTACCGTCTGTTCAAAAGACTTTGACCATCCAGAAAAAAATAGCAAAAAAAATCAAAAAATCTGAAATTTTGTGGGATCGAAGAGTCATGTCCGCAAGGCACGTGCAAATTTTTGTGCCGTTCGGACACCCTGGGAGCTCGTGGCAAAGGAAATCATAAATTTTGTACGCATGTGAACAGTAAATTTGAAAAAATAGAAAAAAATTCAAAAAAATATGAAATTTTGTGGGACTGAAGATACTTAGGTGTACAAGATGTGTGCACATTTTTGTTGCGTTTGGACATCGTAGGAGCTCGTATAAGCTAAACTTTGTTTTTTTTCTCCATGTCGTGAGCTTCACCGTCCGCCACTCGTACTCGCTGGAGCACACCCGAGCCACCGACTTCTTCGTCACCAGCGACCAACTCCGGCAAGCCTCCTCTAAATGCCGTAATTCTTATTTCAGAATAATATTCAAACTTCAGAAATTCATATCACCTAGACCGTATGTCCGATTTTAACAAATAAGATATCCCCAGATTCGTTGGAACCTCTAGTTTATTATAAAAATATATAATTTCACTTTGGAGCAAACAAAAATTTAGTTTTGATTTAAATAAGAATTGAAATAATTTTGCTATATCTTTTAATCTAGAAATCATATGGAAATGTTCCAATTACCAAAGTTGGTCCCTAGAACCATACCCTTCTGTTGGAACACCTCCCATAAATTTTCATCCATGTGTAGCTACTATTTTGGACTCAACACTCCAAATTGCCTTTCTTTTATCGTAATTCAATCCCATCATTAGTTTATTTGACATGAGCCCATGCCAGTCATATGAACCAACCCAATTACTTGAATTCTGTGTGTAGATCATCATGAGACATTTCTAAACATTCAACCTGGAACATAGCCCTAAAGTATGACTTACGTCATAATTCTTTCAGCATCCGAACTTGATTCTATCAAACCATGATGTCCACTGCGTACCAATTTGAACTTGATTCTATCAAACCATGATGTCCACTGTGTACCAATTTGATCCAACCTAAGATATGACTATGTCAAGTATCCTTCAAGACCAAACTAGATCCTATCTCAAACCATAGCCATGTCATGATAATTATCTAAGAATATAATTGTATTGTTAATTTGCATCTTCTATTTGGACCTTCGTTTGGAATTGTTGTGTGTTGAAGTGATTTTTATTCCATCGTTAGATATATCGTAAGGTGAAGGAGTGACGACAACGAATAGAGAATGAACTTCCAGAATCAGGCATGTTCACACTTTGATCATAATTTTCAATACCCAGTTTTACTATGCATTAGTTTCCCCCTTAAAGATTGCATGAGTAGGATTGGGAATATGTGGTTATGCTATGTAGTTCATGTGGTAGGAACCTATGACCTTTGATAACCCCGGGAATATTCGTTATGTCATATATTGCTTAGCCATGCTCGTAGACGGGGATTGGTATGTTTGATCCATGCAAGTTGTGAGAGATAATAATTTTGGGACAACATAAGGTGGCAACTTTAATACACATCTGGGTGGATTGTTTGGGGCACCTGGAGTAACCAGTACTCGCCCAAGGGGAATCCCGGAGTACCCGTGTGATTACCTAGGTCCGCCACCCAGGCTCAAAGGGATCATAAGATATTTCATGCCTAGAAACTTCCGTGTGCAGCCGCAAGCCATTATGGGCTCTGGCATAGTTGAGTAAGTTGTGTGACCTCTTCCCGTGGTAGACTAGCTGATGTAGGGAAAAGTAGGTGTACCGGTCTACCCAGGGTTAAGGGGAAACGCTTCTGAAAGGCTATGTCTCGATCTTCCGATCATGGAGGTGGTCGAGTCTTGTGGGGAGAAGTGCGCAAACCTCTGCAGAGTGTACAAACTAATCATGATTATCCGTGTCCCGAGTTATGGACAACTTGAGTATCTAGAAGTGAATTATTGGTTGATCTCATCACTCTTTTTAATGAAATTATTGGGTTACTAATAACTTGGGAATTTTGGGATTGAGTTGGAGGAACCTTCTCAATAATGGCATTTTCATTTAGTAGTAAATAAACATTTGTTCCTTTGTTGTAGGGTAAAACTAGCTTTATGCAAAATTAAACTTAGAGCCTCCACTAGCTAAACTTGCATATAGAGATAGTCTTTTTCATAATTATTATTCTATGGTGTGAAATTGCTAGCATATTCCATGTGCTGACCTACACGACTGTAACGTCTCATGTTGCAGACTTTTTCGATGAGGATTAAAGGTGCGATAGGTTGTTGTTCTACACCCAGTTTGTCGTGGAGTTGGATGGACTCATTTATCTTCGATGCTTCCACAGTTATTTTAGTTTAGATGGCCTTTGGCCATATTATTGTAATAAATACTTGTTTGAGGACCTCGATGTAATAAAATGTGTGATTGAACTCTGTTATAATTCCTCGAGTACTGTGTGTGTCAGCATACCGATCCAGGGATGACACTTAAGCACAGAGACTTTGATCCATTTGGGTCGGGTCGCTACAGCGGAGAAGCAAATCGCGTTCACACGCGCGGATGAGGTTGCGATGGCTGCCATTCGTGTTGACCCCCAGATCTTGGAGGAGCACCTCGCCGTCGAGGCCACAATCAATGCCTCGCGCGCCGACGACGCGATGCGGTTGGCTGTTTGGTTCAATTCTGCATTGCGATGTTCAACTGTTGTGGGTGCATTCTGTTATTGTATACCATGTGAGAAATAAATCGAATTTGGTTGTACTAAATACATGAGAAACAAATACAATTGCTATATTTCCAAGTTGTTAAGCATGCTTGGTTTGGTTAATTGTCTAATCTTCTATTAGGAGTATGTTATATCATGCAATGTGGTGCTCAGTTAATGTTTGGTTCATTTGTTGTGGTGTTTAGTTAACTGTTTGGTTCAATTCTGCAATGCAATGTTCAATTATTGTGGGTGCATTCTGGTATTGTGTACCATGTGAGGAATAAATTGAATTTGGCTGTACTAAATACATGAGAAACAAATACAATTGCTATATTTCCAAGTTGTTAAGCATGCTTGGTTTGGTTAACTGTCTGCTCTTCTATTAGGAGTATGTTATATTGTGCAATGTGGTGCTCAGTTAATGTTTGGTTCATTTGTTGTGGTGTTTAGTTAACTGCCTGGTTCAATTCTGGAATGCGATGTCCAATTGTCGTGGGTAGAATTTTGTATTGGTGTGCATGTGAGGAATAAATTGAATTTGGTTGCACTTAATACATGAGAAACATATACAAGTGCTATATTTCCTAGTTCTTAATCATGCTTGGTTTGGATAAATGTGTTTTCCATGTGGCTTGAATTAATCTGATGAATCTGTAATGTGCTTATTTTTCATCAACATATTTTACTGATAGCATGCGAACCCTTACTTAACACGGTAACTAACTACCTTATATGTGTTGCAGGGAAACAATGGGAAGCACTGAGGTTTATAATCTAGTTTAGCACGTGCATGGTCTGTTGTCTAATAGCACGTTATTGTGCAATTGCAGGAACCATTCTAATATTTAGGTTTTTGACAATTTGGTCTTGCACATGTAGGTCCTGCTGTTAGAGGTTTTGACCTACTGTTCAATCCTTTTTGCATATGGGGAAATGAGTTGTCCATGAATATCAGTCAAGTCAAGAAACTCAGAAAGATTGTTAGGATAAAGAAATTAGCGACAAAAAACAACAAGATCTTTGTCTGCACAATGAAGAAGACATCAGTTCATTATAGGATGGTACTAACTATTATACCTTGCCTTTTTTATTCCTTTGCCCCATTTCCAATATAGAGAAGATATTTATGCACATCCTTGTTTTCGGGCCTGTCCAAAGCAATTCACTGATGATTACCTCTCAAACCACATGTATGTTCAGGAGGCGAGGAAGGTATTCATACAACACCCATGGTTCAATATTGAAGTGTTCCTGAAGAGGACGAAGGATGGACGGTCAATCATCCACAGGCACTGGCCTAAAGTTACAAAGACCTTCAACATCAATGAAGGCTCAATATTCGCCTTCTGCTTCAACAGTTTTCCAGATGAGATACATCTATCTATGTACCATCTATGATGCTAATTTCGAAAGTTTATAGATGTTGCATATGAAACATGGTGCTGGTGTAGTTGTGTAATGGGGTAGCTGAGTGCTGAAGCTATATGATGTTGTACTCTGATGTATTTCAATTATGAAAATGAAATATATTGTGTGCTTAATATGAAATATCAATTAGATTAATAAATGGATTATTAATAATCGGATAATTAGCCTGCTAATTGGGTTTATATATTGCAAATGGTTATCGAGAAAACACCGTGTGCGATGCATTCAATAACACATACAGTTTCTAGGAATAAACCATGTTAGATTAATGAACAATCACACATGACATCCTCTTGACAACTGTTTGCGTTAGGCCACCTGGCACAAATGTTTACCACATAAAAACTGTGTGTGATGGACAGCCTTTGACACACAGTTCTTCTATGCACCGTGTGTGATGCATTCAATAACGCAAACGATAAAATTGATAATATCGTGTGCAATGAAAATGCTATCACAAACGATTTAACGGGGAAATTTGTGTGTGATGTACTTGCGAACAGAAATGTTTTCCTTGGAGAGACTGTGTGGGATGTATATACGAACGGAAACGTTTAGCGGGGACTGACTGTGTGGAATGTACTTACCACCGGAAACAATTTTGCCTGTATAATTGAATTTTTTAGCACTACTGTACGTATAACCGTATTTGGTCGCTCGCCGGTCGCACACGACCTCATTTTGCCAAGCGTGTGTGCCAGGAGGGCATATCCCCGACGGTTTCTGGGTCGTGTGGGAAGGACGCCCTATAACCCACACTCACTAGGAGATGGTTCCAAATGCCGTCGCGGAAAGGGGTTAAAAATGGTTTGTATAGCACCTCGCTATACTAGTGTGGGGCAGTAGAGCAAGGCCAGTTTCGAAGGAAGTTATACCTGAGGGTCGCCGGGATGTCGCTAGGTGGGTGTCGGGAGGCTGGATCTGCCCACACTACGGCAGCGAGGAAGAAGGGGTCAGAGGCCCTTCCTAGCCGATGCTGCATGGCAGAGAAAGGCAAGGCACGCAGATCGGGATGCGCCGACAGTGGGAAAGAGCCGTCGCCGAGGACGACCGCGTGAATGTTGCACCTTCTCACCTTCCCCGGCAGAGGGGATCCGCCCGGATCTGTGACTAGCAGTGAGCAGAGAGAGAGAGAGAGTGGCCACCACTATTGTGTCTAGATCTGGAGAGGGCGAGAGAGTGTGAACTGTGAAGACAGCAACACTAGCAAGCAAGCACGAAGGCTCCTGCCTATATAGTGTAGTATTTTTCTTTTTTGTACCGGAGCCGGCTTGACCTCGTCAATGACTATCGAGAAGTCTTCATGCATGTGCCCCGGAGGCGCAGTTGTCGTCATTTTGATCTGAAGCACCTGATAAACATATACCACAAAAAAATGCCACATGACAAGAAACCACAAGCTCACTGCCCCAAGGAGAAAACATGAATCCTGACGGACAAACTAGATGAGGATCAAAGCTCAGATTAAAGGCCCTATTTGGATCCATGGATTAGAGTTAGTTTGAGCTAGTTTGGGCTTGAATAGCCCTAAACTATCCAAACATGAGGGCTAGTTTGAGCTAGTTGCATCTAACCCACCCAAAAAAACTATCCCACCCAAGAGGTGCTAATTGGAGCTAGTTCTCCTAGTGCATTTTTTGTCAATCTAACCCTGTCATCCAAACACCTCTTTGGCTAGAGTTAGTTCAGGGTTAGTCATGAGCTAGGAACTAACTCTAACCTCTAGATAAGTTAGAGTATCCAAACAGGGCCAAAGACAAACTCGTAGATAAGTTGGTTAACATAGCTGGCTTGACCTAGATGGCAGCCGAGTGCATGTGCCCCCAATGACCAGCGCCTTGGTAGAATGCAGTTGTCGCTGTTTAACCCTCGCAGTGATCCGAAGCACATGACCACTATTATTGCGAGATGATAAGAAACCTTTTTTAGATTTCTCATCAGAACTACAGCCTTGTACAACACAACCTACATGAACCGATCTCCTGTGTTGTGCAGGGATCGTCCAGGCACCGACATGTGTACAACACTGCTCCAGTACTATCGCTCTTCTCTCTCTTCTATTAACTCAATCGACTTGCAGGGATGGGGTGTGTGTGCCTATGGTCGGTTCTCAATTGTGGTCCCACACGTGTTTGCAAACACAATATGACATGTGTTCCATTCGGTGAGCGGCGTGCCAGACCGACTGACCGTCTGCGGTGCGACGCAAATGTGACGGTGTGTTGTATACATGTGTGCAGCCGTTTTCTTCAGGCTTTGCTCCATGGCGCAATCCATGGATACAAAATTATATTTAAAAGTCAAGGGTGAGGCTTTTCCCACACGGTAGGCAGGGCAGTTCCGCCTAGTCTATTTGACAGACAGGCGAGGAGATGAGGGAGTAGACTGCTGCAAACGTAGGGCTGTGTGATTTGACGACTCGTTACTGCTGGACAGGTGGGGCCCTGTGATTTGACTTGCAATTATCATTATTACTGCGGCACTACGACTGGGGTGAGTCTCCCATGATCCCCTCCATGGTATACAGGTGCCATGCCAACTTCAGATAGCCTAACGCACCTGTACGAAGGAAGTAGTTTCATTCATGCGAAGTACTGTAGGGAAAAAATGCTCATTTATAGTCGTCTGAGATCTTCAAAGGCGCGACCACTTGAGCAAGGCGACGGTCATGGTAGGCGCAACCATGATACGGGCTATCTGAGATCGAACGATCGCATGCTAAGTTGCTGAATAACCCTCTAGGATAGGATATTCACCATAGGTCTAGAATCACGCCATGCAACCATTCGATCTCAGATCAAAGGGCTCTCGGAAGCCCGTATCATGGGAGCATGGAAAGCTTTGTATCGCCTGTAATTTTCCGACGCTTGACCTGGGAACACGCAGATGCATGAAGCCATTTAATTGGGCGTCTAGTAGACATGACATCTAATTGGGCCCCCCATAGTACTGTGCATGAAGCCATTTATCCACCGGGCAAGCCACTACCCTGCCGTTCGCACGTCCCACCCATCATTTTTACAATCGGAAAACCGTTAGCAGTTTGCTCCTACTCCTCCCCGGCTGTCCTTTAACATTATGGCAGTTCGCTCCTAGTCATCCCGTCCTTTCACATTACAGCAGTTCCACTAATCCGAACCCTCCTCCCAAATCCATGGCGTCCCAAATCTCCATGATCAGCGATGAGTACAAGGTTAGAACCATCACCGACAATGAGTTTGATGTCATCTACACTCGTTCTTCTGAGACGGTGAAAGGATGCCTTGTTCGCTTCAGACGCATCTTCGAAAACTCAAATGGTGATGAGTGGGTCGTTGGGCTAGATGTTGGGTACACCATAGTCCTGGGAAAAGAGAAGAATATAAAGGAGGAAGAGAGGAAGAAGCCCGTCGTGATTCAGGTTTGCGTGCATAAGTTGTGCTTGGTCTACCACATATGCCATGCCAACATTGAGTGCGAGGATTTTAAGAACTTCCTCGCGGGCGGCAAAGTCAAATTCGTTACTGTGAACTTTACGAGTGACAGAAGAGTCCTGGATCGGATAGGCCTTGTTGTAGGCCAGCCCTTCGACCTCCAGAAGAATGGGCTGGTGTCCTCCCGTCAACCTTCAATGCTGACCCTGGCAGGAGCCATGGTTGATCCTTCATACGGTAAACTGACGAAACCTCCGCCCAAGTTTCATCTTGCATGGCAGTGGAATGTACTAGATATATACCACATCCAGTACGCTGCAATGGATGTCTACCTTTGTTTTAATATCTATAAGGGTTGGATGAAGAGCGAGAGCCAAGTGTGCAGTTCAAGCAAAGAAGTATCAGCCAAGAGGAAGAGGGACAAGGACGAAGTCGAGCACGTGGATGGGGAGTCCGAGTAAGGTGGCAGTGTCGTTGCTCATGGTGGTTCTAATGTAGTGTCTACTGGATTAGTTACTTAGTTTAATTTAGGGGTGCTTAGTTTTATTTGAGGGGTGTGTTGTGCTGAGCCCCCAACAGAACTATGTTATGTTCCTTCTCATTACTTTAACTCTTCAGTACATACATACTAGTATTTCTTACAGTTCATCTTGTAGTTGGTAGTACTACCACTCGTTTCTTCACATTATATATGTACTATATATGATATGGCCAACATCATATTGGCTCTACTATAACCATGCTCTAAGCATGGCACATACGCAAAACACTTAAATAAGATAAGTAATTTAAAAAACCTTAAATGAGAGAAGTTTACCCAAGCATGAAGGAGCAAAACTAACAAGATGAAATTTGTACAGTAGTAGTACGATGGCAAGGCAGTCTCGGTTGGACGGTTTCACGAGAGGCGAGGGCCTTTGTGATTTGATAGCTCATTACTGCTGGAACATGGGGCCTTGTGATTTGACTGCTCGTATAATTTTGCCGACGACCTGAGGAGGAGCAAAGAACCGTGCGGTATAATCAAGTTTTCCACCGGAGTACTAGTACGACAGAGGAGCGCGAACATGGCAGCCCAGTGCGATATGGCGATAAAAATGATCTAATTTGGTAGTCATCAATCCCACGGCGCCGCTCATCGCTAGCATTGTTCTATTCTTGCCTCGCAAAGAACGTGACACATGCGGCGAAACACCCGAAGCAAAAGAAGAAACACAAGAGCAAGAGAAGAAGGAAGATTACCCCCCCCCCCCCAAAAATAAGAAGGAAGACGCAGACACAAGTCGGGGCGCTGCTCACTATTTCATGAAGAGTTAACGGCAGTGTCCTAACTGCTTCTTCATCGCCTCCACGACCTTCATCTATTCGCTCGTCTCCTCTGCCATCTTCTTCATTCTATCCATGACGCGGGATTTCTCAACGCAAGCGTTCATCATCTCTTCCACGGTCGCATTACGTACCTTAACAGCAGCCGGGTGCTCGATGTGGATCTTCGCCAACTCCTCCTTCTGTTCCATGACGAGGGCGTGCAACATCTTCATCGAGGAACTAGTCTTTGTCGGTGTCAAAACCGGCGGATCTCAGGTAGGGGGTCCCGAACTGTGCGTCTAAGGCTAATGGTAACAGGAGGCGGGGGACACGATGTTTACCCAGGTTCGGGCCCTCCCTATGGAGGTAATACCCTACTTCCTGCTTGATTTATCTTGATGATATGAGTATTACAAGAGTTGATCTACCACGAGATCGTAGAGGCTAACCCTAGAAGCTAGCCTATGATTATGATTGTTGTCATCCTATGGACTAAACCCTCTGGTTTATATAGACACCGGAGGGGGCTAGGGTTACATCAGGTCGGTTATAGAGAAGGGAATCTACATATCCGAATCGCCAAGCTTGCCTTTCATGCAAAGGAGAGTCCCACCCAGACACGGGACGAAGTCTTCTATCCCCTAAGCATCAAGAGAAAAATCAGGAAAGTGGAACTAGTTGGACCAGTGGGTGGCGCACATGCTTTTCGAAACGAATATAGGAACATTAGGTGACCAATTAAACGTTCTCTGTTTTAGTGATATGAGCATCATATCAAATTCGTATTTCAACACGTAAGCTTTGGGTTGAGGTCTTGAGGAGCAGTGCTCGCCCGACACGAAGCACCTACAATGATGGTAGTGAATATAAAGGGGGGAAACCATAAGCTTTATGAGTATAGTGCCCGTGCCATGGCGGATCTGAAGGTGCAAACCGGACAAAGCTACTTCGCAACCAATGTTTGCTTTCAACTAGCCACTATGATTTGGTACGGACAAGAAAAGTATAGTAAACAAATTACGATCTATTTTTTGAGTGAGATCAATAACTTAAGCACATATGGAAGAGTACCACCTCTCTTGCGACGCCGTGTAGGCCTATGCTGATACGTTGAGGGTGCTGCGGGTGCGATGGCCGTCGGTGGCAGGGAAGAAGACTTTAGACGGCAGACGGCCGGGTCGGGGGATAAATCCTGTTGTCGTGGACAAGGCAGTCGTAGGAGCGGCAACGGCAAGGTGGACGACGGCGCTGACGAAGTGAGAGGAGGCGATGAAAGGATCCTAGTCCAGCGTCGTGGATAAGAGACGTCCATCTCTTGCAGTGGACGACGGGGTAGGGGTACCGGCTCTGGCAAGGTGGAGGATGGGGTGTCGGACGGAGGAGGTTGACCGCAGTGCGGAGGTTGTCGTGCTGCCGACGGTGTATGAATGGGGAAATGGAGGGGGGATCTCAAACTTTGGGACGCGCTTCTCTGAAATGTGGGAAAGTTACGAACTTATCCCTCGTTTAAAATTTCGGACATCGCGTCGGTTGGGGATAGGACGGTAATCTCGCATCTCCCAAATATTTGCCGGCAACTATTTCGGGCGAGGAGAGGGTGTTTTGCCGCCCATGGTTGGCGCCCATGGTGTATGAACGAGGCTGACAGGTATGGCGGTTGTGTCACGTCTGAGGAAAGTTACACATCTGCCCCTATTTAAAATATTAGCCTACATCGATTTTGGATGAGGAGAGTTTGTTTTGCCGCCCACCGTTTATGAATGGGGAAAGGGAGGAAGAGACACATGTCTTTCGGACGAGCTTGAATCAAATGTGTTTTGCCACCCACGTTTGGCGCCCACCGTGTCTGAATGGGCTCAGAGGCCGTCGTGTCACGTCTGATTGAAGTTACTAGTCTACCCCTATCGACAACAGTGTAAATCCGGTCGATAAGGATGTCAAGTGTCAGGGGTAGATAGTAATTCCATCTCGCAAACACTTGCTTCGGGAAGACCACAAATTATAGTGGGTGTTTAGCCGCTTTGTTCAAAACTAGGGAGAATTAGCATTCACGTTTGCCCTAGGCCCTGGAAAACTAAATTCAAATCCAATTTGTATTAGATTACAAATATCCACAGATAATTCTACGTTTTGTTATTTATTTCTTCAAAACCACAACAAAGATTTATTCCACCTTTATATATGATTATGATTTAGAAATGCCGTGATCTTCGAATTCAGTAGGTTGGATACACTCTGAGTCAAACAGTTATTTCATCCAATACAATATGCTCACACGAAAAATAGTTCACCTTATGTCAATCATACAAGTACTGAGGATTACCTCGCCTAAAAAATTCGGATCATTACAACACATGGACAACATAGGGGGTCTTGCTACATAATCCATTCAGAGACATGAGACAACATGCAGGTACAATAATCTAATGAGAATTTCAACTGGTATCTAAAGAAGAACCGGGATTACCTTGGGCTTCAGATAGCAGAAACAGCAGGACCTCCTCTGTCTTCAAATACAATATTCTTACTTCCTCCAATTCTTGGGTTGCTTGCATAATGCGTGCCACTAATTCCGTAATTTCCAGCCTCAAGATAAAGATTACCTCATTCATGGCAGCCACACCATCTCTTTCTGCCTCTAGTAGAGCCTCAAGCACTATAATATCTGTGCTCAGACTGCTCTCCGGCGGTGTTGCCTCTGAATTGCTACCATCTGGTAACATGGATGGTGCACTGCTTCCACAAATAGATTCTGGGGTTGTACATTGTGTCCTAGTGTGAACGGCATCCTGAAAGGTTTCCGCTGGACAAAAGTAAGAGATAGTTATCGTATGATCCAGGCACTAAGCTTACATGGTAAACGACAGAGGAGTTATTGCCGAGCATGGCAAGCTATATTTAAATGGATCGAAGCAGCATCAGCCGAAAAGAAATTAAAATGGTAAGATGAAACTAGGGATGTAAGTGGCAAATAAACGACATCCGCCAGTCCCATCTAGTTAGTTTTTGCTGGCTCCCTAGTTCATCTTCCTCAAAAAACAAAAACTCTTTTGAACTATTGTACCACTAGTGGACTTTAATCGAGATTAAATGGGACCCAGTTGACATCCCTAGTTGAAAGGGAGTGTACCACCGCTATATTTAAGTTGCCAAGGCATCTAAGCAGTTGAAATCATCTGAGAAAGCACTTAACAGTGTGGCCTCATATAAACTACGAAGACAGTCTTGTGATGAAGTTGAGAGGAAAAGTTAAAGACTCAAATGAAATAGGCATGCATTTCTTTACGATAGTACAGCAGGCACTGCTGACACATTGGCCAACTCAGGTATAGCGTAACAACAAATAAGCATTCGAATCAAGCAATACAGCAAAGCAGACAACTGAACTATTTGTAATTCGGTAGGATTACAGGTTGAGGGCACAAGCCAAGAAAGCAGCCCACTCGCATTACATTTCACATGTACTAAAACACACTGGCTTACCATATGTTGCTGTGAAGCCTCGCTGCTGTTGCAATGTTCTTTGAAGATATCGTCAGCATCCCGTGGTTGCAAATCTAGTTGTTTTAGTTTATTCTGCACCCTCTATTTAGGTAAAATTAATTTTAATCACATGCACTGGTCCAAATTGATCATCAATGGTTCATCTGAACTAATGAAAGAAGGGTGTGTGCATACACGATAATATATCTGCTTCCCTCTATTTTTATGCTTGTTCGAGGTGCCAGCCCCAAAAGAACAAATATTTTGCTTGATGGGGTTGGTAGCTCCATAATTAATAGAAGAATCAAATTAGTCATGCAACTTGGGAAGATCAAGAACACACAAACAAGTAATGAACAGAGGCTCGGAGTAGTGATGTAATAGCTAGCATCAGAAAATGTAGGGTAAAACGAAGAAAAAGCAGCGGAACCACATGCTAGTTTGCTGATGTGTAATTAAGCATAGAGAACATTAAGCAGTCTGATGGAACCAACAGGTGGCATCGGAACAACACCATTATCATAAATATAGCATTCAAGAAGTAAAATAGTAGGCAGTGATATCTAGAAAGTACAATAATACTCCCTCCGTTCCAAAATAGATGACTCAACTTTGTACTAACTTCAGTACAAAGTTAGTACAAAGTTGGGTAATCTATTTTGGAACGGAGGGAGTAATTAGGACAAAACTAAAGCATATTAACTATATGTGCACTAGTATGTAGTTTAGCACATGTAACATGTTCACTGCCAGAAGTATGGCCCTACAGGTGCAAGCAGAATAATGCGTCTCATGAAATACTGAATGATGCCCTGAAGAAATCAAAGGTGCGATGCTTATGCTAGGAAAGTGAATGTAGGCGCCGGCCGTTGGATAATAGTACCTGATTCTTGGTGGCGTATGGCTATCGTTGTCATACTTGATAGCTAAGGATCGTCGATGGTACTCGTGTTGCGGTTGAGTTTGGGCCGGCTGTCGCCGTCGCTGAAGCGGCTCTGGTGCTACGGTTGCGGTGCCTGTCGACATACAAGAAAGCTCATCTGTGGTAAGTGAACAGTTGCATGATAAAGAGAAAAACCGAAGGAGTACAAATCGAAATAACCTGATGAGGCTGCGATGTCGGTAAAGCAGGGCCGGCGGAGTTGAATATGGCGTCCGTGGAGCGGGTCCGGTGCAGTGGAGAAAGGCTTCGGCGGGCGCGTTGTATAGTGCTTTAGGTGAGGCGGATCTATTGCGGCGAATGAGGGCTTGTATGAAGGGCCAGCGAAGGGGCGGACAAGGGAGTCAGTGAAGGGCCTACACTGTAGTGGACAAGGGCGCCGGTTAAGCAGATCCGGTGCGGTGGACCATGATGGCGGTCAAGGAGATCTGGAGCGGTGGACAAGCCAGTCACTGAAGCGGCTCCGGTGAAGTGGTGAGTTGGCCGTTGGGGGTTCCTAGGTGCGGAAGGTAGATCCGGCGGGGTGTGAGGTCCACCGCTGCGGCGGAGGACTAGATTCGGCGGCTTGCCGTGGTTGGGGGGTCGAGGAGGGGAATGGGAGGGGCTCTGGGGAAGAATGTTGGGGGCAAAGAGGGGAATAGAATGAAGTTACCAAAGCAGCCCTTTTCCGTTCATGTGGCAGAGGTAAAACAGGAATATCGCAAGGCTAAACTTTCGGGCGCGTGATATTTCGATGTGAGCGGGAAGTTTGAAAGCTTTTGGCGCCTAATATTATAAGTGTTCTGCTCTCGTACGGCCGACTATGATATCATGGCCGACAATTTGTTTGTTTTGCACGCAAAAAAAGTGCAAGTTTTGAAAATCAATGTCTCCAACTCGAAACTTAGATTGTCCATTCAATTCAAATATGGATCATTGAGCTACTACAAGCAAATACCATCATACAGTCCAATTCAAATGAAATTCCAAATGTGTTTATCCTAAATATGATGACAAAAGCAAAAATGTGTATGTGTATGAATAAAGTGGATGATTATAAAGTCTGAACATGCCCGTATGTGTATATCTCTAGGTTTGATATATGAATTTGAAATCACGAAATCCCGGCTTAAAAATGTACCTCCGTTTAAATGAATTACAAAAGCTAATGATGGAGTCGAATTCCAAAATTCCAATCTTAGGTTTGTAATTCTGGTACATCAAGGTATATCACACATGTTTAAAAGTATCGTTATCTCATAGTCCAAACTATGAAACAAATTGATCAAGCATGAGTGCACAATATCTCAATTACGCTAAAGTCCCTCAAATATAGACACCTCACTCTTTATCTGAAGCCAACCCCCCCCCCCTCGTCCCCCCCACACACACATAGAGAAGTCGTTCTCCCCCCCAAACACCAACACACGAGCACATTAACACCGCTCTCTCTTCTAAAGTCCGGACCCCAATATAGGTCTCTATCACTTTGTCTCTCGGGCATGCACACATCTCTTCCCTCACTCTCTAGGTCTCCCGCTATCTCTCTTTCCCAAGCACATGCACTATGTCGAGTGTATATTTCCCATACACACAAAACGTCGCCCCCAAACGTCTATCTCCCTAGTTATGTGGTTCTCGCGCACTCACCTCACACACCACCCCCACTGCAAACAAGCACACTTTGTCTCCTTGTGCACCACTCTCCTCTTTCTATCTCTCCAACATTTGGACCCACCCCAGCTCCTTCCCTGTATACATATATGTCGTGACTCTTTCCATAGCTCCCTAATGTATCATTGTTCTTGATTTCGCACATTGTTCTCTACACCATATATTCTAGATCTCTCATGAAGTCCCTATCACACACACGATGACTCGCTTCCCTTGCGTCTCCGTACATAGGCCAATTTCGAACAACATCAACATTGTCTCCCTATCTATACGCCATTTATGGACACAAACAACCCCTCTCGCCCCCTCTCTTCCTCTCTCTCTCTCTCTCTGTGTGTGTGTGTGTGTGTCGCTAGCTCTCGCTCTCTCTCTCTCGCTCTCTCTCTCTCGCTCTCTCTCTCTCGCTCTCACACCCCTCTCCCGCACATAAACTCGATGTCGCTTCCAAATAGTCTGCTCCCCCCACCCGCACCCATGCTATCCCGCTACTACACATGTCACACCATTCCCCCTTCCCTTATACTAGGTTTACATCATTAGTGGTCTCTCTACTCCACATACACACAGTCCCTCTCACACACAAGCGCGTGCACAAACACACACAGACACACACAAACACCCATTTATCTGGATCCTCATGTCTCCCCATGTCCGCATGTGTATCTCACACACTCACTCTCTAATTATGTATATGTGTCTCCACCTTACACAACAAAAAACCCCATGTACATGTCTCTCTCTATCCTCCACACACATAGACACGAAGAATCTGTTATCATTGCCCCAGTCTCTAACATATCACACACGCACACTGTCTCTCTCTCTCTCTCTCTCTCTCTCTCTCGCAAACACGCTCAACAAGGGCTTCCCCGTGTATAACTTACCGTCTATTAATCAACAGTCGTGGCAGTACGGCGAACATGAGGCGTGAAAAAGAATAAATCTACACGTGCTTAGACCACCTAGTATGACTACTAGGACTATAGCAAGCCAAAAAGCGCGCCACCATCACCCCCTCCTTATCAGCAACGGGAAAAATCTTTGTTTTACACAGTCGAGAAGTCATTGTGCTAAGGCCCCACATGCCGAGGCGTTGAATAGAATGTAGATGCTAGTTTACGGAAGCAAGTATCCATAATACGTTTGTATCTCCATACTTATATTTCTTCTCTTATAAAAAACCGAGTTGGTGATGATGGTACGTGTGCCATCTTGCAATATAGACCGTCCGATCTATATCTGACGGATGGAAATTAAACTAAAAGATACCCGCACCCCTCTCCACATTTGCAGACAAGGCCTTCCCTCGTTCATCCTTATCTCCAACAACCTCATTGTTGAGAAACTAAGAAAGGAAGCCTCTGGAACAAACTGGCCTGGTGGTCGCTGCCGGCGTCGTCAATCCCCATGCCTCCGTCAGTCCAACCACCAATCACCACCACACCGCACTCCTCTTCACCTTATCTCATATTTCTCGAGATATCATTAGTTTTTACACATGGGATTACTGCTGCAAGGGTTAATCACAACAAGTGTTTTATAAAAAAATGCATCTTGATGTTCCGTGCAATGCACGGATCTTGCTAGTACTCCTACAGAAGACTAAGTTGGTGATGATGGTGTGTCTGCCATCCGTCGTTTCTGACCATTAGATCTACATCTAACGACTGTGAGGTAAGTTGTTGCCTTTTCTCACCAACATCCCACTTGTCTACCAATTTGCAGAAAAACCCATAATTAGTATCTTAAAATTAACCACATCCCTCCCTGACCTCACCAAAACAGCCCAAGGAATATATTCTAATTGAAACATAATATATCTCTAGTGACATATGTATATAAAAATTAGAGTGTTTTGTATCAAGTTTGTGAATAAGTATTATTCTAATTATGATTCGTTGCAACGCACATGAACATTGCTAGTATTTCCAACCATACATTTTTTCCTAGTATTCCATAGTTTCGAGTTTTCCATCAAGATATTAGTCACTCATGGTTGATATTTACTTTCAATCATGTACACATATGCACTATGTAACTAGCGTTGCTTATTGGCTTCCAAAGCTTAAATTTCACTCCTACCTACAATACGTAGAGTATTTAACAAAAAACTACCACTTTCAACCAGCCCTAGGAAGAATCTATTGTATAGAAAAATAGCAAAAACGTACCCAAAATTTCTTAATCCATGCCAAAAACTACTACTACCTCCGTCCGGGTTTATTGGTCCCCTTTGTATTTTGTGCCAAATTTTGACCATAGATTAAACTAACAAAATGTTCACGCATGTCACCAAACATTATATTTTTGAAAACTATGTTCAAATATGTATCCAATGAGATAATTTCTCTTGACATGCATTAACATTTTGTTAGTTAAATTTTTAGTCAAAATTTGACACAAACTACAAAGGGGACCTATAAACCAGGACGGAGGTAGTACCTAGTACTCCTACTGATTAGGTTCGTTTAAACCCATGTATGACAGGGTTGGCCCACACGTCCGTGCTGACGAGGCAGCTTAAACCAACACATTTTGTTTGACCGTTGACACGAGGGACCCACATCTGACCTTCTATCTTTTAGTCCCCCTGAAATCATTATTTTTGCTGAACATTACTTCAAACTGTACTGATGTGTGTTCGCCGGTGGCGCTAGTGATGAGAGAGTTGGCCGCCGCTCCGTCGGACGGGCCGGACGCCGCGCTGGCCTCTGCACAGGTTGGCAGGCTGGCCCGAGCATGACTAACGAGTGAGCAAGCCGCAGCGCTGGCCTTCGCTCGAGCCAGATGGCTGGCCTTAGCGCGGCGCGCGTGAGCAAGACACCGCGCTGCCGTGCCAATCTAGCTAGCAAACCTTGCAGACAAGCAGCTGGACGGAGCTATCTTGGCTAGCTAGCGGCCGCGAGCGCCGGACGGAGCTGGCATCCGGGCTGCCGCAACATGGGCTCCGCACCGCCAGCGGTTTTGACCTCACCTTCTGTCGGCGGCGGTAGCTGCGTCCTATGGCCGAGGGTGACTAGGTGGACGGGCCAGAGGTAGGAGGTCACTCGGGGATTTTTGTGCAAACTGACATGTAGGTCCCACAAGTCATAACGCCCGGTTGAATAGAATGCCATTGACTTAATGGGCGACATGGGCCCTGTCAGAGGTTAGAGTTAGATTCTAACCCTAAACTAACTCTAACCAAAGTGGTGTTTGGATGGAAGGGTTAGATTGACAACAAATGTATCCAAACAGGGCCATGGGTTGAAACGTGCCTATAACGACACTTCGTAGAGTAGTCGTTTCTTGGTAGGGCTGGTTGGTAAGAGCATGTACAATGGTTGATAGGGTAGTCTTATCTTAAGTCTGCCACATATGCAAGTGGTAGTAGTTTCTTGGCATTTTAGTGGTTTCTTGCATTATTAGGGGTTTCTTGTAAGGAACAATGTACGTACTACTAGCGACAAAAGGCGATTCTAGGTTGCGTTGTACTCCAACGAGTACTACTAGTGGTCGTGGGAGTGTATACCTCATTTTGTGGGTTCGATCCCGGCCGAACGCACGGTAGCATTTTTTAAATAGTACTACCTCCGTCCTGGTTTATAGGTCCACTTTGTAGTTTGTGCCAAATGTTGACTAAAGATTTAACTAACAAAATGTTAATGCATGTCAAGAAAAAATATCTCATTGGATTCGTATTTGAACATAGTTTTCAAAAATATAATGTTTGGTGACATGCGTGACATTTTGTTAGTTTAATCTATGGTCAAAATTTGGCACGAAATACAATGGGGACCAATAAACCCGGATGGAGGTAGTAACTTCGCTGCGAGCCAAAATTTTACACGGGTAGTTTGAGTTTTGAAGTCAAACGGATGTGCGACACCACAATCTGGGTGCACTAGATAGCCTAGACACATGAACGGGTTTTCCTTCCCGGCATCCCGTGGCTCGCGTGCTCGCCCTAGCTGCACCTCGCTTGCAGCTTCCTCATCAGCTAGTAGCATATTTAAACTAGAGCCTCACAATTAAGCCCGAGGAGCCGGAAAAGCCTGGTGGGGCATTGGGAACTGTGCAATATGGCTCTGTACGTAAAGTGCTCTACTACTACTCTGTAGCTTGTGGCGTTGCATGCATGGACTTCACTCCATTATCGGTTATACTATAAAAGAAATTCCTCTTGGCATGTTTTTTTTGAAACGAAGGCAAAAGCTTTGCTTCATCTCATTCATAAAGAAGGAACTACTAACAAAGTTCGACGAGATCCATTACACCTCCTTAAATGGAAGCGAAAAGCCTAGTCTCGCTGTATCAAATAACTCAAATGTTCTACCCCCGTAGTAACCGTCGCTGATAAACAGGCTGCTAGTGTGTGTGTGAGAGGACCGGCTGAGTAGGCCAGCTACGTGAGAGGAGCGGCTGAATAGAGCACCGAGAGTACCCACTAGGCCACTACGCAGGTGTACTTTCCCTGCATTGATAGTACAGTGATCGTTCTAGAGAACAGTAGTACCCTCCACTTCCAACTGTAGCTCCTTGGCCCTGAGATTCAAGAGTTCAAAACTGGTGCACTATACTAGACTAGACTAGAAGTATAGTACATCGCACTACTAGTTGAGAAAAAGTAGTACTAGTACTACTACAGTACGAGTACGTACTCCTCCATCACGTAATATAAGACGTTTTTTGGCACTAGTTGGCGTGTACAAAAAATAGCAAAAACATACCCAAAATTTCTTAATCCACGCCAAAAACTATTACCTAGTGCCAAAAATTTCTTACTAGTGCTATTATTTACAGTATAATGCAATCCCGTAACGTTTCATAATGCTAGTACTAGTAGTAAATAATAGCCTCACCCCATCGCTAAGGAACGATCTACAGTTGGAAGGGACGAGGTCCTGCAGTTACTATGCTCTTATCTCCTCCTCGCCAGTTCCCCTCCCCCCGAAGAGAAGGCAGTTCGTCACTGCTCCCATGGATTTTCCTGGCAGTTCTCCTCCTCGTCGGGGCTGGGAGACCTTGGACGATGATCCTCTGGGAGAAATCGTATGCCGCTCCGACGTCCTCACCGCTGCAAGACTCGGTGCTTCCTGCACCAACTTTTTCAAGACGGTGCTTAAACAGGCTTGGCAAAAGGCCATGCTTGTTGGTCTTCCATGCATCCTCGAGGAGAAGGTTCTTCTATGGGACAATCCTTCGAACAGTCCACCGCTCCCTGGCTATGGTTGCACGTTGACTCCGCTAGAGTTGCCGATGTTGAGAGGTAGTTGGATTTTGTCCGATGAGCAGGTCAGTAATGGAGTTTGATCATGGTACTTAGTTATTCCATTTCCATCCCGTAATTTCTCCGCTGCCCACCATCTTATATATAGGTCTAGGTCGGTGCCAACAAAGATTGGCTTGTATACCTCCGGCAGTATACCACCATCGTTTTGCACAACATCCACAGCAGTGCGGCCGTTTCGGTAGACCCCTTCTCCACCATTGGGATCGGCCTTCCGGACTGGCTGGGCTTGAATACGTATGATGATGCCTACATGAGATTGAAGAAGATAGCAATTGTGGACCCACCGACAAAGCGACGCGGCTACGACGATTACTATCTCATGGCGGTGTTCGACATAAGGATTGCCATCAATGCAAGAGGCAGTAACAGCAGAGGCTGGCGCATGTTGGCGGCGGCAGATTTATACCCCTACACGTTCGAAGACGCCGTGCGCCATCTAGGCCGCATCTTTGCGGTGACAAAGCTAGGGGACTTGTTTCATCTGGTTGCCATCCTATGGTACGGGAGATTACAAACGGAATGCACAAACCATCATTTGCATCCCTAATGGTACTCCATTATTTTGCAGGGACCAGTCATCCCCCAATCAAAATAAGACCGCCAATCCTGGATGTGCATTTGCATCCGCGATTCGGTCTAACCTGGAACCTTGTAGCTGACTTTGGCATATTGGGATCAACTATCTTAGCAGTCGTTACCCATGGTACCACTGATGTGCAACATGGTCACACAATCTACCACGATCGGACCGTCACCATCTACCCAGGTATTCCATTTTTTAACCCTCTCGCCTTCTCTTTCATAGTTTTACTAATTGTATACTTAGTAGTACTAGTAGGAGTACTTTTTTACCTTGGAGGACGTGTATAGCTAGCTAGGCCCTTGAAGACTTGAACCCACTAGCTGCCACCATGTTTGTTTTTCCATGTCTTACTATCTCATCCATGTAGCCAAGAGTGGCTATATATAATAAGCCGGTTATTTTACTTCCTCTATACCGGAGTAGTACTATTTGCTGCACAGTATTACTGACCGCCATATTTGAGCACAACATTATTATGCATGGACCTTGACTATGTACGTCACCATGTGTCTAGATCTGAGATGCCGCGTGTACCAGATGAACGGCGCCGAGTTCGACCCCCGTGATGCTACGTGGGTGCTGAGGAACACTCTTGGAGAGTACTCGCTTTTCATCGGGGACAGCTACCCCATTGTGAAGCGGATGCCACCTTCCGTGCACGACACGGAAGGCCTGCCGTTCATGAAGCAGGGTTGCGTCTTCAGTGCACACTGCCGGATGAACGACATGCTGGGACACTCTATCCCTAATTTATGCCGCTTCAGCTTGGATGAGTATCCATCATGTGGAACCAGACTAGAAAGTTGCGACAATGATTCATGTTGCCCACCGCTATGGATCGTGCCATCCATGAAGAACACCTGGGACTGGAACCTGGAGGAGGACATGTAGCCCATCTATAATTTTTCTTGACATGCATTAACATTTTGTTAGTTAAATCTTTAGTCAAAATTTGGCACAAACTACAAAGGGGACCTATAAACCAGGACGGAGGTAGTAATTTGAAACAAGAAAAATACACTGGCGGTCAACGTATGTAACAATACGCTCTTTACGGTCACTATATATAGTTTTGCGGTGATTATACGATCACTAGCTCATCGAAGAGCACCGTATTGCACACTACTGACCGGCCACATAGTCGACGTGGCACTTTGTTGACTGGTTAAATTGTCACCTGGTTTTTGGGTCCCACCTGTCAGTTGGCAGAGCAAAGAAATCAGTTAAACAAAACTTTACGCAGGCGCGACAGGAGCCCAACCCTTGCGCGCGAACCACCCTGGCTGTGTATGTGAGTGCATGCACGTGTACTCCCTCGGTCTTCCACAAAGAGTGTACATCGGCTAAAAACAAAGAGTGTAGTACATGATGTACATCTACACTTCCAATGCATTTAGCCTTTAATCTAAATCGATGTTGATTGACTAATGCATCAACTTGTGCTCTAGGTATAGGCTACATGTCTATCCTTAATTACAACAAGCAACGGCCTTCATTTAATCTTCTTCTCTCAATGGTTGCATGCACACATAAGTCTGCTACTTTTGGGCGTTAATTATGCCCTGGTCAATGTGTAAATCTCTAAATGTACAGTCTTTCACGGACATAGGGAGTAGGTTGAGCACTTGAGCGTGAGCGTGTGTGTTGCGTCGTGTGCTGTGTGTCGCATGGGTGCATGAGTGTTGCGTGCGTCCATGTGTACATGTGAGTGTTGCATGTTGCATGCATGCATGCATGGGGCTTACTCCCTCCCATTGACATGTTCATATTTCAAGCTTTCTCTGTTCCCTCCATATGGTGATACTCCCTCTGTTCCCAAATATGGAGTAAAAGCCTCCCTCTGTTCACAAATACGGAGTATTTGTCTTTCTACAGATTTCAACAAGTGACTAGGTACGGAGCAAAATGAGTGAAGTGAGTGTAGAGGCATAGGGATACTGTAGAAAGGAAGTCTTCGCGATCCATTATTCCCCATCTTGGTCAGAGAGAACTATTCAACTAGTCTTCAAAGTGAAGTGACAATACACACTGCAGTAGATGGGACACGTAATTAATAAGCTGAACCAGCATGTTGGTGTTACTAAATCAGCCTTACCCAGTACTGCCATCATGTTTGCCAGTAGAGCACGCTTCTGCAAATACGCCTACGCACCTCTGTCCTGCATTAACTGACATATGGGCCCTCTTGTGGTAGACCCACATGTCATCGGTGTAACTATTTACACTCCGAAGGACGGTATATCCTGGTAGTAGTACTGGTAGAATTGAGATTTAATGCACTTTCTTCCCCGTCTTCCACTCTTCTTCCTCCTCTCTTCTTCCTCCTCCTCTCTTCCCCATCGTCTGCCGCACACCATTTACCCCCGCTCACTTCTCGCCCACCCACGCCATCTTCCTTGGTAGCTTGCGCGTACCATATCCCCCCGCTCACTGCTCGGCCACATGAGGAGAAGCTTCTTCGCTCGCCCGCCCAAATCCACTCCCCGCTGGCTCGCAAGCACCGAAAACCCCAATGGCAGAACCGACTGACACGCAGAGCCGCGATTGGAATTCCCTCCCTGATGTTCTCTTGGAGCAGATCTGTAATCGTATGGACCTACTCTGGACCATCCGTCTGGCCGCATGCTCGGTGTCTTTGTACCATCTACTCGTTTGCAACCGGCCGGCTCTTTTCAAGACACCCTGCTTGCTGATGCCCGATCCTCGCAGGTGGCCCAGACACCGACTTGACGATCCTACGAAGGTTGCCGTGGTGCCCCTCGACATGCTACCACTACCCGTCCACCTGTCCTTCATGCGCGGCTACTACTGCGCGGGCATGAAGGCCAACTGGATCATCCTCATCCACCAATCCGGTAGTTCGTGGAGTCTCGTGGATATCTACACCCAGCGAGAGATCACCCTTTCATCGTTGGATACCACCGCCATTGAGCCTCGCGGCCCGCCGGACACTCCTGCCTACTACGCACGAGATGCGTCAAGCTTTTGGCTCGACCTCTGTTTGCTGAAAGTTGTAATCTGCGAAGTGCCCACACCATCAGAAGACTACATGGATTACAAGCTCATTGCCTTGTTCAACATGGGATTAGTCTATCTGGAATCCGATCACCATACATGGTTATGGCTCATCATCAATCCTGTTGAGGCAACATTTCTGTCTGATGCTATAGTGCACGATGGCATCGTTTACGTGGTCGACGCACAAATTGGCGGCCTATACTGGTGGAATATATCATCGTGTAATTGTTCTATCTCATCTCATCTTTA
This sequence comes from Triticum timopheevii, assembly GCA_963921465.1. NCBI lineage: Eukaryota > Viridiplantae > Streptophyta > Magnoliopsida > Poales > Poaceae > Triticum > Triticum timopheevii. Next base: position 162,976,313 of record OY997262.1, on the reverse strand, counting down.
CCTTATGAATACGACTGCCTGTTCATTGTTACAAATTTAGAATAGATAGTATGTCTATAACCACATCATTGCTATATGTTCCTCCCATTTCCTAGATTTTTATGACCACACATGTTATTGTTAGAGTTGATATGAGAACAATTGGCATGTAATGATTGTTAGAATACATATTATGAGCATAACATCATGATTGCTATATGTTACTCTTGTTTCCAAGATTTTTATAACAATGCATGTTATTGCTTAGAGTTGATATGAGAACAGTAGTAGTAAGTGCTATGTTAGAATATGAGTAGGCTCTGTCATAGCTGTTTTCCTCTCATTGTTACATGATGTTTGAACCATGACATATTGCTAGAATATTTTTTTAACTTGGGGTATGATTATGACCACGGCATTGCAATTCTCTGTCTATGATATGTGTCACTGTTATAATAATATTAATTCCACACACACTCTGAACATGATTGTTTATTTTTGTCCTTTCGGTCTCCAATTTGAATTGTTGCAGCAGACGCAAATGCGCTGGCCTTCATGATTCCAGGACCTGGAATCATACCAGCCGATGGGTGGTGGTTTATTGCTCGTTCAGCTGACGGCGGTCAGTTGATGCTCATTCGCACGTACCAAATTGACCAAACCATTACATCAAACCCCATGCAGTACAATGTGTGGGGCGTTCGTGACATTGATGGCTATGGATGCTTCGTGTTCGAGAAAGATCCCAGCTCCGTTTGGCCAGGTGTATTCAACTGGAGGCGGGTTTACAGCCTCGGCAACCACTCCTTGTTCATCGGGGTCAATTATTCGATCATCCAACCAATCATCGATTATATCACCGGCGATGATTACCGTGCTATGCAACTTCCATTCGCCAGGGGCACTGTGTCTACACATCATACCATGGGTTTCATCAGTCACCATATCCAGAGATTAGTCGACACAGCTTGTTGTCGGATAATCTTCAGAGTATGAAAGGCATCAAGCTTCCATGCGATGGATGGCTTTTGCAAACCCGACATGAGGCGATGTGGTTCATGCCAACAGCAAATATGCACAACTTGATTTGTGCTGATATCTAGACTGAGCCATGTAGTCTGCTGCTGTAGCACGACCCTCTTTTGTTTGATATTATGTACTGTTGTTAGTTTGAAGCACTCCTCTGTTTTGAAGGATACATACCTTCCTGGGATCAAGTGCATCCTAACTCACTTGCGTAGGATGTACTGATAATGATGATGGAGATGTTGTGCAGAAGCCATATTTATATATATCAATTAGGCTTCAAGTGTGTACTTGTTAGTTAAACCTATGTATAAATTGTGACACTAAATATGACTCGTAAGTAGTACAATAGCAGTATTATTATACGTCGGTCAAATTATTCATCATGTCCACACATTGAATTGACGTGACAACACGCTGCGCGTGAGGTGACACAAGAATCCCGGCGGCGTGTTCGGGTATTCTGGACTTCAGATTTGGAGTGCCACTTATCTATCGAAATCTTTCATCATTCACTTAAAACAGTCGATTGATCATACATTGAGTACCATATAACTGGAATTACCGATGCAAGTCGAAGAAGGATTGGCCGATGCCGCCGGCTGGCATCAAGTTCGATCCCACGGATCAGGAGCTGATCGAGCACCTTGAGGCCAAAGTGAGTGCTGACAGCGCGAGATCTCACCCTCTCATCGATTTGTTCATACCAACAATCGACAGCGAGCACGACATATGCTACACCCAACCTGAGAAACTTCCAGGTAAGACACCGATCGACCGTCTACTTGCAGAAACATATTCCTTTGTTTGTAGCTCTATTTTTCTTTTTAGACGCAGACCTGGTGAAGCAATTACAATTTGACAGTTAGTAAAAAGTGAAAGAAGTGACTGCAACATGCCAAAGATGTTATGAAAATGCCAACTACGTACACTAAAACCTGTACTCGACAATACTGCAGGTATCACACTGAGTGGCCTAAGGAAGCATTTCTTCCAGCGCAATTCCAGGGTGTTCAAAAGGGGCACATGGACACGTCATAAGATACAGTCGGAGTGCGGCATGCAAGCGATGTGGCACAAGACCAGCAGTACCTTGCCGGTGATGGTCAATGGCCGGCAGACGGGCAGCAAAAAGGTTCTGGTGCTGCACACCAACAAGAACTTCGACCAGCAGAGGACCAACTGGGTGATGCACCAGTACCACCTCGGGGACCTGGAGCAAGAGAAGGAGCGGGAGCTGGTCCTCTGCAATATTTTCTACCAGACGAACACTAGGGCCAGGAGTAAAAAGATTATAAGTTAGTTTGGTATTGGTAGTTGTACTACCTTGTCGTCCGCAAGTTGGTATTGTTGTTCACGATCTTTTGGTATGAACTTGCATTTGCTTCCAACCATCATGCCGAGGGTCGACGTGGATATAAAGCTGAATCATTTGTTTCGAAATGAATTTTCAGGCACCTGATTTTTATTTGATGGGTAGCATAAGCACCTGTCATTCGAATTCCCAGTTCTCCAATTTTTTCGAAACAAGCGCCGGCACCGTCATCCTGCGCCTTGCCTCGGACTTACAAGAGGTGCGATAGGGCACGTTGCTCGCGAGCGTTGGCCCTTTCCATGCCAGCATGGTCCACCGAAGCTTCGGCTTCCAAGCGGGAAACCCACTTGATGAGCTGGTAGTAAAAGTTGGCGTCGCGAACGCGTGCGTGCCCGACAGCCTCCAGGGCTATTTGCCGGGCGCCGGCCTCCACGTAGTCGGCCCAGTTGCGGGCACTCTGCTCGCGAATCAGAGCATCAGTGCGCTGCTGCTCCATGTCCCGCTGGCGGCGCAAATCGGCGATACGCTGCTCCTACGCCAGGCGGTCACGCTCCAACAACTCCTGCTCCTCCGCCAGGCGGTCGCGCTCCAACAACTCCGCATTGCCATCTAAAGACAGATAGAATGCCTCCTCCCTCCGTCTATCTTCCGGTGAAAAACTGAACACTAGTTCTGGCGGTGACCGCCTCCGGCGTCGCCTACCGCGGACGGGCGGGGGCATGGCGGACGTGGAGAGCGACGTCGGGCCGGTGGGGGCTTATGAGGATATGGCGAGTTGGGTCACGGTGCCACTGGAGAAGGCCGGGAAACAATACTTATAGGTGGAAGGTAGCGCGATAGTCATTGGAATTCAATGCATAAGCAGGCATGGCTTAGCGCGCCAGCTTGCCATGGAAAACTTGAGAAAGTGAAATTATGACTGTGTCATCCCATCCCGTCTGGGTCGCACGCTGGCATGGCGGTCAAATGAGTGCACTCGAATCATCTCCCTCCTTGTCAATAATGATTCCATGGATTTAGAAAGCCCGCAACAATTAAAGCGCATCTTTTTCGCATCAGTTAGCTGCCTTAATTACGGCCGGCTGCATGCAGGAACTCAGAATCGCTCACAGCCAGTACGCGGAGCAGCATGCAACGAGTCATAGCCGAGGGCACGCATGCAGCCACTTAAATTGCTGGCATTAATTAGGCTTAAACTTTTGCATGCCGTTAATTATTGCCATGCCTTGGTCTTGCTGCTTTGCTCACGGGACTAATAAATCCAGACGGAGGGAGTACCTCGGTTGGTGAGAGGTTTGAATTAAGCCCTGCAAACCGGAAAGGAGGTACTAGTACGTGCGTGATCCACTATTTGTTCGTGTAGGATCGAGTAGGTCGTTTCTTGAATTGAGCCCTGCAAACCGGAAAGGAGGTAGTACGTGCGTGATCCGCTATTTATCCGTGTAGGATCAAGTACGTAGGATAGTGTAGCTTGTCAGTTTCTTCAGAGGTAGACATTTTTATTCAAAAAACTGCCACTTCGGATCTTGGGTCGCAAATAAAACTGCCAGGAGTGCATTAGTAGGCTAGCTAGTGATCGACCAGTAACTCGTAAACACTGAGCGAACAGAAATAAGTAATTGTTAATGCATCTCAATGATTCACAGATCATATACAAATATGTAGCTCCAAAAGCAAAGATCAGCCACTTCGGATCTTGCGTCGCAACTAAAACTAACTAGTACGATTCCCATACATAAGATCAACATGTTAATGCATCTCAATGATTCACAGATCATATACAAATATGTAGCTCCAAAAGCAAAGATCTAGAAAAAACATTTGTTCTTCCTACTAACATCGATGCTTCTCTTGGCCAACATTCAGTGCAGACTGAAAGGCAAATTTGTTTGTGAAGTCTACAATTCCTCTTGCAAACGTAAGTGGTTTCACCAACAGCTGGAACCATGAGAATGAACCACACATGATGGAGGAACATCCACTGCAATATGATTTGGTCTTCTCTCGATCACACCGCGAGACTATTTTCGGAATACAAACTTTAACTTAGGCAAAATGATGCCCATTGTATAATCAGACCAAAGCAATGAAGCACCTAGTGTTGGCCAATAAATAGTACATTACTACTTTTTTGCAGTCCATGAAGTGACTATCCAATCTTTCTGTGTCTATTTTCAAATGGCACTACATCCAGTGACTATACTATTCTCTTGTGCAGTTCAACCAAAGTTGCGGACACTTTGTTTGTTTGCCAAATAGCAACGGGTAGACATCTCTGTCTGCACAAATATCAAGCAGCTAGTAAACATATACCACACCTTGTATTTTCGGTTTAAACATGTCTCTTCCACTTAGCATCTGTCATGTTCTACACTGGACAATCTGATACAGTTATGTTTTGCCCTGGACAATTTCATACTGAATTGATTTGCTTGTTCAGAGCAGAAATATAGCGCCTATTCTTCATTAGACCAAGGATATCCATGTTCGTAGTGCTGGAAGAGGTGAAATTGATACAACCGAAATTGAGCATCCAATCATTGAATCCTGTCCTGCACCTCCAATGTAGGTCCACCCTGCCAATAAATTCACATGCAAACCACTAGTATTACTATCTAATGACAGTACAAAAAGAGTAGCAAGATAGTAGCAAACCATGTACCTTCGTAATGAACAGCTCATAGTGCCACCAATTGGATATAAAGGTTTGGAAGAAAACATGCTCCTAATGTTGAACCAGTTGGACTTTTTGTGCAGTTCCACTAAAATCGAGCATCCCTGTTTGCACAGATATTGAAAGTGTGATTACTGTAAAAATGACACTAGTTAAAGCATAGACTCACAAATGTAAGCATTCCAATATCTTAATGGAAAAGGTAGCAAGACTGTTTCTAACCACATGTTTGAAGGAATAAATAAGGCAACAACGGCTGATGTCAGAAAGGCATATATAGTTCTTTTTGAAAGAATGATCGACTCCTGACCTTTCCTCTTCTTTTAAGCATGTTTTGTGTAGTTCAACTAAAATAAAATGCCATCACCGCCTTGACAATTCAGTGACACTGTACAAAAGGAAATGACTTAACATTACATCATGATGTCAGGTATGTAGTCGAAAGGCATTAGAGACAAACATACAGACCTCGTCCGATAAAATAATGAACATTAATTTTAACAAAGGTGTGACTAGCTTTACCGGGATAATTTGAGTGAACTCTACACCCTATGTTCTTTTATATAATACGTTTTCGCGGTTCAATTTAAAGTACCCAAACATCTAGTATTTAGAAAAACAGGTAGTAGTTTTCTTGAGCACATATCTGGGAAAGCTTGCCACACTTTATTTATGTCCATACGCTAATGCAACACCATTCGAATACTACAAATATACACTAATCCAGTGGCTAGTGCAACAGTAGAGTAGTTAGTTTATTACAGGGTACAGTACAATGGTTTTACTGAACAGATTTCAATAAACTCTAGCACTGGAAGATTTCTATAAGAATTAACAATACAAAATGTAAAGGTAACAAGTTTCAGCATTGGTATACTAGCTGTGCATGAGCATTAAACCAAATACAAAAGTCTGAAGGTAACTAGCATTATTAACTAATGATAGTATAAAAAATTGCAAACCATGTACCTCCAAGGTAAATATCATTTTGAACTCGGGGGGACCTTAAAAATTGCTATCCCAATCTTGATAATCGATCAAACATAAAAACTTGATCGAATGAATCAAGAGAACAGCCGGAGAAGGAGGTGCCCACTATTGACCTTTCCTCTTGTCTTCATAATTTTTTGTGCAGTTTAACCAAAATAAAATGACATCAGCGCCTTGGCATTTTGGTGACACTGTACAAAAAAATTAACTTATCTCATGAAAGTGAGGTATGTAATCTATAAGCATTAACAGTGCAAAAATCTGAAGGTAGTAATAAGTTTCATCGTTGGTATACTGGCTGTGCAACAACATTAGAATGCCTTAGCTGAAAAATCTTTAATACATCCACAATCAACAGCTAACCCTGAAATAATCTAGTGACATTAAATGGCATTGCTTAAATTTATCGATGCCATTAGACTGAGAGCGGCATTAGTTAAATGTGGCATCACTTTAGTAGTAGCATTGCTTGACTTTACCGCTGGCGTTATACTAACAGCAAAAAAGTGGCAATAAGAGCATGGGATGCCCATTCGGATAGTGGGCGCACCAGTACGATGTACCTCCACGGATGCATAGAGTGGTGCCCAGAGCAACAAATATCTAGGCAGCATATGTGGATTACGTCCCATTTTTGTTCCCTTTAGCCACCTTTTTCCTATGTGAGGACAACAAACCGATCAACCTGGTCATTCTCTATTGTGTTGTCATGCCTTTCTACCCTTTTTCACCCTCTTTCAACCAAGAGACACGAGACTCGTTCCTTAGCTATTGATTTCCCCCTTTTCAACCTAGATGCGTGATAAACCACAAGTATAGGGGGATCAATTTTAGCCTCTTTCGATAAGTAAGAGTGTCGAACCCAACAAGGAGCTAAAGGTAGAACAAATATTCCCTCAAGTTTTATCGACCACCGATACAACTCTACGCATGCTTGACAGCTCGCTTTACCTAGAACAAGTATAAAACTAGAAGTACTTTGTAGGTGTTGTTGGATAGGTTTGCAACAATATAAAGAGCACGTAAATAAAAACTAGGGGCTGTTTAGGTAAAGAAGCAATACATTTAGTATATCAAGTGTGGAAAAGTGGTGGTAGGAGTTGTGAAATTGTCCCTAAACAATTGACTACTTTACTAGACTGATAGCAAGTTTTATGTGGGAGAAGCCACTGCTAGCATGTCATCCCTGACTTGGAATTCTATGCACTTATGATTGGAACTATTAGCAAGCATCCGCAACTACTAACGTTCATTTAGGTAAAACCCAACCATAGCATTAATATATATTGGTCCTCCTTCAATCCCATATGCATCAATTTCTATGCTAGGTTGAAGCTTCTGTCACTCTTGCCCTCCAATACATAGTCCTACCAACATACAACTAACCCTATGGTGTAATCCACGCGCGCGCTCATATGATGGGCACCAAAGGACAACAACAAAACCACAAGAAAATTAAACCAATCATAGCAATTCACCAATTACTGATAGGACAATGAAAATCTACTCAGACATCATAGGATGGCAACACATCATTGGATAATAATATGAAGCATAAAGCACCATGTTCAAGTAGAGGGTACAACGGGTTGCGGGAGAGTGGACCGCTGTAGATAGATAGGGGAAGGTGATGAAGATGTTGGTGAAGATGACGGAGGTGTTGGTGTAGATCGCCGTCGCACCATGATGGCCCCGACAGCATTCCGACACCACCGGGAGCGAGCGGGAGAGAGCCCCCCTTCTTCTTCTTCTTCCTTGACCTTCTCCCTAGATGGGAGAAGGGTTTCTCCTCTGGTCCTTGGCTTCCATGGCATGGGAGGGGCGAGAGCCCCTTCGAGATTGGATCTGTCTCTCTATCTCTCTCTCTTTCTGCGTCCCAAATTCTAGCCTTTCACTGTTTCTTATATTCCCGGAGATCCGTAACTCCGATTGGGCTGAAATTTGGAGACGATCTCTATCCGGATACTGGATTTCTTGTGGCGAAATAAGGGCACCAACCGCCTTACGGGGCGGCCACGAGGGCCCAGGGCACGCCTGACCCCCTGTGGCGTGCCCCCTGCCTTGTGGCCCCCTCGGGCATCGTCTCGTGTTGATTGTTCTTCCCAAAATTTATAAATACTCCAAAAAAATCTCCGTCAGTTTTTATCCCGTTTGGACTCCGTTTGATATGGATTTTCCGCGAAAACAAAAACATGCAAAAAACAGGAACTGGCACTGGGCACTGGATCAATATGTTAGTCCCAAAAATATTATAAAAAGTTGCCAAAAGTATATGAAAGTTGTAGAATATTGGCATGGAACAATCAAAAATTATAGATACGACAGAGACGTATCAGCATCCCCAAGATTAATTCCTGCTCGTCCTCAAGCAGATAATTTTTGATTTGGGATGCTACCTATCATAATCTTGATCATGTAATCTAATCATGGCATGGATATTAAGACACGAGTGATTCAAAGCAATAGTCTATCATTTGACATTAAGACAATAATACTTCAAGCATACTAATAAAGCAATCACGTCTTTTCAAAACAACATGGCCAAAGAAAGTTATCCCTACAAAATCATATTGTCTGGCTATGCTCCATCTTCACCACACAAAATATTCAAATCATGCACAACCCCGGTTTTAGCCAAGCAATTGTTTCATACTTTAGTATTATCAAACCTTTTCAACTTTCATGCATTACATGAGCGTGAGCCATGGACATAGCACTATGGGTGGAATAGAATATGATAATGGGGGTTGTGGGGAGAAGACAAAAAAAAGAAAGTCCCACATTGATGCGGCTAATCAACGGGCTAGGGAGATGCCCATCAATTGATGTCAATGCAAGGAGTAGGGATTAACATGCAAGGGATGCACTAGAGCTATAAGTGTATGAAAGCTCAAACTGGAAACTAAGTGGGTGTGCATGCAATTTGAGGAAGCCCATCGTTGGAATATACAAGCCAAGTTCTATAATGAAAAATTCCACTAGTATATGAAAGTGACAATATAGGAGACTCTCTATATGAAGAACATGGTGCTACTCTAAAGCACAAGTGTGGTAAAAGGATAGTAACATTGTCCCTTTTTTTCTTTTTTTTTCTTTTTTTGGGCCTTCTTTTTTTTTTATTTGGCCTTTCTCTTTTTTTATTTGGCCTTTCTTTTTGTTTTCAAGGGACAATGCTCTAATATGATGATCATCACACTTTTATTTACTTACAACTCAATATTACAACTCGATACTAGAAAAAAATATGACTCTATATGAATGCCTCTGGCAGTGTACCAGGATGTGCAATGATCTAGCATAGCAAAGATATCAAAAAACGGACAAGCCATGAAAACATCATGCTAGCTATCTTACGATCATGCAAAGCAATATGACAATGAATGCGCAAGTCATGTATATGATGATGATGGAAGTTGCATGGCAATATATCTCGGAATGGCTATGGAAATGCCATAATAGGCAGGTATGGTGGCTGTTTTGAGGAAGATATAAGGAGGCTCATGTGTGATAGAGCGTATCGTATCACGGGGTTTGGATGCACCGGCGAAGTTTGCACCGACTCTCGAGATGAGAAAGGGCAATGCACGGTACCAAAGAGGCTAGCAATGATGGAAGGGTGAGAGTGCGTGTAATCCATGGACTCAACATTAGTCATAAAGAACTCACATACTTATTGCAAAAATTTATTAGCCATCAAAACAAAGTACTACACGCATGCTCCTAGGGGAAGGGTTGGAAGGAGTTAACCATCACGCGATCCCGACCTCCACACAAAGGATGACAATCAAAAAATAAATCATGCTCCGACTTCGTTACATAACGGTTCACCATACGTGCATGCTTGACTTGACTGTTGGCATTATACTAACAGCAAAAAAGTGGCAATAAGAGCATGGGAGGCCCATTCGGACAGTGGGCGCACCAGTACGATGTACCTCCATGGACGCAGAGTGGTGAGGGAGGTATGGTTGCCCAGAGCAACAAATATCCAGGCAACATATGTGGATTACGTCCCATTTTTGTTCTCTTTAGCCTCCTTTTTCCTATGTGAGGACAACAAACCGATCGACCTGGTCATTCTCTATTGCGTTGTCATGCCTTTCTTCCCTTCTTTAACAAAGAGACACGAGACTCGTTCCTTAGCTACTGATTTTCCCCTTTTCAACCTAGATGCGGGTTCGATTCCTACTCTCTTGGATAGTATAGTCTCCCTTCCTTTCCTTATTCAACCCAGACATGGATTAGTCTGCATGAAGTAGGGTTTCCTTTAATAGTGCAAATTATGGTTTTCGTCTGCATGGCCAGCAGAGCAGAGGATAGCAAATTGGGAAGATGGTGGAGTGGAAAAAGATCCACATGCAACGACGTGGCAGATGGGGCAATAGAACAAGGGTATGGTTCGAAAAGAGGTAGCATACCTGAGGTTCGACGGGAAGTGGCTTCGCTCATGGTCATCGTCCTCCGCACACACTACGGCAACGAGCTTGGGGACGGAGACCACCCCGCGCGGGCGCCAGGTCTGAGAGGACGGCCTTGTCGTCAGTGCGTGACCTCGCTCGCCGACAACGAGTGCGTCAACACTGCACGTCCTTTTCTTCCCTAGCGGATCTGTGACCACCGGTGAGGAGGGAGAGAGGGGCCGTCTTTTTTAGATCTAGAGAGAGGGTGATAGTGTGAGAAGCAAGTGGGCAGCCCTTAGCAAGAAAGCGCTGAAGCTCCAGCCTATATATCTTTTTATACTACTAGTACTAGAGGTGGAGTAGTGGTAGAGTAGTTTATATTTTCTCTGCGTACAGTACCACTTAGTCATGCTTCAAAACTGAACGGCACGCCATTAAAAAAATAAAGGTCGATAACTAATGCGGCACCTTGGGCCAACATGGCCAGATCGCATTTTGCACGACAAATTACACACCATGTTTTGTTGACATGTGGTCCCATTCCAACATATCAGTGAGACGACAGCGAGTCCTTTTCTACTAGTATTTCCGAACGAACGGAACCGTGGCAAACTGCCAACCGTCCATCAACTCTTCGCCTTTCCCTCTCGATTTGGAACTGCTGTCACATGCTCTTCCTCTCCCTCCTCCATTTTCCTTCAGCCCTTCACCCTTCCTTCTGCCATTGTTCGATCGTCTTCTCCATGGAGGGAACAGGCCGGAAACGACCCCGTTATTCTTGCCCCGTTCTGAAAGATGACGTGGTGGAGGAACTCATTGATCGGTGCGACGTCATCACCTTGGCTAGCATGGCAGGTTCATTCAAGACCATTCTCGGCTCAACTAATAACATCATTACATGGAACCCAAGAGTCAAGGAGCGGTTTGATCTCCCCTAACTTCTTTGCCATGACCCTGATGACTGGCGCGGGGACGACGGAGGCCTCGCCTTGTGCAAGTTGATGCCGCTTGATAATGATACGTATGGTGTTAAGATGCCATCGCTTGAGGGTAAGGCTTGGCCAGGCGCAAATGGAGATTGGGTTGTTTACATTGGGTCTAACTACGAGTGGGAACTTGTGAATGTGTACACTCGTGACCGGGTTCCACTTCCAAAAATCTCAGCAGACTGCCCAAAGGTTGAGCACACCGGTATTGTACGCACGTTCAAATACGATCATGGTGACTGTCTTCTATGGAAGATAGCAATTTGTCGAGTTCCCAACCGCTCTTGGAATTACAAGAACTATGAAGTTGTTGCTATCTTCGACAAGCTTGTTGCCGTCCTTCGTGGTTCGACTGGATGGATATTGCTCAAAAATCAGTTTCTGTACACGGATGAGTACTGTGATGCAATTCAATACGAGGGCCTTGTGTTTGCTTCCACCACTCATGGCACTGTTTTTGCATGGGATCCTCGTAGTTTCAGTATGTTTGTCTTCCACCGTAATTATAATTGTTTCATCCACATGCATGCGGGTTAGCAAGTTTCCCTTTACTAATTAACCTTCTTCTTGTGTTTCCAAGGTCCTGTGAACATTCCACCACCTATACTTGAAAATTTTTATGACCAAGGGGGAGATGACGATGGTGATGATCATGAGCATGAGGACGAGCAGCGCCCATATACTCTGTTGCGCCTGGCAACTAATTCCGATGGATCACCTCTTCTTGTGTGTATACAACCCACTGATGATGTTACTACTAAGGAAGCAGGTGTAGTCTCCCATGGTCGCACTCTCCGGACCTATTCCAACACCCGTTGCATGGTATTCAGGATGGATACTAGTGTTCTAGTGCCAACACCTTCTCCCTGGTACAGAATTGATAGTCTTGGAGAAAACTCGCTCTTCCTTGGACAAAACTATCCAATGGTGGTGAAAGGCGATCCAACCGATGTTGACACAACGTTACTACCATTTATGAGAAGCAACTGTGTCTATACCTTGGACATTTGGGTTGTTCCCTACCCTGGTACTGATATAGTAGGCCGCTTCAGCCTGGATGATCAGTCATGCGTTGGTCTCGAGATCGACAATGGATGGCCCGTCCCAGAGAATCACTTGTGGTTCAAAGCAAGCGTTTCCAATGCCGAGGATTGGTTGAGTTGAAGTTCATTTCATTGCTTGTTATTTGTTGTGTGATGAAAACTTTAGTATTTATAATGTATCCTCGTTGTTGATGTGGGTTGATGACATATTGTATGTAATAAAATGATATGCCTGTGATAAACTTACTAAATTTATGAATGGCTTTCGAGTCGCTTCTCTGAGTGAGTGGTGCAACGAGGCAAAAAAATATTTTCTGAATACATAATTGTACGTGCATTGCAACAGGTTATCGGGTGAGGCCAATCAACAATAGTAGTACACTATTTGTACTAGCTTCACATGCTTCGCGCGTCGGGCGGGTGTTTTTACTGTAGCCATATGTTAATGTGTTCGCTGTATGTAACCAGCACCTCGAATCCTCGATACTAGTACTATATAAGTAGTAGGAGTAGTAGGGTGGCATGGGCCAGAACAAGCATTCACGTCCAGGAGTACGGCACACGCCACCACCACGACATCCATCTGACATTGAGGGAGTCCCGGACTAGGGGGTGTCCGGATAGCCGAACTATCATCTTCGGCCGGACTCCTGGACTATGAAGATACAAGATTGAAGACTTCGTCTCGTGTCCGGATGGGGCTTTCCTTGGCGTGGAAGGCAAGCTTGGCAATACGGATATGTAGATCTCCTACCATTGTAACCGACTCTGTGTAACCCTAACCCTCTTCGGTGCCTATATAAACCAGAGGGTTTTAGTCCATAGGACGAACAACAATCATACCATAGGCTAGCTTCTAGGGTTTAGCCTCTCTGTTCTCGTAGTAGATCTACTCTTGTACTACCCATATCATGAATATCAATCAAGTAGGAGTAGGGTTTTACCTCAATCGAGAGGGCCCGAACCTGGGTAAAAACATCGTGTCCCTTGTCTCCTGTTACCATCCGCCTAGACGCACAGTTCGGGACCCCCTACCCGAGATCCATCGGTTTTGACACCGACATTGGTGCTTTCATTGAGAGTTCCTCTGTGTCGTCGCTATCAGGAAGGATGCCTCATCCCGTCTTTAAAGACGGCACTGTTGCTAAAGGAGCTTTGGCCATCGGCCAAACTCTCCGGCTAGGTGGTTTCCTTATGACCGCCTGTTCGGCCTCCGCGCCGACGATGACTTCTCGGGTCATCGAAAACAATCTTCACGTTAACTCGGAACTCGCCGAGTAGTTAGATCCGATGGAGCTCTCTTCCTTAAATGAGCTCTTGGATCGCATCGCCGCCCTGGGAGTCGCTACAGACTATGATCAGGTTGTGCCTAAACCCGATCTGAGAGAGATTAATTCTCCCCAGGTTACCCACCATGTTGCTGTGGTAGAGGAACAATGCGGCAACCCTTCTTCTATCTTAAGGACTAGCTATGTCCGAATTCCTGATCCATCCATGCCGGATTCACGCGGAGGGGAGGACGTCACTCAAGCCCTGAACCTAAAGTCAGGCAGCGGGCTAGATTCATTGGACATCATCCAAGAACCCAAGCTTCCAAGTTCGGAAACTTCTTGACCCCTGAATTTTATATTGGACAGGGAGAGATATTTAATTCCACCCGCCAACCCAAACACAAGCGATCCATCCCAAATCCGGCAAGAGCCAGCAGAAACAGTACACCATTACTGGGCCAGATTCCTCCTGGTCATAAACAGGATAAAGGATTGCCGTGAGGACGCAATTTCATTCTTCTGCAATAATTGCACGGACAAGGGAATCCTCAACATCATAAGTCATCATGAAATTACACGCTTCGCTGACTTGGCGTCCATAGTACGAAAGTACTGTGTGATGGAAAGCGCCTGGAAAACCGAAATCAATTTTTGGGACAGTCCGACCCTGAATACAACCCCAGTCCGAAATAAAAGGGTGCACCATCGCCAGGCACCCGGGTTAAATACCAAAAAGCAAAAACCCTTTATAGGGCATGGAAACGTACTGGAGGGATGGCTCAACGGACCCTTCAAAATTCATAGTACAGAGGGCGCCACTCCAACTCATAGCCTTAGAGCATGTTGGATACTACGGCAAGTGGCCAAAAGTGGCGAAGAGCTTTTAACTCGAGAATACCAGTCCAAGGATACCAGTACGGTATTAACAGTCTTCGAGACTTTCGCATCAAATAATATGCGGAAACGAACTCTCCGCGGCCTTGCCGAAGTCTACCAAGTAGCAACAATAAACCCATGGAGTGACACGGCTATTACCTTTAATGCCAGTGACGAACCTAAATTCCGAACAGCCCGAGCACCAGCCGCATTGGTCCTCAGTCCAATAGTGGATGGCTTTCACCTTACCAAGTTACTCATGGACGGTGGCAGCGGACTGAACCTCATTTACGAGGAAACCCTCCGAAAAATGGAAATAGATTGGAGCCGCATTGAGCAAAGCAGCACAACCTTTAGGGGAATAATCCCCAGTCGGGAAGCATGCTGTACAGGAAAAATCACACTGGATGTGGTGTTCGGCACGCCGGATAATTACAGGTCCGAGGAGGTAACGTTCCAAGTGTCCCCGTTTAGCAGCGGATATCACGCTCTATTGGGGCGAGAGGCATTCACAATTTTTCAAGCTATACCCCATTACGGGTACATGAAGCTCAAAATGCACAGGCCCAACGGAATCATCACTCTTGCTAGTGACCCGGACATAGCACTCCGCGCCAAAAACAAGACAGCCGCACTGGCCCTGGAGGCACTATCTGAAGCCCTAGCGGCCGAGGAACTCACTACGCTACGCTCCACGGTGAATAGGGACGATGTGATACTCGATAAGAGATCCAAGTCCACCTCCTTTAAACCAGCGGACGAAATAGTCAAATTCCAAGTCCATCCAACGGACCCTACAAAAACGGCCTGCATTGGGGCACAATTAAACCCTGATGTAGACGCCGCACTACGAGAATTCCTACGCGAAAATTGGGACATCTTTGCCTGGCACCCTTCAGACATGGCAGGAATCCCACGCCGGCTGGCCGAGCACAGCCTAAACATCATAAAAGGATTCAAGCCAGTCAAACAGGCTCTTCGGCGTTTCTCTGAACCCAAGAGACAGGCCATGGGAGAGGAACTAGCCAAATTATTGGAGGCCAGATTCATCAGAGATATAAAACATCCGGACTGGCTAGCAAATCTGGTGATGGTACCAAAGAAGCACAAATCTTGGCGCCTATGCGTCGATTTTAAAGACCTCAACAAGGCTTGCCCAAAGGATCCCTTCCCCCTCCCCCGCATCGATCAAATTATCGACGCTACCGCAGGACACGATTCATTGTATTTCCTCGACGCATACTACGGCTACCACCAAATTAAGATGGCCGAGCCCGACCAGGCCGCAACGGCATTCATCACCCCATACGGCCCATTTTGCTTCAACACAATGCCCTTTGGGCTCAAAAATGCCGGCGCAACATATCAGCGCATGATTCAGACATGTCTGGCAAACCAGATCGACAAAATAGTGGAGGCATACGTAGACGATGTGGTCGTCAAAACCAAGCACGTTGAAAATCTAGTAGACGACTTGAGGCTCACGTTCAATAATCTCCGAACATATGACATTAAGCTTAACCCGAAAAAATGTGTTTTCGGCGTACCAGCCGGAAAGCTCTTGGGCTTCATTGTATCCGGTAGAGGAATTGAAGCAAACCCAGCCAAGATCCGAGCTCTGTCACAATTGGACATCCCAAAGGACCTCAAACAAATACAAAAATTGACGGGATGCGTGGCGGCTTTAAGCCGCTTTATCTCCCGTTTAGGAGAAAAGGCGTTACCCCTTTATCGCCTCCTCTGACGCACCGAACACTTTGAGTGGACGGATGCCGCCACGACCGGACTCGAAGAAATAAAAGCCATATTGGCAACAAACCTGGTCCTGGCCGCGCCCAACATAGGCGAACCAATGCTATTATATATCACGGCAACTCATCAAGTGGTGAGCGCGGTGCTCGTTGTCGAACGAGAAACGGACGGACACAAGTTCCCCCTTCAAAAATCAGTTTACTACGTGTCCACTATCCTGACTCCATGCAAGTCACGGTACCCGCATTATCAGAAGATAGCGTACACATTGTTCATGGCATCCCGGAAGCTACGACACTACTTTCAAGAGTGTTCGATAACAGTAGCCTCCGAAGTACCTCTTAATGACATTATAAAAAACCGCGACGTGACGGGCCGGATTGTCAAATGGGCCATTGAGCTCCTCCCATTCGACATAACCTATAAGCCACGGCGAGCTATTAAGTCGCAAGTTTTGGCCGACTTCATCACCGAATGGACTGAAGCCGAACTCCCTAAAGAGTACGGCGCATATTCCAACTGGATCATGCACTTCGACGGCTCCAAAATGTTGGCTAGTCTGGGGGCTGGCGTCGTCCTGACGTCCCCAACCAGAGATACGGTTCAATACGTACTCTAGATAATGTATACAGACTCCAACAACGCAGCCGAATATGAGGCCCTTCTACATGGCCTCCGGATGGCAGTCTCCATGGGCATTCAACGCCTAGAGGTGCGCGGGGATTCGAACCTCGTGATATCCCAAATAAATGGAGACTTCGATGCCAAGGATCCGAAAATGGCAGCTTATCGCAACACCGTCCTAAAAATGTTAGCTCGGTTTGAGGGGCTCGAATTTGACCATATAGCCCGGGATAACAACCAGGAAGCAAACGTATTGGCACGCATTGTCGCAAAGCGCGATGCCGTCCCTCCCAACATCTTCCTACAGAGGCTGTTCAAGCCATCCGTACTATGGGAGGGGGAATCCGGAAATAATAACCCGGACCCAACCTCACTGCCCGACACCGAACATTCTGACACAATCGGTGGTTCTGCCAACGAAGTAACATCCTCAGCCCACGTAATAATGGCAGTCATTGCCCCGTGGACGGAACCATTCCTAGCCTACCTAACTAGGCAGGAACTTCCCGAGGACCAAAACGAGGCCCGCTGCATAGTGCGGCGATCTAAAGCCTATAAGGTCCATGAGGGAGAGCTTTACAAGAAAAGCATAACCGGAGTCCTTCAAAGGTGTATCTCCGAAGAGGAAGGGCGGAACCTTCTGGCTGAAATTCATGCCGGACTCGGCGAGCACCACGCCGCAGCCCGGGCCCTTGTAGGTAAGGCCTTCCGTACAGGATTTTATTGGCCGGCGGCCCGGGCAGATGCTCAGGACTTAGTCCAACGATGCGTCGATTGCCAGCTCTTTGCTAATCAAAGCCACATGCCACCCACCGCCTTCAAAACTATACCCATAACCCGGCCCTTCGCGGTCTAGGGGCTTGACATGGTTGGACCCCTTAAAGGAGGAACCCACAAGCAAAGATACCTACTGGTCATGGTGGATAAGTTCACCAAATGGATAGAGGCCAAGCCTGTCAAGACGGCCGAATCCGGACCAGTGATAGACTTCATATCAGGGGTCGTACACCATTACGGCGTCCCCCATAGCATCATCACTGACAACGGCACGAACTTTACGGCCGACGAGGTTAAACTCTGGTGCAAAAACATGGGCATCAAACTCGACTATGCTTCAGTCTATCACCCTCAAACTAACGGTCAAGTCGAGCGAGCAAGTGGTCTAATCATGAGCGGCATCAAACCCCGATTAGTGCGGTCCCTTAAGGAATCTAACGCGCACTGGGTAGAGGAGCTCGACTCCGTACTCTGGGGGCTACGAACCACTCCAAATCGCACGACCGGATTTACACCATTCTTTATGGTATACGGCGTAGAGGCAGTTCTGCCCTGTGACATAATTCATGACTCACCTCGCGTGTGCATGTACGAAGAAAGAGAAGCCGAGCTCGATCGGCAGGACAGTCTGGACGCATTGGAGGAGGAGCGTGACGTGGCAAAAGCCCGTTCCGCATTCTATCAACAGCAAGCTCGAAGATATCAAAGCAGAGAAGTACGGACCAAAACTTACAACGTTGGCGAGTTAGTTCTACGCTTGCCGGAAAATAAAAAGGACAAACTCAAGCCCAAATGGGAAGGTCCCTTTATCATCGACCAAGTCCTGACCGGTGGAGCGTACCGTCTGCGAGATGCATCGGATAACCGACTCGAGCCAAACCCATGGAACGCAGCCCGTCTCCAAAGATTCTACGCCTAGCGCCGGATTCTGAGTTCGTCTCCTGCCTCCGTCTATATTTTACATATTAGTTGTCTTTTGTTTCTCTCCTTCTCCCCCCTTTTTTCCTATTACAGCCTTTGAAAGCTTGTTCGCGCATTTTTCGCACACACTTGATGCACTATTCGTGCTCATTATACCTGGGGGCTTCTTTAACAGAAGCTTACTATACGGGCTTCATGCCCAACACATGTGTCACACTTCTGCATGTACCTTTTATTCGCCATTATATGCATCGATATGACTTAAGTTTTGGCCAAGCTGGGTTGCCTGGCTCCTGTGCTTACCCCTACGTTCCCGATTGTTCGGCTAGGCGGTAAAGGGAGCACCTCTGCGATTGTTACTGCCGGGTCAGCCGGATGTGTACCTCAGACTGGGTGAAGCCGAAAGCTAGCATTCTTAAGGGAATATTCGGTCGGTGAACTAAAAGATGATTTCCTACCTATTTATTCATCTGCCCCTAGATGCTTTTCTGCTTTTTTCGCAGTCCGGACATGCACTTTAGGGCATGCCTCCCAGGGAAAGGAACCCCTAACGGAACTATTCTCCCTAGAAGATGTTTCTTACTAACCATGTAATATAACATAACTAGTTGGGCACTTGTCTGATAAAGCACTAATGACCCCTACGCCTGGTCTCCATGCATGCCCCGGTTCTTATATAACCGCGAGGGTATTCAGACACACTCCGGACTATTGGGTCCCGAGGTTGAAGCAAAAAGGTCCGCTATGACAAAAGATCTACAGTCCAGCTAGAAGTCATTTTACATGTCATCTTAAATTACATAGTCAACTTGACTGGGCATATTCCTCTTCAATGCCATCCAGCAGGCTGTCTAGTTTACAGTCCTGTTGGGAATACTTTGCGGCCAATTCTACTTGGCCGTACACTAAGCTCACAGGGATCGCCTTCCCATCGGGCCCCGCAGGTCCGACCTCGGCCATGTGGTTTGGGTCATCCTTCATGTACCGCGTCTTCACCATGGCCCAGGCCTTCCTGGCGCCTTGACGGCAGGCCGATATCTTCCATAAGCGGAAGCGCTACTGTGCTCCCTGAAGCCTCTCTGCAAGCTCTCCAAGGCCTTCGGGCAGGGAGACAGATGGCCACAAGGCCTGGGCGACGCCTTTCATCACCTGTCGAACTCGTTCGTGCAGTTGCAAGAGCTCGGGAAGTAGGTCACCCGTAGAACCGGGCATCTCCTCTGTAGGACGGCCTGTGAGCATACCTACAGACATAACTCTGTTAGACGACTTCCTCGCTGAACTCTTTTTCAAAGTTCATTCAAGCACTTACAAAAATTGCCGCGTCAAAGTCGCTGATTCTACTTAACGGAGTCAGATAGCTGGGCACGAACATCCTTTAGTTCCTCACCCAGCTGGGTGTTGGCATCTTGGAGATTATTTTTCTCCTGCCTCACCCTTGTAAGCACACTCTCGCCGGCCTTTAACCGGTGCATGAGCTATTGCTTGTCCGGATCTATCCCAGCGCCATCTGCAATATTATTGTCAGACTTATACACACGTCGCGCTTCACAAATTACTTGTCTTTTGAAGCATATTGTAGCGACCAGACCTCAAACAGTCTGATCTCTGTGCTCAGTGTCATCCCTGGATCAGTAATGTTGACACCACACAGTACTTGGAGGATTTATAACAGAGTAGCAATCACACACTTATTACATCGAATGTCTCAAGAGAACTTATTGAAATAAATATGGCTTAAGGCCATCTAAAATATGATAACAGCGGAAGGCTTGGAAGAATAAGCGAGTCCATCAACTCCAACGGCATCACTGAGTATAGAACCACGACCTAAGCACCTTACTCGTTGTTTGAAAAGTCTGCAACATGAAACGTTGCAGCCCGAAAACAGGTCAGCACATGAAATATGCTGGCAATGTAACACATAGAGGAAAATATGATGGAATAAGCTATACTACATGCATATTTAGCTGGTGGAAAAGCTATATGGTTACAGTTTTGCGTAAAGCCAATTTTTCCCTACTGCAAAGGAATAAATTTATTTAACTATCATGGTGGTTGTTAAACATTGAGAATGGTTGACAGCATTCTCAATCCTAATTAAAAGTACTCATTAACATCCCAACAATATTAATTAGAAGTAACATGATGAGATTCACATGATATCCAAGTACTAGATACTCAAGATTTCCATAACTGGGGACACGGCTAACCATGATTAGTTTATACACTCTGCAGAGGTTTGTGCACTTTTCCCCACATGACTCGATCGCCTCCGTTTGATTCCTCGCACTTCATGATGTTTGAGAAACGGATGACCGAGACATAGTCTTTCAGAAGCGCTTGCACCTTACGTAAAGGGTAGACCGTACCAACCTACATCCCCTACATCTGCTAGTCTACCCTGTAAGAGTTCGCACGACTTAGTCAACTATGCTAGAGCCCATAATAGCATGTGGCTGCACACAGAAGTTTCTAGCATGAATAATCTTATGATCCCTTTGAGCCTGGGTGGCGGTCCGAAGAAAAACAGGCAAGTCCTAGAAACCAGGTGCCTCAATCCAGCCAGATGTGTGTTTAAGTTGCCACCTTAAGTAAACCATTAGGTTAACAATCTCACATCTTCATGGAAATTCACTCACCCAATCCACGTCTACTAGCATAGCATGGCATAATAAGCAAACGTAGAAGTAACTCCCAGGGGTTTGAAAATAAAACAGGTAATAGGTACTACCTCAACTACTTCCCATAACCCACAATTTAATTAGATCCTAATCATGCAATGTTTGAGGATTGATCTAATGCATAAAAACTGGGTATGAGAAAAGTATGATCAAAGTGTTACTTGCCTTGCTGATGATCCGCGAAACCTAGACACTCGAAGTAACAGGCGGCGCACTCCGGGTATTCTATCGCAGACAAACAAACAAGCATACAATAAGTACTCATCTAATGCACAGGTAAAAACTCGAATAAAAGATCTAACCAGAAAGTTCAACTTAAGAACTTCGGTTTGCAAAAAGAAACAAAACAAACGAAGCAACGGAATTCAAACGGCGAAAGAAAACAGCTTCGTTTTACTAATCTGGATATAAGTCAATTTTTACAAAATCAAAAACTTGTTTAAGTTGATTATTCAGAAAGAGGGTTTCGAGACGAAACTCCAAGCGCTTGAATCGCCTGATTCCGATAAACGAGCGAAAATTTATACTAAAACGAAAACCGGATCAGGAATCGCGATCAGAAAAATCGCGGATTAAATCCGAGAAAAAGAAAAACGACAAACGGGTTAACGAATGAGCGTTCGTTAACTAACCTAATCTGACGAACACGTTCGTTAAAACGAACGAACGAGCGAACGCTCGCTATTTAACCGAACCGAAAAAAACCGATCTAATAAAATAAACCGAAAAGAAAACCGAAGAAAACCGTTCGGTTTTTTTAAAAAACCGGCGGCACGGAAAACGAGGCGGCGGCGAACCTCGGCGGCGGGGTCGGCGGCGGCGGAGGGGTCCGGCGGCGGCTCTGGCGACGGTAGGCGGCGGCGGCGGTGGCGGGGGATCTGGCGGCGGCGGCTAGGGTTAGGGTTTCGGGTGGGGCGTGGGCCGGCGGCGGCGGCGAGTGGGCTGGGGCGGCGGCGGCTGACGAGCCTGGGGGGCTCGGGGCGGCGCTATTTAAAGGCGCCCCCGAGCGGAGTCCCGCTCGGGCACAGCCCAAAGGCGGTTCACGTGTTTTTTTTTAAATAATTCCGCGCAGAAGAAAAATAAAAAGGAATACTAAACGGACTCCAAAAATCCCGAAATAAATTTTCCCCGGCTTCTAAAATCAAGCCGGACAAGATGAACATTTATTTGGGGCCTAAATGCAATTTTGAAAAACGCGCATTTTTCCTAAATTCAAATAAAAAGGCAAAAAATTCCAGAATAAATCTTATTTGATTTTTTTTATTAAATCTTATTATTTCTTTATTTTGGGAAAGTCATTTTATCCCCTCTCTGAAATTTTGGTAGTAGAAATAAGTGAAGATAAAATAAATAAAATCAATTGATCCCATTTTTCAAAATTTGAGAAAACTCAAATATGAAAATAACGAAATCCCCAACTCTCTCCGTGGGTCCTTGAGTTGCGTAGAATTTCTAGGATCGAGCCAACAATGCAACAAAATATGCTATGCAATGATGATCTAAGTATAACATTCCAAATTGAAAATTTGTGATGTTACAAACCTACCCCCCTTAAGATGAATCTCGCCCTCGAGATTCGGGTTGGTTAGCAAATAGGTGAGGGTGGGCCTTGAGCAGATCTTCCTCTCGCTCCCAGGTGGCTTCCTCCTCGGTGTGGTGGCTCCACTGAACTTTGCAAAACTTGATAACCTTACTGCGGGTGACTCGGCTGGCATATTCCAGAATCTTAACTGGTTTCTCTTCATAGGTCAAATCATCTTTCAACTGAATCGGTTCTAGTGGCACAGTATCTCTCAGTGGTATTTCAGCGATCTCTGCGTGACACTTCTTCAACTGTGAAATATGGAACACATCGTGAACTCCTGACAATCCCTCACGTAATTCCAACTTGTACGCTACTTCTCCCATGCGTTCCAAAACTTTGTATGGCCCCACAAAACGTGGCGCTAACTTTCCCTTAACTCCAAAACGCTTAACTCCTCGAAGCGGAGATACTCGAAGATAAACTCTGTCTCCGACTTCATATTCTATCTCCTTGCGTTTTGAATCCGCATAGCTTTTCTGCCTTG
Organism: Triticum timopheevii; assembly: GCA_963921465.1. Classification (NCBI taxonomy): domain Eukaryota; kingdom Viridiplantae; phylum Streptophyta; class Magnoliopsida; order Poales; family Poaceae; genus Triticum; species Triticum timopheevii. Next base: position 162,952,929 of record OY997262.1, on the reverse strand, counting down.
ACTAGGCTACTTTGAGCCTATCGCGAATTAACTTTACTTTCTGTTCAGACTCCTTAATCAAATCCGGTCCAAACAACTGGCGATCTCCTACTTCATCCCACAACAACGGGGTTCTGCACCTCCTTCCATACAAGGCTTCGAAAGGGGCCATCTTCAAACTGGATTGATAACTATTGTTGTAAGAAAACTCCGCATATGGCAAGTTGTCATCCCAACTTGATCCATAATCCAAAACAGAAGCTCTAAGCATATCCTCCAAAAGCTGATTGACTCTCTCGGTCTGTCCATCTATCTGTGGATGGAAAGTTGTGCTAAACTCCAGCCTGGTTCCCAATGTTTCGTGCAACTGCTTCCAGAACTTCGAGGTGAATTGGGTTCCTCTATATGATACGATACTCCTCGGAACTCCATGCAAACATACAATCCTTGTCATGTATATCTTAGCCAATTTGGCACTGTTGTAGGTAGTCTTTACTGGGATGAAATGAGCTACCTTCATCAAACGATCGACTACAACCCAAATCGAGTCATAGCCTGAACGGGTCCTGGGCAATCCCGTGATGAAATCCATGCCTAGTTTGTCCCACTTCCCACTACTAGGGAAAACCTTATACACAGAATGTTACCAGTAGCGCTGTACAAAATCATGCTACTGCTACTTAGTAGCAGCGCGTGTAAATTAACCGCGCTACTGCTATGACTTTAGCAGTAGCGCGTACAAGCAAAAAGCGCTACTGCTATGTTTGAACTAGGCGCACATGGCTAGCCCAACCTAGCAGTAGCGCGTATACTGGCCCAACGCTACTGCTACTCTCCTTAGCTGTAGCGCGCTTACGTGTAAGGCGCTACTGCTAACGGAAATAAAATAAAGTGAAAAACAAGTAGAAAAGTAAATGAAAATGAAAGAAATAGAAAAAGGAAAAAAGGGAAAAAATAAAATGTAAAGAAAAATAAAAGAAAAAGGGAAAAAAGGAGAAAGAAATATCAGTAGCGCGTTTCCAAAAACGCGCTGTAGCTCACTTAGCTATAGCGCGTTTTCGGAAACGCGCTACCGTTACGTTTCACTTAAACAGCGGTCCCCCCCCCCCCCCGCCCCCTGGCCGCCACACTTCTTCCCCAAATCCCTCGCCCTCGCCGCCGTCTCCCCAATTCGCCGTCGCCCCACTTCGCCGCCGTCTCCTGCCAGCGTGGACGCCCGCAACCTCACCGTCTCCCCCCGAGGCCATCGTCATCCTCACCGCCGTCGCCCGAGGCCGCTCTCTGCCTCACCGCCGCCGCCCGATCGAGGCCGCCCTCGACGTCACCGTACGCGCCCTCCACCTCACCACCGCCCGAGCCCGCCCAGGACCGCCGTTGCCCGTGCTCGAGCCCGCCCTCTCCGCCCCTACCTCCGTCACCGAGCACCTCCCCGCCACCGTCTCTCCCCTCTCTGTAAGTCCCCCACCCCTCCCCCCCCACTCCTCTCTCTCTGAATTTTAGAGAAAAAATTAGTAGAGCAAAAGTTTCTTTATAGCAAAAAAAATTAGTTTAGAGCAAAGGATGTTAAGTAGTAGATGTTAGAGCAAAAATTAGTTTAGAGCAAAAATTTTGGTTTACAACAAAAGTTAGTTTGGGCAGTAGGGTTTAATTAGGGTAGATGCTGCTTGTATAGTATATAGTGATACTAGTAGATGTTAATTAGGTTATGGCAATAGTGGTACTAGTAGATGTTAATTAGATGTTTTTCAGTTAGGGCACTAGAATTTTGCTAGGTTAATTGGGTTAGTAGTGCTGCTAGTAGTAGTGGTACAGTAGGTTAATTATGTGATGTTAAATGAATAACCTAAATGAATGAAATTAGTAGTTAACTGAATTTTTTTTCCTTTCATCATTATAGAGCACTAAAGTTAACTGAATTTTGTTCTATTAGTAGTTAAATGAATTTTCTTTTACATTTTGTTTTTGAATTAGCTTGTGAAATTTGGACATGTGGTTGCTCGTGTATATTTGGACATGTGTTGCGGTGTCGAAGAGGGATATTTGAACACTGTTTCCAGGGAATGATGCTGAGTGGCCTATGTTTTGCCGGAATGTTGATTCATTTCTGTTCCGGCATATTTCAGGTTCTCGATTTGTCCACTTTTTAGAAAAGGTCATGCCGAAATTTTTCGTGAATTTCGACATGACTTGTGCTACAAACTAGGACATATCGAGTGCCCGGGATTTGCCGCACCAGGAAGGAGTCAACATTCCTGCAAAACAATAGTCCTTTTTATGTCATTATTCATTTTATTAGGTCTAGAATTAATTGACTAGATTTAATCATAGGAAACATGGCTAGCAACAATGAAGGACAGGGTTCTGGTGATTGCGACGACGTCTACCGGGCGGCAGATGAATTTTTTAGCCTTACCGACGATCAACAGATGTTGTTGCTGGGCCCACCAATGGCATCGGGGACTGAGACCGACACGCAGACCGGTGCTGAGACCGACACGCAGACCGGTGCTGAGACTGAGACCGGCACTGAGATTCAGACCGGCATCGAGACCGTCGCTGAGACCGGTGCTGCCTCGGGGAGTGGAGCCGGTGTAGAACCGAAATCAAAGAGGCAACGGCTTCCTAACAAAATCAGGACTACTAGACTGGTGGTCACGGAGGTGGACGATGGTAATTTTGAGCCAAAGGCGCCCGAGGAAGCGCACGCGTGCTACGGCAATCAAATAGGCTGCATCATACGGACAACCGCCACCATCAACGATGAGAAACTAAAGAAGATAGAAAATATGAGGAGCTCCCTCCTAAAGAAGTTTCACCAGATATTCTTGTTCCCGGGCCGGAATGAGAAGCATTACGAAGATCCAGACAAGGACCCGGCAATTAAGAAGATAAACAAACATGCCATGACCAAGTTTAGCGACGCGTTGGCCGCCTGGAAAAATTGAGTGAAAGCAAAGATCAACGACGGGGAACCCTACTCCGAGATTGTAAAGGATAATCTGACAATCACGGAAGAGCAGTTTCAAATATTCAAGGAGGCTTGCGAGGCCGAAGCTGCCAAAAAAAGTCTAAGTACATGAAGGGGCTTCAAAAGAGGAACATTGGGAGCCACCACCTCGGAAGCCGTGGTTACGGCGGAAAGAGGTCCAAATGGGCCAAGGAGCACGCGGAAGCCGCGAGTCTGGGCATCCCAGACCCCTTGGCGGATTTCACCGTCCCGCAGGAGCGTGACGTCCTGAGGGGCCGGCACCGTTGGGACCCAGTGAAGAAGGTTTACGAGACAACACCGGTCATTACGGAGTTCATGAGACTGCTGGTAATTTTAGTTTCTGATCAATTCGACTGCACACGTTAGTCATATTTGTAAACGATCCTTGTGCCTTTTGCAGAGAGAGCAGCACCGGATTGCGGCCGAAAGCGACTCGCCATCTGTGGCATTGGCGAGGCCCAAGTGGGACACTCCATTCAACCGGGCGTTGAACATATTGAAACAACAACCGGTGGATACTCGACCGTCGTATGGACGCGTGCACGGTGTCGGAGACGGCGCCACATGGAAGAAGTACTACCGTGAGACCACGGAGGAGAGAAAGGAAACACAGAGGTTAACTGAAGAAAGCATCGACAAGAAGGTTGAGATTGCGGTTGAGAAGAAATCATCTCAGACAGTCGCAACAGTGGTAGCTGCCGCAAAACAGGCGATTGCAGATATATCTACTTCCTTGGTGATGGGCGTTTACACTTGGACAAGGAAAAATCTAGAAAAAAATGCACAGGACTTTGCCCTTGCTGACTTCTTGGGAGCACCTGCTCCCGCACCAGCTCCCGTACCTGCTCCCGCACCGGCTCCTGCACCGGCTCCCGTACCTGCTCCCGCACCGGCTCCCGCACCGGCTCCCACACCGGACGTGCTCGGTGGTGCCTCCTCTTTGGCTGAGCTCGACGCCCTCACAGTATCTATCACACCGGCCCCCTTCAATATAAATGTATAATCCCCCGTTTTCGTTGCCTTTCGGATGTCTCACGTCACAGACTTTTCTTTGCAGGCCGACGAAACCCAGTGCACCATATTGTACACCATCGGCGAACAGAAGGTGGACGTGAGGAAGGGGACGATAATGGAGTTGAAGGAACCATTGTTCCACAGTCGGTTGATCCCCCCAAACGTCTTCAAGGTTTCCGTGGCCAGTGTCAAACCGGGCCACGAGAATTTGCCTCCTCTAATACTAGTGGGGGATGATGACGAGACCCCGCGGCGGCTTGGTGATTGTTGCAATGGGTGGGTCCTATTGTGGCCAAAGAGTCTGCTTCGTCTGGAGGCGGCCGGGAGCACACCCACGAGCACGCAGCCTCAGCAAGGTATGAACATCAACACCCCACCTACCCAATTAGCGTCGGGTGTCGGGTTGGGTGATAGCGGACGGGGTAAGCAGGTGTCTCCATTAGTCGCTGATGACGTCGCCATGGATGAGGATGAGGATGACGATGGCGCTGAACAGTATGTCTATACTGGAGCCTCCTCAGGGGTTGAGCGTCATGAGTCGGTGCCTGAATTACCGTCTCAACGTATTATTAACGACAATCCGGTGGTAAAGAAGTCTAGGAAGAGAGCGAGGAAAGGCAAAAAAGCTGATTCTATGATCCAGCTGCCTCAGCAGCCTCGGCTTCAGGACCGTGTAGATATCCCCGATGCGGATAAATGGCATATCCCCGGTCGACCAATCCTACCTAAAACAGCGCTACGGGCCAGATTCGGCGATCTAAGGAGACTTCATGACGATGTGCTGCAGGTAGAGAAAGGCATCATCGCCTCGAAAGATCCAGGATACCCACTCTACGTGGTTAACGTTCCGCGGCAAATGTCGTACGTCGACAGCTTCCCCGCGGATAAGTTCTTCCTCCAATTCGATTACATATTCGACATGTTTCACGTGAAGAAGCTGGATTTTACGTTTGTCCGCCTTTATGCCTTGCACATGAACTACATCATTGGGGTTGAGCAGATACGTCATATCTGTGTTGCTGACCCGTACTACATGCACGAGGGCTTCTTGGGAGTCTGTGCAGAGCATCGTGAATATGCGAGGGATTACATCGTCAGTTTCATGCTCGCCAATAAGGACAAGGAGGCGATTCTTGTGCCTTATCATCCCGTGTAAGTCATCCGCGCTGCTATCCTTCCTTCGATTTCAATAATTCATTTGCATGGTGGAGGCTAATTAATTTGAGGTGTACTTATTTTGCGCAGCGGCGGGCGCGCCGTCCTCATCATCCTCTACCCCCGATTCTCCCACGCTCTTTACTTGGACTCGTCGAAGAACATTCACAAAAAGGATTACACCCACATCAAAGATGTTCTCGACAGTGCTATGTTTTACTACCAAGCAAGGGGTGGAGAGGTTACAGACAAGAAGAGAAGGGGCGGCAGGGCCGCCTTCAGCCATAAGACCGACTTCTGCTGCATCCAGCAACCAAACGATTCTCTTAATGATGGATTCTATGTCCTACACCACATGCTGGAGTACAGACGGGATCACCAGAACCTTCACATGGCACCTAGATCTGGCGATGCCCATATTCTGCAATGGGCAAAGGACATAGGAGATATCGAGGATCATCGACTTCGAGCTGAGTTCTATAACATCCAGCGCGAACTTGCCCAAATCATCATGAATGAGGTCGTCAGAAAAACAGGGATGTTCCATGCAGAAGGACAACTGTCGCGGGAAGACGTCCGAACATGGATAGCCTCTCAGCGTCTCGACATGAAGCCTTTCACTAAGCTCAATGACTATCTCCCTGACATGGATGGATGGCACGACATGATGGAGTGATTGTCGATATATGACAATGTGTCCGTTTAGTCCATACTTTCTTTTATCACAAAACTTTGAGTTATGCACGGTGAAACTTTATTTGTGATGTAATTAAACCGTCCTCCTCCTCGACTAGCGAAAATCACTCTAGTTAGGTCATTTTGGGTATGATGAACTTTGTTATTTATGCTTATGATATGTTGTTTCTATTTTTGCCAAGTCTGTCTCTTTCTGTTGCTCAACTATATATGTTGCATATCATCGACTCATGTGACGATGCAGGTGCATAGATCATAGATGCCGAAGAAGTGCTACGCCAGGAGTATATATACGACAAGTGGCCGGAGTGTCACGCCCAGGTGTACCGGTTTTCGGTTTCCGAGCGACACGCAGTACTTAGTTTAGGTTCACGCTAATGCGAGAGAGGGATACAAACTCATGTACTCAAAGTGATAGCTATTCTCGCGTATATCATTGTTTAGATGGATGACGATGTATTTGCAAGTAATCGAGACTTGTATCGCTATTTTCGAGATTGATGACGAGAGACCACTTTGTGTTGGATGATGATTATGATGATGACATGATTTGATGAGACTAATTGTATGTATATGCTATGATTACATTTGTATGTGGATGATATGCTAAAGATTATTGTATAAAGCCTATTCAAATACAAAACAAATAAAAAACAAATATGCATGAAAAAAACTAATAAAACTAGTAGTAGCGAGGGGGGAATTTAGCAGTAGCGCCGACTTACCAGTAGCGCTTCCCGCTAAACAGCGCTGCAGATAATATCAGTAGCGCCCTTTTCCAAAGAGCGCTATAGCTATTCATCTGTAGCAGAAGCGTGGGTCAACAGGCGCTACTGCTATACGTTAGCTGTAGCACCTTATTAGTAGCACCGGTACCCGCGCTACTGAGAGGGCCAAAACCCGCGCTGCTGCTAGGCTTTTCCCTAGTAGTGTCCATTCGTGTATAGGCAATGGCTGTAACAATCCTGCTGGCTTCTAATGTTCTGCCTTCACCCTCTGACATACATCACAAACTGCTACATACTCTGCAATATCCTTCTTCATTCCGGTCTACCAGAAAGTTTCCTTCAAATCCAAATACATCTTGGTATTTCCTGGGTGAATCGAATATGGTGAATCATGTGCCTCTTGCAGAATCAACTTCTTGATCTCCGGGTCATTGGGCACATAAACACGGTCTTCAAACCGTAGGGTATCGTGCTCATCCTCACGAAATCCCTTATCCTTCCCTTCGCTCATTTTTTCCTTTATAGAGGCAACTTCCTTACCTATCTTTTGAGCTTCTCTGATTTTATCCATCAAAGTAGGCTAAATTTCCAACGCTGCTACAAAGCCTCTCGGAACTATTTCCAAACATAGCTCATGAAGATCCTCGGCTAACTCCTTGGGTATTCGTCCCGTCACTAGTGTGTTGACATGGCTCTTACGGCTCAATGCGTTTGCTACAACGTTAGCCTTTCCGGGGTGATAATGCAACCTCATATCATAATCTTTAATAAGATCCAACCATCTCCTCTGTCTGAGGTTTAATTCCTTCTGCGCGAAAATGTACTTCAAACTCTTGTGATCCGTATACACCTCACAATGATTTCCAATGAGGAAATGTCTCCACGTTTTCAATGTGTGCACTACAGCTGCTAACTCCAAATCATGAGTAGCATAATTCTTCTCATGAGGCTTAGGTTGTCGTGAAGCATACAAAACAACTCTTCCCTCCTGCATAAGCACTGCTCCAAGTCCTCGGAGTGAAGCGTCGCAATACACTTCATAATCCTTCGTCTGATCTGGCAGAATTAATACTGGTGAGGTAACCAAACATTTCTTCAATTCTTGGAAACTAGCCTCACACTCCTCAGTCCAAATGAACTTGGTATCCTTCTTCAACAATTCTGTCATAGGCTTCGCAATCTTCGAGCAATTTTCAATAAATCTCCGGTAGTATCCTACGAGTCCAAGGAAACTCCTGATCTCTCCTACTGTTGTTGGTGCTTCCCAGTTTGTCACAGTGGCAACTTTAGTGGGGTCTACTGCTATACCTTCTCCGGATATAACATGTCCGAGAAATCCAACTTCGTTCAGCCAAAACTCACACTTGCTGAACATGGCATATAGCTGATGTTCTTTGAGCTTCTCGAGTACCAAACGCAAGTGCTCCTTATGTTCCTCTTCATTCTTCGAGTAAACCAAAATATCATCAATGAACACCACGACGAACTTATCCAAAAACTACATAAACACCTTGTTCATCATGTTCATAAAATAGGCTGGGGCGTTAGTCAGACCAAATGACATAACGGTATACTCATACAGCCCGTACCTGGTGGTAAAAGCCGTCTTCAGTATATCTTGCTCCCGAATCTTCAACTGATGGTACCTGATCGCAAATCGATCTTGGAAAACACCTTAGCTCCTTGCAACCGATCAAACAGATCGTTGATCATCGGTAGTGGGTACTTGTTCTTGATTGTTACTTCATTCAATCCGCGATAATCCACAACCATTCTTAATGATCCATCCTTCTTCTCCACTAGAAGTACTGGCGATCCCCAAGGCGAAGAACTTGGGTGAATAAAACCTTTGTCCAACAACTCCTTAATCTGCTTCTTAATTTCCTCCAAATCTTGGGCTGGCATCCTGTACGGTCTCTTGGATATCGGCCCAGTGCCTGGTAGTAGTTCAATTAAGAACTCAATGTCTCTATCCGGTGGCATGCCTTGGCAACTCTTCTGGAAATACATCGGGGAAATCCCTTACCACTGGTACTTCCTCCTGCACAACTCCTGATAAGGAATTTACATGTGCTCTTCTCGGCTCATGTCGTGATACATACTTGATTTTCCTTCCTTCAGGGGTGGTAAGCAAAATTGACTTACTGGCGCAGTCTATATTCCCTCCATACTTCCATAACCAATCCATGCCTAATATCACATCCAAACCTTGTGATTCCATAACTATTAGGTCCGAGGGAAATACATGGTGTCCAATCCTTAATGGCAGTCGATCACACCATATACTAGCCATATACTCTGCTCCGGGTGAGGTTACTAGCATGGGTGACCTAAGGTCTTGGGTTGGTATTTTATATTTATCCACAAATCCGCTTGATATGTATGAATGCGAAGCACCAGTATAAAAAAGAACAACTGCAGTAAATGTCTTAACCAAAAACTTACCTATTACTGCGTCTGGCTGGGCTTCAACCTCCTCCACGGTAACGTGGTTCGCTTGTCCTCTGTTGAAAGGGTTCGGCTTCTTTCCTGAGCTTCCATTGCCATTTCCATTTTGGGCTTCTGGGCAATCATTTGCATAATGCCCAGTCTTACGGCACTTATAACAAGTGATATGGCTCAGGTCTACCTTGGATGGTGTTGACGGGTTGGTGCGGCTTTGTCCGTTGCTTCCTCCATTCCCGTTTCCATTCTTTGTGCCATTATGATTGTGCGAGCTGCCTCCTCCATGAGTATGCTGAAATTGCCCTCCTGACTTTGGGGTAAAGCGTAGTTTCTGCTGAGCTCCAGAATTGTACTTCCCCTGTCCATACTTCCTCTTACGATTGTCAATCTGCTGCTGCTTTCCCTCAATCATAAGAGCACGATCTACTAACTCCTGGTAGTTATTGAAAGTGGCTACCATCAACTGCATGCTCAGCTGATCATTCAGTCCTTCTAGAAACTTCTCCTGCTTAGCTGCATCCGTAGCAACGTCATCTGGGGCATAACGTGCTAGCTTACTGAAATCATCCACATACTGGCCAACTGTCCGTCCTCCTTGGCGTAAGTTGCAAAACTCACGCTTCTTCATGGCCATAGCTCCTGCTGAAACATGGACAGTATGGAAAGCTTGCTGAAACTGATTCCATGTGACAGTGTCTACAGGGTAAGTGGCTGTAAAATTCTCCCACCGTGCTGCTGCGGGTCCGCCAAGCTGATGTGCGGCAAACTTCACCTTTTCCCCATCTGTACATCCTGCAATGGTCAACTCCCTCCCTATATTACGGAGCCAATCATCTGCTACTATCGGCTCGGTGCTACTGGAAAACACCGGCGGATTCAGCCTTAAGAACCGTGCCAGATGGTCAACAGGTGGTGGTGGTGGTGGGTTGTTGTTTTTGTTGCCTTGGTTCTGTACCAATGTTTGAATTAGGGCATTCTGCTGCTGAATCAACTAAGTGATCTCTTGAGGGGAAACAAATTCAGGGTCGCGTCTCGGAGGCATCTGAGGGTTTAAAGAGGAGAGGAGAGTTAAGAATAGAATGAGGTCTAGTGATATAACACTACCCATATGCACATGAGACAAAAGCACACAATATCACTCCAATTAATTAAAACAAGGGCATACAATGGTCTAACTATCGTTACAAAAGTGCTTGGACTAAAACTAATTAAATGGTGGAAAATTCTACTACTGTTATGGTGGTCAACTAGAAAAACTGCTCCGATGAAGATTCCATGATATCTGCTCCAGCTTCATCAACATAGTCATCATCACTATCGTCGGGATCCGAATCGGTGTCGTCAATGATGATATAATTATCCGGACAAGTGGGTTCGTCATCTTCTCCTCTGGGTGCTGAACCTCCCATGAATACTCCAATCTTCTCCTTAAGGTCGCCATTCTGTCTTACTAGAGCGACGATTTCTTCCATATAATCTTTATGTGTAGCCTTGAGTTCTTCTTCTAACTCCTTGATCTTGGTCATAGCCTTCTGCAGATCTTCCATATCTGCGCACATCTGATTCTCCTGGCATCGCATGTGTTGGTTTAATTCCTGGATATAAGCTGCCATTGATCTGTCCTTCCTGGTGTTGATCATCTCCCAATGCTCATTTCGGCGCCCACAAATCTGATAGATAGTATTCTTGAGATCCTTATGGTAAACTTCTCCAATTCATCCCATCGCAATGTGGGCTGCCATGCTCTTTCCTAGGCTCCATGTTGGTGCATCAAAGGTAAACTCTATTGGCTCCGTGACTGGTGCAAATGTCCTTCCTGGAATGTAGACTTGAATCATCCAGCGCTCCTCTTCGGGTAAAGTGGCGTTGAAGGTTCCAGTGAAGCTTGGTACTCCTATGTTCAGGTATCTAGTGACTTCCTTCAAGTGATATCCAAAAGGTGAGTCTTCATCTGGTTGTGTGAACTTGATCCTTGCATCCGCCATCCTAAAGAATAGAAAAGATGAGGAGTCAGAAATGAGAAGAAAGAGTAGTGATCTAGGGCTTTAGCTTAGTGGCCGTGTCCTACAGTCAGCGTGTGCTCTGATACCATCTTTGTAGCGACCAGACCTCAAACAGTCTGATCTCTGTGCTCATTGTCATCCCTGGATCAGTAATGCTGACACCACACAGTACTTGGAGGATTTATAACAGAGTAGCAATCACACACTTATTACATGGAATGTCTCAAGAGAGAACTTATCGAAATAAATATGGCTTAAGGCCATCTAAAATACGATAACAGCGAAAGGCTTGGAAGAATAAGCGAGTCCATCAACTCCAACGGCATCACTGAGTATAGAACCACGACCTAAGCACCTTACTCGTCGTCTGAAAAGTCTGCAACATGAAACGTTGCAGCCCGAAAACGGTCAGCACATCGAATATGCTGGAAATGGAACACATAGAGGAAAATATGATGGAATAAGCTATACTACATGCATATTTGGCTGGTGGAAAAGCTATATGGTTACAGTTTTGCGTAAAGCCAATTTTTCCCTACTGCAAAGGAATAAATTTATTTAACTATCATGGTGGTTGTTAAACATTGAGAATGGTTGACAGCATTCTCAATCCCAATTAAAAGTACTCATTAACATCCCAACAATATTAATTAGAAGTAACATGATGAGATTCACATGATATCCAAGTACTAGATACTCAAGATGTCCATAACCGGGGACACGGCTAACCATGATTAGTTTATACACTATGCAGAGGTTTGCGCTCTTTTCCCCACATGACTCGGTCGCCTCCGTTTGATTCCTCGCACTTCATGATGTTTGAGAAACGGATGACCGAGACATAGTCTTTCAGAAGCGCTTGCACCTTACGTAAAGGGTAGACCGTACCAACCTACATCCCCTACATCTGCTAGTCTACCCTGTAAGAGTTCGCACGACTTAATCAACTATGCTAGAGCCCATAATAGCATGTGGTTGCACACAGAAGTTTCTAGCATGAATAATCTTATGATCCCTTTGAGCCTGGGTGGCGGTCCAAAGAAAAACATGCAAGTCCTAGAAACCAGGTGCCTCAATCCACCCAGATGTGTGTTTAAGTTGCCACCTTAAGTAAACCATTAGATTAACAATCTCACATCTGTCATGGAAATTCACTCACCCAATCCACGTCTACTAGCATAGCATGGCATAATAAGCAAACGTAGAAGTAACTCCCAGGGGTTTGAAAATAAAATAGGTAATAGGTACTACCTCAACTACTTCCCATAACCCACAATTTAATTAGATCCTAATCATGCAATGTTTGAGGATTGATCTAATGCATAAAAACTGGGTATGAGAAAAGTATGATCAAAGTGTTACTTGCCTTGCTGATGATCCGCGAAACCTAGAGAGTCGAAGTAACAGGCGGCGCACTCCGGGTATTCTATCGCAGACAAACAAACAAGCATACAATAAGTACTCATCTAATGCACAGGTAAAAACTCGAATAAAAGATCTAACCAGAAAGTTCAACTTAAGAACTCCGGTTTGCAAAAAGAAACAAAACAAACGAAGCAACGGAATTCAAACGGCGAAAGAAAACAGCTTTGTTTTACTAATCTGGATCTAATTCAATTTTTACAGAAGCAAAAACTTGTTTAAGTTGATTATTCGGAAAGAGGGTTTCGAGACAAAACTCCAGGCGCTTGAATCGCCTGATTCCGACAAACGAGCGAAAAGTTATACTAAAACGAAAATCGGATCAGGAATCGCGATCAGAAAAATCGCGGATTAAATCCGAGAAAGAGAAAAACGACGAACGGGTTAACGAACGAGCGTTCGTTAACTAACCTAATCTGATGAACACGTTCGTTAAAACAACGAACGAACGAATGCTCGCTATTTAACCGAACCGAAAAAACGATCTAATAAAATAAACCGAAAAGAAAACCGAAGAAAACCGTTCGGTTTTTTTTTAAAAAAAATCAGCGGCACGGAAAACGAGGCGGAGGCAAACCTCGGCGGCGGGGTCGGCGGGGTCGGCGGCGGGCGACGGCGGCGGCGGCTAGGGTTAGGGTTTCGGGCGGGGCGTGGGCCGGCGGCGGCGGCGAGTGGGCTGGGGCGGCGGCGGCTGACGGGCCTGGGGGGCTCGGGGCGGCGCTATTTAAAGGCGCCCCCGGGCGGAGTCCCGCTCGGGCATGGCCCAAAGGCGGTTCGCGTGTTTTTTTAAATAATTCCGCGCAGAAGAAAAATAAAAAAGAAATACTAAACGGACTCCAAAAATCCCGAAATAAATTTTCCCTGGCTTCTAAAATCAAGCCGGACAAGATGATCATTTATTTGGGGGCCTAAATGCAATTTTGAAAAACGTGCATTTTTCCTAAATTCAAATAAAAAGGCGAAAAACTCCAGAATAAATCTTATTTGATTTTTTTATTAAATCTTATTATTTCTTTATTTTGGGAAAGTCATTTTATTCCCTCTCTGAAATTTTGGTAGTAGAAATAAGTGAAGATAAAATAAATAAAATCAATTGATCCCATTTTTCAAAATTTGGGAAAACTCAAATATGAAAATAACGAAATCCCCAACTCTCTCCGTGGGTCCTTGAGTTGCGTAGAATTTCTAGGATCGAGCCAACAATGCAACAAAATATGCTATGCAATGATGATCTAAGTATAACATTCCAAATTGAAAATTTGGGATGTTACACATATATTACCAGAGGGGGTCTCTTTGGTTTCCCCCGCTGCGGCTAGTGCGACCTCAAGTTGGGCTTTGCACTCCTCCAGCTCCTGGGACAGTTGGGCATTCTTTTCGGTAAGACCCTGCACAACAAATGATCCTTAAATCAGTTATTCTAACTATTTCAAGTCTCGGGGGCTACTGGCATATATAACTGTCAAATCTTCTCACTCGTATGTCTTTTACATACTGCTCCGTGGCTCTGGCTAGACCATTTTGAGCAGCAGGGAGGTGCGCATCTCCCGAATTAAAGGCATCCAATGCCTCTGGGGAGAAACACACATCGTGAAGAGCTGTCCGGCGGCGCCTGTGATTCATGGCACTCTCCCCCTCGGAATTGGTGGCAGATAACCTGTCGGCATCCTCTATTGGAGTAACATCTGACACACGCCCGTTGTTCGCCTCCGCTTCTGGACCTGGCTTTGGAGCCTGGCGAGCGGAGGACTGATTGGCAACCTCTCCGGATATAGTCCGGCGAGCGCTCTTCTTCTTGAAAAGGCACAAGCGTTAGTATGCCTCCCGGGAACAAAGCCGGGGAGTAAGGTGACTCGCCATACCGTTGCACCGGAGTTTCGATCTGGACCGCACTTCTTTTTAGCCCGCTGGGCCGTGCTGCTCCTTGTTGGCCAGCCGCCGCGGGCTCAGCTTTCCACCTCAAAGGCGCCCCCTGCGAAACACCATCGGTATACGGTGATCAAGTACATGCATGGATGGGTCATTTTCAAAGTATCAGGACTTCGGTCTCAGTTACCTGAGAGGCGAGAAGTATTCCGGGGTAATCGGCCATGATGGCAACTAAGGCATTATCGATGCTCAGTTGATGGAAAACCCTGTCGATCAGCTCCACCGATATGTCCGGATCCTCTTGGGAGGTCGGATCGAGGAACCGTTCCGGATCCTCGGGTTGTGGAGGTGGGCTGTTTATATCCTTTACGGCCCGGCGCAGTTCCTGCGCCAAAATCACAAAACGAGATAATTAACTATGAGAGAACGGATCGGATAGGCAAAAATGAATGTCCGCTTACCCAGCTTGGAGGATTGTTCATAGAAAATTCGCCCTGCGGATTGATGCGGAGGAATTCCTCCTCTTCTCCCTTGTACAATGCGGACAAGATCTTCATCAGATCGGCGACCGATCCCGGCCCCTTACGGCCGCAGCGGGTGGCATCATCCTCCCCGTTGAAATCCCACATGGGGTGGCCTCTATACTGGAGCGGCTGCACCCCCCGCATAATGCATATGGCCATGACCCCGGTCATGGCTAGTCCGGAATGAGCTAACAACCTTATCCGGCTCATCAGGTAAATGACGTCCCTGTCGTTTTCCCTCCGAGGGCTCCGTGGATGCCAGCTTAGGCGTTTCTTAAAAGGAGCCTTATTAAACTCAGGGAGGCTGACCCGAACAGGGTTCGGCAGAGGGACATCTTCTATATAAAACCATGCCGAAGGCCAGTCTTCAGACGCCTTCTTCGGGGTTCCGGATAGATATCCGGTCCCGGCGATGCGCCATAGTTCGGCTCCGCCCACTTGATATATCGACCCCTCTTGAGAACGGGGCACAAGGCAGAACAGCTTCTTCCACAGCGCAAAATGAGGCTCGATGCCCAAAACAGCTCGCAAAGGGCCACGAAGCCCGCGATATGCAAAATGGAGGCAGGCGTAAGGTTGTGCAACTGGAGGCCATAGAACTCCAGGAGCCCCCGGAGAAACGGATGAATTGGAAATCCGAGCCCTCTTATCAAATAAGAGACAAGGCATACCCGCTCTCCTTTGGAGGGGCTGGGGACGCTCTCCGCTTGCTTTCCGCCCTTATAGGTGGCGAGTCCGGCTCGAACCGGGACCATGAAGGCTGGGGGAAGAAATCCCTTGGTTTGGAGCGCCACTAGCTCACTATGCGGGACGGAGCATCTCTCCCAATCTCTAGGCTGAGGGCTAGGAGGGCGAGAGGAGGAGCCGTGTCGACTGTCCATGATGGAATGGATTTCTATCAGATGCGCTCCAATGAATGCTCGCGAAGGGAGGATGGTGTGATTCGAATCTAGATCCTCGTCTCTTTTATAGACAGCTCATTTGCGCAGCTAGGGGGGTAAATGTAAAAATACCCTGACTTTTCACATTCGTTCAACACGTGGAAGACGGCCATTATTGGGCGTGGAAGCCGAGGAGCGCAGTATTCACAGGAAGCCAGACGCTATTCAACAGGTACACAGAATTTGGAGAAGAACCCGCCTTGCAATGCCGAAGACAATCTACGCGCCGGACTCATCGCCATTGAAGCCTGGTTCAGGGGCTACTGAGGGAGTCCCGGACTAGGAGGTGTCTGGATAGCCGAACTATCATCTTCGGCCGGACTCTTGGACTATGAAGATACAAGATTGAAGACTTCGTCCCGTGTCCGGATGGGGCTTTCCTTGGCGTGGAAGGCAAGCTTGGCGATACGGATATGTAGATCTCCTACCATTGTAACCGACTCTGTGTAACCCTAACCCTCTTCGGTGCCTATATAAACCGGAGGGTTTTAGTCCGTAGGACGAACAACAATCATACCATAGGCTAGCTTCTAGGGTTTAGCTTCTCTGATCTCGTGGTAGATCTACTCTTGTACTGCCCATATCATCAATATCAATCAAGCAGGAGTAGGGTTTTACCTCCATCAAGAGGGCCCGAACCTGGGTAAAAACATCGTGTCCCTTGTCTCTTGTTACCATCCGCCTAGACGCACAGTTCGGGACCCCCTACCCGACATCCGCCGGTTTTGACACCGACAGACACCATATTTCTTGGAGTCCGTGCTAGAGCAATCTCTTCAACCTCGTCGTTTCTCTAACTTCAGCCTTTGCGCGGCGGGCGAGGTGGGGGTTTGCCGATAGTCAGTTTCCTAAACTGCGGTCCCACTTGTAAGGCCAACTCCAACGCACACCCCAAACAGACCTCCGTTTAGCACAAACTCCAACGATAATTTTGACTAGAAAAGCAAGACGAAAGAAAACAAGAACCACAAGAATACATTTTACTAGAAGATATCCAACTTCCATAACTGCTCCTGTAAGTTGGATTAGTGCCTTCTCGATGCATTCATTGTTGATCTGCGGAGGCTCGATCTTGCGTGCTTCTTTCTTCTTCGAGTGTAAAGAAGTAGACGTTGCTTCCTCGCATCTAGTCTCATGTCTAGCCTCTATTCTAGTAGGAGTATCAACAAGTGCACTAGTCTCATCTCTAGCCTGTATGCTAGCTAAAAGTGCTAGAACATCTACTAAATTGCGCTCTATCAATATATCGATGTACTCTTCTTCCCAATACAAAAACTTGCATCCATTCTACTCCCTCCGTTCCACAATACATGCCTTCTATTTGTCAAAAAATAGATTTATCTAGACATGTTTTAGTATATAGGTACATCCATTTTTGGACAAATGGAAGTCAAGTATTTTGGAACAGAGGGAGTACACAATAAAAATTTTAAGTTAGCACAACTAGTCTAATCCGAGAGCACAACCGAAGATTTGGTCGGGTTCTTCCTCCTTTTGCCGACACGTGGGACATCCAGCATCCAGGTCGTATCATGCAAGAAAATAGAGTGGTAGTTGAAGCCACGTGATGTGCATCTTGGGTTAAACTGTAAATAGAATCTTACTACTCTTGAGTAACTCCAAAAGCAGCCACCGAAGATCTTTATTGGATTTGTTTTTCATCACCAGCACGTCGAGGTGAAAGATGTGCAGGTTCAGTGGGTCCTCTTGCGTTTTCACTGACATGTGGGACCGCATGTGAGCAAACAGACGATGGGCTCCGCACGTCCGCTGGCTGGCTGAGAAGAGAGATAGAGGAGGGTTGAGCACGGACTCCAGGAAATTTGTTCTACGTACCTCAATATAGGCTCGATATAGTGGGGTGGCATGGGCCACAACTAGCATTCACGTCTAGCAGTACGGCACACGCCACCCACACGAGTCCCATCTGACACCAATTTTCTTGGAGTCCATGCTACAGCCATCTCTTCTCCCTCCTGTTCTCTCAGCCATCGTGCGGTGGGCGGGGTGGGGGTTTGCCGATAGTCGGTTTGCTCAACTCCGGTCCCACTTGTAAGTGAAAATGCAAAACCGCACACATTCCCCCTTGAGCGGCGTGCCGGACCAACCGTGTGGGGGTGCGACGCGAACACGGCAGGCTTTTCCTTTTGAACTCGTAACTGGTAAAATTTGGTTCTGCTCCATGGCGCGACCGATAGATAGAAAATAACCATTTTGCCTAGAGTAATGAGAAGTTTGGTTCTGGCGCCGTTCATGCATGGAGAACGTACGAAAATTACGAAGTTGATGCGAAAGGTAAGATAATTACTAGTAGTACCATATACTACTACATGGATTTGACGAAAAGATAAAAATACATACGGATCCATCAACGACATCCTCACGCCCTAGTGCGCCGGGTCACCAACCGACGTGTGAGGAGCAGCGGCGTTGGCGGCGAGCTCAACGTGCTTCTGAACAATGCCGTCCAAGGTTTCCCTGTGGTCCAAGAAGGCCAGCGTCCTATCGTCCTCCTCTTGCATGTAGTAGTCCTTGTGGACAATTTGCGCGTAGACGTGGGTGATTATGTCGATGGTGTCTTACTGCGCCAGGCGTTGCACGGCGAGCGCGACCTCGAGGTGGACATTCTCCGGCGCGACGGTGGGCAGTCGCAGGGCCACCAGTGCGTCGAAGAGGTTGTCACCATAGTGGCCGTTGAGGGTGGCAGGCATCGCAGAGCCTGGGCGCGTCGGCTGGAGGCGTACGTCAAAGTCGTCCGCGAGCTTCTTGACGACGGTGAACTTGTCGAGGAAACCGACGAGGACCTCGTCGAACAAGGAGACGAAGTTGTCGTCCAAGTGGCCCCTCGCCCTGGCGGCCTCAAGCAATACCTGGAGACGTTCCTCAGTGTCGGGCCGCAGGCCGGCGTCATGGACCATCTGGCATAACCGGCTGATGCTCACACTCATCGCCTCCATGGGTCTAGCTTAGCTTAGTCAACTGATCTTGTGATTCGAGTGATCACTCTTGCCCTTGGTTAGCGTGCGTAGGTGCGTAGGATTTCGTACTACTCCTCGGCCCTCTACCGCACCTGCCTTTGGCTGTATGATAGGTGGGCCAGCCACCCCTTGGGCCCACGTGTCATTCACCCAAATGCAGTTGCAGTAAGTCAATGAAGCTGCGTCCCCCTCTGTGCCGGTGCAGTATAGTCATCTCATCGGACCTCTAGTGGGGGCCAAACGAGAGAAGTTTGATGTTTACTGGTTTATTAGTCCCCTTTGCATTTTGCGCCAAGTTTTGACCTTTGATTTAACTAATAAAATGTTAATGCATGTAAACAAAAATGTTGTGTAAGTCACCTTACAAAAACCAAATAATCCAAAAACACTTAGGCACGGTGCATTAACTCCCTCCTTGTTTCTTATTTCGTGACATATCAACCAATGAGAGATGTGGGCCGTGCATGCTTTCAATGACTTGAGACTACCAAACATGACATGTAGTGTTTAGTTCATTGCATGTAATCCTATTAGTTAGCAAAAATACATTAAGTTCTCTCGCCGATAGGAATAAAACAATAAACCATGTATTTATTTACAGAGGGAGTAGTACATTTTTTGTGACATGCATTACTAGATATTGCTAGTCAAATACTAAAATCCAGATGGACGTGGTAGTACTCCTAAATCCAGACGGTGGTGCTACTAGTACTACTAGTAGTACTACCAATGTAGTAGGAGTACTAGCACTGTACTACCCGTTGGTCAAATTATTACGTGTTGCTCCTCACAGTGAAGTGACAAGACCCTGATACGTCTCCAACGTATCTATAATTTTTGATTGTACCATGCTATTATATTACCCCTTTTGGATGTTTATGGGCTTTATTTTACACATTTATATCATTTTTGGGATGAACCTACTAACCGGAGCCCCAGCCCATATTGTTGTTTTTTTTCCTATTTTAGTATTTCGAAGAAAAGGAATATCAAACGGAGTCCAAACAGAATGAAACCTTCGGGAGCGTGATTTTTGGAACGAACATGATCTAGAGGACTTGGAGTGCAAGTCAAGAAGCAGCTGAGGCTCCCACGAGATAGGAGACTGCCCCCCCCCCCCCCCCCCCGCGTAAGGCGCGCCCCCTGTCTCGTGGGCCCCTCGGGCGGCCACCGACGTACTTCTTCCTCCTATATATACCTACGTACCCCGAAAACATCTAGGGGCACCACGAAACACAATTTCCACCACTGTAACCTTCTGTATCCGCGAGATCCCATCTTGGAGCCTTCGCCGACACTCTGCCGGAGGGGGAATCGACCACGGAGGGCTTTTACATCAACATCCTTGCCCCTCCGATGAGTTGTGAGTAGTTTACCACAGACCTACGGGTCCATAGTTATTAGCTAGATGGCTTCTTCTCTCTTTCTGGATCTCAATACAATGTTCTCCCCCTCTCTTGTGGAGATCTATTCGATGTAAACTCTTTTTGCGGTGTGTTTGTCGAGATCCGATGAATTGTGGGTTTATGATCAAGTTTATCTATGAATAATATTTGAATATTCTCTGAATTCTTTTATTTATGATTGAGTTATCTTTGCAAGTCTCTTCAAATTATCAGTTTGGTTTGGCCTAATAGATTGATCTTTCTTGCCATGGGAGAAGTGTTTAGCTTTGGGTTCAATCTTGCGGTGTCCTTACCTAGTGACAGAAAGGGTTGCAAGGCACGTATTGTATTGTTGCCATCGAGGATAACAAGATGGGGTTTATATCATATTGCTTGAGTTTATCCCTCTAGATCATGTCATCTTGCTTAATGCATTACTCTGTTCTTATGAACTTAATACTCTAGATGCAGGCAGGAGTCGGTCGATGTGTGGAGTAATAGTAGTAGATGCAGGTAGGAGTCGCTCTACTTGTTATGGACGTGATGCCTATATACATGATCATGCCTAGATAATCTCATAACTATGCGCTTTTCTATCAATTGCTCGATAGTAATTTGTTCACCCACCGTAATACTTATGCTATCTTGAGAGAAGCCTCTAGTGAAACCTATGGCCCCCGGGTCTATCTCTTATCATATTTGCTTTCAATCTACTTTTATTTGCATCTTTACTTTTTGCATCTATATTATAAAATACCAAAAATATGTTTATCTTATCATACTATCTTTATTAGATCTCACTTTCGCAAGTGGCCGTGAAGGGATTGACAACCCCTTTATTGCGTTGGTTGTGAGTTCTCAGTTTGTTTGTGTAGGTGCGTGGGACTTTTGAGGAGCCTCCTACTGGATTGATACCTTGGTTCTCAAAAACTGAGGGAAATACTTACGCTACTATTGCTGCATCACCCTCTCCTCTTCGAGGAAAACCAACGCAAGCTCAAGACGTAGCAGACCCTGCGCTAGAGATGACACCTGTGTATAGGCGCCGTGTTCGGCATACCATAGTCAGCCTCGCCGTCTGCAGTCACTATCATCATGGCTGTAGAGCTAGCCTGCTTACAACTAGCCCTGTTTGACATAATTTCCCGTGCGTAGATGCCCGTGCATTGCACAGAACACCAAGATTGGGGGTGGACGGCGCTGGCAGCGGCCATCGCGCCAGATTTTTCTACAGCCTTCTAGATGTGGTGGGGAGGAGATAAGGCTGATTGTGAGAGACAAGGAGTTGTTTGTAAATAGGGAACAAGTGCGGGCATCTTTTTGCAAATATGGAGAAGTTTGGTTTGTATGCGTCAAATCTAGATCCGGTGGCTATTGGTGAAAGATGGGAGGCACCACATCAT
Source organism: Triticum timopheevii (assembly GCA_963921465.1). Taxonomy (NCBI): domain Eukaryota; kingdom Viridiplantae; phylum Streptophyta; class Magnoliopsida; order Poales; family Poaceae; genus Triticum; species Triticum timopheevii. The sequence goes on along the minus strand of OY997262.1, from coordinate 162,931,398 downwards.
CACCAACTCAGGACCTGTTTGATTCGCAGGATTTTGAAAACGCAGGAATAGGACACGGCAATATTACAAGTTTCAAACTGATATTACAAATGTTAGGAGTAATGCTGCACCTACGAAGAGGGAATTACTAGAAAGTTTACGTAAGAACACTTGTTACTTTAGGTGGATGCAGCATTATCGTACAAACTAAAATCCACCGCCCTGACAAGTCACTAATGGGAAAATAAGTTTTCGAGTCTCTGGCCACTTGATGTTTCAAAAACAAATTCAGCTTCTATGGAGACTTTGTCAATTTAGGCTTAGATGCTTGCGTTGATTAGCACGCCATTCATTGTTGCGCCAGAGAACGCCAAACCTCATTACCTTGAGCACAATTGCCTCCAGAACAAACAACCTGGCCAATTTAATCTCAGATGTGCTGCCTCAGTAGTCGATCAAATCAATTTCTGTAAGATGGAGATCAAGGCATTCGATGAGATTGTTATAGTGCAACACATTTTTCACTTTCGGGTCTTTTTTTATCTGCAAAAGAAGAGAACATATTAGAGCAGCTGGCTGTATAAGATTGCCGTGTCATCAAGAGGTACCAATATCATTCGCTCATACGATAGGGTTGGCTGGCTACTGATATTTTTTCACTCTCTCTCTCTCTCTCTCTCTCTCTCTCTCTCTCTCTCTCTCTTTCTGTTTCCTCTCATTTAACTAGGAGCACGTGAAGAGCTTGGGCATTTGTTGCCTTCCACTATGTGGCCGATGCCATATTTCACAAAAGTATGCCACATAATATGCATCGATGTCAAATCAAAAGATTTTGGCACCGCTCTCGCAATGTGAGAGAGTTGGCACCGCTGTGCACACAGACCCACATGTATAAACAAATCAATCAAACCAACTACACCAGCCTCTCACTCTCCCAAACAAGTGTTTTTTTATTGCCTCAGTCCTCTCTCTCTCTCCCACGCAAGTGTTTTTTCATTGCATGAGTTAATTTGGTACCGAAGCAAAGTAGGTGATCCAGATTGGGGCACCAGGTGAGAATTGGAGGGGCATCGATGCCAAATGCATCACAAGTGAATTTGGCATGTGTTTTGGCCTACATAGCCCACTTTTGTACTCCCTCCATCCCAAAATTCTTGTCTTAAATTTGTCTAAATACGGATGTATCTAGTTACATTTTAGTGTTAGATACATCCGTATCTAAACAAATGTAAGACAAGAATTTTGGGACGGAGGGAATACTACCTCGTATTTAGTATAAAATTTTGACCATAGATTTACCTAAGAAAATGCCAATGCATGTCACTAAAAATTACACCATTTGAAATTATGTTCAAATATGAATCCAACAATATAGTTCTTAGTGACATGCATTGACATTTTGTTAGTTAAATCTATGGTCAAATTTTGATACTACAAAATTGGAAGAGTAAACCAGGACGGAGGTAGTACTTGCTCTTAGGGTAACCATAGAGTTACTGGAGTAGTCTAAGTTACTTTCCACTATGACTAGCCTAGGCTACTATAGTAGTACAACATTAAAACGATGTCGGTGATCACGTGAGAAAAAAATACTAAAACATTTCTTTTGGTGCAATGCGTAGATGCAGTTTCGAACACTACACTTGTCATCGTAATTTGGGAAAATTACAAAAAAATTGAGCTACGTTGTGATTACCGTTTACTAATAGGAAAGAAGTTTCACCTCGATGAGTAGCTTCTCCGTGCACGGAAAGCATGCAGGGAATCCAACAACTTGATCCAGATGGGGGCCGATAGATTTTAGTGCCAAGATCTTCACTGTGCGCATGGACTGGGTCAAGCTTGTGGGAATCATTTTCTGGAAGACGGTCGTAAATACATCAAGAAGAAATTTAAAAATGTGAATTTCAAGAAGACGGAGAAGAAGATGAGTGTTGTACCTGAACGATTACGGATCCAATAAAGAGTTCGGAGAATTTGGCAGACGAGTACACCAACGCTGTCAATTTCGGCGCGTCAATGACCCTGATTTTTGTTGGACCTTCTAGATCTGATACAAGCAATCTCTCAAGGAAAGGCGCATTCTCAATGACCATAACGTGGAACAGCTGGAGTGATCTCTTCCCAATTGATGTCTTGTTGCGGGGCCAGCAAGACACATAAATCCATCGGAGATTCGTCGAGGCGATGTGGAGGCTAATGAACCCGTGGATCTGCTCAAGACGAATGTACTCGAGCGCAGTACAGCTGCGGAGCAGGTGCTCCATAGCCTTCTTCGAGATGACAACATTGAAGAGGTCAAGCTGCTTGAGTTGAGGGAGAAGAAGGGTGGGCGCGGCATTAATCTGGGGAAGATAGCAGGAGCTAAAGCTGGCGCGGCGCAGCGTTGGCGTGAGGCGGAGCGTGGACGGTGGCAGAGAGCGACATCGTCTAGCTTCAAAGCTGAGCTCCTCGAGTTGATCTAGGGCGAGGGATAAGAACCACTAGTCGGACTTGGGTTGGACCTTGCAGTTGGTACTGAACATGCGGATGTCATGGCGTCTGGCTGGCCCAGGGTGCAATGAAAGGATCTTGGAGACTGCGGCCATGCGTTTGCGATCCCCGTCGCAGAGGCAGCTGTCAACGGCGAGGTTGACGGAGACGCGGCGCCTGAGGGGGTGCCACCGCCGGGAGAGCGGCGTGGTCCGCACGGCAGATTTGGTGGGGAGGAGGCCGATGATGACGAGCAGCATGTCGTCGGTGAGGCTCTGATGAAGTCCAGGCTCGCCGGATGCGGTTTTGGCTCGAGCTGCCTCCGCTTGTTGGTTGCCTTGCCGTCCATCTCAACCGGTGGCAACGCCGGTGTACACGTGTGCTGGTGTGTGTTGTGTGTTGGGTGTGCGCAAGTGCGTCCTTCTGTGCATACCGCCGCGCAGTGGTGAATTGTGTGCGAGTGCGTCCTTCACGCGCAAGAAGTGTGTCCTTAATGCGCCCTCAATTTACTAGCGTGCGGGGTTCTACCCCGAGTGGTTTCAACTTTGTTTACTTCAAGCGCGTGTCAGATGGGCCTCTAGTTTACTTATTTTCACCCACTGCCACATGGGCCAGCACACGAAGATACAGAACACGAGCTGACAAGGCAGCATGTGGACTGGTTGACCGGTCAACTAAACAATATACAGAGCTATACGCTGACACAGTGAGCATATAATCCGTCGGTATAGAGAGTTCGACTGAGAGGGGAGGCCCGTGAGAGATAGCAGAGAGAGAGAGAGAGAGAGAGCCACTCCCTCCGTTCGATAATGTAGTTCCAACAATTTTTTTAAAGTCAAACTTTTGAAACTTTGACCAAGTTTATAAAGAAATTACTTATATCTACAATACCAAAGATAAATGATAGTATGAAGTAAGTACATGTTGTGATGAATCTAATGATAGTTCCAGATGTAAATGTTTTTCTCCACATATACCTGGTCAAACTTTTTTGAGGTTTGACTTTTCAAAACATCCATATGCTTATGGACGTGACAGAGTCCCTAACTAGAGAGAGAGAGAGAGAGAGAGAGAGAGAGTGAGTGAAAAAAAAGTGTGTGTGTGTGTGTGTGTGTTTGAAAGAGACATGGACAACACACGACAAAAGTAGAGAAAAAGCATGCATGTCTTATGCAAACATATCACACATGCATCTTTGACAACGGAGGCAAGGTGAGGAGATAGTGTGTGGTTGTTTGGAACCGAGAGAGCAAGACCCCTAGCACATGGCCAAGAGGGGTCTGACAAACAAGGGAGAGAGGTCAAGAGAGACGTATGGAGAAAATGCAGACATGGGGAGGAGAGAGTGTATGTTTGTCATATAGAGATCCCCTGGATATCGTGATGGGACTACATGGGTGGGAGATCGAGTGACAAGGTGTGTGCGCGATAGAAGATGCCCCGAGAGATATCGAGATAGATGTATGGATGGAAGGAGACAATACGTGTGTTCCTGATGGCTGGTAAGAGATAATCATACTTAGGAGGGGGGTGCTTCCGCCTATGATGGAGTGAGGGATTATGGTACTTAGGGGGGGTGTGTCACATGGAGAGAGAACAAGGGCGGAGAGTGTTCGATGGGTCTATATGTATAGCACGAGCGAGACATGTGTATGCGTGAACCAGGGAGATATAAGGTCAGTTTGGCTTGCGTACTGAGCATCTTTTGCCTAGCCTGGGGTTGTTGCTGGATTTCATGCATGCTTGTTTGGTTGCTACTCTGTGAAAAAGAAAGCCCGCCTGGCCTAGATTCCCTTGCACTTTAATTAGCCTGGCTGGACTCCAGATACTGCAAGTAGCCTAGCATAGGTAACCAATTTCAAACGCCTGGCCGTGCCTGGTCGTGCGGCCACGAGGCTAACAGCAACCTGGATGGATATTAGCATTAAATAATTGCTGCATGGATTGATTGATGGGACGTTCATGCTTTGCCTGGCACAGGAACGAACCAAACGCTTCTGCACCACACAAGCCTGGTCGGGCAAAAATATTTTACATCTCACGTCCACACCAGGCAGTACTGGCCATCAAGGCATGAGGGTCAGGTCACGAACCACACTGACCAATAAAGTTTGAGAGAGATTGAGGAGCCCCGATAAGGCTGAGTGGTGTGTCAGATAGCTGAGAGGGGGAAAGAGATATTCCATCCGCTCGATAATGCAATGCGTGAAAATTTTGTAGAAGTCAAACTTTGGAAACATTGATCAGGTTTACGCAAATGTTATTTATATCTACAATACCAAAGATACATCATACAAAACTACATCTCATGGTGAATCTAATGGTATATGTTTGCCGTTCTAGATGTAATTTTGTTTCTCCACGTACATGGTCAAACTTTGTGATGTTTGCCTTTTCAATAAATCTATATGCTATGGACCGACGAGAGTGCCTAAGTCGAGACAGATCAAGTGCGTGTGAAGGAGAATGAATAAGTGTGCAAAAGGAGTATGTGTGTGAAAGAGAAAGTGACAACAACCGATAAATTAGAGAGAGTGTGTGTTTTTTCGTTTCTTATGCGAACATATCACGCATGCATCTCCGAGATAGAAAAGCGAGGCGAGGAGATACACGAAGATAGCTAGTGTGTGATTGTTTGCAACGGAGAGAGACACCCCTATAGCACATGTCCAATAGAGGTCTGGCCAACAAGGAACAAAGGTCGAGAGGGACACATGGAGGACATGGACGCATGGGGAGGGAGAGAGGGTGTGTTTGTGATAGAGCGATCCCCTCGAGATCGTGAGGGGACTATATGGGTGGGAGATCGAGGGAGGTGCGTGCGCGATAGAAAGATGCCCTGAGGGAAATCGAGATAGACCATGCACATGTTTTTGATGGAGACTAAGATTAGCTAGCCATATACATACAGGGGGGGACTGCGCGTGCCTGCAATTGAGTGAGAGACCATCATACATGGCTAGCTAGGCATGAGATTGTGTGTGTGTGTGTGTGAGATGGAGAGAGAACGAGGGAGAGAGATAGAGTTTTATATGGGCCTATCGAGTGCGAGTGAGATATGCATGTGTATGTGTGACCCAGGTGGATGGAGAGTTTGAGAGAGGGGGGGAAGAGCTCCGAGACGACAGAGTGGTGTGTGAGAGAGTTACGGGCAACGAGCAAAGGATTTTGTGTGCGTATGATGAGTGCACCCAAGATATCTAGCTTGGACTAGCTAGAGTATCATACATAGTGTGTGAGAGAGACCTATAGATGGTGTATATATGCATGCGAACTAGAAAGACCCCCCCCCCCCCACATACACACACAAAGAGAGAGAGAGAGAGATGAAGAGAAAGGGAGAGGGACAAACAAGGTTTTTGTGTCGGATGCATGCGATAGAATTGAAGATTGTCGGGGAGAGAGAGAGAGAGAGAGAGAGAGAGGAGTCCGGGAGAGGGGGAGGTCGCGTTTTATGCATCAAAGACTGATATAAACCATGTTTCGATATAAACTTGCATTCAAATATTTAAATTGGAGAACATGTTGTCTGCAATCCACACATGAACGGATATACGCGTATATCAAACAAGTTCATTAATTTGACTTTCAACATGTTCATGGAGTACTATAATACTGTACAACATGCTACTCAATTGAGGTGTTCAATTTTGGATTTAGTTCACTATTTTGACCTAGTGAACGAGCTATTTCATTGAATCGAGATATTTCATTTCGGGTTTGATTCGTGTTTTTGAGTTGGTCAACTATTTGTCATATAGTAAATCGCTAGCAACAAGCATGTAAAAACACATTACTCCCGAGCATCATCTCTCCATCTAAAAAAGAAGTGGCAAGCTAATATTTCAAAATTTGATTCGAATCGACTTGGTAAGGTAGACGTGGATGCTCGTTCTCCCAAAATTTGAACGAACCGTTAAACATCCTCTGCTCGGTAGAATTCGCCCGAGCAAATAAATGGGAGACACGAAATTACCGTCCTATGTGGGACACGCATCAATTGGCCCGTTGTACATCGAGGGTAGGTTCATAACTTCATCCAAGCGCGCCTTCTCCTTGGCCGAAATGACATGTGCCGAATAATTCATAAACCATGGTCGGCAAAACACGCTCTCCTTGCCCGAAATAGCTCGCGCCCACTATTTCAAAACACGCTCTCCTCGCCCGAAATCGCTCGCGCCCACTATAGTTCAAAACATGCCCTCCTCGCCCGAAATCGCTCCCGCCCACTATTTGGGGTGAAGCAAAGTTACTCTACTATCCCCGACCCTCAGTACATAGACTCAAGCCGAGAAGCCTAAAGGTAGGGGTAGAACTGTAACCTCCCCCCCCCTCACATTTCAGACAAATGCGTCCATAAGACATGGTTCCACTCCCCTCCCAATTCCCCCCCCCCTCCCCTGCCCCCCATTCATACCTCATGGGTGCCAAATCACCTTCTCCCTGGGAAGCTCACTTCTCCCGAGCCGCGAAACCACAGGCCCTCCTCCATGGCGCCCCCCACCGCACCAATTTCACAACCACCCTCCTCCCTAATGCCGGAGATGTTGTCCATTTGTCGTCGTGCACTGGGCCATGTGCCTCTTACTCCATGTTGCTGGAGCTGCCTCAACGACGGCTGCGTGAACCATACCAGAGCTGATTCACCCCCGCTGTTGTTCACAGCGCCGGAGTGGCTCCAACTTCGGATCCGTCCAGAGTCCTGACGCTGGTTCCCCGTAGCCGTCGACCGTCGCGACATCGCTGTTTCTCTGCTGTCGGTCGCCACCGCAAACGCGCCGGCCTCACCGACTTGGCAATTGGACCTGCCTACTTCACCATGCCTCCAGATAGGTCGCACCCTCATCTCAAATCACTTTATTTAGGCGTCAGTTGTCTGAATTTTTATTCTGGGCCAATCGATTCCCAATGGGAAGCAGCACCCCTCGAGGCGGCGGAGCTCCTAGGCTGTCGGTTGGCTGGTGTCTAACGTAAGGGTGCAGGGCTGCAAGTTTGCCCCAGAAGCAGCGCTTAGATGGCTATCTTTTAGAGTTGCGTGGGTTGAAGGTACTGCCGCCACCGGATCTGGATGACGGGGAGTCTTTGTGGATTGGCCCGGGGGCGGCGCAGCCACGACAGTGCGGTGGGGCGGGGTTTTGGTCGGGGCCACGGATGGTGGAGGCAGGCTGCTTTACCGTTGGTCGCTGGCTCTTCGGGGAAGATTCCGAAAAGTGTCAGCCGGGAGGCACAAGATGGCCATCAAGCCATCCGGCGTAGATCGGACAGTACCAAAATAAAATAAAATCGTGTGACCCCAATTTGGTCTTCAGTCAACACACATGTGACCACTCTCGTACCTTGTTGTTGATCTCTTAGTGTATTTCTTCAGATCAAAGAGATATGTCATTCTTAACATTATGCATTATCTGCATCTTCAGACACACCGTCTTCCGACTCACCGCAGCTGCTCCAACAAGGGAAGCATACACCAGAAGGGAGCTATAGTCCTCACTCAACAGTTCCCTGCATCGAACGCACGTGCCCGACATGGACAGCCACAACAACTGCAGGGCCATCGACAAGTCAGCACATGATGCTCACTCCTATGGATGGCAGCCAGATAGGTTGTACCCTCATCTTACTTGTGTGCAACATTTATGGCTTTGTTATTCATCTAAGCATGGAAAATAGATCATCACATTTCACTGTATATTCATGCTGATCTCTTACGGGACTTGTTCAGGAGTTACGATGTTCCATAGTTCAGCTAAGATACTTGTTCTTTAGGTAACGTTGTTCCATAGTTATGATCCATCAACCAATGCTATCCCACAGGCTAGTGATTATAGTATTATACCACTTCTAGTATTACCTATGTTGTTCTTTAATACTTTTATGTGCCATCTAGTTAATCTCGAGTACAAACGATACATATTCTGTAGCTTTCATCTGTGTTCTCCCTTTAGTTTATGAGACCTGTTGCTGCTAGTTAACCCCAGTCCTACTATTTATGTCGTCTCCTACAGGCACTCATTACATAAATCTAACTACTAGTTGTCTTCCATGCATGTCAGATATAATTGCACACACTGATATATCCACAAGAACCTCATGGAGCAATATAAAGGCCAATAAACTTGATGTCAATGATACCCCATATGATGGAACATGTAAAGGCAGTTCTTTAGAAGACTTGCAGAAAGATGATGAATCCTCTTCACCCCACAAGGTCCTTGCTCTAACTTGGCCTGTGATATGGGTACAACATGCATATAATGTCCTGGAGTGTATCAACTCTGTTGCAATGCCATGTGCTTAGCATGCTGATCATGCATGTAAATATGTCATGCCTTCCTGTTTTTCAGTACCTATTCCATTCATGATAACATGTTTTCAAATTCAAGTACTGTCATTATACTCTATCGCAATGCCATCTGCTTAATTTGGACATCATGCTTCTGAATATCTTATACATTGTTATTCATCAGTATGTACTTCATCTGTCTACCATACCATGTTTTTTATCATTGAAGTGTTGTTCTAGTGCTCTGTTGCAATGCCATCTTAGTTTCCCAATCATACACGTGTATGTTGCCTTAGTTATTTATGTACGTATTCCGCTAGCATACAGTTTTACATTCAAGTAGTGTTTTTTTGTTGTGTTGTCATGTCGTATCCCTAGCTCTTACACCATACTCCCACCGTCTGTATTACATGTTGCCGAAATGGATAAAAAAGGATGTATCTAGAACTGAAATATGCCTAGACCCATCCTTTTTTTTCCGGATGGAGGGAATACATGTCAATATGTCATGCCTTTCTATTCTTCAGTACCTATTCCATCTCTCTGCTGTAGCATGTTTTAAAATTAAAGCACCATTCTTCTATACAAGGCATGCAAGGGGAAGACGACTATGTTAGAATCTGAAGGGCTACAAACAAGGCCTTTGCAAAGGATCCAAACGCCAGAAGATAATAAACCAACTCTAGTTTTTATAGATGCTGCTCTAGCACAGAGAAACCCAACTCCTACTGATAATAAGCAGATTCCAGTGGCCAAAGAACTAGTCCGCTCCAATCCAGCAAAAATATGTCAACTCCATTCTAAGAAGCGTGTGCGCATCCTTGCATCATGAAATTTTATAGCATGCTGATCATATTTTCTACATGTTTCTTACCCATCTCTCTTTTAGAAAATAAGCTTAACAGATAGAAGAATTTTTGCACTGGTATCGTATGTGAGGAAAGATTCTTGCAGGAATTCTCTGTGCTCCAATGCAGATGTGAGTACCTATTTTATATCACTATATTTTTACATCAGCATGTATTTTGTTAATCAGCGTGAATCCAACCTTTATCTAATCTAAATTTAGTTGTAGCAAAATGTATGATTAAAGGCCACAATGTTGATTTTTGTAAGGAAAACTGCCTGGTAGTTTTGCATCCTGAGCTGTATGGGTGTACTATCTCATATCAGTGGGTTTGAATACTTTGGTTCTGCAGTGGGTTTTTAGTGTTTTTTTTACTGTGTTGTCCTGTCATATCCCTAGCTCTTACATCAAACTCCCTCCGTCCGAATTACATGTCACAGAAATGGATAAAACTGGATGTATCTAGAACTGAAATACGCCTAGACCCATCCATTTATTTCCGGATGGAGGGAATACATGTCAATATGTCATGCCTTTCTATTCTTCAGTACCTATTCCATCTCTGTTGTAGCATGTTTTATAACTGAATCACCATTCTTCTATATAAGGCATGGAAGGGGAAGCTGGCTATGTTAGAATCTGAAGGGTTACAAACCAGGTCTTTGCAAAAGATCCAAATGCTAGGAGATAATAAACCAACTCCATTTTTAATAGATACTACTCCAGCACAGAGAAACCCAACTCCCACTGATAATAAGTAGATTCCAGTGGCCAAAGAACTAGTCTGCTCCAGTCCAGCAAAAGAATGTCAACTCCATTCTAAGAAGCGTGTGTGTATCCTCGCATCATAAAATTTTATAGCATTCTGATCATATTTTCTACATGTCTCTTATCCATCTCTCTTTTAGAAAATAAGGTCAAACGATAGAAGACTTCCTCCATTGGGATCATATTCGAGGAAAATATCTTGCAGGAATTCTCTGTGCTCCAATGCTGATGTAAGTACCTCTTGTATATCACTATATTTTTACATCAGCATGTATTTTTTTAATCGGCGTGAATCTAACCTTTATCTGATCTAAAATTAGTTGTAGCAAAATGTTAAAGGCGCCAATGTTGATTTTTGTAAGGAAAACTGCCTGGTAGTTTTGCATACTAAGCTGCATGAGTGTACTATCTCATATCACGCACATTACTGAATTGTAGTGCTTCTCTGGTTGCCCATTCATTCATTGTGTCAATGTTGCTTTCGTATTACCTTACCTGGCTGATGATAGCTGTGCCATATTGTGTTAATTTGGTGTAGGCTAGTTGCCCAAACATTCGTTGTGTCAATGTTGCTTTCCTATTATGTGACTTGGCCAATGATAGCCATGCTAGTGTGTTAATTTTGTGCAGGCTACTGAAGATAAGAAGACAAACTCTAAAAACAGCAAGGCAACCCCATTGTTTCTTTCCAGTAAATCTAGGCCAGGTAATATGGCAATAACTCATGATTAATATGTTTGGTTCCCGTCCTAATTTATGTTATGATGCAGTGGTCGAGACACTCTCCACTATCAATAATACAAGCCTGCCAAAATCGCTATCTGAATCTGTTCAGTATCCTCTTTCTCGAATGGAACAGAATAAATGTATGTTTGTGAACCAATTAATGGATGAAGCAATGATGGAAATGGTGGATGAATCAGAGGTGCAGAGTCGTGCGACACAACAACTAATCAATGTTTTCAGAGACAGTGTATCAAAGCAGCAAGAACTTGCCCATATGCTTATGGACGTCATTTGTGCTGAGGTTCCAGATTGTAACGTTGTAGATGGTTAGGTTCTGCTCATTTATTTGCACTGGCATCAATCTTTGATTGCCCAGTGGATGTAATTTCCTGTAATATATGCTGGATGTGCAACGTTATTCCCTGTATGCCGTACCTTTGCTAGATCGGTTTTGGTCCTGTGCATAATTGTTCGTCGTAATGGGCTCAAATTATCTAATTTGGCCTAAAGACATGTACGAACTTCAGTGGGCCCATTAAGTTAATGGGCCGTTACTAGGCCGAAAGTTAATGGGCGGCCCTCTTACTTCCTGGGTCGTTAACAGGCCGACATCGAAGCAGGCAATAGGTGGGCCCAATTTATTTCACGGGCCGTTAATAGGCCGTTACTAAGTTTGGGATACATATGGCCCAACTATACTATAGGCCTTTAGCAGGCCGAAAGAGACAGCGGGCTTGTACTGGACCATGAAGAGCATGGGCCGCTAAGAGGCCGAAAGTCAGGTCGTATTGTAAATGGCCCAATTGTGTTGTGGGCCTTTAGCAGGCCGAAATAGAAACCGGGCTGGTATTGGACCATGAAGGGCATGGGCCGTTAAAACGCCAAAACTAAGGTCCGACTACAAATGGCCCAACTCATTTATGGTCCGTTAACAGGCCGAAAGGCACACAGGGCCGGGAATTGGCCCAACACTTAAATGGGTCGCTAAAAGGCCAAAACTCAAGTCCGACTACAAATGGCCCAACTGATTTATGGGCCGTCAACAGGCTGAAAGTGACACCGGGCCGGAAATTGGCCCAACACTTAAATGGGCCGCTAAAAGGCCGAAACTCAGGTCCCACTACAAATGGCCCATCAGATTTATGGGCCGTCAACAGGCTGAAAGACACACCGGGCCGGAAATTATCCCAACATTTAAATGGGTCGCTAAAAGGCCGAAAGATGTACATCCTGAAAATTGGCCCATCCATTGAATGGGCCGTTAACAGGCCGAAATCTCATCGGGCCGATATTGAGCCCAAATATATAGCGGGCTGTTAACGGGCTCGAACTGACGATGGGCTGCAATGGTGTCCAATATTTAACGGGCCGTTGACGGGCCGAATTGGCACATGTCGTATGGGTCGTGGGCTTAAATGGACCTGACACAAGTAGGCCTTATATGGGCCGGCCTGCTAATTTTTACTGGGCCGGCCTTTTTCACCGGAATGGGCCACTGTTGGACCGTGCCACGTGTCGACCTATCATGGGCGCCTCCTGTCCAATGAGTGGATGACATCTGTCCCAACAGTGAGGGAACACGTGTTTCCTGCGGCCAATGATGATTTTACACGTGGAAAATCCCCATTGGTCCGGGCTGTTAACGGGTTATCGGATCCAAAACCAGACCCGATAGCTTAAAGGCATTCCATTACGATGGATGCCAGGTGTCGGTCACCCTTGACGAAAGCACTTCTATGACGCGTGATTTATCGTCATGGAAGTGGGCACTTCCGTGATGATAATTTTGGTAATGTCATGGAACACTTCTACGACAGCACAGGTATGACTATCTTGATTCTGTCATAAAATTGTCATGGATGTACATGCATCACAAAAAATGCGACCTACTGTGACAAACATGTATCATCACGGAAGTGTATTTTTTTGTAGTGCAAGTACGGCGCAGAGGGCCTCTGCCCACTCCTGGCGAGGAATGGGGGTACTGACGGGACGTGTACCCAGCTGCGACGCCCTGTCGACAACAGACAAGCATGGATGGATCAGCTCTTGCTATGCGGTGCGCCACGCCTCTCGCTTTGCGGCGCTCCAACGGTCTCGCCATGCGGCGAGCCACAGCCTATCGGCACGGACGCGCCTAGCTTGCTTTGCGGCGCGCCATCGATCATGTTGTGCGGCGAGCTGCAGCCTCTTGGCGCTGACATGCTTATCTTGATACGCGGCCCTGAAGCACCATGTGCCAAGGGTCTGCTCAACCCTGGCGATGACGTGCATCACGGCGTCGTCCATCATGTTGTCGGGAAGCGCCTCAGCCTCGATGGGCCGTGGTGCCTTCTCGTTTTTCTCATCGACGAGGTTGATGGTAGAGGTGGCCCTTTGGTGGGTTGGCATGCTTGTAAAAGTTGGATATGCTACAGGCTATGCTTGTTGCCTTCGTGCGTCGCACACTGCCTAGGTTTATGCGCAATATCGTTGGGTGGCGGGAAAGAGGTGAGGAAATGGCGGGAAATGGTGGTGTGTTCATAAAATGCCATCAATTAATGGAAAATTAACATATAAGGAACATCGAGCTAGCACAAGAAGTAGATGATGATCAAATGAACACGGACCACACTAGGGAACCCGTCAGTGATGAATTCATCAATTGCAAACGGTTATATACTAGCAAGCGTTTGCCCACAACAGACATGGCTTATTCCATCACAAACATGTCAGATGGATTAACTGTATGCCACGTATCGCACATTGTCAAAAAGTAATGCGGTAGACCTTCTTTAACATGTCTTAAAAAAATAAAAAACAAGGACCTCGAGGTTAATTTAACTGATGGGATGGATCATAGAGGTCATTTAATTTAACCTATATGACCCATCCTATCAGTTAATTTAACATCAAGACAAATTCCCATCCAGTCACCCATCTGATGGCTGCTCCAACCTGCGCACACTTAACTTGACAGTTCTCGTAGATGAGCTATTGGTGGAACATCTAGTCCTTGCTGATATAGGATGCCTCTTCGCATCCTTGGTGTACCTGGATGACCGCCCGTCCCCCAATGGCCAATAGATGTTGTGTAGATAGAGCATATCACATACGTCTTATTAGAAGCAATCGTCTGTGTTATTATCGGTCTTCACACACATTTCTGATTACAGACCTGTTTGTCGTGTATCACACACATCTTGTTATATTGAACCATTTCTATTCTCTTGTCTCAACGCAAACAGTTCATCTGAGTGATCCGCATGCCGTATATCGCACACACCTTGATCTGGCTGACTGTTTCTTTTGTGTTGCCTAATCACAAACAGTTCATCCGAGTGAACCGTATGCTGTATATCGCACACATCTTCATCTGGCTGCCCGTTTCTTTTGTTCCTCCTCATCGCAAATAGTTAATTGAACTGAACCGTATGCCCTGCATCGCACACGCAACTGAAATCTGAACCGTGTTTGATGCATCCATCATCGCAAGCGTTTTGCACCTTTTTGATGGTTTTCTTACACCATCGTTTGCGATTATTGCATCGCACACAGTTTTATCGAAGGGTCTCTGATCGTAGTGTCGTGTTAGCAGCATCCTGCAGTAGCGAATGCTTTGTTCCGGTTCTCTATTAAAAGGAGGCCTTAATATCCCTTAGTTTCCTTATGGGCCCCGTTGCCACGGGAGGGTAGGACAAAAGATGTCATGCAAGTTCTTTCCATAAGCACGTATGACTATTTACGAAATACATGCCTACATTATATTTATGAACTAGAGCTAGTGCAGTATCGCCCTAGGTTATGATTGTTATATGATGAGTATCATCCACCGAATTCACCGATCCAAATGCCTACGAGTTTTGTACATATTTTTCTTGCTAAGTTACTATTGCTATTGCTACTGTTACACTTGCTACAAAATCATTGATATCACTGTTACCGTTACCGCTATTGTTACTGCTGCTATCAAAACTATCATATTACTGTGCTGCTGATCACTTTGCTGCAGATAATTAATCTCCAGGTGTGGTTGAATTGACAACTCAGCTGCTAATAGTTGCAAATATTCTTTGGCTGCCGTTGTGTCGAATCTATAAATTTGGGTTGAATACTCTACCCTCGAAAACTGTTGTGATCCCCCATACTTGTGGGTTATCACACACACACTCTTCGTGTTTTGTCACACTCACACTCTGTCCTCCTCTCTCTCCTTCTCTCTCTCTCTCTCACACACACACATGGGCTATTTGCAACAATATCCCACTTCTCGAATCTTCAAACCAACCACAATCCTCCCTTATCTCACCAAAACAGCCAAAGGAATATATTTTGAGTGAAACATAAGATATTTTTAGTGATATATGTATATCAAAACTAGACTATTTTCTATCAAATTGGTGAATATGTATTACTCTACTTTGGATGTGTTGCAACGCATTGGCACATTGCCTTACTGTATTATTTTTTGGACACCAGATAAACGCTGGAGTACATATACAAAGAGAAGAGGCGCACACACACAGTCAGTCTCTTGCTATCTCGCACACATGAGAGTTACGTAAGGCACAGTAAACAAATAAACCCATAGGTGCATGATTGCTGCATGCACGGGTACCGGGTACGTGGTGGAGCACACCTTTGTAGGAATAGTCAGCTCGCGTGGTAATTTGATCCGTAGGAGTTGATGGTCGGGGACCACAGGTGAACGACCTGGAGGCAGTGGCTCGCCAGTCGCCACTGATTGAGTTGCCATGTTTAAAATATAATTTTTTTAGCTGGGTAAGAGTTCCAATTTTCAATGGCGCATTATACTATTTTTTAGAGCAATTGGTATGGAGCGAAAATGGAATTCATCACTACTACCTCCGTTCTGGTTTACTAGTCCCCATCGTATTTTGGGTCAAAGTTTGTCCATGAATTTTACTTGTAAAATGTGAAGGCAAAATGAGATTTTCTTATACCCAAAAAAAGGACGGGAGGGAGTGATTGCTCTCACACGGACGCGACCTCTCACTAGCGCAAGCATTGAACCGGCACGCCGGCCAAGAGGGCCCCACTCGCTGCACGCTAGGATGAACACGTCTCCTTGACGCATTCAACCGGCTTCAGACTGCCCTGCCTACCTCCATTGAATCCGTGTGTGCACCGGTAACACGTCCTTCCACAAGCCAGCCAACATTTTAGAACACAACGCCGGTTGGATCCTCTCTTTCACCCGCTTTTTAAACGAGGCAAGACGCCTGGCAAGAGTCACACCACACCGCCGCTCCCCATATCCTCCTTGCACCATTTTCACACTCTCCATAGCATCAGGTGAGCGGTAAGACGAGTTCTCTGGCATAAAAGCCGGCTGTGTGCCCCAACGAGCCAGGCAACTCATTGCCCCACTGCCCTCCCCGCCCCAGGCCATCAATACCATGGGCGAGGCTGCAGGCGGGCAAGTGGAGGAGGAAGTCACCACTCCAAGGTGGCCCCTGGTGCAACAACTCGACGTTCCAAGCCTTCTCACAGAGGAGTGGTCAGTTGCTGCACGCCGGCACATGGGGGACCACTGCGTCCAGTGCATCGTGGTTGGTCGTGCCATCTGACGCAAACGTTGGCGGAACTGTGGCATGCCGGGAGAGGTAGCCAACACGTCTATGGTCACCACCGACACCGAGGAATAGTAGAGCACGGGAGCCACCACCGCTCTGAACCCATGAAGGCTACGACCACCGCGTCGCCGGCATAAACATCCGGTGTGTTGCCCGGTTTGGCTCAAAACATGGTGGATCCCAGCCACGGCCGGCATTAGAAATTATACCTACTTCCAAAAGATATTTGCGTTTAGTTAAAAAATGTCCAAAATATAATTAATTTTGTATGGTCTTGTTTTTTGTGCTCGCACTGGTATAAGAACTATAGATTTTTCTTTATTTATAACTCTCCTCACATTTTTTTGCTTTGAAGTGAATCATGGTTGTGGACATTATCCATGAATGTAAAGATAACTGTGAACATGAGTTTGATGTGGAAGTTAAACTTGGAATGTTGGGCTTGCATGTGAACTATACCATGTCCAATGGTTCATCTGTTATTGTTCGGAAAGTACTGACTGTTATTACATGACCCAGAAAAAAAAAATATTTTGTGCCACATCTCGGCATCACGTACTTACATACATCTCAATAGATGCACGAAATCACAACAGGCATGCTGACTGGATAAATATTTGAACCTAGCTATTATAAATGAAAACTTGTATTGACAACAGTTCTAGATAGCAGGAGACGCCTAGCCTGCTCTGCCTCTGCTAGCTTCTTTCTGGCTTCTTCCATCTCTTCTTTGGCTTGGGTGACGAGAGCAACTGATTGCTCTTTTCGCTTTTTAAGGAACTCAGCTACATTCTCAAGGGTTGCTACACGCTTTCTTTCAACCTTTACTACAGCAACGAGGACACGAACTGTTGATGACTTCACCTGGCTTGTGAGTAATCTAGCATCATCTGTGAATTTGCACCTTGTGTAATTTGGCATCATTAGGGAAATGGTACCATGTGTGTAATCTAGCCTCATTTTGGAAACATGGTCTCGAGGTTGACCATACTTCCCTCCTAGCAGGAACTGCTTCCTGACATGAAGAAGTTACTTCTTTTTAGATCAATAGTCAGAGCTCCCCAGATCCATTAAGTAGAAGCCCGATAAACAGGACTAGGAGAAGTGAATTGAAAAGGAGAAATGTGAAAACGGTCTACAAGGTGAGAACACCCACTTCCTACATCAAACTAAAAAGGAAAGCATTAGGACGATTAAGACTGTGCTTATTACATACCAAGCAGAGCCAGCTTATAGAAACTATGACATATACATCGAAGAACACAAGGCTAAGAGAAATAGAAAAACCAGCAGAGAGGTGCACTAAGCCAAGGGTTGCTGCAGCAAAACAACCAGCAACCAGATGATCTCTAGGGCGTCTATAGGCGCATTTGATTGACTAGCTTCAACACTAAATTACAAAAGATTCATCCTATGGCATGGTGGGTCCACTGGGTAAATTGAGATTCTAGAAATTATTGAGAACCTAATAAAGTGTACAGGAAATTGTTTGCCTCACCTATTATTGTTTAATAATCTGCCACACTGCCAGATTGCATGGCAAGAACCCTATCCAAGCAGACAATATGGTTTGACGTTGTTTTGGGCTCGGGGCTTGCCCAGGGCCTGGCCTGGTCCTGTGTTCACTACTGCTTGCACACACATACCATGTCAAAGTAAAAAATGATCAAAAGAGGGGGGGTCCCTCCGATTTCATTAACGAAACAAGGACACACAAAACATCCACCACTGCTAGTCAAGTTCGCAATGTCAAAGTAATTGAAAGGTTGTTACTTACCAAAGCTTGTTTTACAGGTTCGGTGCAGCTCCTCTTTAACTTGCGACATTCCCTGAAGATGTCCCCAACATCCCGTATTTGTTCTTCATTGCTCCTCTGCATGTCCGCATTCGTCATTTTAAAATCTCAACATGGCAGGAAAAATATAGTAATACTCATGCATCTTGTGGGCAACATTAAAGCACTCATCTGCCATGTTAGCACGAGTGATTTTTAATATCCTACTGTATGGCTCTTCAACTTTTCTAGAACTACGTTGTGGTTTCATTTTGAGTGAATAGAATAGGGGGATCACCTCCCTGCTATTCTAAAAAACTTTCCATCATTTGCCACACTACTGGTTACAAATGAAGAACCTACCCAAGCACAGTGCAATACAGGAGCGACGCACAATTACAAGATGATATTATGTTGGACAATGCAAGCTATAACCAAATACTTTTACCGGAACAATAGAAGCCAGGAAATTTGAAGGGTAGGTATGAACATTATCAGAACTGCACATGTACTGCTAAGAGAATCAATATACACATTACCAATTGAGGATGAGTACGAAGGTCATGGCGGCGTCTGTGCGTCATGGTCGGCAACGGGAGTCAGTTCATTGTCGATGATGGTGGTGCTGCTGTGCTTGGCGTCGGCTTTCGGGAAGCAGATCCGAGACCATGGAAGACGGTGTCGGGGAAGCAGCTCCGTGTACGAGGGCGATGGAAGACCGGCACTAGTGCAGCGTAGGATGTCGTTGATGAGGCACATGCGCCGCGGTGGACGAGTGCGCCGATGAAGAAGGGGAGGGCCACAAAGGTGTTGCGGTGCCATGGAGAAGTCTATTTTGCGGTGGGGATAGAAAATGGGGAGTAATTAGGAGTACTCTGCGTGCCGGGGTGTGGTTGGATTGATGAGGTGAATGCGGGTTACCAAAATAGCCCCTGACCAACCAGCATTCGCCGGCCTGTTTGACCAAGGTTATGATGGTAACTTTGCATTGGTCGAATCTGAGTCGCGGGAAATCTCGATGGAAGCGGGAGATTTTGTCGCCGACCTAAAAATTTGTAACACTGTACTTTTTTTGGAGGTAAATTTGTAACACTGTACTACTCCCTACTCCCCGTCTTGCGTGTTGGGTGATTGGGCTGAGCAGCTAGGAGTATTGTACTCCCTCCGTTTTTATTTACTCTGCATATTAGGTTTGACTGAAATCAGACTTCCTAAAGTTTGACCAAGTTTATAGAAAAAATATAAACATTTACCATAATAGATCTATATGATGTGCAAGTACATTCAATAATGAATCTAATGGTATTGATTTGTTATTGTATATGTTAATATTTTTGTTTATAAACTTTGTCAGAGTTTAGAAAACTTGACTTTGACCAATGCTAATATGCGGACTTAAATAAAAATGGAGGGAGTACACATATGTTTTCTTAGTTTGTCGAGGCATTAATTATTTGTTGTAATTATGAAATAAACATATTAAGCTACTGACTTCGAATGTAATGGTTTATACAATTCAATATATAGAATCGTTGTTGAATTCCAAGATGAATACCAGGTCTATAGTACTTCACAATATTCTCAAACTCACATAATCCAACTCAAATGAAAATCTAAATGCATTTCATAGTTATTAATTTGTTGGATGCAACAAAACCAACCATAACTCTACGTAATCCAGTCTAAAGCAATTATCAAAACACATCCCAATGTGTGAATGAAACGTAGAGAGTTTGTGAAGATGGAGCAATGGCGGGAGAGAGATGCATGAGCTCAACACACAAGATATACACCCAGTGGAAGAAGATACGGAGCATGGGAAAGATTGTATACACGTGGGCGAGAGAGTAGGAGAGAAACCTCACGAGAGAGAGAGAGAGAGAGAGAGAGAGAGAGAGAGAGATAGGGATATGTATATATGTATACAGAGGAAGAAGTTAGGTTTGTGAGAAAGAAGGAGACATGTAATATAAGGAGTGAGATGCATGTGCATCGAGAAATATGGAGACATGCAATATAACCAAGCTCCCATAAGCGCACTCATCAATATGCCGCCTCTGCTGTTGCACATGCGTACAGTTGCTGCACTACTGTACGGTGCAGTACTATCGCTGCCATGTGGGACCCGGCCCCACATGTCATCCGCACTACAGCAACGTACGGTACTACAACCTCAACCCCTCACGTCGTTTGCAGTCCCTCCTCGCGATGACGCCACACTGCCAAGCACACAAGCAGCTCGAGCCACGTCTATGCCCACAAGTTACGAAGAGGAGGAGGACGAGCGCATGCTCCAACACACCAGCGAGGAGGAGCTAGCGTGTCATTGTCGTCTCCGCCCGCATGGAGGAGGCTCACATGGTGGCTGTTGTGCCGGAAGCCGGTTGCACCCGCGCCGAGCCCGCAAACCAAATGCGAACATGGAATCTACCTTCAAGACCTTCAATGCCACATGGATCATGCAATCTGAAGGAACAATTTGTGTCAGTCGACTCTTGTGAGCCGTTGGATGCAACATGGATGGCCAAAAGGGCATCTTCAACCTCCGAAAATGATGCATTGTTCATCTTCTCTCTCAACCATCAAGCCGCCAGCCCGCCACTGGCCTAACCGCCTGCCGCCGCCCCGCCCTCCCCTGAACCATCTGCCACCGCCATGCTCCCCCCACCCCTGCCATATGTTTAACTCTGGGCACGATCCATTTTTTCCGGCAAATTGCATTCCACACCCAACACTCATAAGATAGATCATGGGCACCCTGCCACCCTAATATAGATACTGGGGTAGCTTCTCTGTCGTCTTCTTCCTTCGCTCCGGCGAACTTCTTCTTTCACAAATTGACTGACCCAAATTATACTACTAGTACATATTAAGTACAGTAGGAACACGAAGACACGAGTAGTAGTACCAATTACAAGAAGAACAGTAGTAAGACATACTTGTACTTCACGAAGCTAGATTAGCATTGAAGGCTGAGAGGAGGACACCTGGCTTTCCTTCTGGAGATCGAAGGGCTGGCCTACAACGAGGCCTATCCGACCCAGGACTCTCCTGTCGTTCGTAAAGTCTACAGTAATGAATTTCACTCTTTTGTCCTTGAGGAAGACCTCAAAATCCTGGCACCTAACGTCGGCATGGCATGTGGTAGACCAAGCACATGTTATGTACGCAAACCTGGATCATGGCGGGTTTCTTCATCTCTGCCACCTTTAGAAGCTTCTCCTTTTCCAGGACTGTGGAAAATTTGACAATTTGAAAATTCACTTCTTTATTTTATTAATTTAGGATCCAGAAGAAGTAGTTTTTCTATGATCCATATCTTATCTGATTCATATTATAGTATATGAATACCCTCTATACATATGAAATAATATCTACCAGAAATCAGATGAGTTGATTTATATTTTCTATTCTATACTATATTTTATTTATATATTAAATATGAAGTTCTTACTCTTTCTGTTGTTTGGAAAGATCAAACACATGATGTTCCTATTTCTTTATTTCGTGATGAGTCTAGCCCACCGACCCACTCATCCTTTGAACTTTCGAACATGTGTAGGAAGCGACCAAGGCATGCTTCCACCGTCATGGATCTACAGGTGTAGATGACGATGAGCTCATCGCCGGTGATGGTTCTAACCTTGTACTCACCACCGATCATGGAGATTTGGGAGGCCATGGATTTTGGAGGCGGGTTAGGAGAAGTGCAACTGGTGTAATGTGAAAGGACGGGACGACTGGGAGCGAACTGTTGTAAGGTAAAATACGGGGACGAGTAGGGTGTGCAAACATCGTGGGGTGGTGGCTTGACCGGTGGATAAACGGCTGCATGCCCCCAAAGATTTCTCGAGTACTATGCGGGTCCCACTAGATGTCATGTCTACTAGACCCACATTGTAGGCCAGACGGTATAGCTTCTGCATGTTCGCACGCCACGCCGGCGTGTGCATGTAACTTTCACTTAATTCCATCAACCGCCGTGCCTCCCATGACCTTCGCTTCCCTCATGCGTTCGCGCCCTTTGAGACTTCGGACGACTATAAATGAGCAAATTTTTTTGCCTACTCCGCGTGCATGATACTCCCTCTGGTCTTTTTTACTCCGTGTAAGATTTGTGTCAAGTCGAAGTTTGCAAAGTTTGACCAAATTTATATTAAAAATATCAATATCTATAATACCAAATATATATTTTATGAAACTAAATTTCATAATGAATTTAAAAATATTGATTTGACATTGTGAATGTTGATACATTTTTCTATAAGTTTGGTCAAAGTAGAGGTACTTTGACTTCAGACAAAACTTATATGCACTATGCAGACTAGTTCCTCCATCCAGGTGCGTTATGATATTGCCATGTCATATATCGGTACTACCTCCCTTCTTGTTTAAAGGGATCGATTCAAAAATCTCACCTACTCTTACCAAGATAGAGGCGGTGGAATAGTTTTTGTAGTCTGCAAAAGTACTTAATTAATGCTCTCGTTCTTCACAAAAATTGTGTTTACCAATGCATTGTTGCATTGCATGCATGCATGAACACTAAATGAGAAAGAATTTTTACATGCATTAGTTAATTATCTTAATCCTCGCATGCAATAATTTAGTGCACCTTGAAATCTGTACATGTGTGGAGCGTGTATGTTTTTAATGACTTGAGACTACCTAGCCCGACATGCAAAGGCTAGTTTATTGCATGTAAGATGACTTATGCACCGTTCCCCATACCTACATGAAGCCCGTTCGCCTCCAAATCTTTTCCTCTCCATCTTGTGTGAAAACAATTTGCATGCTTGACTCTCCTCCCTCCGGTAGTCCCATCACTCCTCCCTGTGTGAAAACAATCCGCATGCATGACTCTCCTCCCCCGCGCTCGTCCAATCTGTTGTGACCAGCAATTTTTCTGCCCCTCCCCCCCCCCCCCCCTAATTTACTCCAACAAAAATATGCCCACCTAGTTGTTATGCTAATCACGCAACATACCTTACGTAGGTGTAGTATTGCTCGCTATAAATACTATGCCTCCCACGGCATTCAGAAGAACGCTCACATTCATCGCCTTTATCTCCTCCCCTCCCTCTCAATTAAGGACCAGTCGACCACCATGGCATCGCCCCTCCCAAGCCCTAGGCTCCCCTCGCTACCCCGCGTGGCGGGTCACACGTTGTTGTTCTGTTCCTTGCCGCCACTAGTCGAGGAGGACACGTCGATGTTCCTTTCCTTGCTGCCACCAGTGAAGGATGACGCGTCGGCATTCCGATCCTCGCCGTGACACGTCGAGGTGGATGCGTCGGTGTTCTAAATCTCGCCACCACGCGTACTGGAGGATGAATCGTCTCCCTCTACGAGGAGAACGCTAAGCCCCCCCAGCTTGGAGGAGCTTTTGAAAGTAATGGAGGTCACCTTGTGGGAGGCTTTGCCTCTCGCAGAGCGCGCCAAAAGAGAGGCGAAGAAGAATGCTGAGGAAGAGAAGCGCGCCGCAAGGCATGCTGCCTGGCAGGCCTATGTCGCGTCCGAGAGAGTCAGGCAATTGGCTCTTTGGCAGAAGGCTCGTGCGAGGGCCGTGTGGGTGGCGGAGGACGCCCGTGCCAAAGCCCCGAGTGTAGTCAGGCCCAAGCGCCTCATCTATGCTTGGCGGTACGTGGACCGGGTGCATGCTTCCAGCAAGGAGGAGTACCTGTTGGTGTCGGATCACCAGACCGGTGAGATTGTGCTTGCCTGTCGGTAAGCCGCCAATCAGCACCTCGCGAGTTGTGAGGCCGAGGAAGAGGCATTGTGTCGCCGCGCTGGGAAACGCCCGCGCACCATGGTACTCGTGGCGCGCCGCAAGCGCTCCAGCGAGCGTTGTGGCTTTTATTAAGAATAATTTAGTGCCGTAAGGCGATCTCGTTAGTTTTGGGACTAAAATGATAAATCCCGAACATTCAGGAATTATTAGCGTCCTTAATTCAGTATGTAAAAGGAAAAGTTTGGAAACCTTTTGTATCTGTACGCATTTGTAAGTACGTGCATATAGCACAAACTTAACTATATATCACAGTACACATCTCTCTCTATATATGCTTGTAGACTGTACTACTACTATTATGTATACTCCCTCCGTCCATGAAAGACTATACATATAGAGATTTACACATTTACCAAGAGTAATCGGAACTCCATGGCATAATTAACGCTCAAAAGTAGCAGACTTATGTGTTCATGCGACCATTGAGAAAAGAAGATTAAATGAAGGTTGTTGCATACTGTAATTAAGGATAGACATGCAGCCTATAGCTAGCGCATTAGTTCCTGAATTAGTCAATCAATATCAATTAGATTAAAGGGTAAGTGCATTGGAAGTGTAGATGTACACTCTTTGTTTGAAAATTTTCTAATGCTAGATGTACAGTTTTCCACGGACCGAGGGGGTACACATGTGCAAATGCATGCTTTAACATTATGATGCGGTTTTGGTAAAAGTAGAAAAACAACACTAGTCAAGCTTGTGAAACGATTCAATAAAAAATAAATGCAAAAATGCTCGTTTTATTGTTTACTTTAGCTTCCTTCTCTCTGTGGTTTTTTCTCTATCGTACTTTGTATGGAGTATCTCACTTGTCGGGAAGGCAAGCAAATTCCCAAAACGCTTCGTACACCCTGTATTAAACTTTTTTGCCTAAGAAGTTGTGTTGTGCAATTGGAATTCCAACTTGAGTACTACTACTAGTAGTAGGAGTAGTAGCTAGGGATCTAATGTGCGAGATGAATGCAGAGAGATGAAATGCAAAAAAACAGAGGGATGTGATGGTTGCTTGTCCGTTTATTTTACCAGACCACTTATTACTGGGAGTGGTGGGGTTTTGTGATATGACGGCTTTACTGCCGCACCACGAGCGGGGTGAGACTCCCATGCAGCGCCGCCCTATACACTAGGACTACCTCCGTCGTGGTTTATTATTCCCCTGTGTAATTTGACCGAAGATTTAACTGACAAAATGTTAGTGCTTGTCAACAAAACCTATATTGTTGGATTCGTATTTGAACATAGTTTTCAA
Source organism: Triticum timopheevii (assembly GCA_963921465.1). Taxonomy (NCBI): domain Eukaryota; kingdom Viridiplantae; phylum Streptophyta; class Magnoliopsida; order Poales; family Poaceae; genus Triticum; species Triticum timopheevii. Next base: position 162,905,933 of record OY997262.1, on the reverse strand, counting down.
TGATATAATTTTTGGTGACATGCATGAGCATTTTGTTAGTTAAATTTATGGTCAAAATTTAGCACAGATTTCAATGGGGACCAATAAACCAGGATGGAGGAGTACTATATATAGTAATATGCCCGTGTGTTGCACGGAACAGTGAAATACATTGATCAGGGAGTTGTTTATTTTGACAGTATGTCGGGTCATCTCATGTGTAACAAATATCGATAGGTTTCTTCGGATATTATCTCTTATCTAGAGCTCACAAGCATCCGCGTAAATAGAAAATGTAGGCTAAATAGATAAAAAAATATTTTGCAAACAAAAGCGTTCAATTGTTCAACCTACATCCAAAACTTTTGAAGAAATAACACTTATTGTGCTTTGCAAGAAATGAACTTTAAGAATTATTTTTTGAGTATTGATTTTATTTATTTTTTCTGGACCACCATGAATGTAAATCGGGATGACTTGGAAGGGGGCAGAGGAGATGGCGGGTTGGAGGGTGGTCGTGGTGGTGGTCGGCAATGCAGCCTGAGAGAAGGCATGAGAGGAGTTGGGGGCAGACGGGTGCCGAAAGCAGCGACCTCTCCAGATCCTTCTTATTTTTTCCAGAGATGGCTAGATGAGGTGAGAGGGAGAGATGGCTGAACGTGAGAGGCAGGGGGTTATCTACAAATGAGGAGTGGAGAATGGGGGTCTTTTTGCAAAACTGACATAGTTTGTCTCAGATGCGTTGGATGTAAATCAAACGGTTGTAAATGAAGCATAGCAGGCACACGATCATCACCAACTCAGCTTTTTATAGGAGTAGATATAGAGATAGAGATATATTCCTACTAGTGAGTTGCACGTTCTTTCCATGTGAGTTTTGAGATATCGTTACAACACAATGTTAGTAACAAACAACTGACACTTACATATTACGAATTTGCAAAAGGAAAACCTTAGCTGCATAGTGGTCCAATACATGTATATGACACATTATATGTATGGACCTCAAGGCTAAATTCATGAATATGCAAAGATAGTGTTGTGGCATTTGGTTGAAATTCTCTGAAAAAGATATATGTGCTATAAGAAATGGTTCATCATAAGTCTTTCACCATTAGTAAATATTCACAATTAATCTCATAAATGGCAAGCAAGAACTCTAATGGAGCAGAATCATACATGGAAGATTCTAGACTAAATCATAAATGGATACACTTTATTCAAACGCGATACTCTAATAGAGCAAGATCATGCATGGAAGGTTCTATACTAAATAAGAAGTGTCCACATGCTTAGACATCGGCTTACATTGAGCGAAGACTAATGATGAACAGTTAACTTGGTAATGCATATGCCCAGGTGAACCTCCTTGCAGTCCCCATGCATCGTCTTGGGGTGAACAATCGTATGAAACCAGCCCTCTTCCATGTCCACATTGCCGGGAATAGAGCAGCTCGCCACAGTCCCATTCAGCGTGAGGGTGGTGCTAAGGTCGCCCTCGTACGATGGAGGGGCAGCAATAGTGAGTACGAAGCAGTAGATGGTGTACTTACTAGTACTCCCTCCGTTTCCTTTTACTAGTTTGCATATAATTCCAAACACCACGTACACACGTTCTCTGACCATTTTACAACTATATTAGTATCATTGTTAGTGTTCAGCCGGTGCAAGTTCTAGCCCCGTGTCTTTTAACATTTTTAAGTAATGATATATCATGATTGTTCGCCACAAGCCCAATCCTGGCGAATGCCCACATAACCATTATATTTCCATCCGGCGGTGGCCTTTTTTTAAGCCATAGTATTTGACAAAACTGCCACCCTTACACATGTACTGTAACTGCGACGCGGGCATTTGCAACTGTCATGTCTCCCAGCGAACGTTTGTCAGGGATTGGAGTTACCACCGATGGCGGTTCATAGTCGTTCCATGCTTGGGCATTGAAGTTTTGTAACTATTTACAATATACTACTCCTGCGGTGCTAGTAGTAGAGCAGAATCCTACTCCACTATACTACTTGGGCATAGTGGTAGGTATTGTAGCTTATTTTACTAGTATTGTGATCACTCAACTTGTCTTGCATCGATAGGACCCTACGCTCCTAGGATGTGTCTCATAAGTCAAGTGGCGTGCTGCTGCTACATTGTCATCATCACCTATCCACTTCCCACAGCACATATTCGCTTCTCCATCCTCGTCCGCACATAATCGTCCAATCTTCCATCCCCGCTAGGCACCTCCCCCTCTTCCGAAACCTAAGCACTAACAATGGCAGAACCGAGCAGCGTCCGCCGAAAGAGTGGCTGGAATTCGCTCCCCATAGAGGTAATCAAACTCATTGTTTCACGTGTGGACAATCTCAGTACCGTGTCGGTCGCCATGTGCTCGTCGGGGATGCATCGTTTACTCAAATCCCTCAGGCTGGAGCTTTTTAGCCAGCTCCCTGCTTGCTGATGCCGCCTGATCTTCAGAAACGGCATGTCACACAGCATAACTTTCATAGGGTGGTGAGCATAAACCCCCTTGACTGCGATTTGATCCCCGTCACCCTCAACTACATTAACAGTATGTACTGGGTCGGCATGAACATGTCTTGGATGGTGCTCATTGATGATCGCGGCAGTTGGATGCTCGTGGAGGTCTACACCTGGGGAATGATCCCCCTTCCTTTGATTAACACTGCACTGCTTTGGCACCGCGACCTAGAATACTCAGAATCTTACAGTAGCCAACATGATACCAAGTTTGATTTGCTCAAGGTTGTAATTTGCCCAGTGCCCACAAGATCTGCGAATTATAAAGACTTCAGGCTAATTGCATTCTTCAATCGCGGTCTCGCCTATCTGACAGGTCACTGTGGTATGTGGATAAATCTGCACATCCATCACAGGATCATACATCCTCCGTGGCTCTCTGATGCCATTGAACACAAGGGCTTCATTTACGCTATGGACTCCTTCTATGGCTGGACGTATTGCTGGCCTATTCCATTCATCGCTACAAAGGGTTGTTACATCAGTATGTTACTTTCCTATGATATCATGATGGCTTGCTTATATTACTGTCAACATTTACTGAAAAAATATTCATGCTCGTAACATGTTGTTCTTAAGATTGACTACAGTACGAGCCCTTTTTTATTTGACTCCAACTTGATATGATGTTGTAGGCTGCCTGGTGTCCCTACCCTTCCTAATCCCAGAACCTTTCAAAGAAAAGCGGCATGGCAGTTGCAGGTGGCTCCTGGCTCGATCAGACGACGACGAACGATTGATGATCGTTTGCACGTACCAGACGTGTTGTTTCGCGGAATACAATCACAGTCACTGCATGGTCTTTGAGCAGGATCCTAGCTTCTCTGGGCCTTCAGGAATTTTTGACTGGAGGCTAGTAAGTAGCCTTGGTACACGCTCTCTGTTTCTCAGACTGAATTATCTGATTAATCAGGAGATAACCGATGGCAAGGGTCATGATGGTAGTGCGGTTTCATTCATCAGGTTAAACTGTGTGTACACAACGTACCATGAGTCTCTCCATGCACCATACTCTGATATGTGCTGCCAGCCTCTACAACCCAAAGTAGGAGAGAGGGTCGCAAGTATCAGACTTTGACTTGCTGGCTAGAGTTTCCCTCGTTAGGCACCCATCTGGTTCAAGCTGTCAGCTAGTCTCCACAGCTTAATAAATAGTAACGTCTAACGGAGCCAGTTAGTTAGATGCGTACACTTGGTGTAGAGGGATCTTTATTTAGTTTGATGCATACACTTGTTCTTTTTTGGTAGCCCTTTTGTAATGTTGGCTGATGTTTGGTTTGGAAGAGAGAGCTACGTCTTTACTCTTCTGGCCTGCTTACTGCTTCTGTTGCACCCTAGCCCTGGTTGTTGTTGCTACTGCTTTTAATGTGCAATCAGTAATATATTTTGTTTGTTGGTTGAATAAATGTGTTGTTAGAATGAAAAACACGATGTTTTGGAAGTCATTGCACGGTCCGATCCTTTAGTGCCCCGTATGTAGCACATACTATTTTTCGTACGAAACACATTTTGAACTTGTCGATCACATGCACCCCAGTGATGAAGGCCCAATAGAGGAGCCCATAATTAACTGGAAGAGAGGCTCTCACATGAACCCGGCCCAGGTACATGCTCATGGTCCCCTAAACATAAATAAATAAATAAATAAATAAATAAATCTAATTCTCATGCACCGGTTCTCTAAATTTACAATTTGAAAAGTCAAATTTTAAAAGGAGGATATTATTTCCTATGAGAGTGTCGTTACATTCAGTCGATATTATTCTTAGGCAAAGATAGTGACCAGTCTTTTTTCTCCCGCCATTTTCTTCCGGCAACCAGCGGACCCATGAAAATCATAGTCAATGTGGTAAATAGTTCTGGTCCATTATTATTTTCGATAAGAATGCCCAACCCAACACAACACATTGGCGACACCACTTTATCCTAGGGCTTCTGAATGTGCTCGGCTTAACACCTCAAGAAGAAACTTGTCTAAAAACCTCAAGAAGAAAAAGGTGGTCCGCAATATTTTACAATAAGTTGTAGCCATATAAAATTAATTCTTATAATGCAGCATAATGAGTTCTTGGGTCTGCCAAAACCAAACTTGAACCAGCGGGACCTCCTGTTCCCGCCTTCTACAGCTGGTTGCACTGTCGTGCACATGTCGCCGCCCTGTCGTACCTTGAAATGCTGGCCAGGCCATCCCTCTACTCCCCCCTACATCCTATTCTTCTCCAGCGACTGAAGCCCACCCCGCACCAGAAGCAGTGAACCCTCGTACTACCCTCCACCTACGGCCACAATGCCGCATCTTCCCCGGCTCCTGTTCATTCCCTTCTGAGGCCTCGCCATTGTCCTCCGCCTTGGTACGCTCGCAGCGGCACCACCATCCGGCCTTGTCAACATAGTGAATTGAGAGAGGACTGTAGTTGTGAGTATGACAGTACGGACCCACCAGGTCCACTCCCGAACGGAGGCAAGTGCCTCTTTACTACTTAGATGCACCCCTCGAATTTTTTTCTCTAATCCACCCTGCTGATATCTAGGACCCACATCATTGTCAACGTATAGTCAATTAATGACAGAATTGCACAAGTATAGTCAATTACAACAAAATTGCACAATGCATTTTTTTAGGATTTGTTCAGACAAAGCAGGGTATAAACTAGGTTGTGCGGTCTCTGTGGCCTCTCTAACAACATGATCAGCCCAACAGTTTTTTCTTTGGGAAAATAGGTAGCCCACCATTTCTTTTTCAAGAATACCCAACCTAGGCCTATTTGTTTTCTCTGACTTACTGGGCTACAAATCTTTCAAGACGAGGAGACATGCATTCCAGCCTGGCCAGAATATGGGCAGGAAATCTTAAAAGTCATATGAAATGGGCTGCAAATTCCAAAAAAATAAATAGCAAATGGGCAGTTAGTTTCTTTTTTGTTTTTGTTCTTCACTGATATTTTATATTTCGTTAGATTTTAACATAACATAGTATTACTTTATTTTTAAATTAGTTTTAGTATGGCTCCTAATTTTGGGATTAAAAATATTTCGTACCCCAGCAATAATATGCGAATTTTTAAAATATCGTAAATTTTTTAGTTCAAATTTTTAACCCTGGTACTGACCAGAAAATGGGCAGAAATTCTATAAATGGAAAATGGGCTATAATAAATTCCATATGAATTAGCAAATGGGTTGTAAATTATAAAAATAATAGCAAATTGGTTGTACAAGCCACAGATTTCAATGCTGACTTGTTTACGCAAGGCTTTGTCAACTTATAGTCAACACACGATTCTAGCAGCAGCGACTGTTGGTTGTCCATCCAACGGCTGACATGCTTCTTCAATCTCTGATCTTCCTACTCCAGCGGCCTAAACCAGTGTCGGCGGGACTGCCTACTCCCTCTTGTTGTGGCCGGCTGTGATGTCGCACAGGCTTCATCGGCCCACCCTACTCCCTCCGCTGGCCTGGCCATCCCTCTACGCACCTACACCTCCTATTATTCTCTGGTGATGGCAGCCTCACGCCGCAGCTGAACCAGTCAACCATCATACTCCCCTCAGCGTGGGCATCCACTGTTGTGTCTTTGCCGGCTCCAGGTCGTTCCATTCCTAGGCCTCACCGTCGTCCACCGCGTTGGTGCTCTAGGCGCGGCGTGCTCAACACGGTCAACATTCAACAAACAACAACCATCAGAATAGGGATGTACGTGGAGAGGCTGACAGTAGGGACCCCCATTGTCCATGGCCGCACGCGAGCAACTGCCTCCTTATTAGGCGGAAAATGATTCCTCCCCCTGACATTTGGGGCGCACCGGTTCAGATCCTGGCCTGTGGGCCTACTAAGTTGACGCGTACCAAGGGCTTTGTCAACTTAGTCAATATAAACGATTCTAGCTGCAGTGACCATACGATGTCCATCCAACGGTCGTCATGCTTCTTCAACCTCTGATCTTCTTGCTCCAGCCGCCCAAACCAACGTCGGTCGTGTCGTCTGCTCCTGCCTCCCGTGTCTGGCTGTGCTGCCATCGCTAGCCAAGCCATCCCTCTACTCACCCACACCTCCTATTTCTCTCCGGTGATGGCAGTCTTGCACCGCAGCCGAAGCAGTCAACCCTCGTACTCCCCTCCACATGGGGATCCACTGCCGCGTCTTCCCTGTCTCCACGTCGTTCCCTTCCTAGGCTTCGCGGTTGTCCACCACCTTGGTGCACTCGGTGCGGCGTGGTCAACATGGTCAATCAATGACAGCCATTGGAAGAGGACTTTAGGTGGTGAAGCTGACAGCTGGACCCACTAGCTACACCTTTGAACACAAGGAAGTGCCTCCTTATTACTCCCAAAATAAAAATGATTCCCCCTGACAGCTGGGACCCATCAACTATATCTTCGCACGCAAGAAAGTGCATCTTTATCCTCCCTGACAACTGGGACCCACCCGGTAGAAGTGTACGTAGCGTTGTCTGTCTAGTCGCGAACGTGTACGTACATACTGGTCGATCGGTCTCTCTGCAACGATTAACCGTGTCCGAGCAAGCAGCAGCACGTGTAGTAGTAGAGCCCCCGATGTAGCAGTTCAGGCAGTCCCTTCCAAACCGTGTACACGTATGTACAGCCACATGCCAAAAAATATGGCCACATACGTACATACGGGTGGGGTCTCGAACGCCTACTCACGCATACATACGACCAGGGCTTGTGTACACGGAGAGGCAATGGATGGCAGCAACGGTGTCCTGTTCATCGGAAACCAACCGGCTATGTCGAAATGGAGAAATTGCTCCGTGTTCATCGGGAGGCAACATAATGCATCTTGTTCATCGGGAGCCAACCGGCTTGGATGGAACAATGAAACTAGGTATGGCGTACCGCAGAACGGAGGAAACAGCCTTCTGTTCGACCGCATATGGTTGAAATGGGGTCATGTTCATCAGGAAGGGTGTGGCATGCTGCAAAACGGAGGAAACAGACTTCTGTTCGAGTGACTACGGTCGAAACGGGGTCCTATTGATCGGGAGGGGTGTGGCGTACCGCAAAACAAAGGAAACGGACTTTTGTTCGAAACGGGGTCTTGTTCATCCACCATCTACTGCCTCGCTCCAGCCTCCATGGACTACTGTTCATCCACCGTCGACTTCCTCTAGCCTCCACATGCTACTGTTCATCCAGCCTCCACCGGCTACTATTCATCCAGCCTCCACGGGTTCTTGTTCATCCACCCCCAACCGGCTGGGCTGCGGCAGCCTCCTCTGGCTCCTGTTCATCCAGCGGCAACCGCCTACTACAACGGGGTCCTATTCATCGAACCCCCACAAGGAACTGTTCATCCACAGCCTTGACTCACCCCGTCTCGACTCGTTCTATGTATCGTGCGCGCGGTAGCAACGGCCACTGTTCATCGAGAGGCAACCCAACACACCGGCTGGCTGCATCTCGCACGGGGGCTCGGTCGGCATCAGTAAGCAGCAACAGCGATCGATGGCTCGGGTTTGGTTAGCAGCAGTAGCGAAGCAATTGCTTGGGTTCAGTCAGTAGCGAAGGAATCGCTTGGGTTCAGTAGGGATCAATCGCTACGGTTCAATAACGTAGCTAGTGCAATCGCTCGGGTTCAGTAAGCGAACGCCTCTCCCTCGTGTTCAGTTAGAGCCAATGCCTCACACACACACGCGCGCCTACGTATGAGAGAAACGCACAAACCACAGTGCATCGCTCGGCCCCGACCACCCACCGTAACCGGGAACTCCTCAAAATTTTACTCGCCCTCGCTTCTACCACGATTCTTTCCGTCATGGACGGCCCAAACAATGTCATGTAGGTGCGTCTCCGGCCCGCCTAGGACGAAAAGCCCATTTTCTTTCATGAACTTTTGTCATAGAAGTAGGAGCCCACCACATCTATGATGATACAAGTTTTTGTCACAATTATCGTCATAGAAGTGTCATAACCATGACATAATTTTTTTTTCGTTCGGGCCAAAATGTCACGGATGTGTCTTTTTTTGTAGTGTCCTCAGCACGACGAAGCGCCTGCCCCCAAAGCTCCACCGCCTCCTTTTTCCAGGCAGTGTCACGGGCTTCACAGGCCGCCTGGTACTTGGCTTCCTCCTCCACCATCTCCTTGTTGAACGCCACTTGCCTGGCTTTCTTAGTCGGCGGCAACGACTTCCACAGACAAAGATTGCATTGGCCCCAAAACCACTCCAAAGTTGGGGGTCGGACACAACCTCGTTCGGCGGCCTGTAGGGGTCCTCCTCGTCAAAGCCCTTCGACTGAACATCCTCGGGGGGGGGGGGGGGGGGGGGGTGGGCGGCGCCTCCTCGTCGGTGCATGGGCAGATCGGCGACGCCATGGCAGAGATTTGTGAGAGAGAATAGGGCTAGGAGAGGATGTAGAATGAGAATGCAGATGGGACGACGTGAGCAGGGTAGTATTTATTGGCGGTCGGAATCTAGATCGATGGGAAGAGTACACACGCCGGTCGTTGGAATTTACGAGTATTGTAATTTGAATTGCGCATGATTCCCGTAGCAAAAGTCGTGTCTGAACTTAATCGTTGACGGTTTCCAATAAAGAACTGCGTCTGATTAATAACCGGTGCCACTCACCTTCCAAACCTCGAGGCACGAAATAGAGTGCCAATTGTGTGGGGCCCAGTTGTCTTGCCAGATATTTACATTTTCTTTACTCATATAAGGCATGAATGCATACTTTGTGTTACCATGGAACTCGATGCTTGTGTCCAAGCCGTCATACCAATATGTTTGAAAATTCCTTCTAATTTACTGCAGATGGAATTAACTCGCACACAAGTACACAAATATGATTTTTCAAACCAATATGGTTAGCTGTTGCATGTACATGTAGTTAAAATTTGAATTACGGTCATTAAATGGCTAGAAAATCACTTAAATATCTTAAAAAGGTCAAATGAACCCTTATAATTTCCAAATTTTAACATGATAGTTGTATTAGTGCACATTATCGGTAGAAAAAGTTTGAAGGCCATAAGAGGAAGCTATCGCCGGTTCGTCATCAAACATGCATTGTTCCTCTCGGAACCACGAGCCTTCTAGTGAGTTGCTCCTGTTTGTGAGGGGCGTGTGTCCAAACTTTCATCAAACAAGCCAATGTTTTTTCAACAACATCTAGGTGCCATGCCATTACATCAAGCAAGGTTTCATGTATTTTTGATCAATTTTGAATTTTTTGGAATTTAAATGCCATGGCAATCGATGCTTGTGTCCAAGCCGTGACACCAATATGTTGGAAAATTCCTTCCAATTTACCGCACATGACATTAACTTGCACAGAAGTACACAAATATGATTTTTTTTCGAACCATTATGATTAGCTGTTGCATGTACATGTACTTCAAATTTGAATTATGGTCATTATATGGCTAGAAAATCACTTAAATGTCTTAAAAAGGTCAAATGACCCCTGAAAATTTCCAAATTTTAACATGACAGATGTATTAGTGCATGTTAACAGTAGAAAAAATTTGAAGGACATAAGAGGAAGCTATTGCCGGTTCGTCAACAAACATGCATTGTTCCCTCTCGGAACCATGAGCCTTCTAGTGAGTTTGCTCCGATTTGTGAGGGGTGTCTGTCCAAACTTTCGCCAAACAGACCAATTTTTCTACCACGGCATCTTGTTCCATGCCATTACGTCAAGCAAGGTTTCATGTATTTTTGATCATTTTTTTAATTTTTTTTGAATTTAAATGCCATCGCACTCGATGCTTGTGTCCAAGCCATGACACCAATATGTTTGAAAATTCCTTCCAATTTACTACACATGACATTAACTCGCACACAAGTACACAAATATGAATTTTCAAACCGTTATGATTAGTTGTTGCATGTACATGTAGTTCAAATTTGAATTACTGTCATTATATGGCTAGAAAATCACTTAAATGTCTCTAAAAGGTCAAATGAACTATAGCGACCAGACCTCAAACAGTCTGATCTCTGTGCATCAGTGTCATCCCTGGATCGGTAATGCTGACACACACAGTACTTGAAGGATTTATAACAGAGTAGCAATCACACACTTATTACATCGAATGTCTCAAAGGAGAACTTATTACAATAAATATGGCTTAAGGCCATCTAAATACGATAACAGCGGAAGGCTTGGAAGATAAAGTGAGTCCATCAACTCCAACGGCATCACTGAGTGAAAGATCACGACCTAAGGAACCTTACTCGTCGTCTGAAATGGCTACAACATGAACATTTCAGCCCGAAAACGGGTCAGCACATGGAATATGTTGGCAATGTAACACAAGAGAATAAAGAACAGAATAATGCTATCGCTACATGCATATATGGCTGGTGGAAAGCTCTATGGTTATAGTTTTGCATAAAGCCAATTTTTCCCTACAAAAAAGGAATAAATTTTGTTTAACTATCGTGGTGGTTATTAAACATTGAGAAGGTTCACCCAACTCAATCCCAATTAACCATCATCATTAAACCCAATCAAATTATATTAAGAGTGATGAGATCCACATGATAATCCAAGAACTAGATACTCAAAATGTCCATAACCAGGGACACGGCTAACCATGATTAGTTTGTACACTCTAAAGAGGTTTGCACACTTTTCCCCACAAGACTCGATCTCCTCCGTTGGATTTCTCGCACTACATGGTGTTTGAGAAACGGATGACCGAGAAATAGTCTTTCAGAAACATTAACTCTTTACTCTAGGTAGACAGTACCAACCTACATCCCCTACATCTGCTAGCCTACCACTAAAAGAGGTCACGCAACATACTCAACTATGCTAGAGCCCATAATAGCTTGTGGCTCCACACGGAAGTTTCTAGCATGAATTATCTTATGATCCCTTTGAGCCTTGGTGGCGGTCCATAGGAGAATCACATGGTATCCCGGGATTTCCAAAAATACAGGCAACACTGGGTTCCCCAGGTGCCTCAATCCACCCAGATGTGTATTTAAGTAGCCACCTTAAGTTAACCATTAATTAACAAAACTCACATCTGTCATGGATACACTCACCCAATCCACGTCTACAAGCATAGCATAGCAATATAAGCAACGTAGAAGTAACTCCCAAAGGTTTAATAATAAACAGGACAATAGGTACTACCTCATCTACTTCCCAAAACCCACATATTAATCAGATCCTCACCATGCAGTTGTTTGAGGATTGATCTAATGCAATAAAACTGGGTAGTAAAGAGGTATGATCAAAGTGTTACTTGCCTTGCTGATGATCCGTGAAACCTCGAGACTCGTAGTAGCACGCTTCGCACTCCGGGTACTCTATCGCAAACAAACAAGCATACAATAAGCACTCAACTACAAGCACAGGTAAAACTCAAATAAGAGATCTAACCAGAAAGTTCAACTTAAGAACTCTGGTTTGCAAAAAGAATCAAATCAAACGAAGCAATAAAACTCAAATTGCAAAAGAAACAAGCTCCGTTTACTAATCTGGACTTAAGTCAAATTTTGCAGTAGCAAAAACTTGTTTAAGTTGGTTAAACAGAAAGAGGGCTTCGAAACGAAACTCTAGGCGCTTGAATCGCCTGATTCCGATAGACGAGCGAAAAGATAAACTAAAACGAAAATCAGGGCAGAAATCGCAATCAAAAATAATCGCGGAAAATCCCTGGAAAAAGAAAAATGGACGAACAGGCTAACCAACGAGCGTTCGCTGTCTGCGACTAAATGGTGAAAATCGTTCGCTAAAATGAACGAACGAACGAACGGGCGTTCGCTAAATAACTAAACCAAAAAAAACCGATCTATTAAAAAAAACGCGGTTTCTAAAAAATCCGACGGTTTTCTTAACGAAAACCGCGGCGGCGGCGGCTACCTCTGGCAACTCCGGCGAGGGCGGCGGCGAGTCCGGCGAGCGGCGGGGCGACGACGGCTGGCGGCGGCGGGCGGCATCGACGGCGAGGACGTGAGGCGGCACGACGGCGGCGGCGGATCCGGCGGCGGCGGCGGGCGCGGCTTAGGGTTAGGGTTTCGGTGCGGCGGCTTGGGCTGGGGCGGCTCGGTGCCTCAGGCTATAAAGGCCTGGCCGGGTCAGTGTCCCAGGCGGACACGGCCCGGTAAGGTCGGTGGCGTTTTTTTTTTAAAAAATTCCTCGTAGTAAAAAAAATAAAAAAAAATACTAAACGGACTCCAAAAATCCTGAAATAAATTTTCCTTGTCCTCTAAAAATATAACAGACAAAGTGAACATTTATTTGGGCCTCTATTGTAATTTTGAAAAATGCATATTTTCCCTAATTCAAATAAAATAGCGATAAAACTCCGAATAAAATTCTTATTTGATTTTAATATTAAATCTCCAATATTTCTTTTTTTTTGGAAAGTCATTTTATTCCCTCTATTTTATTTTTATAAAACAAATATTCAAAGATAAAATAATTTAAAATCAAACGATCCTCTTTTCAAAATTTGAGAAAACTCAAATATGAAAATACAAAATCCCCAACTCTCTCTGTGGGTCCTTGAGTTGCGTACAATTTCTAGGATCAAGCCAAAATGCAATAAATTATGATATGCAATGATGATCTAATGTATAACATTCCAAATTGAAAATTTGGGATGTTACAAACCTACCCCCCTTAAGATGAATCTCACCCTTGAGATTCGGGTTGGCTAGAAAATAGGTGAGGGTGATCCTTTCGTAGGTCTTCCTCTCGCTCCCAGGTGGCTTCATCCTCGGTATGGTGGCTCCACTGAACTTTGCAGAACTTGATAACCTTTCTGCGTGTGACTCGGCTGGCAAACTCGAGAATCTTTACTGGTTTCTCCTCATAGGTCAAATCGCTATCCAACTGAATCGTTTCAAGTGGCACTGTATCTCTCAGAGGAATATCAGCCATCTCTGTGTGGCACTTCTTCAGCTGGGAAACATGGAACACATCGTGAACTCCTGACAATCCTTCGGGCAATTCCATCTTGTAAGCAACTTCTCCCATACGTTCCAAAACTTTGTATGGTCCCACAAAACGTGGTGCTAACTTTCCCTTAACTCCAAAACACTTATCTCCTCGAAGTGGGGACACTCGAAGATAAACTCTGTCTCCGACTTTGTAAACTATCTCCTTGTGTTTAGAATCCGCATAGCTCTTCTGCCTGGACTGGGCTACCTTGAGTCTACCGTGAATCAGCTTAACCTTCTCTTTAGACTCTTTGATCAAATCTGGTCCAAACAACTGACGGTCTCCAACTTCATCCCACAACAACGGTGTCCTGCACCTCCTTCCGTACAAAGCTTCGAAAGGGGCCATCTTCAAACTGGATTAATAACTGTTGCTGTAAGAGAACTCTGCATAAGGCAAATTGTCGTCCCAACTAGATCCATAGTCTAGCGCACAAGCTCTCAACATGTCCTCCAGAATCTGATTGCCTCTCTCGGTCTGTCCATCTGTCTGTGGATGAAAGGCTGTACTGAACTCTAGCCTGGTACCCAAAGTTTCGTGCAACTGATTCCAGAACTTTGAGGTAAACTGAGTTCCTCTATCTGATATAATGGTCCTCGGAACTCCATGCAGACATATGATCCTGGTCAAGTATTCTTTGCCAACTTAGCACTGGTATAAGTGGTCTTCACGGGGATGAAATGAACTACCTTCGTCAAACGATCGACTACAACCCATATCAAATCATAGCTTGAACGAGTCCTGGGCAATCCCGTGATAAAATCCATGCCTAGCTTATCCCACTTCCATTAGGGTATTGGCAATGGCTGTAACAATCCTGCTGGCTTCTGATGTTCCGCCTTCACTCTCTGACATACATCACAAACTGCTACATACTCCGCAATATCCTTCTTCATTCTGGTCCACCAGAAACTGTCCTTTAAATCCAGATACATCTTGGTATTTCCTGGGTGAATCGAATATGGCGAGTCATGGGCCTCCTGTAGAATCAACTTCCTGATTTCCGGATCATTAGGCACATATACATGGTCCTCAAACCATAAGGTATCGTGTTCATCCTCATGAAATCCTTTAGCCTTTCCTTTGCTCGTCCTTTCCTTTATCTCGGCAATCTCTTTGTCAGTCTTCTGAGCTTCTCTGATCTTATCCATCAAAGTAGACTGAATCTCCAATGCTGTTACATAGCCTCTCGGAACTATCTCCAAACATAGCTCGCTAAGATCCTCTGCTAAATCCTTGGGTAACTCTTCGGTCATGAGCGTGTTGACATGACTCTTGCGGCTCAACGCATCAGCTACAACGTTGGCCTTTCCTGGATGATAATGCAACCTCATATCATAATCCTTAATGAGCTCCAACCATCTCCTTTGCCTGAGATTCAATTCCTTCCGCATGAAGATATACTTCAAACTCTTATAATCCGTGTACACCTCACAATGGTTTCCGATGAGAAAATGTCTCCATGTCTTCAACGCATGCACTATGGCTGCTAACTCTAAATCATGTGTAGCATAGTTCAACTCATGGGGTTTAAGCTACCGTGAGGCATATGGTACAACTCTTCCCTCCTACATAAGCACTGCTCCAAGTCCTCGACGAGAAGCGTCGCAATACACTTCATAATCCTTGCGTTGATCTGGCAGAATCAACACTGGTGATGTAACCAAACGTTTCTTCAACTCCTGGAAACTGGCCTCACATTCCTCGGTCCATTTGAATTTGGTGTCCTTCTTCAACAACTCCGTCATGGGCTTCACAATCTTCAAGAAATTCTCAATGAACCTCCGGTAGTATCCTGCAAGCCCAAGAAAACTCCAGATCTCTCCGACTGACGTGGGTGCTTCCCAATTTGTCACAGTGACAACTTTGGTGGGGTCTACTGCTCTTACTTCTCCGGATATAACATGTCCGAGGAATCCAACTTCCTTCAACCAAAACTCACACTTGCTGAACTTGGCATATAACTGATGTTCTCTGAGCTTTCCAAGTACCAAACGCAAATGCTCCTTATGCTCTTCTTCGTTCTTTGAGTAAACCAGAATATCATCAATGAACACCACGACGAACTTATCCAAGAACTCCATAAACACCTTGTTCATCATGTTCATAAAATAGGCAGGTGCGTTAGTCAGACCAAATGACATAACAGTATACTCATATAGCTCGTACCTTGTGGTAAAAGCTGTCTTAGGTATATCCTGCTCTCGAATCTTCAACTGGTGGTATCCTGATCGCAAATCGATCTTGGAAAATACTTTAGCTCCTTGCACTTGATCAAACAGATCATTGATCATCGGTAGTGGGTACTTGTTCCTTATCATCACTTCATTCAATCCACGATAATCGACAAGCATCCTCAACGATCCATCCTTCTTCTCCACTAGAAGTACTGGTGATCCCCAACATGACAAACTTGGGCGAATATAGCCTTTATCCAGTAACTCCTTAATCTGCTTCTTAATTTCCTCCAAATCCTTTGCGGGCATCATGTACGGTCTCTTAGATATTGGCCCTATGTCTGGCAAAAGCTCAATCAAAAACTCAATGTCTCTATACGGTGGCATGCCTGGCAACTCTTCTGGAAATACATCAGGGAAATCCTTCACCACTGGTACTTCCTCCTGTACAACTCCTGATAAGGAATTCACTTGGGTCCTCTTCGGCACATGCCGGGATACATACTTAATCCTTCTTCCTTCTGGGGTGGTAAGAAAAATCGCCTCACTGGCGCATTCAATGTTCCCTCCATACTTCGATAACCAATCCATGCCTAATATCACATCCAGTCCTTGTGACTCCAATACTATTAGGTCTGAGGGAAACATGTAGTTACCAATCCTTAATGGTAACCGATCACACCATAGACTAGCCATATACTCTACTCCTGGCGAGGTTACTAACATGGGTGACCTAAGGGCTTGGGTTGGCAGGTTAAACTTATCCACAAATCCCCTTGATATGTATGAATGCGATGCACCAGTATCAAAAAGAACGATTGCAGTAAATGACTTAACCAAAAACTTACCTATTACTGCATCTGGATGTGCTTCAACCTCCTCCACGTTAACGTGGTTCACCTGTCCCATGTTGAAAGGGTTAGGCTTCTTCCCAGAGCTTCCATTGTCATTTCCATTCTTAGCTTCAGGACATTCATTGGCATAATGTCCAGTCTTCTGGCACTTGTAGCAAGTAATGTGGCTTAGATCCTTCTTGGCGGGCGTTGCTGGGTTGGAACGGTTCTGGCCGTTGCTTCCTCCATTACCATTCCCATTCTTGGGGACACTATGGTTGTGCGAACTTCCTCCATTGTGGTTGTGACCTCCATGGTTATGCTGGAAGGTCCTCCCAAATTCGGAGTAAAACGGGGCCTCTGCTGAGCTCCAGAATTGTACTTCCCTTGTCCATACTTCCTCTTACGGTTATCAATCTGCTGCTGCTTCCCTTCAATCAGGAGAGCTCTATCTACCAACTCTTGGTAATTGTTGAAGGTTGCCACCATCAACTGCATGCTCAGCTCATCATTCAGTCCTTCCAGAAACTTCTCCTGCTTAGCTACATTGGTAGCGACGTCATCTAGGGCATAACGTGCTAACTTACTAAAATCATCCACATACTGGCCAAGTGTACGTCCTCCTTGGCACAAGTTGCGAAACTCACGCTTCTTCATGGCCATAGCTCCTGCCGAAACATGGGTAGTACAGAAAGCTTGCTGAAATTGGTCCCATGTGACAGTGTCGATGGGGTAAGTGGCTGTGAAATTCTCCCACCATGATGCTGCGGGTCCATCAAGCTAATGTGCGGCAAACCACACTCTCTCTACATCTGTGCATCCTACACTGGTCAACTTCCTTCCAATCTTGCGGAGCCAATCATCTGCAACTATCAGCTCGGTGCTACTAGAGAACACCGGCGGATTAAGCCTCAAGAAATAGGCTAAGTGATCAACAGGTGGTGGTGGTGGTGGGTTGTTGTTGTTGTTGTTCCCCTGATTCTGATTCTGGACTAGTATCTGCATCAATGCATTCTGCTGCTGGATCAACTGAGTGAGCTCCGGTGAGAAAGCAAATCCATTGTCGCGTCTCAGAGGCATCTGAGGGTTTAGAAAGGATGAGAAATAGAATAGAATGAGGTCTAGAGGGAAAAAACTACCCATATGCACATGAGACAAACACAATCATATCACTCCAATCAATTCAAACCAGGGCATACAACAGTCTAAATCGTTACAAAAGTGCTCGGGCTATACTATATACATGGGGGAATACTACTACTGTTATGGTGGTCGACTAGAAAAATTGATCGGTCGAAGACTCCATGATATCTGCTCCAGCTTCATCAACAAAGTTATCATCGCTATCGTCGGGGTCCGAGTCAGTGTCGTCGATGATGACATAGTTCTTCGGACAGGTAGAATCATCGTCTTCTCCTCCTGGCGCGGGGTCTCCCATGAACACTCCGATCTTCTTTATCAGGTCGTCATTCTTCTCCAATAATGTTATGATTTCCTCCTCATATCCATCGCGTGTAGACTTGAGTTCTTCTTCCAGCTCCATGATCCTGGTCATTGCCTTCTTCAGATCTATCATGCCTGCGCACATCTGGTTCTCCTGGCAACGAATGTGCTGGTTTAACTCCTGGATGAAAGCTGCAATAGATCTATCCTTCCTGGTGCTGATCATCTCCCATTGCTCGTCTCGGCGCCCACAAATTTGGTAGATAGTATCCTTGAGATCCTTGTGGTAAAATTCTCCAATGCTTCCCATGGTGATGTGGGCTGCCATGCTCTTTCCTAGAATCCGGGTTGGTGCATCAAAGGAAAACTCTATGGGCTCAGTGACTGGCATGAACGTCATTCCTAGAACTTGAACTCGAATCAGCCAACGCTCCTCTTCTGGTAAAGTGGCGATGTAGGTCCCAGTGAAGCTTGGTACTCCGATGTTCAGGTATCTAGTGACTTTCTTCAAGTGGCGTTCGAAGGGTGTATCTTCATCCGGTTGTGTGAACTTGTTCCTTGCATCGTCCATCCTAAACAGTAGAAAAGGGAGAGGAGTCAGAAATGAGAAGAGAGTAGTTATCTAGTGGTTTTAGCTTAGTGGTCGTGTCTTACAGTCAGCATGTGCTCAGATACCATCTTGTAGCGACCAGACCTCAAACAGTCTGATCTCTGTGCATCAGTGTCATCCCTGGATCAGTAATGCTGACATGCACAGTACTTGAAGGATTTATAACAGAGTAGCAATCACACACTTATTACATTGAATGTCTCAAAGGAGAACTTATTACAAATGGCTTAAGGCCATCTAAATACGATAATAGCGGAAGGCTTGGAAGATAAAGTGAGTCCATCAACTCCAACGACATCACTGAGTGAAAGATCACGACCTAAGGCACCTTACTCGTCGTCTGAAAAGTCTGCAACATGAACGTTGCAGCCCGAAAATGGGTCAGGACATGGAATATGCTGGCAATGTAACACAAGAGAGTAAAGAACAAAATAATGCTATCGCTACATGCATATATGGCTGGTGGAAAGCTCTATGGTTACAGTTTTGCATAAAGCCAATTTTTTCCTACAACAAAGGAATAAATTTTATTTAACTATCGTGGTGGTTGTTAAACATTGAGAAGGTTCACCCAACTCAATCCCAATTAAGCATCATCATTAAACCCAATCAAATTATATTAAGAGTGATGAGATCCACATGATAATCCAAGAACTAGATACTCAAAACGTCCATAACCAGGGACACGGCTAACCATGGTTAGTTTGTACACTCTGCAGAGGTTTGCGCACTTTTCCCCACAAGACTCGATCTCCTCCGTTGGATTTCTCGCACTACATGGTGTTTGAGAAACGGATGACCGAAACACAGTCTTTCAGAAACATTAACTCTTTACTCTAGGTAGACAGTACCAACCTACATCCCCTACATCTACTAGCCTACCACTAAAAGAGGTCACGCAACATACTCAACTATGCTAGAGCCCATAATAGCTTGTGGCTGCACATGGAAGTTTCTAGCATGAATAATCTTATGATCCCTTTGAGCTTGGGTGGCGGTCCATAGGAGAATCACACGGTACCCCAGAATTTCCAAAAATACAGGCAACACTGGGTTCCCCAGGTGCCTCAATCCACCCAGATGTGTATTTAAGTAGCCACCTTAAGTTAACCATTAATTAACAAAACTCACATCTGTCATGGATACACTCACCCAATCCACGTCTACAAGCATAGCATAGCAATATAAGCAACGTAGAAGTAACTCCCAAAGGTTTAATAATAAACAGGACAATAGGTACTACCTCATCTACTTCCCAAAACCCACATATTAATCAGATCCTAACCATGCAATTGTTTGAGGACTAATCTAATGCAATAAAACTGGGTAGTAAAGAGGTATGATCAAAGTGTTACTTGCCTTGCTAATGATCCGTGAAACCTAGAGACTCGTAGTAGCACGCTTCGCACTCCGGGTACTCTATCACAAACAAACAAGCATACAATAAGCACTCAACTACAAGCACGGGTAAAACTCAAATAACAGATCTAACTAGAAAGTTCATCTTAAGAACTCCGGTTTGCAAAAAGAATAAAATCAAACGAACCAATAAAACTCAAACTACGAAAGAAACAAGCTCCGTTTACTAATCTGGACTTAAGTCAAAATTTACAGTAGCAAAAACTTGTTTAAGTTGGTTAAACAGGAAGAGGGCTTCAAAACGAAACTCTAGGCGCTTGAATCACCTGATTCCGATAGACGAGCGAAAAGATAAACTAAAACGAAAACCAGGGCAGAAATCGTGATCGAAAATAATCGCGGAAAATCCCTGGAAAAAGAAAAATGGACAAACAGTATAACGAACAAACGTTCGCTGTCTGCGACTAAACGGTGAAAATCGTTCGTTAAAACGAATGAACGAACCGGCGTTCGCTAAATCACTAAACCAAAAAAACGATCTATTAAAAAAACACGGTTTCTAAAAAACCGACGGTTTTCTTAACGAAAACCGCGGCGGCAGCGGCTACCTCCGGCTACTCCGGTGAGGGCGGCGGCGAGTCCGGCGGGCGGCGGGGCTCCGGCGGGTGGCGGCGGTGGGGCTCCGGCGGGTGGTGGTGGCGGGCGGCGGCGGCGGCGGGCGACGGCGGCGGCGCACGGGGCGGCGGCACGGCGGCGACGGATCCGGCGGCGGCGGTCGGCGCGGCTTAGGTTTAGGGTTTCGACACGGCGGCTTGGGCTAGAGCGGATCAGCCTCGGGCTTTAAAGGCCCGGCTGGGTCAGTGTCCCAGGCGGACATGGCCCGGTAAGGTCGGTGGCGTTTTTTTAAAAAAAATCCGCGCAGAAAAACAAATAAAAGAAATACTAAACAGACTCCAAAAATCCTGAAATAAATTTTCCCCATCCTCTAAAAATATAGCGGATAAAGTGAACATTTATTTGGGCCTCTAATGCAATTTTGAAAAAACGCATATTTTTCATAATTAAAATAAAATAGCGATAAAACTCCGAATAAAGTTCTTATTTGATTTTAATATTAAATCTCCAATATTTCGTTATTTTGGGAAAGTCATTTTATTCCCTCTCTTTTATTTTTATAAAATAAATATTCAAAGATAAAATAATTTAAAATCAAACGATTCTCTTTTCAAAATTTGAGAAAACTCAAATATGAAAATAACGAAATCCCCAACTCTCGCCGTGGGTCCGTGAGTTGCGTAGAATTTCTAGGATCAAGCCAAAATGCAATAAATTATGATATGCAATGATGATCTAATGTATAACATTCCAAATCGAAAATTTGGGATGTTACATCAACCCTTATAATTTCCAAATTTTAACATGACATTTGTATCAGTGCATGTTAACGATAGAAAAAGTTTGAAGGCCATTAGAGGAAGCTATCACCGGCTCGTCATCAAACATGCATTGTTCCCTCTCGGAACCACGTGCCTTCTAGTGAGTTTGCTCGGGTTTGTGAGGGGTGTGTGTCCAAACTTTCACCAAACATGCCAAATTTTTTACCACAACATCTTGTTCCATGCCATTACGTCAAGCATGGTTTCATGTATTTTTGATCATTTCTTATTTTTTGGAATTTAAATGCCATAGCACTTGATGCTTGTGTCCAAGCTGTGACACCAATATGTTTGAAAATTCCGGCACATGGAATTAACTCGCACACAAGTACACAAATATGATTTTTCAACCGTTATGGTTAGCTGTTGCATGTATATGTAGTTCAAATTTGATTTTCTGACTGAAAATAGTAGGAGAGGCTCCTACTATGCTATATTAATATATAATAGGTAATTGCATGGTTAGGAGGAAAGTACCCCAAAAGTAAAACAAATAAGAGCAGAGTCTAAAGTGAATTTACAAAAAAAGTGATATAATCACTGAGATCAGGGGACACTCTGTATCTAAGCCAGGTAAGATCAGCCTTAGTTCTCTCAAGCCAAGCTCTATATGAAGGATTGATTTGATTGAAGATGAAGTTATTTCTCTCCTTACAAATATTCCATGCAGTAATGGTGAAGATTTCAAAGAAAAGCCTACCAGAATAAATTTCCTTTGCCCTGATTGTGGCCTCAATCCTTGAGATGCCAGAGTTGTATGAGATACCAATCTTAGACCAACAAGTTTGGCTAAAAGGGCAATTAAAGATCAAGTGATCAATGGTCTCTTCCTCGTGAGCAGTGCATAGGATGCATGATTCAGTATCTCCAACACGAAAATGTCTTCTTTTCAGCATGTTCCTTGTGTTCAGTCTATCAGCTAAAAGAAACCACATGAACATCTTTAGTTTATTTGGAGCCTTGTTTTTCATATTCATTAGAAAGGCTCCTGACAGGTGATTTGTCTATGACAGTGAGTGTAGAATTTTTTGGCCAAATAAACAGGTCCGCATGGGTATGACCATTGATCAATACTTTTTGTCTCAAGAATTTGTGGTGGTTTTAGACTATCTATAGAGTGTAACTCATTGAGGGCCTCGGGAGATAGCGGCAAATGGAATATCAGACAAAAATCATTAGTCTCATAGTATGTATGAATTGAGATATCTTCGGTCTTGGTATATGAATACAAGCAGGCAAAATTTTCAGAGAGGACTAGACCATTCCAATTATCATGCCACATGGATACATGTAAGCCATTTCGTACCTCACATTTGACGACTCCTCTGTAGATAGGCATAAGTTTAACTATAGACCGCCACCAAAATGAGCCGCTCTTAGGAACATCATGAGGGACATTACAAGTATAGTATGACTCCCAAAGTAATTTAACCAATTGGAGATTTGCATGATTGTAAAATTTATCCAAGAACTTTAGGAGGAGTGCTTGATTATGAACTTTAATGTTGATCACTCCGAGACCTCCCTTATCTTTCGGACAGCACACTCTTTTCCAAGCAACTAAAGAGTTACAAGACTCACCATGTTCAGATTTTTATTCCATAAACATCTTCTCCTTATCTTGTCAAAAGTATCAAGGAATTTTACTGGCAGCTCCAAAGTGCAAGATACAAATGTGAACATGGAGGAGACCGGCGAATTTATCAGTGTGATTTTCGGACCATGACACATAAGAGCCGTGGTACTAGAGATGCGTTGCTCTACCCGATCAATTAAGGGCATCAACTCGGTCATGGTGGGTTTAGTAGTATCGAGTGGTAATCCAAGATAAGTAAATGGAAGAGAGCCCACTGTACAACCCAAGACATTATATAGATCTGAAGCCTTCTCAGCAGAAATATTGATAGTTAGATTTGACTTTTGGAAGTTGATCCTTAGCCCGGTTGAAATGGCAAAATCATTCAGAACACCTTTAAGGTCTGCAAGTTGAATCGGACAAACTGGCATAATTAAGTTCAAATTTGAATTATGGTCATTAAATGGATATAAAATCACTTAAATGTCTTAAAAAGGTCAAATGAACCCTTACAATTTCCAAATTTTAACATGACAATTGTATTAGTACATTTTAAAGGTACAAAATTTTCTCGTACATTTAAAACACCATCCGTTGCCACTATACTCCAAATTCGTCTTTCACAGCTAATACCAAAAAATCAGCAACATCACACACAGTTTGTTGTAGGAACCTTTTGCGATGAAAATTCGTGGGTCTATTTGAGTCTCCTCCATAAGCTTCGCCGACTTTGTCTGCTCTAGTGTCTGTCACCCCCGAATCCACGAATCCCCGATACCCATTCCCCAACTCCGTCTTGCAAAGAATGACATCATGGAGACGCTTCGTGAGGACCCGTACAGTGGCCGCGTCCTCCCCGAGTGCCGCTGCCTGCGCTGACAGCGCTGCCGCATCCGCATTGAGCGCGGTTGCATCCGCCGATAGGGCGTCTAGGCAGCCGATAGGGCAGCTACAGCAGCCAAGACGGCTGCAGCAGCTACTGCAACAACGACTGCAAACGTTGAGAGTGCTCAAGCAGCCGTTTGTGCTACCGATGTCGCCCTAGCTCGGGTCGAGGCCATCCGCACCAAGATCAAGGACGCCCACGCCAAAATATTCTAGGCCTCCTCAGAATCCAACATGCAACCCACGTCCGAAAAAGCGGCGGAGGCCATGGAGCACCTGCTTCCTCATGAGATCGTCGAGCGGGAGCTGGAGATGTAGGAGGCGGCAGAGATCGAGGAGTGCCAGGAGCAGGAGTTGCGTGTGGCTGAGGAGGATGTAAAGAATAGCATGTCCATCGAGGAATCGGCGGTGGAGTACTAATGCGAGCTCTAGCGCAGCCACTACTACGAGTACTACAACCTTGAGGGTGGTGCCGAGGATGAGGACAAGGACAAGGACGACGACACGGTCTACTTCAGCATGGGGGACGCAAAGTCCACCAACGGCGACATGTCGTCAGGACAAGTCATCGATGTCTCACCTTACACCGGTGAGGCATAGGGCGGCGCGTTGGTGGCTTTGTTAAAATTATGCGTACTTAGCCTTTGTTTATAACACCGGTCTTTTGTTAGAGCAATGTTTAGGTCAACTGGCTCTATTTAATTACTAAAATTTCTCGATTCAGTAAGTGTGGTCTTTGTGCTGTAGGCTGTTTTGTGTACCAAAATTAGCAAGCGATCTTAAATTATGCAATGACGTGGATGAGAAAAGTACCCAGGGAAATTTCCACCAAAATTTGAACAATCAAACTCATCGCATGCGCATAAAGCGGAAGAATCATTTGCGATGCACACATTTGTTCAAAGTGAATGGTGTCCGGCAACACTGCGCGCAAAGTTTCCCTCCACCTTTCGAAATTTTTGGTCTGCCGCCAAAATATCTAACTCTTCCCCCCCTCCCCACCCCCTTTTCTCCCCGACCACAAGTCACATTTCCCATTTTTCCCCCTTCCTTCCTTTGCAAGCTATAGCCGCTTCCTCACTCTCGCCGTCTCGCATCCGACTTCCGCGGTCGCCATGGTCTTCTTCAATGACCTCGCCAGCGGTTCCTCCTACGATGATGACTCTTTCACTAGCCGGGTATGCCTCTCTCCTCTCTCCCGGGTTATGATTTGGAATAAAGGATTTTAACCCGGCGGCCCATTTGAGTCATGTCTTCCTCTTGTAGCTCCCTAGGACCATCATTTGCAACGAATGGAGTGGCGTGGCTAAAGATCTGCCTACTCGTTGTCACCATCAGTCTCCATGCGTGAAGTTAATTGTGTTTGAATCTGTGGACAGTGGGAGGAAGTTTCTGGCATGTGCAGAGAAGGTTAGCCCCACTTTCGTTGTTACAAATCATTTGTTAGATGTGATTCAGACACTCTCACTGTGTTATGTTATTCTGGATGTGATTAAGACAGTGTCATAGTTTCTACGTAGTATCTAAAAATGTTGCCATCTCATCAGCGGTGCCCTGAGAAAATTATTTGGCACCACTCCAGCAGTTTGTGTAGCCAACTTTGCTCCACACATCCAACCAACCAAGCAGTAAAATACTAAAACTTTATTCCATGAAGGAACTGGGCATCAGAGCAACTAGGCGCTATGGAGTCCGGTTCCCTGAATTTTTCCTCTGGCATCGGCTCGGCAGTCCAGGGCACCGGTGCCAAATGTAGCATCAGTTGTTTTGACACCGGTTTTGGCATCATAGTGGACGGCCTTAGTGCTATTAGTTCTATGTTACTAAATTTGTGCATGTACACGCATGTTAGTATCAATTTGATGTCATCCAAACACTGTCGCTATGTTGTTGCAGTTATATTCAGCTTCCTCATAAAATGTTCAGTTTGCTATTTATAGTACATGACTAAGAACTTGTAGCGCTATTGCAGTTAATTATAGCTTGTGATGTTTCTGAATTTGGTTGTTGTCTTAGTAGCAATTAATTCATTACTTTTAGAGAAGATATGTCATAATTAACGTGTTTCTTCAGTTTTTGAAAATATGTATGTGGTGATTTTCTATGTTTCTAGAAACCCATTTTCCCTACAATTGTTACTGATTTAGTTTTAAACATTATAGGATGAATGAAAGTGTTCTTACTTGGAGTGGGTCGATCAAGAGTGGTCGCAGTCTTTGAAGATGTGCCTAGCAAAGCTCTGGAGCATGTATGGGGAGGAGAACAGAGATAGGCTTAGAGAAAGTGTTGTCAACGCTGAAGAATATTTGAAGATGCGGGAAAAAAAGAGGAAGATGGAGAATGAGCTTGGATTTTTTAAATTAGACTTTTCTAAGATGGTGTTGGCGAAGGAGGAGACACTTTCCCAATTGGTCAATGCAAACCAGGTTCTTACTAAACTAAAAGCAGAGGTGGAGAAGACGAACCTGGCTGTTCATGCATCAGTCGATTAGGGAAATTAATATATTATTCTAATATTGTGCTTATGAAGGTGAACTAGCTACATGTTGTACTGTGCTATTTTCATGTAGCTATTGTATTGTTATGTTAAAATATATTTATGTGCCTGCTATGAAATTGGCAAACAGCTGTTCCATATGAAATGTGAATTTCTGTAATACTGGAATTATTAATTATAAAACAAATAAAGCTGCTAAATGGGTAATGGAACTTTTACAAACGGTTCTATCAGTAAAAGCGTGTGTGATGGATAGCCTAACGCCATACAGTTTTCTTCATCGAATCGTGTGTGATATATATGAATAAAGCAAACATTTAATAGAGGCAGAGCATGTGTGATTGTTGCACCTGTCGCATAAGGTTATACAAAAAATTGTGTGGGATATACATACGAACGGAAATGTTTGTATGGGATTCACTGTGTGGGATGTGCATACGAATGGAAACATTCTTCTTGGATTGACTGTGTGGGATGTACATACGGATGGAACATATTCCTTGGATCAGCTGTGTGGGATGTACATACAAAGGGAAACATTTCTGGGATTTACTGTGTGGGATGTACTTACGAACGGAAATGATTGGGTCTGTATAATTGTATGCGATGGCTAGCCCGATCGCAAACGAGCTCATTTTGTGCAGCGTGTGTGACCAGAGGGCCTATACACGACGGTTTCTGGGTCGTGTGGGAAGGACCCACCTATCTCCAACACTAATAAGGTGATGGTTTAAAATGCCGTCGTGAAAAGGGGTTAAAACCGTTTGTATAGCAGCTCGTTGTACCAGTGGATGTTTATCACACACACACACACACACACACACACACACAGAGAGAGAGAGAGAGAGAGAGAGAGAAACTCAACTGAACAATTAGATAGCACCAGATAAACAACAAACAAACATAGAACCGAACTACCTTAAGAACAACAAACATAAATATGCTACACAACATAATCACTGTATTGATACAGAATTGGGAGGATAACTGTGATCAAGGAGATATCTATCAGAAGCAAGTACACCACAAATAACTACTGAGGGAATTGTAGTAGAAAGGAAATGACCAGTGGTGCTCGATGGTAACAGATGATTTGGTAAACCAGTTCGCTCTTCTACAAAATATCTACATCTAGTTGGAGGGACTTGTGAAAGGAGGTCATTCCCGGACCTAGCATTCACACCCATAGTCGTAGTTGTCCCAAAAATGGTCGCCATGACATGACAGTGTTCAATTGGTCTATTCAAGAAGAAGGCGTCAGATTTGTGGGTATGCAAAAATTGTGCAAGTGATTTGCATAATGTAGATATAACATGGCATAATATTTCTCCAAGCATAAGAAGCCTCCCATGCAACTATGATAAGGTGGGTTGGCTGGTAAGCCTATGATGCTTGCTCTGTTGGATAAAATCATGTGCTCACCTCGGCTTTTTATGGAGCGGGTTTCGTCGTCCGGTCTTTCGCTCTTTTTGGGCCTGTGTCCACATGTGTGACTCTGTGTGGTAGGTTTATTAGTTCGTTCGCTTGTGTGGTGCCATTGTCTTTGCCTTGTTTGTTGTATTTGTTTTCTTCTCTCTCCCTTCGCCACTTTTGCCTTATGCCTCATCCCATACATCCCTCGCTTCAGTCCATGGAGGTGCTCTTTGAGCTCACCTCTGCTATCGAGTTGCATCTTCCTACTTTGTTTGCCTACGCATGTGGCCTTCGTCTTTCCTCCTAGCTGAGGTTTTGCTTCTTTCCTCGCTTTGGCCTCATTTCTTGTCTAACCGTGCTATCTCTTTCCATTCACTCTTTCACATTGTTGGTGCAATGTCTTGCCCCCTTGAACTTTGGAGACTGTTGTCAGAAACAGGTTGGGACTGATTTGTTTACTAGTTCACACAGATAGAAATAGTCCCTATGTCTCAAGAAGAATACTACATTTTGATGAGAAGTTTGATATAAACTTCATCAAGAGTTATCCGCGCTGCAGAGAAGATAGATAGGTTTCGAGAACAAACTGTATCGAGAATATTGCGTGACAGACTTGACCCCTAAAAATATTGCTAAAGTGAAGCAATTGGTATTCGAGGTGTCCAAGAAGAAATGACTACAGTCGAGAATATTGAAGTCAAATAGAAGACGTAGCATTTGTTTCGTCGCTCCTTTTCTCTTATTTGACTCATAAGACCACCGTACTATTAAGAGGGGTATAAGTATTTTGAGACTTTTGTCTGTTGTGATGCTTAGCTGAAACCTATGAGATTTGAGGGAAATCTCTTTGTGTTCTGAAACATTACTTGCCAGCCAAAGACGTTCATCTTTAGGGCTGCGAGAGATATTCTTCGAACTGAGTCAGCTTTAATTGTTCCTCGAGTAAAGTTGTCATGCACTCAAAGATCCGATCGTTGGAAACGTGTCGGTTGACCATCAGCTAGATAGTGTGTCCTAAATGGTCATTTCCCTTCTGGGAAGGTTGCGGCTATAAATAGCCCCCACACATACGTGATTTTTTGACTGCTTCGCTAGAGATTCTGAAAATATTATTCGAGCACCCCTCTCTGAGAGATCTGAGCTTAAGATCAACTGAGAGAAAATCAAGAGCCAAAATTTAGGTAGTGGTTTAACATCATAATAGATCTAAGTTAAGAGTTCTTGTGCCTATTACTCTTGAGAGCTGCCAACTCTCTAGACAGTTAGGTGTTGACTTGAGTGACGAAGATTAATTGTCCTCACCAAGTCAAAGTCTTTAGCAACCAAGAGTAATTGTGATTCACAAAGCAAGTTTATTGAAGGTTTGAAGATCGACGAGAAGAATCTACCACGAGTAAAATCAATTGAAGTCTGATGAGCTTCACGTTGAGGAGAACAAGGTGATGGAAATGGTGAGGTGAACATGTCACCAAATGTTGGTGAGTCTCACAAGGATCGCCAAAAACAAGTCTAAGGTAGTGAAAGTTGAAGATGATGCACTAGTGCCACTCTCAAAGATGGGTTCAAACTTGTGCCTGAAGCTCTTGTGAAGTATGGTGGAGATGATGATGCTATACCCAATGACCTTTGGGATTTAGTCTCCATGATTCTTGAATTTAATGAAGACCACCATGCCCACTACTAAGCTCATCTTGTTGACCGTCACAAGATCACGAGAGCCTTCCTGTCACTTTCCCAAACAAACAAGGTTGTTTGGGGTGAGTAGGTATGTGACTGTAATGAACTTCAAGTCGTTGTGCTTTGGAATGATTTGGTATGTGAGCTAGACATTAATGGTTCTAGCGAACTTGCTACGATTTAGACGAACTTGCTACCTTATTTTGAAAATTGTGTTATGTCATATATGTTGTTGGAAATATCCCCTAGAGGAAATAATAAAGTTGTTATTACCATATTTCCTTGTTCTTGATAAATGTTTATTATCCATGCTAGAATTGTATTGGATGGAAACTTAAATACATGTGTGGATACATAAATAGAGACTGTGTCCCTGGTGAGCCTCTACTAGACTAGCTCGTTGATTAAAGATGGTTAAGGTTTCCTACCCATAGACATGAGTTATCATTTAATAATGGGATCACCTCATTAGGAGAATGATGTGATGGAAAGCCCCAATCGTAAGCTTAGCATCTGATCATATCACTTAGTTTAATTGCTACATCTTTCTTCATTTCAAGTATATGTTCCTTAGACGATGAGATCGTGCCACTCGCTAATGTCGAAAGAATACTTTGTGGGTATCAAATATCAGTTCATAATTGGGTGATCATAAGGTGCTCTACATGTTTCTCGAAAAGTATTTGTTGGGTTGCATGAACTGGGACTAGGATTTGTTACTCCATGTGACAGATAGATATCTTTGGGCCCTCTCGGTAACACGATATACAAAGGAGCTCGCAAGCATGTGACTATTGTGTTTAGTCATGGGGATATTGTATTACATAAAAAGTAAAGAG
Source organism: Triticum timopheevii (assembly GCA_963921465.1). Taxonomy (NCBI): domain Eukaryota; kingdom Viridiplantae; phylum Streptophyta; class Magnoliopsida; order Poales; family Poaceae; genus Triticum; species Triticum timopheevii. The sequence continues at coordinate 162,875,750 of OY997262.1, read as the reverse complement.
ACTTGTCGGTAACGAGATTGAACTAGGTATGGTGATACCGACGATCGAATCTCGGGCAAGTAAAATATCGCGAGATAAGGGAATTGTATATGGGATTGTTTGAATTCGACATCATGGTTCAAACCGATAATGATCTTCGTTGAATATGTGGGAGTCATTATGGGCATCCAGGTCCCGCTATTGACTATTTATCAGAGAGGTGTCTTGGTCATGTTTGCATGTTCTTGATGTCGTAGGGTCACACATCTAATGTTTGGTACGCTAGGGTAGTATTGGAATATTCATAATGGCAAGACCGAATATTGTTTGGAGTCCCGGATGAGATCTAGCACATCATGAGGAGCTCCTAAATAGTTCAGAGGTAAAGATTTATATATGAAAAGTGGTTTTCAGGGTTCTGAAAAAGTTCAGGGGTCCACTGGCATTTACCGGGGGGTTCTGAAGGGTTTCGGGGGTCCACCGGAGGGGCCCACTTGCCTCGGAGACCTACATGGGCTGAGGGGGGCACCCTGGCCTACATGGGCCAAGCGCACCAGCCCCCCAAGGGCCCATGCGGCTAGGGGGGGCCTAGGAGAGGTAGGACACCTCCAGCTGGCTTGCAGGGCAAGCCTCCCCCCTGGCCGTCGCCCCTTCCTTGGAGGAGGGGCTAGGGCTAGCCGGCCCACTCCCACACCCCTATAAATAGAGGGGAGGCTCACCCTATTGCTGGCTACTGCCCCATCTCTCCCTCCCCATCTCCTTCGCGTAGCCATTGGCGAAGCCCTACCAGAGTTCCGCTACCACCATCACCACCATACGGTCGTGCTGGCCTAGATCCCATCTACCTCTCCACCCCCGCTTGCTAGACAAGAAGTTGGAGATGTCACCGAGCCGTACGTGTGCACATCTAGGAGGTGCCACTCGTGCGATCCTGGATCGGATTGGATTGCGACGCGAGCACGACTACGCCAACCACGTTCATTAGAATGTTAATGCTTTTGGTCTACAAGGGTATGCGGTCTTTCTATAGGATCGAAAGTGTGTCTATAGGAGGGTGATTAGACTACTTGACCAAATAAAACCTAACTTTTTCCCAATTTAGTTGTAGGCAGATTTTAGCAATTCTAGCAAGTCAAGTATCACCCTACACATGCAATTCTTAGAGTGTAGCAGCGAAAAGTAAAACATTGCACATGTAAGTAAAGGAGGGGTTTGGAGATTTCAAACACAATGAAGACATGATGATTTTGGTGGTTTCGATAGGTGGTGCTATCGTATGTCCACGTTGATGGAGACTTCAACCCACGAAGGGTAACAGTTGCACGAGTCCACGGAGGGGTCCACCCACGAAGGGTCCACGAAGAAGCAACCTTGCCTATTCCACCATGGCTTCCGTCCACGAAGGACTAGCCCCACTCGGATAGATCTTCATGAATTAGGCAATCTCCTTGCCCTTACGAACTTCTTGGTTCAACTCCACGTCATATCGGAGGCTCCCAAGCAACACCTAACCAATCTAGGAGACACCACTCTCCCAAAGGTAATAGATGTTGTGTTGGTGATGAACTTCTTGCTCTTGTGCTTCAAATGATAGTCTCCTCTACACTTAATCTCTCTCACACAGATTTGCCTTCGGTAGGAGAAGGATTGGAGTGGAAAGCAACTTGAAGAGGCTACAAATCAAGGCTCAAATGGTAGGAATGTAATCTCTTGATCTCAACACATGAGCAGGTGGTTCTCTCTTAGAAGATTAATGGTGGAAGTTGTGTTTTGTTCTAATGGTTCTCTCTTGAGACTGAGAGTGAGTGATGGTGGAGGGGTATAAATAGGCAGCACCAAAAATCCAACCGTTACAAGTCTTTAACCCAACTCGGTGGCACCTATATGAAAATCTCCGTGAGACCGACTAGTGCACAAGACTTGACCATTAGCATTTCCGGTGAGACCGAAGTGCAATGGATAGGGTAGAGCCGCGTTTCGGTAATTTCGATCATTTTGTCTTGGTGATTCCGAAATGAAGCGGCTTCAACATAGAAACTTGGCAAGGCCTTCCCAGTGAGACCGAGAACCAATTCGGTCAGACCAAAATGTTAGACTTTTGGTTGTGGCGGTAGAATGATCATCTCGGTGAGTCCGAGGTAGATAGTATCGGTGGGACCAAAATGATGATTTAGGGTTTGGACAGATGTAATTGTGGGAAAGTGATTGAGAATTTTTGGAGCAATATCACTGAGCACTTTGAGCAACAACCTCATCAGCAATACCTCATCCCCTTTAATAGTATTGGCTTTCCTAAGGGACTCAATGTGATCTTGGATCACTAAACCAAAATTGTAGAGTCTTGGGGTAGCCACATCTTGTTCTTCATAGTTGGGAGGTCCGAGAGTAAGCCAGGTCAAGAGACCCCCGACCCGCTCCATCCCCACCCTAGGGTTCCCTCCCCCGCCACCGCCGGCGACCTAGCCTCCCCGCCGGTGCCGGCCACTGGGCGCGCCTCCCGGCCCGCCCCGCTCCCCTCCCCCCTCTCCTCCCCTCCCCTCCCCTCCCGTGGCGCGCCCGCGCGCGCCCAGGGGGTCCCTTGTGGCCGTGGCCCTCGGCCCCGCCTCCCTCCCCTTCTTCTCCCCGCCGTCACCGGCGAGCTCCGTCGGGCAAAGCCCGGGGGCGCGGCAGCGGTGGGGCCCTCCTTCCCCGTCCGCTTGTGGGCGCCAGCGCGGGGCGGCTCCTTCGAGCGATGACGCTAGATGTCCACGGGATCCAGCGGCACGACGGCGGTCTCGCGGGGCGGCGGGGTGGCCTGCTGTGGCGGTGCTCCGGCGACCTTTGTTCTGCGCGCGGCGGGGCGGCTGCGGTGCTCCCGTCTCGAGAGGTGGCGCGCAACCGGTCTCTTGCCGGATCTGGCTTTGGGGGCCAGCCAGCGGCGCCTGGCTCTGGTGGTGCGTGCCCGGCAGCTCCGGCGCTTGGAGCTCGCCGTGCAACGCGGGTAGGGCAGCGGTCGGGCATGGTTGCTGCTCCGGCCGTGGGCGGCGGCATGGGTAGGTCTCGGTGGCCTACCAGTGTCGTGGCGGCTTCACGGTGGCTCGATGGATCTGCCTGCGGCAACGACCGGCTTCTCCGGCGTCGGTTTGTCTACGGTCGGGCCATCTCGACCTTCACCCATCTCCTCGTCGCCCAGGCGCTACTCCCATCAAAGGGCTGGTCCTCTCCCAGCTGCGGTCCACCGCTTGTCTCACGCCCAATGCTGCAGGACAGAGCTCGTCTCGCGCACGATGCAGCAGGACCGAGCTCGTCTCGCGTACAATGCAGCAGGACTGACCTCGTCCCCCTCTCGTTGCTGCAGGACCGAGCTCATCTCGCGCTTGGGGCAGCAAGATGGGTCGGTGGATGCCAGTTCTGGCCGACCTATTGGGTCTCGATGCTGGGGGTTGCCCAGGGGCGCGAAAGGTGGGACCTTTCTGCTCGTCTCTTTCGTTGGGGTGCGGCGGGTCATGGGTGGGGTGGTGTCGAGGTCTTGGATGCTGGGGCGGCGGCCCTGGTGGTGGTGGTTGTGCGGTGCTCTTGGACAAAGCCCATGCTTTGGTGCTGCCCGGTCACCATGGTCATGTGGGCGGCGTGGTTGCCGGGGTGTGGCATTCGGTGATGGTGAATGTTGGCCGAGGTGAAAACCTGCTCTATCTTCGGATGGACCGAGGGCGGCGAAGATCATTCCCTTCTTGAAGGCGTCGTCGCGGCTCTCATTGCCCGTCATGTGGCTCCGGGGGAAACTCTGATCCTTGGATCGGGCGGTGGCGGCGCTCCGGCATCGTATCCTTCGTGAAGGCGTCGCCTTGGAGCGCATGGTTCGTCATATGTAGCTTCATATCTTCGGGGTGGTAGTGCTAGGAGTGGTGTTGCTGCGCTCAGCGCCTTTGTATCCTCTCCTGGGTGTGTGCGTGTGTTGCGATGGCGTGGCGTGTGGTTGTACTGGATGCTTGTGGTTTGGTGCTTTATATATAAAGCGGGGCGAAAGACTTTTTTGGTATAGTTGGGGGGTCCACATCCATTAGTCCATGCCATGCCAATCATTGATCTTTTCTGAAGTCTATCATCAATGTTCATTAGATCAATGACATATATGTTGTTATTAACCAAAACCACCCGGGGATTAGTTGCACTTTGAATCTCCCCCCTTTTGGTAATTGATGACAACATATAGATCAAAGCATCGACAAATCATATAATGAATGAAATACATCGTTGTTTTGAGAAGTATGTGATAAGCAAGAGATCCCCCTAAATTTGTGCATTATTAAAAATTTGCGTCTGAATGCAAATACACAATCGATTAGGTTCCATGGGTTACTCTTCCATGTCACATACATCTTGGTGGAGCGCTCAAAATGATAAGATTGCAACATAAATATCACTCATCACCAAGTAAGCAAGTGAATGATCATACAAGAGCATATGAAATGAATATACAAGCAAGCATAGCATTAATGTATGATATGATCAAGCACTCGATAACGTAGTTTCATACAAGCATCACACAAAGGTATCTCAATCCACCACAAATCAAATTGTAGCAAAAACGCAAAGCAAACCAAGCGAGAAAAAGCAAAGCACTTGCTCACTTGAAGCCGTGTGATCTATACAAATTATCCCCCTTTGGCAACAAGTACCAAAAAGTTCAAATAAGTATAGACCTAAATGTCTCTAGGCTTGATCTCCTGAAGCTCCTAGAGAGCCGCTATGCGTCGATGTCGGAGTGGATATGAGTGCATGTGCAAATGCCTCGGACGATGTCTGTTGAGCTCTAGGAGTGGAGATGGCAGGGGGCACTGAGGGGGCAACCGAGGGTGCAACTGCTGGAGTAGAGGTTGTGGCTCTAGAAGGTGTTGGTACTGCAGCCGATCTAGGTGTAGTCCTAAACTGAGTAGTTTTAGGAATGCCATCACCAGGGGTGTCCTCATCACTGGAAGTTTGTGCATTGGCTTCATCCACTTCCTTCTTGAGACTCTCAATTGTGGACTAAACTTCTGTCACCTTGACATCCCGATCATAAAATTTAGCTTCTACAATCCTCTCAAGACGCTTCTAGTTCTCTGTGAGGCTGGCCAAGCTGCGGTCGATCCTCTGAGTAGCTCGAATGAGATATTGCATCTGGTTAGTCTTGGTTTTGAGCAATGGAGCTAAGGAGGCACTGGGTGTTGAAGCCCTTGCAGCCTCTGCACTAGCATGAGCTGCGGCTGAAGTAGGATGTGAAGGATCCATAGTGACGGTGTTGTCCTCAAGCTCTGGCCGAAGTGGAGAATGCTCACGAATTAGCAGAAAGATCTTTTTTGCACCCTTGGAGTTGATAAGAACCTGAATAGTAGGGGCAAATCCACAAGACCTCTTCTGATCAGCAGCTGTCTTCTTGATAGTTTCTACAACAAGATCCATGACTTTGAACTTCTCATGTTGATCAATATGATGCAGCATATTAATGGAGTGACCACGAGTCAAGGTATGCCTCATGATAGTGTTGGAGGTAGCAAGTTCTGCTAACAAGAAATAGACTGAGCCAAGTTTATGAGATTCCTTGTACTTCTCCAGTACCTCAGTTTACATGTTGGCCATGGAGTTGTGATCCATCTTTGGCTTAGCATAAACATCTATGTCATTCTCATCAGCCTCGGGCACACAAAGAAATGTGGCCCACTCAAGCACACTAGATTGGTACCTCACTCCTTCAATCATCTAGGCTATACTTCCATTTGGATAGAAGTGAGTTGTAGATTAGAATTGCATGATCATTTCATCATTCTATGAAGTCAGCTTCTTCCCTATGAATGCATCAATACCAATGGTCCTAAAGTCCTCATGAACATTGGGGAAGTTGTCCTCATGCTGATCAGTGTACTTCTAGTCCACCCACTTCATGTCACTAACAATGGGCTTCTAGTCAAGCAAGATTGTCTCATAAAAATTTTGTTGCCCTTTGGTGTGGAAGTGATAATCAACTGATGTCCTCCTTCTGATGGAGTACGGGTTTTCTTCTCTCCATTTCCTTAGACCTTTGTCCTTTCTCTCCTTCATGTTCTCAGCAACTAGATGAGCATCATTATGCTCTAGCAATATGGGCCTTAGCTTCATGAGCACTGGGCATCCTCTTCTTCCTCTTCTCTTTCAGGCACTGGGGCCTTGTTCTTTTCAGCAACAGAGATGTTCCTGATTGTTTTCCCTCTTGTCTTGGAAGTAGGTTCCTTAGGCTTGGACTTGGAGGGGGCTGCACTCTTCATGGCATCTGCCATGAGCTTATGTTGCTTGGCAGGAGGTGGGTTTGCAGCAGGCTCTTCCCCTTCCTCTACCTCTTCCTCTTACTCTGGCATGTCATCTCTCCTCATGGAGGTGGGTTTGAAGGTCACCTGAACTGACTCCTTCCTCACCCTCTTTTTCTTGGTTGGCTCCTCCTCAGAGATCTTGTCCTTCTTGAACACATGAACCTTCCTCATAGCTGTTCTCTCCTTGGAGCTAGCAAATGGCTTGGTGCTTGCAGTTGTCCCATAGTCTTTTGCAAGAACCACTTTCTTCTTCTTTGATGTTGCCTCTCCTGCAACAAAATCCTCATCTTTATCATCACAACTTTTCTTCTTCTTGGATCTGGTGGCTGCCTTTGGCAAGTCTGGAGAGCTTCTCTCTCCCTCGTAGAAACTACTGTCCTCAGGACTTGAACCTGCACTCAAGTCAACACTCTGCCCCTCTAACATGTTCTGGTTGTCACTTGCATCTGACATTGCTAACACTGCACCTGTGAAGTAGAAGGGGTAGAGTGGAATGGATGAGCATAAAAAAAGCACAGCATTTTGCCAACAAAATTGAGTAAAAACTTCAGTTTTAGGTTTCACATAAATGATTTCGAACTCACCGAGCAGATAATTTAGGTAGCACCAAAGCTATTATAGAGACTAGGCCACAAAGTATCGGTCGGACCAAGATATGTTTCGGTCTCTTCGACAAGCTAGGGTTCTACAAAAACTTCAAACTCGGACTCACCGATCTATACCACTCGGTGGCACCGAGACGTACAGTATGCAATGGCTAGAGGCCAAATCGGTGATTCCGATTCTTTCTGTTTGGTCATTCCGAGATAATTTCTGCGCAAACCTAACCCTAAAATTTTTGACTCAAATCTAATTCTACGATTTTTTTTGGAATAGAACTTTCAATCTGTGGGAAATTTGCTGGAACAAAACACTCTAGTGCATTGAATCAGAAGTTGAAGCACTAGGGGATCGAATCTCACTGATAACCCACAAGTATAGGGGATCGCAACAGTTTTCGAGGGTAGAGTATTCAACCCATTATAGATTCGACACAAAGGGAGCCAAAGAATATTTGTAAGTATTAGCACTTGAGTCATCAATTCAACCACACCTGGAGATTAAATATCTGCAACAAACTGATCAGTAGCACAGTAGTATGATAGTTTGAAAGTGATAGCAGTGATAGTGACAATAACAGTAACAATAACTGCAGTAGCGATAATTTCGTAGCAGTTGTGACAGTAGCAATAGCAGTAGCAATAGTAAATTTGTAAGAACAATATGTGAAGAACTCATAGGCATTGGATTGGTCAATTTGTTGGATGGTATTCATCATATATCATTCATAACCTAGGGCGACATAGAACTAGCTCCAGTTCATAAATATAATGTAGGCATGTATTCCATAAGTAGTCATACTTGCTTATGGAAAAGAACTTGCATGACATATTTTGTCCTACCCTCCTATGGCAGTGGGGTCCATAAGGAAACTAAGGGATATTAAGGCCTCCTTCTAATAGAGAACCAGAACAAAGCATTCACACATAGTGAATACATGAACTCCTCAAACTACGGTCATCACCAGAAAGTATCCCAATTGTTCTCACCTTGGGGTTTACAGATCATAACACATAATAGGTGCATATGACTTGCGATATCGGATCAAGAACACAGATATAATGGTGAAAATGTAAACGGTTCAGATCTGAAATTATGGCACTCGGGCCCTACTAACAAGCATTAAGCATAGAAAAGTCATAGCAACATCAATCTCATAACATAGTGGATACTATGGATCAAGCCTAACAAAACTAACTCGATTACATGATGAATCTCATCCAAACCACCACCTTCCAGCAAACCTACGAAGGAATTACTCACTCCCGGTGGTGAGCATCATGAAATTGGTGATGGAGGATGGTTGGTGAAGACGAAGACCGAAGATCCCCCTCTCCGGAGCCCCGAACGGGCTCCAGATCTGGCCTCCTGATGAAGAATGGGAGGTGGCGGCGGATCTATATCGTATAACGCGATGAAACTTTCTCCCCTATTTTTTTCTAGAAAAATAGGATTTCATAGTGTCGGAATTAGGGTCAGTAGGGCATCGTGGGCCCCACCGCCCACCAGGGCGTGACAGAGGGAGGGTGGCGCGCCCTGGTGTCTTGTGGGCAGCTGGGGCCCCCCTCTAGTGGGTCTTGGTTCCAATGTTCTTTAATTAATCCAAAATAATTCTCCAAAAAGTTTTGTCCAAATCCGTGAACTTTTATTTCTGCTCAAAAACAACACCATGGTAGTTCTGCTGAAAACAGCGTCAGTCCGGGTTAGTTTTATTCAAATCATGCAAATTAGTGTTCAAAACAAGAGCAAAAGTGTTAGGAAAAGTAGATATGATGGATACGTATCACTCACCCTAACTTGGTGGAGATCCTCTATGGCGGCAACGATGGAGGAGATCTCGTTGATAGCGATGGAGTCCAGCGGTGAGGGTGTTGGAGACATGAAGACGATCCGGAGACCACGGGCGATGGCAGCGACGGGGTGCGGGAGACGTAACTATTGAGAAATTTCAACGTACGGTCCACACGAGTATATATACCCGTGAGCTGCCGATGAGACCGAGCAAAACATATCAGTGCCACCGAGATGAGTAACTGCTATGAGTACTGCAACCCGGTGACACCGAGCATTTCAAATCGATCTCTCCGACATGAAAAGAACATATCAGTCCAAGTGATTTCCGTGGGACCAGATGGTTGTGATTTGGTCTAACCGAAAAGCACCTAGAAGGTTTTGAAGGCCAGCCCTAGTCAGATCGGTGGCTCCGAGTGTTCCTCAGCCGGAGTGTCCGAAAGAGACTTGTTCAAGCTTTTGTGATATAGCATGAATGAATTTAGATGAGTTGAGATAGATAGCTAGAGAAGGTGCTTAGGCATTCTTGTACATCCACTTGGCCAGAAAAAACAAGACAAACAAAACAACAAATGGATGTCCTTGAATGAAGAAAACATGCATACCAACATGCTCATACAATAAGATAGAAAATGGAATATGTGTCAAACATGCACAACCAATTCTAGCAACTACCAAAGCAATGGGCGATGACATAGTCATCTATATATGAGTATATTGACTTAGGATCCAAATGAGAACATTTTATCATAGGTCATACTCTCGTTTAAACACAAGTGGGGTTACCACTTTTACATAAAGCATTAATGTGTTCACACCATTAGAGTTGCTTTAGCTCAAATCTTAGAGCAAAGCTCCCCTAGATGTGATATCCCCCAGGAGGGATGAACTAACCTTGGGTTTTGTCGATGATGACTTCATGTAGATGTTGAAGATGTGGATGCTCAATGTTGAGGATCATCAAGAGTTGGGAGCAATCCTTTGGATTTGGGCACTTTCAATACCTACAAGGGTTAGTCCCACAAGGAACATATAAGGATATCCATAGACATAGAGCGGAGTACACATATAATGATGTCCATGAATGCATTGAATACCCTGTCCCTTGTCTTACCAATAAGAGGGTTTGTGACTCCATGAACTAGTGCAAGATGTTGAAGTTGTTTGCACAAGTTCTTGCCAAAAAGAATGTGAGTGAAGTTTGTTGGAGGAGTCACCCTCAAGAACTCTCTAGTTCTTCTTTGGGACCCACATCAATTTGATGGGAATCCTTGGAGTTGTGGTTGAACTTGATGAAGTAGAGCTTGATGAAGTCTTGGGAACCCACTTGACCATGGCTTGAGGTGCTTCCTCAAATGAGTCAATCTCTTCTTGAAGCTTGTCCTTGCCTTTTGGATTGTGGTCTTGTGGTGGAAGATCATCTTAAGCTTGTGTTCCCTCAAAATAAGTGGTATCATACTACTCTTGTTGACGAACAAACTTCGTCTTGGGATATTGATCTTCTTGCCATTCAACTCCATTGGCATTGAACTTTCGTTCAAAACCAATACCTTGGTTCTTCCGGTGTGTTCCTTGCTTGCGTACAATTTCCTCAAATTGCTTGCTCCCGGCAAGACTCTTGTAACACCTTTCTCTATAATTCCCTTTAATAAACTATTTTCTTGCTCAAGTGTAACTTGGCTAAGAGAATCATTAGTGGAATCAAGAGAAATACTAGAAGCAACAATATTGGATTTAGCATTGTTATTGTTACTACTAGATGAATAACCTTTCATACTCTTGTTACTAGCTTGAGTAGTTTTAACTTGTGGCATAAAAGTAGACAAGAGGAGATCTTTAGCAATGTAAGAAGAACTCTTCTTTCTAAGATCGTCATTGATTGCTTTAAGAAGCTCACGCTCTTGCTCCAAATTTAGTTTCTCGAAGCGTCTCATGAGTTCTTAGAAGCTCTCTATGATCTTCTTGAGTTGTTTCATGAGCCAACTTAAGAGTGTTTAGTTCTTTAGTTAGACGCTCAATCTCCTTCTTAGCATTGTCATTCGTTTCATCTTGACTATCATGAGTACTACCAGGTTCATTATAGCACACATTACTAGTTTTATCAACAAGCAAATCATCATCACCTAGAAAATCATCCTCATCACTATTGAAATCAAGATACTCGGGATGTGATACCTTGGGGCCTTTAGCCATGAAGCATCTTCCAATTCCTTCATATGGTGAATCAAATAAGTCATGGGAGTTGGATGATACTAGAGCAAGTTCGGCAACACCTTCACCTTAACTATAGTCGGAGTCGGAGTGATAACTTCTCTCAGAGTGGTTGTCGGAGTCGGAACCGGAAACCCATTCACCAACATGAGCTTGATGTCTTCTTCTAGAGCAGCTCTTGGTTGACTTGTATTTCCCTTCTGATTCCTTGTTTCTTCGAGAAGGTCTTCGTTCATAACGATCATCTCTACTCCTTCTCTCTCTATGAGGTGATTCATATCTTCTACTTTTCCTTCTAGGTGAGTCATCTCTTTTCTTGTGAGGTATCGTACACACATTGGAGTAGTGTATGGATCTTCCACAATTGTAGCAATTTCGATCAGGACTTGATGATCTTTGCTCATAGTCCTTGAGTTGGAGCTTCTCTCTTTGCTTCTGTTCTTGTAGAATTTGTTGAAGTTCTTCACCATTAGGCTCAATTCCTCATTGGATACTTGCTTTGTTGGGGAAAGTTGCATGGAAAACAAAAAAAAGTCTATGCACATGCAAGATCTATCCATGGAGACGCATAGCTAAGAGAGGAGAGAGCATCTACATACCCTTGTAGATCGCTAAGCGGAAGCGTTTATCAACGCGGTTGATGTAGTCGTACAACTTCATGATCCGTACTGATCAAGAACCAAATGCACGGCACCTCCACGTTCAGCACACATTCAGCTCGATGATGTCCTCGCCTTCTCGATCCAGCAAGAGGGGCGAAGTAGTAGATGAGTTCCAGCTACACGACGGCGTGATGTCGGTGGTGGTGAAACTGTTTCCGCAAGGCTTCGCCAAGCACAATGGATTTAGAGCGGAGGATGAACTAGAGGGAGAGGGGACACCGGCACACGGCTTCAGGATTCATAGTGTGTGGCGCCTCCTCCCCTCCTCTCATATATATAGGTGGATGGGGAGGGGAGGCAGCCCTAGGGCAAGCCCCAAGGGGGCCGGCGCCTGCCTAGGCGCCCCCTTTTCATATTAGGTGTGGGGGGAAGGAAGGGGACGGCTGCCCTAGGGCGCCTCCTCCTTCCTTCTGGCGCGCGGGGAGGGGAGGTGGAGCGCGCCCAGCCCCCCTTTTGGGCCGGTGCGTCTCCCTCCTTGGCCCATGAGGCCCACCAAGTAGGTATAAACTACCGGTGGCCTCTCGGAACCCCTTCTGGTACTCCGATGGTAATCCGGTGCATTCCCAAACCTTTCCGAAACCCGAATACCTTCATCCTATATATCAATCTTTACCTTCGGACCATTCCAGATCTCCTCGTCATGTCCATGATCATAACTGGGACTCCGAACAACATTCGGTTACCAACATACATAACTCATATAGTACTATATCGTCAACGAATGTTAAGCGTGCGGACCCTACGGGTTCGAGAATGATGTAGACATGACCAAGAAGCTTCTCCGATCAATAACCAATAGTGGGACCTGGATGCCCAAATTGGTTCCTACATATTCTACGAAGATCTTTATAGGTCGAACCTTTAGGACAACATATGTAATTCCCTTTGTCTATTGGTATGTTACTTGCCCAAGATTCGATCAATGGTATCTCTATACCTATTTCAATATCGTTACCATCAAGTCTCTTTACTCGTTCCGTAATACATCATCTTGTAACTAACTCCTTAGTCACTTTGCTTGCAAGCTTCTTGTGATGTTGTATTACCGAGAGGTCCCAGAGATACCTCTCCGTCATACGGAGTGAAAAATCCCAATCTTGATTCACGCCAACTCAACAAACACCTTCGAAGATACCTGTAGGTCACCTTTATGATCAGCCAGTTATGAAGTGACGTTTGATAGCACACAAGGTATTCCTCCGGTATCCGGGAGTTGCATGATCTCATGGTCGAAGGAATATGTATTTGGCATTAAACAAGCAATAGCAATAAACTGAACAATCATATGCTAAGCTAACGGATGGGTCTTGTCCATCACATCATTCTCCTAATGATGTGATCCCATTATCAAGTGACAACACATGTCTATGATCAGGAAACCTTAACCATCTTTTGATCAATGAGCTAGTCTAGTAGAGGCTTACTAGGGACTTAGTATTTGTTTATGTATTCACACATGTATTTAAGTTTCCGATCAATACAATTATAGCATGAATAATAAACCTTTATCATGATTAAGGAAATATAATAATAAGCATTTTATTATTGCCTCTAGGGCATATTTCCAACAGCCTCCCACTTGCACTAGAGTCAATAATCTAGATTACATAGTAACGAATCTAACACCCATGGAGTCTTGATGTTGATCATGTTTTACCTGCGGAACAAGTTTAGTCAATGGGTCTACCACATTCAGATCCATATGTATTTTGAAAATTTCTATGTATCCATCCTTGACCTTTTCACAAATGGAGTTAAAGCATCGCTTGATGTGTTTGGTTCTCTTGTGAAACCTAGACTCCTTGGCTAAGGCAATAGCTCTAGTGTTTTCACAAAAGGTTGTCATTTGATCCGATGCACTGGGTATTACACCCAGATCGGATATGAACTCCTTCAACTAGACTCCTTCATGCGTTGCTTCCAAAGCAACTATGTACTCCGCTTCACATGTAGATCCCGCCATGATGCTCTGCTTAGAACTGCACCGACTGACAGCTCCACCATTCAATATAAATACGTATCCGGTTTGCGACTTAGAGTCATCCGGATCTGTGTCAAAGCTAGCATCGACGTAGCCCTTTACAACGAGCTCTTCGTCGCCTCCATAAACGAGAAACATATCCTTGGTCCTTTTCAGGTACTTCAGGATATTCTTGGCCGTTGTCTAGTGATCCACTCCTGGATTACTTTGGTGCCTCCCTGCCAAACTTATGGCAAGGCACACATCAGGTCTGGTACAGAGCATGGCATACATTATAGAACCTATGTCTGAGGCATAGAGAATGACTTTCATTCTCTCTCTATCTTCTGTTGTGGTCAGACTTGGAGTCTGACTCAATTTCACACCTTGCAACACAGGCAAGAACCCTTTCTTTGACTGGTCCATTTTGAACTTCTTCAGAACTTTGTCAACGTATGTGCTTTGTGAAAGTCCTATTAAGCGTCTCAATCTATCCCTATAGATCTTGATGCCCAATATGTAAGCAGCTTCACCGAGGTCTTTCATTGAAAAATTATTATTCAAATATCCTTTTATGCTATCCAAAAATTCTACTCCCTCTCTCTCAGTTTATAGGGCGTGCGCATACCCCTAGATCGTCAATTTGACCAACCTAATACAAGTCATATATTACAAAAAATATATGAATATAAACTTCAGATGTTCTATTTTCAAATGCTATAATTTTTGTGTTATATAGTTTATATTAGGATGATAAAACTGGCAACCTAGGTATACGCGCAGGACTTGTAAACTAAAATGGAGGGAGTATATCATTTCCAATTGGCAATATGTCATCCACATATAATATCATAAATGCTACAGAGCTCCCACTCACTTTTTTGTAAATACAGGCTTCACCGTAAGTCTGTATAAAACCGAATGCTTTGATCACCTCATCAAAGCATATGTTCCAACTCCGAGGTGCTTGCACCAGTCCATAGATGGATCACTGGAGCTTGCACACTTTGTTAGCACCCTTAGGATCGGCAAAACCTTATGGTTGCATCATATACAATTCTTCTTTAAGAAACCCTTTAAGGATTGCAGTTTTGACGTCCATTTGCCAGATTTCATAATCGTAAAATGCGGCAATTGCTAACATGATTCTGACAGACTTAAGCATCGCTACGGGTGAGAAAGTCTCATCGTAGTCAACCCCTTGAACTTGTCGAAAACCTTTTGTGACAAGTCGAGCTGTGTAGACAGTGATATTACCATCATCGTCTGTCTTCCTCTTTAAGATCCATTTATTCTTAATGACTTGCTGATCACCGGGCAAGTTCACCAAAGTACACACTCTGTTCTCATACAGGGATCCTATCTTAGATTTCATGGCCTCAAGCCATTTATCGGAATCTGGGCTCGGCATAGCTTCTTCATAGTTTATAGGCTCACCGTTGTCTAACAACATGACTTCCAGGAAAGGATTACCATACCAATCTGGTGTGGTATGTGTTCTGGTCGACCTACGAGGTTCAGTAGTAACTTGATCTAAAGTTTCATGATCATTATCATTAGCTTCTTCTCTAGTTGGTGTAGGCATCACGGGAACGGTTTTGTCTGATGTGCTACTTTCCAGTTCGAGAGCAGGTACAATTACCTCATCAAGTTCTACTTCCCTCCCACTCACTTCTTTCGAGACAACCTCCTTCTCTAGAAATGACCCATTCTTAGCAACAAAGGTTTTGCTTTCGGATTTGTGGTAGAAGGTATACCCAATAGTTTCTTTAGGGTATCCTATGAAGACGCACTTCTTCGTTTTGGGTTTGAGCTTATCAAGCTGAAGCCTTTTGACATAAGCGTCGCACCCCCAAACTTTAAGAAATGACAGCTTAGGTTTCTTGCCAAACCATAGTTCATACGGTGTCGTCTCAACGGATTTAGATGTTGCCCTATTTAACGTGAATGTGGCTGTCTCTAATGCATAACCCCAAAATGATAAAGGCAAATCGGAAAGAGACATCATAGAGTGCACCATATCTAATAAAGTACGGTTACGACATTCAGACACACCATTATGCTGTGGTGTTCCAGATGGCGTGAGTTGTGAAACAATTCCAAAATGTTTTGAATGAAGGCCAAAATCATAACTCTGATATTTACCTCCGTGATCAGATCGTAGAAATTTATTTTCTTGTTATGATGATTCTTCACTGTACTCTAAAATTCTTTGAACTTTTCAAATGTTTCAGACTTGTGTTTCATCAAATAGATATATCCATACCTACTCAAATCATCTATGAAGGTTGGATTATAACGATACCCGCCGCGTGCTTTAACACTCATCGGACCGCATACATCGGTATGTATTATTTCTAATAAGTCATTAGCTCGCTCCATTGTTCAGGAGAACGGAGGTTTAGTCATCTTACCCATGAGGCATAGTTAGCAAGTATCAAATGCTTCATAATCAAGTGATCCCAAAAGTCCATCCGCATGGAGTTTCTTCATGCCCTTTACACCAATATGACCTAAACGGCAGTGCCACAAGTATGTTGCACTATCATTACCAACTTTGCATCTTTTGGCATCAATATTATGAATATGTGTATCACTATGATCGAGATTCAACAAGAATAGACCATTCACTAAGGGTGCATGACCATAAAGGATGTTACTCATATAAATAGAACAACCATTATTCTCTGACTTAAATGAATAACCGTCTCGCAATAAACAAGATCCAGATATAATGCTCATGCTCAACGTTGGCACCAAATAACAATTACTGAGGTCTAAAACTAATACCGAAGGTAGATGTAGAGGTAGTGTGCCGACGGCGATCACATCAACCTTGGAACCATTTCTGACGTGCATTGTCACCTCGTCCTTAGCCAATCTTTATTTATTTCGCAGCTCCTGTTTCGAGTTACAAATATGAGCAACCGAACCAGATCAAATACCCAGGCGCTACTACGAGCTTAGTAAGGAACACATCAATAACATGTATATCAAATATACCTTTGTTCACTTTGCCACCCTTCTTATATGCCAAGTACTTGGGGAAACTCTGCTTCAATGACCATTTCCTTTGCAGTAGAAGCACTCAGTTTCAGGTTTGTGTCCAGCTTTGGGCTTCTTCACGGGAGCGGCAACTTGCTTTCCATTCTTCTTGAAGTCCCCTTTCTTTCCCTTGCCCTTTTTCTTAAAACTGGTGGTCTTGTCAACCATCAACACTTGATGCTCTTTCTTGATTTCTATCTCCGCCAATTTCAGCATCGCAAAAAGCTCAGGAATCGTTTTCATCATCCCTTGTGTATTATAGTTCATCATGAAGCCTTTATAGCTTGGTGGCAGTGACTAAAGAACTCTATCAATAACACTCTCAACTGGAAGATCTATTCCCAGCTGAGTCAAGTGGTTGTGGTACCCAGACATTCTGAGTATGTGTTCACTGACAGAACTATTCTCCTCCATCTTACAGCTAAAGAATTTGTTGGAGACTTCATATCTCTCAACCCGGGCATTAGCTTGAAAATCAACTTCAGCTCTTGGAACATCTCATATACTCCGTGGCGTTCAAAACGCTTTTGAAGTCCCGGTTCCAAGCCGTAAAGCATGGCACATTAAACTATTGAGTAGTCATCAGATTGAGCCTGCCAGGCATTCATAACATCTGCATTAGCTCCTGCAGCAGGTCTGTCACCTAGCGGTGCACAAGGACATAATTCTTCTATGCAGCAATGAGGATAATCCTCAAGTTACGGACCCAGTCCATGTAGTTGCTACCATCATCTTTCAACTTAGCTTTCTCTAGGAACACATTAAAATTCAAGGGAACGGTAGCATGGGTCATTGATCTACAACATAGATTTGCAAAAACTATTAGGACTAAGTTCATGATAAATTTTAGTTCAAATAATCAAATTAGTAATGAACTCCCACTTAAATCAACATCACTCAAGTTACCTAAGTGATACATGATCCAAATCACCTAACCCATATCCGATCATCCGTGAGATGGGGTAGTCTTCAGTGGTGAACATCTCCATGTTGATCATATCTACTATATGACTCACGTTCGACCTTTTGGTCTCCAGTGTTCTAAGACCATGTCTGTACATGCTAGGCTCGTCAAGTTTAACCCAAGTATTCTGCATTTGTGTAAAATTGTCTTACACCCGTTGTATGTGAACGTAAAATCTATCACACCCGATCATCACGAGGTGCTTCGAAACGACGAACTTTAGAAACGGTGCATACTCAGGGAGAACACTTTTATCTTGAAATTAAGTGAAGGGATCATCTTATAATGCTACCATCAATCTAAGCAAAATAAGATGCATAAAGGATAAACATCACATGTAATCAAAATATATGACATGATATGGCCATCATCATCTTGTGCTTTCGATCTCTATCTCCAAAGCACCGACATGATCTCCATCGTCACCGGCATGACACCTTGATCTCCACCATTGCGTCGGGGTCGTCTCGCCAACTATTGCTTCTACAACTATTGCTAAGGCATAGCGATAAAGTAAAGCCATTACATGGTGCTAAGTGATTGACACGGGGGTCATGCAATAATTAAAGACAACGCTAAGGCTCCTGCTGGTTGTCGTACTCATCGACATGCAAGTCGTGAACTTATTACAAAACATGATCATCTCATACATCAACATATATCATATAACGCCTTGACCATATCACATCACAACATGCCCTGCAAAAACAAGTTAGACGTCTTCTACTTTGTTGTTGCAAGTTTTACGTGGCTGCTACGGGCAACTAGCAAGAACCATTCTTACCTACACAAAAAACACAACAGTGATTATCAAGTTGCTATTTAACCTTCTGCAAGGACCGTCGTAGTCAAATTAGATTCAACTAAAGTGAGAGCAACAGACACCCGCCAGCCACCTTTATGCAAAACAACTTGCATGTCAGTCAGTGGAACCGGTCTCATGTACGTGGACATGTAAGGTTGGTCCGAGTCGCTTCATCCCACAATATCGCTGAATCAAAATAAGACATAGGTGGTAAGCAATATGAACATCACCGCCCACAACTCCTTTGTGTTCTACTCGTGCATATCATCAACGCATAGACCTGGCTCTGATACCACTGCTGGGGAATGTTGCATGGAAAACAAAAAAATTCTAAGCACACGCCAAGATCTATCCATGGATATGCATAGCTACGAGAGGAGAGAGCATCTACATACCCTTGTAGATCGCTAAGCGGATGCGTTTATCAACGCGGTTGATGTAGTCGTGCAACTTCACGATCCGTACCGATCAAGCACCGAACGCACGACACATCCGCGTTTAGCACACGTTCAGCTCGATGATGTCCTCGCCTTCTCGATCAGTAAGAGGGGCGAAGTAGTAGATGAGTTCCGGCAGCACGACGGCGTGATGACGGTAGTGGTGAAACTGTTTCCGTAGGGCTTCGCAAAGCACAACGGATTTAAAGCAGAGGATGAACTAGAGGGAGAGGGGGCACCGACACACGGCTTGGGGATTCATGGTGTGGCGCCCCCTCCCCTCCTCTCATATATATAGGTGGAGGGGAGGGGAGGCAGCCCTACGGCGCGCCCTAAGGGGGCCTGAGGCTGCCCTAGGCGCCTGCCTAGGCCACCCCCCCCCCTTCCATATTAGGTGTGGGGGGAAGGAAAGGGGGGGCGGCTGCCCTAGGGCGCCTCCTCCTTCCTTCTGGCGCATGGGCAGGGGAGGTGGAGCGTGCCCAGCCCCCTTGTGGGCTGGTGCGCCTCCCTCATTGGCCCATGAGGCCCACCAAGTAGGTATAACCTACCAGTGGCCTCCCAGAACCCCTTTTGGCACTCTGATGGTAATTCGGTGCATTCCTAAACCTTTCCGAAACCCGAATACCTTCATCCTATATATCAATCTTTACCTTCGGACCATTCCGGATCTCCTTGTCATGTCCGTGATCTTAACCGGGACTCCGAACAACATTCGGTCACCAACATACATAACTCATGTAGTATTATACCATCAATGAACGTTAAGCGTGCGGACCCTACGGGGTTCAAGAATGATGTAGACATGACCGAGATGCTTCTCCGGTCAATAACCAATAGCAGGACCAGGATGTCCACATTGGTTCCTACATATTCTACGGAGATCATTGTCGGTCGACCATTATGACAACATACGTAATTCCCTTCGTCTATCGGTATGTTACTTGCCCGAGATTCGATCGTCGGTATCTCTATACCTTGTTCAATATCGTTACTGGCAAGTCTCTTTACTCGTTTCATAATACATCATCTTGTAACTAACTCCTTAGTCACTTTGCTTGCAAGCTTCTTGTGATGCTGTATTACCGAGAGGGCCCAGAGATACCTCTCTGTCATATGGAGTGACAAATCCCAATCTTGATCCACGCCAACTCAACAGACACCTTCGGAGATACCTGTAGAGCACCTTTTGTGATCACCCAGTTACGAAGTGACGTTTGATAGCACACAAGGTATTCCTATGGTATCCGGGAGTTGCATGATCTCATGGTCGAAGGAATATGTATTTGACATTAAGAAAGCAGTAGCAATAAACTGAACGATCATATGCTAAGGTAACGGATGGGTCTTATCCATCACATCATTCTCCTAATGTTGTGATCCCGTTATCAAGTGATGACACATGTCTATGGTCAGGAAACCTTAACCATCTTTTGATCAACGAGCTAGTCTAGTAGAGGCTTCAACGAGCTAGTCTAGTAGAGGCTTACTAGGGACTTATTATTTGTTTATGTATTCACACATGTATTTAAGTTTCCGAACAATACAATTATAGCATGAATAATAAACCTTTATCATGATTAAGGAAATATAATAATAACCACTTTATTATTGCCTCTAGGGCATATTTCCAACATGCTAGTCACTTAAAGTTGTAGGAGCTTCACTTGAAGCTATGTATGCACTACTTGACTTGTTGTGGAGCTCCTCCCTGTCCTTGAGTGACATCTCATGAGCAACAATTCTTCCAATGACTTTGTATGCTTGAGATCTTTGTAATTGGGCATCATTTGGATCAATGTGCGCACAGTATCATATTTTCCATCCAAGGCTCTAAGGATCTTCTTGATGATGAATTTGTTAGTCATCTCTTCACTTCCTATGCCGGCAATCTCATTTGTGATGAGAGCAAGCCTAGAGTACATTTCAGCGACTCCTTCACCATCCTTCATCTTGAACTTGTCAAGTTGGCTTTGAAGCACATCGAACTCGGATTCCTTGATGGACTCGGTACCTTCATGCATATCAATCAAAGTATCCCAAATTTCCTTTGCATTCTCGAGGCGGCTAACCTTGTTGAACTCATCAGGGCACAAACTGTTGAAGAGAATGTCACAAGCTTGAGCATTGTGTTGCAACATCTTCAATTCTTCTGTGGTTGCTTCATGATCTGGTTCTTTACCATCCTCAAAGAATTCACCTTGCAAGCCAATACGAACAACATCCCAAACGGTGGGGTTATGACCAAGAATATGCATTTTCATCTTATGCTTCCAACTAGCAAAGTTTGTACCATCAAAATATGGACCTCTACAATGGTAGTTTCCCTTACTAGACGCCATACTCTCCTAGGTTGTGAAACCAAAGCAATAATACCACTTGTAGGATCGAAAGCATGTATAGAGGGGAGGGGTGATTAGACTGCTTGACCAAATAAAACCTAACATTTTCTCAATTTTAGTTGTAGGCATATTTTAGCAATTCTAGCAAGTCAAGTATCACCCTACACATGCAATTCTAAGAGTGTAGCATCGAAAAGTAAAACATTGCACATGTAAGTAAAGGAGGGGTTTGGAGATTTCAAACGCAATGAAGACACGATGATTTTTGGCATGGTTTCGATAGGTGGTGCTATCATATGTTCACGTTGATGGATACTTCAACCCACGAAGGGTAACGGTTGCGCAAGTCCACGGAGGGCTCCACCCACGAAGGGTCGACGAAGAAGCAACCTTGCCTATTCCACCATGGCTTCCGTCCACGGAGGACTAGCCTCACTCGGGTAGATCTTCACGAAGTAGGCGATCTCCTTGCCCTTACAAACTTCTTGGTTCAACTCCACATCATGTCGGAGCTCCCAAGCGACACCTAACAAATCTAGGAGACACCATTGTCCAAAAGGTAATAGATGTTGTGTTGGTGATGAATTTCTTGCTCTTGCACTTCAAATGATGGTCTCCTCAACACTCAATCTCTCTCACACATATTTGGCTTGGGTAGGAGAAGGATTGGAGTGGAAAGCAACTTGGAGATGCTAGAAATCAAGGTTCAAATGGTAGGAATGAAATCTCTTGATCTCAACACATGAGCAGGTGGTTCTCTCTCAGAAAATGAATGGTGAAAGTTGTGTTTCGTTCTGATGGCTCTCTCTTGAGAGTGAGTGGTGGTGGAGGGGTATAAATAGGCAACACCAAAAATCCAACGGTTACAAGTCTTTGACCTAACTCGGTGGCAACGATATGAAAATCTCGGTGAGACCGACTAGTGCAAAGACTTGACCGTTAGCATTTTCGGCGAGAGCGATTATATCATCTCGGTGAGACCGAAGTGCAATGGCTAGGGTAGAGACACACTTCGGTAATTCTGATCGTTTTGCCTCGATGATTCCGAAACGAAGCGACTTCATCACAGAAACTTGGCAAGGCCTTCTCGGTGAGACCGAGAACCAATTCGGTCAGACTGAAATGTTAGGGTTTTGGCTGTGGCAGTAGAATGATCATCTCGAGGAGTCCGGGGTACATAGTATCGATGGGACCGAAATGATGATTTAGGGTTTCGACAGATGTGATTGTGGGAAAGTGGTTGAGGATTTTTGGAGCAATATCACTGAGCACTTTGAGCAACAACCTCATCAGCAATACCTCATCCCCTTTTAATAGTATTGACTTTCCTAAGGAACTCAATGTGATCTTGGATCACTAAACCAAAAATTTAGAGTCTTGGGGTATCCACATCTTGTTCTTCACATTTTGAGGGGTCCGTATCCATTAGTCCATGCCATGCCAATAATTGATCTTTTTCAAATCTATCATCAATGTTCATTAGATCAATGACATATATGTTGTTATTAATTACCAAAACCATTCAAGGATTAGTTGCACTTTCACTTTCCCTCTTGTTGCTAGCATCTTCATAGATCTCTCGTTGCTAGCATCTTCATAGATCAGATCTTACTTGTTTCATAGGAATTTTTTTGTTTTCCATGCAACGTTCCCATAATGTGTCATGCTTGGCAACATATATACTCCCTTCGTCCCGAATTAATTGTCTTAGATTTGTCTAAATACGAATAGTGTTAGGTACATCCATGTCTACACAAATCCAAGACAATAAATTTGGGACAGGCTAACATTATATTATTTGTCTTGAAATTACAAACAAAAATTCAAATTTTATGCTTTCTACTTTTCATTACAACTCTTTAACCAAATACGGGAGTGAAACCAACCCATTATACTTTTTGCGTACTACCAAACACTAGAATGAAACCGACCCGGTCCACTGGAATGGAACCATTTCATTACATTGCATTTGGTTCGCCAATCAAACACACCCCAAGATCATCCCTGTACTTTGTACACCCCATCCATCAATACAATCAAGCACGAAATAGAGTTTTACATCCACCGAGAGTGCATGAACCTGGGTAACCTTGCCTACTTGTTTTCCACCTATATCATCCGACTAGCTGTGACACCCAATCGAGTGATCTGCCTAGGTCAATCAATGTTTCCCCTGCACCATGCTATCTACAATTATTATGTGATGCAGGTGACAACCAATTTACATGTAGTCCCAATATCCCTCAAATAATTGTGCGTTACATCCCAAATCGCACGGAAGCCATATATATACGTGAAAATTTACAGTATAATGAGGCTTGCACATGCATATCCTGCCAGAAAGAATCTGGTATCAAGCTCTTCGCTGTAGTAAGATAAGACCTTTGTCCATGGATCTCTAGTTTGCCATTAGAAGGTATGGAGCACAGTTCTCCCGATATTCCTTAGGTCTGACTTGACTCGGTCGTTGGCAAGGTATCTTGCCTCGTCAACTCATAGGTTGTCTCCGGACTATGATTCGTAGTGTTGACACGCATTGAACATAAGAAGAAGAATGAAGATGTGTAGATAGTTATGTGCCACATACTGCAGAGAAAACAAATTTCACCTTAGTTCGTTCATAGTAAGGATAAGAATATACATCAAATGTGCTGGTACAAAAGCAGACTCTCTTCAACTGAGTGCGTTCGCTCTATATTCAAAATGTATTTTTTGTGCTTCAAGATGATATACATCATGCTACAAAATGTGCTCTTGCAAAACTTAGTACTCCCACCGATCCATATTACTTGTCGCAGCTTTAGTACAACTTGTACAAAAAATACATGATGTAGCATTTTCAATACTGAAGAAATGATTCCATACCTGTGCCAAATCCAATAGCTACTATTTGATTCTAGCTTCCAGCTTAAAGCTGCAAAAGATAATGTGATGAAACCAAAAAGTAAATACAGCCAACGGAACCGCTTGTTCAGCATCTCCAGAGTATTCCAGAACAAAGCCGCGAGGTTTGGCCATCTGTAAGAAAGAACAGCAATAGGAAAAATGCATCAGCCAACCAAAGGAAATAATGGAGACGCGATTGCTATAACCTAAACACAACAGTGTTAGCATGATGTGTGCATGTGAAATTAAGATACAGAGGATACAAAAATTAGCTGCTGACATATATTCATGAAACTATGAATGCGAGCACACCTATGGGGCACATTGAGGTTAATTCGCCATGAGCAGCATACAAATCTTCGTGCGGTAGAGAATTCCAATATCCATCCAATAAGCAAGCCAAATGAACCAATAGCAACGACGATACCAATATTGGCAGATCTGAGATGGTAACTATCATACATTGATGCACCCAATGTCCATGATACTTGATCAAAGAAAACTAAGCAGTGACTTCCATACCTGGTGGCACCAGTTGCAGCTAAAATAGCTGTCAGAATAAACACAGCAGTATGCATTGCTCGCTTTGAAGCTTCTTTAATTGTAGCCATATATATGAATGTACCAACAACAGCCATGAATGAAAGCCAGAAGTCCAAAAACTGAAGAGTGGTCATGGCCAACGATGTATCACAAGTATTTCAAACAGGCAAAACTTGTTATGCGACACACATTTTGTCGGCTTTAGCTCAAACATCGCAAGAACGTGATTTTGCTGATAAGGCCCACAATTGTGATGGCCGTAAACACTATTAAGAGGTCATGGAGGGTGGGCCATGGAGATTTTACAGTGTACGGGCTGAACAGAGAAAACAGCCAACGGACATGATTTCACAGGCCAAAGTCCTGACTGGAAATAAATACCATACAACCAAGACATTGCATTCCCAGTTTTCCTCTACTCTAAATCTACTTAACCCATCTGTACTTACACGGCCTGTTAGAGAACTGAGCAAGTTATGCTTTATGAATATATCAATCATGACATCAAGATTCCCAAAGGGTACTATAAAGGTTAACTCAACAGATGGAGCACATGAGGTTGCATATAATTGTTCTGTGGTGAGAACTTTCTCGACCACTCGTAAGTAGGTTTGTACTGGACTTTTGGCATGTTAAGGTCAGATGGGCATGGGCCCTGTGGCCGGCTGGAACAACATTTATGCCCATTAAGGATGGCGTGTGATAGAGATGAGTTAGTTTATGGACACCACTAACCAGCGAATGTCAGTTTTTTAAGCAATCCCAGGGAACGCCCTTAGGACCCGCAGATACCGATCGAACGCATGTCAATTACTCTGCGCAGCGTGGCAATTTTTCTATTTTTTGTACTACACAGCAATTTTTGCTTTAGAGCATGGCAAATCCCTTGCAACATCATGGCAATTTTATCTGTTTTCGCATGGCAATTCTGGGCGTTCGCTGGGAAATCTTAAGAATCTGGTGTCAGTTTTTAAGCATTTCTGTAGTTTATTAACTACTTGGATACAGCTGTATCTGTTAAGCTCCGTTTGGAAGTCCGGTATTGGGACCAAACTGGGCGTAAAATACAACCCCAAACAAATTATTGTCCTAGCTGCAAAATGGGAAGTTCTAAAAAAATGCAAGATGGAAGACACAATGACAGTGAAAATTGTTACTAAGGATTTGTACATCTGATTGAATTTCTAAAATCTGTTCTCCTGGTTATGATATTCGGGCGAGTGTTGACTGCTGTGCTGCAGCCTGTATATCATTTCCATGTTAATTAACAGCATGCAGTTCTTCGTGTGCTTAATTACTTAATTATCTAATGAAAGGAGATTTCAACAGTTGTGTTCTCAGATGTCGCAGTTGTAGCAAATCTTGGTAATTTGGTTTTTGTTCTTTTTGTAAAAGATCATATATTTTTCATCTCAGATGCTGCATATATTTTCTACTTATATTTTTGTTCTGAGCCTTTTGGATTTAGCCTTGTGTCTTCACAGGGAACATACATTTAAAATGGAAAGTGCTAATCTGGATCCTTAAATTTGGTTTAGTCTAATGTTTCTTGAATTGTTTTTTCAAACTAAAAGAAAGGAATACACATATATACCATACCTTATTTGCCTCAGTTTATTCAATGGCAGACGCCACTCTTGCAAATGTTGTTTTCATTTTTTTTAGAAAAGGAGGATCACCCCCCGGCCTCTGCACCAGAGTGATGCATCATGCATGCAGCCCCGCAAATGTTGTTTTCATGGTGCCAAATGTTGTTAAATATGTCAATGAACTCTAATTTTGTTTGTGTATGTGTCAATGGATGGTTTGGTTTGGCATTTTCTGTCTTTTTCTCTCTCCTTCAATTTGTTGATCCTTTAACTGACACTGATGTTATTGCTCTGCGGATGATCACTAATCGACATTGACTTTTCAGTTTTCTCATGGGTGATATTGGGTCAAGGAGCACAATGGATGATGCCTACATTTGCTGTGACAACTTGTTGCAAGATTTTGGACTTGAAAGTTGTGAAAGACACTCATCTTATGGGGCTGTTTTTATTTCTAATGTATCAAGATCCGATACTTGATGCTTGGAATATTTATTAACTAGTTTTAGCAAATTCATGATTGGAGAAACAATGTCATGAGAGTTTGTATTACCGAAAAAGGGTTGCCCCCCGCTTTGTATTCCAAAGCAAACCACCATTGTACAAAACACGATGCTGGGGCAAGCAGCACATCAGGCCCAAAGAAAAAGAAAAAGAAATAAATGCCAACAGCGGCAGCTCGACAAAGCGAGGCAGAACCGGGACTGCAGTGCCCTCCGGAACAAACCACCATAGCCCGAGGCTCCGATCTACCGCGCACTAAGCAGCACCTCCAAGAAGGAATGCGATGCCGACGACGCTGCTGCCTGGACAAGTCCTAGGGTTTCCCCCAGTGCGCGGAGGGAGGTGGGGGATAGCTACTCCCGACACCCTCCAAGAAGGGATAGTGGCACCCGCCGGTGTCACCGCATCGGAGCCGGACGAACCGGCAAGGATTTCTCCCGCACACCAAACCCCACCGGCCAATCGGAGCCGACCAACCAAACCACCGCCCAACCATGCGCCATCACGGTTGCTCCGCCACCAACGCCGTCTTGCTGCGAGCACCACCACGAGGTCAAGAAGACCGGAGAGAAGATCCACGCGACGGGAGCAGCAGCACCAAGGCCGAGCAGGAGGGAACCACCTCCACCGCCGTCGTGCGGGAGGCTCGCGCCTCCGGCACCATCGCGGAAGCCGTCCGGACATGGCAGCGGGGCATACCAGGCCACCCTGGCCCGGCCAGGCCCGAAATGGGCCCGCTAAGCCCCGGCGGCCACGCTGCAGCAGGCTGGCGTCGACGCCACCAGCCCCCGCCGATCATCATCACCGCTAGCCACTGCTTCCTGATGACCACGCCAACGCCACGCCAGACGTCGGCCCGCCCAGGCCCAGATGGGACCCGAAGGGCCCAGATCTGGGCCGGGCGGGCGCCGCCAGCCCGCGCCGCCGCCCGGAGCTCGCCCCCGTCGCCGCAGGAGACCCCGCCGCCGCACAGGACCGCCGCCGCCTGAAGACACCGCTCGGAGCGCTCCGTCCCGCGCCGGAGAAACCCTAGACGGGTAAGGGCCGGGGGCCGCCGCCGCCAACGTCGCCCGGGCCAGGCCCGCGGCGGGCGCCGGCGACGGCGGCAGGGAGGAGGAGGAGAGGGGGGAGGGCTCGCGGGGAAGGAGGAGGGGCGCGGCCGGCCGCCCGCGGGGGCGGCGCGGTCGCGGTCGGGAGAGAGTCCCTTTTGAAAGGATAAGAAGTCAAACAACCCGAGAGTTTGTATTCAGAGAGGCATTTCACGTGTTTATCAAGTTTGTACTGAGAGAGACATTTCCTGTGTACTTGCGTGATCTCTTGATGTTGCTCCTCCCAGCAAGGAGGTTTTACTGTCCACTGAAACACCATCTAACAATGGGAAAAAAATCCACTGTATACAGCAGGTTGTAGTGCACAAAGGGTATCTTGCTTACAGCCATCTACAAGATTGTGGGTTTCCCAAAGGGGTTCTTTGGATATGACTGGTGGTACATAGTTGCAGTAGTATAGCTGCATATGATGTACACGGACATGGAAATCTGCTAGATCAGGAGAGACCTTAGGTCTGAATTATCTTTGCAACATGTGGATCAAGTTAGTCATCCTACATGAAGGACTAGGTGTGCTACAGTTTTTATTAATCAATCAATCAAAAATCCAAAGATTCCAATAAGCCTCAAAGCCTCTCTTCCACAACAGGTACAAGCCCTGCCTCTGGAATGAATAGGGCAAGTGCCCTATCCTTGGTCTTCGGACCTTAATTCTTCCCAAATCCCCCTGTTTTGGACCAAGGTCCATAACAGTACCTCACTATAAAATGCTTCCCCTCCATGTTAAACCAATTAATCGCCATGAAAAAAGGTGCTTACTAGCATCAACCAGGAAAAATAATGCTGCATTCACTTCTATTTGTCACAACGAAACTGCCATCATGTTCCTTCCAACTTCATCCATCAGCTTTCAATTTATTAGGATTGCATTAAATAAAAAAATTGCGTATCAAAAGGTTTTAGACTTAGTAGAGCTAAAACCGAGTACCTGAGGTGCGGTTTTAGTACTACTAGGCACAAAGAGGAGGAGGTTAGCCTTGATGGGCACAGGTGGTGCCTCAGAAGGACACTTTTCGATACTTGGGGTCAATGCTGCAGAAGGATGGAGATAACAATGAAGATGTGAACCATCGAATCAAAGCCGGATGGATGAAGTGGCGCCAAGCTTCTAGCGTTCTCTGTGACAAGAGAGTGCCACAAAAGCTAAAAGGCAGGTCCTATAGGACGGCAATTCGACCCGCAATGTTGTATGGCGCTGAGTGTTGGCTGACTAAAAGGAGACATGTTCAACAGTTAGGTGTCGCGGAGATGCGCATGTTGAGATGGATGTGTGGCCACACATGGAAGGACTGGGTCCGGAATGAAAAATACGAGATAGGGGTAGCACCGATTGAAGAGAAGCTTGTCCAACATCGTCTTAGATGGTTTGGGCATATTCAGCACAGGCCTCCAGAAGCTCCAGTGCATAGCGGACGACTAAAGCGTGTTGATAATGCCAAGAGAGGTCGGGGTAGACCGAACTTGACATGGGAGGAGTCCGTAAAGAGAGATCTTAAGGACTGGAGTATCACCAAAGAACAAGCCATGGACAGGGGTGCGTGGGAACTTGCTATCCATGTGCCAGAACCATGAGTTAGTTGCGAGATCTTATGGGTTTCACCTCTAGCCTACCCCAACTTGTTTGGGATTGAAGGCTTTGTTGTTGTTGTTGTATCGATGTTATTATGATACAGTAGAAGCCTATACGTTAGGATACATCAATGTTATTATGTAAACTAATTAGGTATACATGATTGCACGAGTTCATGCACCGAGGGCCTGCATGCTAAAAATATAGACTCATGGATACAACTACATGTAAACTTATAAATTATGCTTGTGTTCCTCTTGGGCCTTTTCCTAAACTGAAGTTGACTGTCAACCAGAAGGTGCAAGGTGGTCTACCTCGTATTAGAATAATACTCCCTCCGTCCCAAAATAAGTGTCTCAAGTTTAGTACAACTTTGTACTAAAGTTCGTACAAAGTTGAGACACTTATTTTGGGACAGAGGGAGTAATACACATGGCCATGATACTTGGTCCAATAAATGTCAATGATATGTAAACTAGCAGTATGTGATGAGCATCTTACCTGTAATACACGAAAAGATAGTATGCACCAGGTGCCCACATCACATGAATGGTACAAAGCACTAGAAATTCCACTAGACGTGTAAAGAATCCATTCGGCGAACGCCTAGGTGGCAATGGGGAAAAGGTTACCATGTTATTGAGCAAATTTACTCCGTTTATATAAAAAGAAAACTCAAATTTAGCTTTTTGAATGTGGAGAATATTTTAAAAATATCAAGATATAATAATATGGAACTAGTTTAGGCACGGTTTTGCAGTAAGACAATCTAGCAGCTTATCAGTCATTTATCATTTGGGACCTACTAATGTTTCATCCCTCCGAACTCAACACCTGCCATACTGATAGGATCTATTTGAGTTAACAATCATGTTATTCTCCCTAACTCCATAACTTGCAGAATGTTTTGCCTCATAGTTCAACATGAAACTTTATACTTTACTCGTGTAGTCGTGTATATATTCCTATTGGATCATAAGATGCTTGTTTTGAAAATGAGATGAAGACAACTGACCGCACAAAGGCCTTCATTCAAATCTGACAGGTCTTTCAACAATTTTATGTTCAACGGAGATAGCACTTCTGTGTAATGACTAATGAACTACAAATAATCCCCAAATGATAAGACAGTTTCCTTACACCAGCTGATAGATGTAAATAAAATAGTAAATTGCATTGAGGATCCATAAAATTGCAAAGTGGATATCTAGGTCATCAAATTTAAGTAAATGGTTTAACAAATGTCCAGAAGTTTTTCCCTATTTTCCAAAAAGGCACATTTTTTGTTGGCTAATCCCCCCTCACTGAAGAAAGGGAAGAACCGTGGACCAGTAGGCAAAATATCATACTTATTGAGGGTTTTTTTCAGTCCATCATGCTAGTAGAAGCACAAGTATACCTTTTGCCGGAGGGCCCAGAAGGCAGGTAAAATTGCTGCAGCATTTGATGCGATTAGAAAGACAGACTGCCTGATGTGCCCTGCATTTAGATATAACCAATATTATACAGAAATTTAGTAATTTATTGCATAGATGTAAAATGATGCATCACAACTCGTCAAAAGGGTGATATTCATTGCATAAAGTAACACATTCTCCTTGAAAATAACTGCAGCCTGCATTGATATGTTAAGAATTTCCAACTGCATTGATACCATTGTAGAATCAGATAAAAGAAAATGAATTGTATTTTGATCCTCAAATGAAATTTACTTAACGCAGTTTATCAACATGCGAGTCCATTGTAGAATCAGATAAAAGAAAATGGATTAGACTTACTGGCCAAGATAATTACAGTCTGAATAGTCAGCTATACAGCTGGACCTTGCGCAATGACTGCGTCATCAATGCCGCCACACCTGGTTGCTCAGCTTTAGTTGACTTGATCCTGTGTGAAGCCAAGCTGTGGATGCTAGCTGGAGCTAAACCAACTCTCCCGTGTTCAGCTCACCCTCTCTACCTCAAGTCTGGTTCTAACAGTTTAGAGGTTTTGGGTTTACTCCTTTCTTTTGCTTCGCTTAGGTTGCCTTTTTGCGTTTTGCTTTTGGTTTCAATTTGTAAACCTTGCGTCATTTTGACGCCTTCTTCTACAAAATGAAACTCAGCCATATGTGTGCACGAGAAAAAAAAAACTTTACATCTGGCAAGTTTTCGTTTTGTTGCCATCAACTTATGAGTATTCTGTGGACAGCGTTCGGAACTAGAGTGAGGCACATAATAAGAATCTACTCGTTACATCAAACCGTTTCTTTATTGGATGATATATTATGGGGCTGTCTGGATGGGAGCCATGAGCTGCCCTTCCAAAATATTGGTCGTTCACCAGACATCGCTGCGCATTTGGTTGGGCACCAATTATTTGGTATGTCCAACCCACCTCACTCCCTCCAGTTCATTTTTTTCCAAATCATTGGCGCATCGTGGGCGGAGGACCTTCATATTTGTATGTATAAAATAATATACAAAAATACTACCTCAAAAGTGGTATATATACTACCAAAACATTCTTACATACTACATACTACACGTACATACTCTCTGGTTTGACAGATTCTACATACAATATACAAAACTCACATGAAGGTAACTGCCACTGGATGGTAGGAAACATTTGGCCTACTTGCTTACTTGTACATGTTATTTCAGTAACAGTACACTACTATATGGCTACTTGCTTACTTGTACATGTTATTTTATTGAATGCAAACTTCCTAAGAATTAGTAAACTTAGAGTGCCCAAACATAGCACATGTTAATGTTTAAATGATCGAAGAATTTCATACGCACATTTTCAACGTTTCTCTTGGTAAATATAAAATGCACTGCCGAGGAAATGAGTCAAAAGACTACATCAATAATTGACTACTAACAGTAGTAGCTGGTTGAAGTATTGTTCATCATTTATATGGAGAAGAATCTTCTATTGTAAAATCACTGGCACACTGAAATTTCAAAACTAAACATGAGACTTACCATTAGGTGAAACTAATTCATCACTGCAATCGAACCCACCATGATCACGATCACAAGTGCAGAAGCTGTTGAATGAGAAGAAACAAATCTTTAAGAATTATCACAGTAGCTAGAAACAATTACTTTTTTTTGTTGAGTACTGTATCAAACATCATATACAGCCATACAAATGCAAATGCATCCAAATAGCAGGGGAAACCTTGAGGATTTATTTACCTGTAGAATGTTAACCCGCTTTCATCAACTGAAGCATGACAAACACCTTTCTGATTACAATTTCTATGGCATCCCTGAAGAGATATAGACATATATGTCTGAGAATTTGAAGTATAATTTGGATGCTTGACTCCGAAGCACCAAGTTCCCTCCTTGGCATAGAAAATAGATAGATCCATGTCTGAATCCGTGGAATTCTGTAGCGAATAGAATACTGAACCGTTACTGCTGCTTGTCCTGCTTGCGTAATAATCCCAACTATCATTTGATGGTAGACCACCATATTTTGAGTACAGCTCATAATTCAATTCTTTATCTGACTTTAGCTGGACATGAATAAGTGCACCTGCTGAACCTTGGGGAACATCCAAAAAGAAATAAGTCCATGCAAATTGCTCAAAGGATGAGTTGGTTAAGAACTTTTCGAGCGAGAAGTGACTATATTCCAGCAATGCCCTCTCATCAGTAGGAACATAATATGACTCAAAAGGAACAGAAGGATTTCTTTTAGGAACTCTCTGCACGTAAACAATATTTAATTAATAAAGACGCCTACTAAGAAGTGAAGTTCATAAAAACAAAGAGTGCACATACCACTCTCAAAAGTCTTACATTGCAGTAATAATAAAATTAAGAGATCAATCTAGTGTCCCGCCTTGGGTGGCAACATGCTGGCTTTATCTCAACAGGAGACGTTGAGATTTGCAGCACCATAATAAATAAAATCTACTCCCTCCGTTCCTAAATATTTGTCTTTCTAGAGATTTCAACAAGTGACTACATACGTAGCAAAATGAGTGAATCTACACTCTAAAATATGTCTATATTATGTGGTAATCCATTTGAAATCTCTAAAAAGACAAATATTTAGGAACGGAGGGAGTACTTTGCAAAAAATAAATGCAAGCACATGAGATTATTGGATAACGTCCAGGATGTATATCCAGACTCCTTGCATTAAAAAATATATGACATTTTCGAATTCAACGTTAATCTGATATTTGCAAGATTGCACAGCATTAGAGAAAAATATTAGAACCCCGACAATAGCAGTGAAATTTATAACATTGGCTAATCCCACAAATGTTGGTGATAAGTAACTATTTTGCTCTTGTTTAGCTTCTCGAACTAATCATTCTGCCTTGATTCATTTGCTGCATAATTTTCATGACCAAAAGACAGGAATTACCATGAAAGTAACACATCAGCCTGCACAGCAGTAATTAAACAGATTCTAGGCAAACTAAAAATTTCATTCATTTCAAAGATGCTGTAACAGAAGAGAAAGAGGTAAACCCACTACACTTTTAAAGAAGGTAGGCACCATTATTTAGCTGCCACTACACCGTTAACTGGCCAACACAAAGATCGACCCAGTCTTTGCCACGGCTATGTTTATCTTGTTAGTTCTGTACAAGGGTAAAAGGGCAGCCCGGTGCACGTCATGCAGCCTTTCCCTACATTTCTGCAAGAGGCTGGTTCCAGGACTCGAACCCATGACCTCATGGTCACAAGGCAACAGTTTTACCGCTGCGCCAAGGCTCCCCTTCAGACATCCAGTTAAAAGATGGAAGTGTATGCACTATATATCATACAGAATGTGCATCTCTATCAATTACTCAACCTACCTGTAGCACATATGCTTCCCATGAACAGTTGGTTCCAGTTTTTCCGTTCAGACATCCAGTTACTTGCCAATCAAATGAGAAACAAATTGTATCCAGCATAGGTGCGGTTGTATTTCTCATCTGTGTTTTGTTCAGAATCTCAATTGCAATATACCATCGTCCAATATTTGGCAGCTTTATAACCAAGGGAGCACTGCTAATATCACCTGAATAATCGTGCAAATCTCTCTGAGGTAAGGCGTTGCAGCGCAGATAACAGACTAAGGATGCACTTTGGGATAATCTAAAATTTGCAGCTCTAATTTCAAATTGCAGTGCTTGGTTGACTATATCCAAGAAGTAAAACTTTATATCGCCTTGCCTGAGGCATAGTGAGTCATTTGAAATGGCACAAGTGATCAAATTCTCCACTCCCATTACGCTAGTACCGTTGGACTCGAGTTGATGTCCTATTGGATGGTTCGACCTTGATAAGAAGCTGGTACGTCTAGTATTTTCTTTAGTTTTCAATATTTTCCTGGTGTTGATAGCCAGACCTAGAAGATCTCTTGAGTTGTTATATCTTGAAAACTGAGAACAAGCAATAATTTCAATAGTTTGGTTGCAGTAGGGTCCCCATAGTGCTGAAGTAGGACATCCTTCTACCGTAATGCTAGTGCTCACTGATAGTGCTCTCCCTCGGCTAATCTGAAAAGGTATAATTATCAAGATTCAAGTTGTGCATTACGTAATTATGCCACATGGCGGAATTATAAACTTAATAATTATGCAGCACAGGGCATGCCCTAATCTGGACTGAACGTACCATCTTTGATTGTGTGCGAGCAGGTCCAAGGCCATTAAAGTAACCAATGTACCAAATCCCTGGCGATATCTGCACATACCGAAGGCCAGTACATTAGAAGTCCTCATAATTTCTTAATATGGTGTATAGCTAATACATCAGAAGATAACGTAAATCCCTTGCACTTAAGATTAGGATACTCGGTGCTACACCAGCTTAAGCCTATTGCTGAATAATGTGCAAGTAACGCCAAAGGAGCAACCCATGCTAAGGTTAAACCTTTTGGGCAAAGCAAGGATAGAAACCAAAAGTTAAGATGTATTTGGACCCTGCAGTGTTACACGAGATTACAGATTACCGGTCCATGGTATTAAGCTTCATGCACCAAGCAGTTCAGTCAAAAGCTTAAGCCATTAGGAAAAGGTGAGCATACTTCGACATCCCCCCTCAGGTGGAGGCTCCACATGCCTATGCTGTGGACTTGACGGGGGCTGCAATTTATGGTCTTAAATTTGCACAAACTAGGTCTCAAAGTCAGAGGACCTAATGGTTCTAATATGTCATATGCCATAATGAGCCAGATGCTCCAAGCAGGTAAAAAGCTTTAATCTGTTGTTGGGTAATACTTCAAGTCTTCAACAAATGGAAGCATGCAAGAAACTATCTACATTTCTATTTAAGATTATGTTCTACATTGAGTAATCATACTAGACTCAGTTCTAGTTCCCCAACGGACTACCAGTGTGTCTAGGAGGTGAATATTTCTAGAAAATAAAGCAATTTTGAGAATTTTTCATACAATGCTAATGGATAACACAAGTAAATATTAAATATGGTGTCAACAGGCGATAATTGAAACTTGACTTGAAAAAGCACAGGACCGCTAGCACATAGCATGGCTGGATTCAACAAGAATGGCAGGAGCAGGCATTACTTGGTGGTACTGAAACTTGAATTGGATCAAGTGCCATTAAATCCTACTGAAAATTCACATTCCTCATTATTTAACCTGTTTCTGTACTAGGAGAGGTGAACATCCAAATATATATAATAGTACAAGTAACCCGACATGAACTACCGATCCTACATCTTTGGTAGCATTGCTGCAGTTGTTGTGCTACTACAAACAAGGGCCTACGACATATTACTTTGTAAGTCAGACTATCAGAGCATCAGGATAATTAACCTGGCCATTTGTTAACACTATAGTTGTGTTCTTCTGAAATGGTATGCACTGAGCCAGATTTGATTGGTTATTCGTATTGCCAAAAGATCCAACAGCAAGAAAGTTTGATACTGCAATAAAGAACCTTCCTGTCAAAATTAGTTTAATCAGAAAGTTAAGTAAACACGAAATATTAGGCTAGGATAAAAAAAACATATAAAGCTAACTTGCTAGAAGAATGCTTACAAATCAGTGTCTTTTTGACAAATATACTCCTCATCTAGAAGAAACAAGTGGCATGCTACTGTTTCAGAAAAACTACAGACTAGATGGCAGCACAAATATGCTCCTCTTTTTTTTTCCCCGAGAAAATGCAGCACAAGATATAGCTACCCAGATGGAAGAAAAATACACACAAATTTATTAGCATCTTAGCTACTTCAGCCTTCACCTTTCATAACTGCAGTATCTTGAAATTTTTATCTATCTGTTACATCATTGTTTTAATTTTCTCACTCATTGCAATAAATTCGTGATGGACTTTCAAGCAAAATAATAGCATCAAATATGGTTGGCTTCACAATAGTTTAGTGCAAGTTAGATCTCTTTCAGTTTGAAGACTATGGTCATGAACCGTATATAGCACATCTTTAACTAGTTCACCGCAATTGTGTAGGTATACAAGATTGTTAAAATAGATAAAGTAGTAAAGTATGTCATCACATGAGAAAATGTATATGGCACTCACATAAATTGTCCAAATAATAATCAGATGTATCAGGAATAGGAGGGTTGGCAATCATCAAACAGATGATAGCAAGATCACTTTTCGGAAGATCTTTTAAGTGCTCCCTGGGCTGCATTATTTAAAGAAACATTGCACAAGCTGTGCATCAGTCGGTTTGCACCTATGCTCAAAAATAGGGAAATAAACAAGTAATGCTGTTAAAATTTAAAAGGTTCAAAAAAAAGAATCTTTCAGCTCACAATGTCATGCATGAATGCATCACTACCTAGCTTTATTTGAAGCATAGAGGTGTTTTTGTTTCATTCGATCACCACCGCACATACAAAACATCCAGCTACAGTGTTTTTCTACCATTCAGGTTCTACTAAATATCAAATGTAAAACTAAACCAAACCAGTAATTATTTTATGGAAAACTGTAGGACCTATTTGAAATTA
The DNA here is from genome assembly GCA_963921465.1 of Triticum timopheevii. Lineage (NCBI taxonomy): Eukaryota > Viridiplantae > Streptophyta > Magnoliopsida > Poales > Poaceae > Triticum > Triticum timopheevii. Next base: position 162,838,504 of record OY997262.1, on the reverse strand, counting down.
ATGTAATATTTGTGTGTCCATCAGTATTTCGTACAAATTTGAACTAAATACCGATGCCCACACAAATATTACGTCCATTCCAGACAGGCTAGTATGGAAGACTCCGGCAATGTATAAATATTTAAAGGTGTACAAAATATTTACGATGCTATACAGGGAAGGGGGGGTGTAAAAAACATATCGATCACCCTTCCATCATCGCATTGTCTTGAAAGGGCAGCCCCAGTGCATGTAGCTCCCGCTTGCGCAGGGTCTGGGGAAGGGTCCGACCACTTTGGGTCTATTGTACGCAGCCTTTCCCTACATTTCTGCAAGAGGCTGTTTCCAGGACTTGAACCCGTGACCTCATGGAAACAAGGCAGCAGCTTTACCACTGCGCCAAGGCTCCCCTTCATCGCATTGTCTTGAAAGCATGATATAAAAAAAATTGGACTATGTACAAATTGTAGATGGACACTTAAGGCATTTTTCGATTATAGAAATTTTGGAGGATTGGAATGGCGTAGGAAATTTTGATTTAGAACAAAGGAATGAGCATGCAGGAATCCAGTGAAATACCTACAGAATGGCTCAATCCATAGGAATTTTGGCGGGATTTTAACTCGAACATAGACCTCATGGAAAGAATCTTACATCTAGCATATTTCTAAATAACCATATTTGTAAATTAATGTGTTTGCATTTCTGCAGCATTCAACAAGCCATTATATCTTTCTCTTTTTTTTCTGAGACAAACAAGCCATTATATCTCAATCCTATGTTATTCATATCTCTGCATTCCAAAGGCCCTTTATACATAAGCGGTCTCAACATCTTGAAATACGTATGTATAACGTGAACTAGGACGAGCATGAAAAGCATAATGTCTTGATTGTTCAGCTAGTATTGCTGTCTGCTAGTGATGAAGCACTTTTTAAGTCACCAACATTGCCACTCCACTCTGAGAAGACAAGCCAGCATAGCTCACCCACACATAAACAAATTACAGTACTATTATTGTGAGGAAAAAAAAGTAGAGTAATATAACTCACAGAAGAAGACCAGAGTCTTTCACTTACAATATCTCTGTCGGCTGCAAAGTTCATGGTGATAGAAGAAAATGATGCCGGCAAGTCAACTGCTAGTAAGGAAAGCAAAGATAAAAAATATCAAACCACGTGGGACAAATTCAGGTATGGTTACTAGATATATGAGGCAAAACAAATACAAATTATATGCGTCAATTGTTCCTCATGGGAAAGAAATACGTATTTACTACCTCGGTCCTGGTTTATTGGTCCCTTTCGTATTTCGTGTCAAATTTTGACCATAATTTTAACTAACAAAATATTAATGCATGTCATAAAAATAATATCAGTTTTCAATGATAGTACGTATTTTTTATGACATGCATTAACATTTTTTTAGTTAAATCTAAAGTCAAAATTTGACACAAAATACGAAGGAGACCCATAAACCAGGACGGAGGTAGTAACAAGCAAACGCTCAGTGGAGCAGGCAAAGTAAAACCAGAGGCATAGGCGTTGAATTTCGAAATTCAAGTAACCCAAACACGGGGGGCACGTAGCACATGAAAATTCTCCCATCCCAAGGGTCGGGGCGCGAGGAAATGGTAAACCACAAATAATCTGGTATCAAACTAGCATTTAATCTCCGGAGAAGGATAAAACGAAGAAGAGAGGGATTGTGCGACACAGATCGGTCACACTATTTTAATGTAGTAATATACTAGTAGTAGTATAGTAACAACAGGTTAAACCCAAGCAGGCAGCAGCAGCGACTCAATCTCTCACCGCGCAGGTAGGTCCAGTCGTAGGGCCTGAGCGAGAGCTTGGGCTGGGCGTAGCTGGTCAGCACCACCGGCTGCGCGGCGCAACCCCGGGGACCCGCCGCCAACCCTACGACACCCAGCGTCACCAGCGCCGCCGCCCACCACGGCGCCGCCATGGGAGTGGGACGGCGCACTGCACGCGACCAGGCCCGCCAAGTCCACAACCTACCTGGCACCACAGCACAGTGCACAACGCAAGGCGTGAACCCTACGAGCTCTAAACCCTCGCGACTGCTGCGGAGATCGGGAGACTGGAGGAAGAGGAGAAGAGAGGATGGGAGGGCTGGGCTTTCAGTGTCTTTTTTTCCAAAAGGCCTTTATTCTTCTTGTACCGCTACCGCGTGGGGAAAAGGAGGTGGGGGAAAGCGACGGCGAGCAGTGCCACACAGCGCTAGTCTTGGTCGCGCTAGTTTATACGGATCTATAATAATGCCTTCCCAGGCGGATGCTGGTGACCCCAAAACCCGGTGTTATGGCGGTAATCGGCTCCGCTCTGGTGGTTAGAGCCGTGCGATGGTCCGCGGACCGGTTGAATTTGGCGGGTTCAGGCCCGAATCAACGACTTGACCGAACCCCGTTCCTCTGCCATTCCCTCCCCGAGACGAGAGCAGATGAGATAAGCTCCCCTGCTTCCTCTGCGCTCCTCCCTTCACCTTATCACCACCATGCTCTCCGTCTCCCACCCCCACCCGGCGGCCTCTACCGGCCCGCGCCACCGCAAGCCCCTCTCCACCGCCCACCACCGCCGGCGTCGATGCACCTACACCATCGCCGCACTCATCCTCCCCGGAGGCGGTGGGCCCCGGGGCAGCCCCCCGAACGGCGGCAAGCTCATCCTCCCCGGCAGCGGCGGAGGCGGCGGCCGCGGCGGGGGCGGCGGCGGTGGAATGCTCCCCCGCACCCCGCCACCGACGGCCCCGCCGGGCCAGCTGTACCAGCCCTTCCACCCGCCGCCTAACCCCCTGCCCGAGAACTACCGCAACCTCGACCTCACTGAGCGCCTCGCCGTGCTCCGCGACCGCATGGGCCGCTGGTACGAGTACGCGCCCCTCATCTCCTCCCTCTCCCGCGAGGGCTTCACCCCGGCCTCCATCGAGGAGGCCACCGGCATGTCCGGCGTCGAGCAAAACCGCCTCGTCGTCGCCTCCCAGGTCCGCGACTCCCTCATCTCCGACGACTTCCCCGACGATCTCCTACACTACTTCGACTCCTACGGCGGGCCCGACCTCCTGTACGAGCTCCGCTTCCTCAACGCCCGCCAGCGCATCGTCGCCACCAAGCACACCATCGAGAGGCGCCTCGAGTCCAAGGGCGTGCGCGAGCTCGCGCGCTCCATGAAGGACTTCCCGCAGCGCCGCGGCGACGAAGGATGGGACGCCTTCGACAGGCACTCCGCCGGCGACTGCCTCGCGTACGCGCGCTTCCGGCTGTCCCGGGAGGCCATCGCCAACGAGGACCGCATCCCCGAGCTCGAGCGCTCGCTCGACGTGGTCGAGACCGAGTCGGCCAGGGCGCGGGTGGAGCTCGAGATTGAGAGGGCCATCAAGAAGGCCGCCGGAGAGGAGGTGGAGGAGCTCGAGGCCGAAGTCGACGCACGGCCCGCGGTGCCGGTGGTGCGGCTCATGTACGGCGAGATCTCTGAGGCGTCCATCGTGCTGCTGCTGCCGGTGGTAAAAGAAACAGACGGCGTCAAGGCCGTGGACCTCGCGCCGAGGAGGAGCCAGACGGACGCGGACCTCGGCATCGTGGAGGTGGACAAGGGGTGGGCGCGCTGGGCCGTGCTGCCGGGCTGGGCCCCCGTCATGGCGGTGGCCGACGAGGCGGTGGTGATCGAGTTGGCGGACGGGCGGGTGATGCCGTGGCGGTCGGCGGAGAACGAGAGAGTGCTGGTGGTGGCCGACCGGAAACGGAAGGAGGTGGTGGACGAGGGGATATACGTGCTGGAGAAGGGAGGGAAGCTGGTGGTGGAGAGGGGCAAGAAGTTGTTGGAGGAAGGCATTAGCCAGGCCGCAGCGGAGGTGGTGACCGTCGTCCGGCCACCCAAAGACGAGGAAGACATCATCGTCGGCGACGAGTGGGACTAAAGAGTTTTAGAGAGGGTTTTTGGCACATGCTTTCGTTTTCGTTTTCGTTTGTTGGTAAAAAAGTTTCCCCGCTTCTCTTCACAGCAGTACATGGATAAGAGAATGCAATTTTCCTTCTTTGTTCTGCAAGTCGTAGGAAAATTGGCAGGTGCAGTGCTTTAGATGCTGCTACTGCTGTCAGTGCTTATATTTGCTGAATCAGCTGGTTAGATACACGCATATTATTCTTACAAAACACGATTTATCAATTGCATACCTCCATCTTATGTACCTGGACGAGTATTTGAGTCCCGAGTCCGAATCAAAGATAAGATGGGCAACAATGATATTACTCATATTAAGGAGGAGGCCGAACGGATTCAGCAGTTCAGACACATATGCCACTTCTTAATGTTGGCTCTTAAGATTTTGACCAAAGTGGCTACGACTAGATTAAACTTGATAGTTGATCACCATGTCGTCCGTCCAGCTCAAACGGCCTTCATGCAAGGATGGAATAACTAGATGGTGTAGTAATCCTGCATTAGACCGTCCACGAGATGCATTGAAAAAATATGAGTGGAGTTGATGCGGAGTATCTTATGGACATCACCATGTCAAGAGTTCATTTGGCAAGTGACACGTGTCACATCTACTTCATGCATACAAAGATGAATCATCTCCGTTACACGTGTCCCCTTGTACCCTTCGAGGATGGTATACTACGTGACCCCTCCCTCGTGTGCATAGGTGTGAGCAGTAGCGGAGCTAGGTTCAGCATACGCCCCGGACAAGCAGTGTAACTACAGTAAGCTACAATGTAATTTTTGCTACAGTATGCTACAGTTAACAAAAAATGATCCATCACGCCCCAGGCCAAGGCCCTGACTGCCTAGGGCCTAGAACCGCCATTGGGTGTGAGCAGAGCTACACATTCATCGAGGAGGAGTCCAAACTCAGGAGAACAACTACACCATCCAAGTGGGAAGCCTGGAAGCGAAGAAGGAACCGTCAAAGAAGAAGGCGGAAGCTCCCAGGCGACCCCGTGCGCACGGGCCTCCCAGGCTGCACGGTCCTGAAGACCCCGTGCCCACGGGGCCCGTGTCCACGGGCCTCACAGACCCCGTGCACAGGGGGCCCCTGTGTGTAGCTGCGGGCTTTGGCCCATGTATCCCTATTTCGTCCCTCCTTACCCCTTCATGCCTTGGACCTATATATACTTCTCCATCTCCTTCATTTAGACTTAGCTAAGAATAGATCTGGACATTAGAGCTTAGCTCATGTATCTCCCCTTGTGGGATTCCTCTTGAGAGAGAGACACTCCATTGGAGTTCAAGGCCTCCATTGGAGAAGATCCCTAGGGATTCAAGTGTTGGGGAACGTAGTATTTCAAAATTCCTATGATGACGCAAGATTTATCTAGGAGAAGCATAGCAATGAGCGGAGAGAGTGTGTCCATGTACCCTCATAGACCGAAAGCGGAAGCGTTTAGTAACGCGGTTGATGTAGTCGAACGTCTTCCCAATCCAACCGATCAAGTACCGAACGCACGGCACCTCCGCGATCTGCACATGTTCAGCTCGGTGACGTCCCTTGAGGGAGTCCTGGACTAGGGGGTGTTCGGACAGCCGGACTATCAATGTCCGCCGGACTCCAAGACTACGAAGATACAAGATTGAAGACTCCGGCTCGTGTCCGGAAGGTACTTTACTTGGCGTGGAAGGCAAGCTTGGCGATACGGATACGTAGATCTCCTACTATTGTAACCGACTCTGTGTAACCCTAGCCCTCTCCGGTATCTATATAAACCGGAGGGCTTTAGTCCGTAGGACAACATACATTACAACAATCATACCATAGGCTAGCTTCTAGGGTTTAGCCTCCTTGATCTCGTGGTAGATTAAATCTTGTACTACCCATATCATCAATATTAATCAAGCAGGAGTAGGGTTTTACCTCCATCGAGAGGGCCCGAACCTGGGTAAAAAACATCGTGTCCCTTGTCTCCTGTTACCATCCGCCTAGACGCACAGTTCGGGACCCCCTACCCGAGATCCGCTGGTTTTGACACCGACATTGGTGCTTTCATTGAGAGTTCCTCTGTGTCGTCACCGATAGGCTTGATGGCATCTTCAACCTGCAACGCTGTCCTGGGTGAGACTTTCCTCCCGAACAGATCTTCGTATTCGGCGGCTTCGCACTGCGGGCCAATTCACTTAGCCATCTAGAGCAGATCGAAAGCTACGCCCCTGGCCGTCAGGTCAGATTTGGAAGCTTAAACTTCACGGCCGATGTCCGAGGAGATTTGATCCTCGATGGACTCGAGCCACAGCCAAGCGCGCCGCACTGTGACGATGGGCATGATCTAGCTCTGCCGCCAAACAGTGCTTTGGTGGCCGCACACGAATCCGCTCCGGCCATTAGTCCGGAGCCGATCGCCCAGATCGAGGGCTGGTGGATAGACGCCGCCCCGGGGGCTTCAACATCCACGGCGATGGAGCCGAACACCAATCTTGTCCCCTGCGAAACTCGTGATTTCGAGGCGCCGGACTCCTCGCCGGACTCCGAACCTCCCGCGCCCCTACCAATCGATTCAGATTGGGCGCCGGTTATGGAATTCACCGCCGCGGACATCTTTCAATGTTCGCCTTTCGGCGATATCTTAAACTCACTAAAACATCTCTCGTTATCAGGAGAGTCCTGGACGGATTATGGCCAGAATGGTTGGGATGCGGACGACGAAGAAATTCAGAGCCCACCCACCACCCACTTTGTAGCCACTGTCGACGATTTAACCGACATGCTAGACTACGACTCCGAAGACATCGACGCTATGGAAGACGATGCCGGAGACAAACAGGAACCAGCGCCCACAGGGCACTGAAAGGCCACCTCGTCATATGACGTATACATGGTGGATACCCCAAAAGATGGGGACAGCGAAGGAACAGCGGAGGCAGATTCCTTAAAGAAACAGCCCAAGCACCAGCGTCAGCGGCGCCGCTCTAAATCTCGCCACAGCAAAAACAGAGATTCCGGCACAGGAGATAATAACACTCCAGAGAGTGCCGAAGACAATCCCCTCCCGCAAGACTCAGCGCAGGAGGATGCAGAAGCAAGCCCTCATGAGGGGGCGGCAGATGAAGAGGTTGAGGATCATGATTACATGCCTCCATCCGAAGACGAAGCAAGCCTCAACAATGACGAATTCGTCATACCCGAGGATCCCGTTGAACAAGAGCGCTTCAAGCGCAGGCTTATCGCCACAGCAAACAGCCTAAAGAAAAAGCAGCAGCAGCTTCAAGATGATCAGGACCTGCTGGCCGATCGATGGACCGAGGTCCTCGCGGCCGAAGAGTATAAACTCGAACGTCCCTCCAAAAGTTACCCAAAGCGCAAGCTGCTCCCCCGATTAGAGGAGGAAGCATACATACATCCATCACCAGCGCACGATATGGCTGACCGACCACCCCGTGGTCGTGACAGAGAGGCATCCAGGCCCCCAGCCAAGACCATACCCCGGCATCGCTCCAAAAGTACGAAGCCAAGAGGGAACGCTCCGGACTTGCGAGACATATTGGAGGACAAAGCAAGGCAATCCCGATCCATGTATGGATCACGTGGGCGCCCTACGACCCATGACGAATACCGTCGTGCCGGATACAATAACCCCGGCCGGGCCGAACACAGCAGACAGCGCTCTCTCGAGCTGCGTCGTGATATTGCTCAATACAGGGGCGCCGCACACCCGTTATGCTTCACTGACGAAGTAATGGATCATCAGATCCCCGAAGGGTTTAAACCCGTAAACATCGAATCTTACGATGGCACAACAGACCCCGCGGTGTGGATTGAAGACTATCTTCTCCACATCCATATGGCCCGCGGCGACGATCTCCACGCCATAAAGTACCTCCCACTCAAGCTTAGAGGACCAGCTCGGCATTGGCTTAACAGCTTGCCCGCAGAGTCAATTGGGTGTTGGAAGGACCTGGAGGCCGCATCCCTTGATAATTTCCAAGGCACATATGTGCGACCACCAGACGCCGATGACCTCAGCCACATTACTCAGCAGCCAGACGAATCGGCCAGGCAATTCTGGACACGGTTCTTGACAAAGAAAAATCAAATCGTCGATTGTCCGGACGCAGAGGCCCTTGCAGCCTTCAAACATAATATCCGGGACGAATGGCTAGCCCGGCACCTCGGGCAGGAAAAGCCGAAATCCATGGCAGCCCTCACATCGTTAATGACCCGCTTTTGTGCGGGAGAGGACAGCTGGCTAGCCCACAACAACAATCTCCGTAAAAATTCTGGCAGTCCGGATACTAAGGACAACAACGGCAGGTCACGTCGAAATAAAAACAAGCGCCGAATTAACGGCGATGATAAGGAGGATACGGCAGTCAATGCCGGATTCCGAGGCTCTAAACCCGGTCAACGGAAGAAGCCATTTAAAAGAACCATTTCGGGTCCGTCCAATTTGGACCGAATACTCGACCGCTCATGCCAGATACATGGCACCCCTGAAAAGCCAGCTAACCACACCAATAGAGATTGCTGGGTATTCAAGCAGGCCGGCAAGTTAATTGCCGAAAACAATGACAAGGGGCTAAATAGCGACGACGAGGAAGAGACCCGGCCGCCGAACAACAGAGGACAGAAGGGTTTTCCCCCACAAGTACGGACGGTGAATATGATATACGCGACCCATATACCCAAGAGGGAGAGGAAACGTGCACTAAGGGACGTCTATGCGATGGATCCAGTCGCCCCAAAGTTCAACCCATGGTCCTCTTGTCCGATCACTTTCGATCGAAGAGACCATCCGACCAGCATACGCCATGGCGGATTCACCGCATTGGTCTTAGACCCAATCGTCGATAGGTTTCACCTCACGAGAGTCCTGATGGATGGCGGCAGTAGCCTGAACCTGCTTTATCAGGATACAGTGCGCCAAATGGGCATAGACCCATCAAGGATTAAACCTACAAAGACAACCTTTAAAGGTGTCATACCAGGAGTGGAAGCCAACTGTACAGGCTCAGTCACACTGGAAGTGGTCTTCGGATCCCCGGATAATTTCCGGAGCGAAGAGTTAGTCTTCGACATAGTCCCATTTCGCAGTGGCTATCACGCTCTGCTCGGACGAACCGCGTTTGCCAAATTCAACGCGGTGCCGCACTATGCATACCTAAAGCTCAAGATGCCAGGCCCTTGTGGAGTCATCACGGTCAATGGAAATATGGAACGCTCCCTCCGAATGGAGGAACACACAGCGGCTCTCGCGGCAGAAGTACAGAGCAGCCTTTTAAGGCAATTCTCGAGCCCGGCCGTTAAACGGCCGGATACAGCAAAGCGCGCCCGGAGCAATATCAACCAAGACCACCTGGCGCGATCAGAGCACGCGTAGCAATGCGGCCCCAACCCTCGCCCGCGTATGATCGCAAGAATAACACTCCGCGTACATTATTACGCTTTGCAGATACCATGGGCACAGGGGAGGGGGCACGATCACAACGGACCCAGAGTGTGGTTCGACCACACCAGGGGCTCGCAAATGTGCCTCTTTTTTATTATTATTTTTCTTATTTTTTGTACATAGGACTCTGTTAACCAGAAGCCCTGTCCGGCGGTGAACCTGCCGAACTCATGATGCAATAGTCAGGGACTAAAGAAGGCCGCGTCGAACACTCAGGTGGTCTCAATTACGAGCATTAAATTCGATTATATACACCAAATCCGCAGCTCATCCCTGGAGGGGGACATATTTATTTAGTCCAAATCCCTTGCTTACCGCACTATTTGTATCAGTCCGCTCTACTAGCAGACTTTTCTTTCATTAATAATGCAGCACCTTTATGATCGCAATTGCATTACATTTTTTATATACGTTCATTATATGACATTTCGGCACCCGTATATTTTTGGTACGGCATAATACACCAGGGGCTTATGTTCCCCGCTTTATGGCGTGATAAAGTCCGAACACTTTAACAAGTGCGGCACCCCGAACTTATAGCATTATATGAATCGGCTTCGAATCATGTCTTGGGTCAATAGTTGGGTTTGCCCGGCTCCCATGTTTGGCTCCTTACGTTTCCGTTTCATCGGCTAAGGTAGCACTGGGAGAACCACTGCGATTGCGCCCCGGTTGAGCCGGGTTAACGCCTCAGTGGAGAAAGCTAAAACTGACCGGCATGATAAGGCGAGAGACTGGTCGCTGTTCGAGAGGTTTTTTCGGGTCCTTAAAGACTCACGCCGCTTCGAGCGAAGTTCCGGATTATGTCCGATGAAGGCGTGGATAGCGCCCTGGATTCGGCCTTCCGAATACCAGGGGCTTCGCCGAAATTTAAAATTATAGAATTCTATGGCTAAATGAGAGTGTTCAAGCATTATAAGTCCGGTCGCCTTGTTCGTCGTGTTGAGCGCCTCCCTAGATGGACCCAAATATGGGACCAAGAGTGCTCAAGTTTATCACCGAACACCCCAGCACTTGTGGCTTGGGGGCTGAAGCCAATGACTTGCCATCTCTCAGATTTTATAAACGGCCAAACAGAAGGTAATATTTTAAAATAAACAAGCGTTGCTCATGGCGCATATGAACGAAGTTTTCAGCGCACAGGATAAATACACAGCGAGTTCACTCAAAGATTACATTTCGGGAGCACTCATCTGCAATATTGCAGGCTCCCTTCAGGACAATATTATAATACTTCTCCGGCGTGCGATACTCCTTGCCCGGTGGCGGTGGATCCGTGAGAAGCTTCTCCGCATCCAATTTGCCCCATTGCACCTTTATGCGGGCAAGGGCCCGACGAGCACCTTCGATACAGGCGGAGCGCTTGACTACATCCAGCCTAGGGCATGCATCCACCAGCCGCCGCACAAGGCCAAAGTAGCTACCAGGCATGGCCTATCCAGGCCACAGCCGGACTACGAGGCCCTTCATGGCCTCCTCAGCTACTTTGTGGAGTTCGATCAGCTGCTTCAGCTGGTCGCTTGGGGGCACCGGATGGCCGGCCTCAGTATACTGAGACCAGAAGACCTTCTCCGTCGAGCTCCCCTCCTCGCCACGATAGAATGCGGCGGCATCAGCCGCACTACGCGGCAGATCTGCAAATGCCCCTGGAGAGCGCCGAATTCGGGTAAGTGTCCGGTAGTTCACATTAACATGCCTGCTTTGCATGAAAAACGCCTTACCCGCCGCTATCTTCTTTATGTCCTCAACCTCCTGAAGGGCCTTCTGGGCCTCGGCCTTGGCGGACTTGGCACTTTCGAGAGCCGAGGCAAGCTCAGACTCTCGAGTCTTGGAGTCACGCTCCAAACTCTCATGTTTTTCCATGAGAACCTGGAGCTCTTGCCGAACTTCCGCCACCCGCACTTCTTGCTTTTCTCGCTCAGCCCGTTCCGCGGCCGCATTGCGTTCGGCCGCGGACACAACATCCTTCAGGGTTGCCACCTCGTTAGTGGCCCCTGCAATGCACATAATATCCTTGTCAATTTTATTCGCAACCAAAATCCTTTTCTGTAAGGTACTTATTCAAAGAGGTGTTACTCACTTTCTTTTTCCTCGAGCTGCTTCTTTGCCTGGCCGAGCTCTTGCTCGGACTGCTCGAGATTCTTTTTCAGCACGTCAACCTCCGCTGTTAGTGCGGCAGAGGTCAGCAGTGCAGCCTGCAAACCCATATTGACATATTTTAGGCAACCCTGCGTATATCTTGTTATAGATCCTTAGTCCGGCTTTTCTTTCCGAACACCGAACCAAGCATCAGGGGCTACTGTCTATGCGGTATTATATTACATAATTTTAACTTCTTACCTCAAAGCCTGTTAGAAGGCTACTGTAGGCTTCGGTCAGCCCGCTTTTCGCGAGCTGAACCTTCTCAATCACCGCGCTCATGATGGTGCGGTGTTCTTCCTCGATGGAAGCGCCTTTAAGCGCTTCCAGCAGGTTATCCGGCGCCTCCGGTTGGACGGAGGCCGCCGGCGTCACGGTCCTGCCCTTCTTTCAAAGGGGCCGCTTGCCGGACTCTGGAACCACTGCGGGTTCCGATGTGGAGTCCGGCACGAAGTCCGGGGGGCTGCCTGATGGCGCCTCCGGAGCCTCCTCCTGATGGGTCCCTCTTTGGGATCCCACCTCGGCGTCCTCGTTGGCGCGTGGGGTGGAGGCAGTCAGGATGGAATTCACATCCGACGAGGCCAATGACCCGCTCGATCAGTCGGGGAGATCATCATTGGCCGGACTATGGACAGAATGCGGCGTTAGAAGGATACTTCGTGACATAAAAGAAATTATACATCAAGGATCCGGATACTTACGATGTTGCCGGACGCCTGGCCCTTGGAGGCCGCTCATCCTCACCAACGTTGATGTTGGCGGAACTGTCCGGGGGGATAGTTCTCCCCCTCTTGGACCCTTCGGCCCCCCCGATGGGGGAAGCCTTCCTTTTCTTCTCTCCCTCCTCCGGGAGAGAGTACTCCTCCTCCTCGTCTTCGGGAGAGGAGTCCTCGTTGTCGTCAGACGCCTGATTGCGGGAACTCTTTCGAGTCCCCGCGGCCACCTCCTTGGCCTTCTTCTCCGGCACCACGTGCGGTGCCGGAACCAGCAGCCCTGTTAAGCGGGCGTTCGCTGGGTCTTCTGGCATGGGAGCCAGGCTGATAAGCAGCTTGGCCTTCTCCATCCATTCATGTCAAAGGAAGAGGCAGATTGAAGCCTCACTAGAGTCAATCTAATTATCACAAGTGTCCCATAATGGGGTCGAATCACTTACCTCGTCAGTTGGATTCTGCGAGCTGAATCCGCGGTCTTTGGTCGTGGACATAGGGGCTTCGGCGCCCTTGAACAGCACCCTCCAGGCGCCTTCGTATGTTGTATCGAAGAGCCCGTTTAGCGCCTGGTGCTGTTCCGGATTGAACTCCCACAAATTAAATGCCCGTTCTTGGCATGGGAGGATCCGCCGGATGAGCATGACTTGGACCACGTCGACGAGCCTGAGCTTATTGCTCACCATCTTCTTGATACATGCTCGGAGTCCCGTCACCTCCACCAGCTTCCCCCATTGCAAGCCCTTCTCTTTCCAGGAGGTGAGCTGCGTGGGGATGCCTGATCTAAACTTGGGGGCCGCCGCCCATGTGGATTTGCGCGGCTCGGTGATATAGAACCACCCCGATTGCCACCCCTTGACGGAGTCCACGAAGGTCCCTTCTAGCCAAGGGACGTTGGGTAATTTGCCCAACATAGCGCCTCCGCATTCCGCTTGCGTACCCTTCACAACCTTCGGCTTGACGTTAAAGGTCTTGAGCCACAGGCCGAAGTGGGGCCGGATGCAGAGAAAGGCCTCGCACACGACGATAAACGCCGAGATGTTGAGGATAAAGTTCGGCGCCAGATCGTGGAAATCCAGGCCGTAGTAAAACATGAGCCCCCAACAAATGGATGGAGCGGAAAGCCCAGTCCGCGGAGGAAGTGGGGAAGGAAGACGACCCTCTCATGAGGCCCGGGGGTAGGGATGAGCTGCCCATCGTCGGGCAGCCGATGCGCGATATCGCCGGAAAGGTATCCGGCGCTGCGCAGTTTGGTGATGTCCTCCTTGATGGTGGAGGCTAACCATTTGCCTCCCGCTCCAGTCATATTCGGAGAAGGTCGAGGTGAGATGCACGAGTTCGGGCGTTGGAGCTTGAATCCGCGAGGATTGATAAGCAAAGGAGGAAGAAGGCGTAGGTGAGAAGGTGAATCCTTATCCCTTATATATAGGCGGACAAAACTATGTGTCCCCCACCAGCCTGGTAAAACTCGCTTATCTCCCAAGCGTCACCGTTGATGGCGCGGTTGGGTTACCCACGCACGTATTGATGAGAATCCCGGAATAAGGGGAACACGATCTCTGCTTCGATAGGACGTGCCGAGGAAACCGCTCTGCTAATGCTGAGGTGGTATAATGATTCAAACAAAGGCCTGGTGGCGATGTGATGTCGCGCCACATAATACGTCAGCAGATTGAACTAAGCGTACATTTTATTCTCTCTATGGTGGAATGTGGAATTTATTTTGCAGAGCCGGACACTATCCTGGTGTTCATTATCTTCTCTGGATTATTCAAGGGAGGAACCCGCCTTGCAATGCCGAACATTATGCACGCCGGACTTATCGTCATTGAAGACTGGTTCAGGGGCTACTGAGGGAGTCCTGGACTAGGGGGTGTTCGGACAGCCGGACTATCAATGTCCGCCGGACTCCAAGACTACGAAGATACAAGATTGAAGACTCCGGCTCGTGTCCGAAAGGTACTTTACTTGGCGTGGAAGGCAAGCTTGGCGATACGGATACGTAGATCTCCTACTATTGTAACCGACTCTGTGTAACCCTAGCCCTCTCCGGTATCTGTATAAACCGGAGGGCTTTAGTCCGTAGGACAACATACATTACAACAATCATACCATAGGCTAGCTTCTAGGGTTTAGCCTCCTTGATCTCGTGGTAGATTTACTCTTGTACTACCCATATCATCAATATTAATCAAGCAGGAGTAGGGTTTTACCTCCATCGAGAGGGCCCGAACCTGGGTAAAAAACATCGTGTCCCTTGTCTCCTGTTACCATCCGCCTAGACGCACAGTTCGGGACCCCCTACCCGAGATCCGCCGGTTTTGACACCGACATCCCTCGTACTCTTGATCCAGCTGAGGCCGAGGAAGAGTTTCGTTAGCACGACGGCGTAGTGACGGTGATGATGAAGTTACCGACGCAGGGCTTCGCCTAAGCACTACGGCAATATGACCGAGGTGGAAAACTGTGGAGGGGGGCACCGCACACGGCTAAAGATCAACTTGTGTGTCTATGGGATGCCTGAGGGAGTCCTGGATTAAGGGGTCCTTGGATGGCCGGACTATGTGACATGGGCCGGACTGTTGGGCTATGAAGATACAAGACAGAAGACTTCTTCCCGTGTTCGGATGGGACTCTCCTTGGCGTGGAAGGCAAGCTTGGCATTCGGATATGAAGATTCCTTTCTCTATAACCGACTTTGTACATCCTTAGTCCCCTCCGGTGTCTATATAAACCGGAGGGCTTAGTCCGTAGAGGCAATCATAATCACATAGGCTAGACTTCTAGGGTTTTAGCCATTACGATCCCATGGTAGATCAACTCTTGTAATACTCATATACATCAAGATCAATCAAGCAGGAAGTAGGATATTACCTCCATAGAGAGGGCCCGAACCTGGGTAAACATCGTGTCCCTCGTCTCCTGTTACCATCGACCTTAGACGCACAGTTCGGGACCCCCTACCCGAGATCCGCCGGTTTTGACCCCGACATTGGTGCTTTCATTGAGAGTTCCACTACGTCGTCGCCAAAAGGTTTGATGGCTCCGTCAATCATCTACAACAATGCAGTCCAGGGGGAGTGATAGAGGCAAAGGTGTCCCGTCTTTCGATGAGATGATGGATATCGCTTAGGTGGAAATCAACTTTGACGATCCGACTACGAACGTGCGAGGACGTCGCGCCTTAGCAATCGCTAAACCAACTCCGAGAGGTTATTGACCACGCCGGAGCACGATCAACCTGACCACGAGGGTCTGTTTCCTGCGAGCAAACGAAGAACAAGCAAGAAACTGAGATTGCAATCTGGATATTGCGAATATAAGATGAAAGCTTTATTGATCAAGGTGGGGTTCTGAGACGTCTTTGTCTGGTCGTTGAACACAAACGAAGTACGCGAAGTTGCAGCTATGGCGAACTTTAATCTAAACAAAACCCAAAGTCTAAACGGTGCCCTACGGGCTGTATATATGGAGGAAGAGGGGGGGAAATTTCGTGGCCCTTGGTGGAGGGGTCCGAAATCAACCCTATCTCTTGTTTCCCCACACATACGGACTCTAAAAATAGCCTATACTTATGTATTTCGAAATTACATGGGTCTGGCCCAATAATAAGGTGACGCAGCACCTAGAATAGCCTCGAGACGAAATTTATGAAGTGGCATCTTGTATATTTCGCCCAAGGCTTCATGCACCCATTATGGTGGCTTCAAAGTCCTGAAATCATCACTTGTAACTCCGTTCTTGTTCCCCTTGCGCATGCCATCATCTCCATGCTTGTTCGTGCTCCAATGTCCATCCTTCTCCAAGCTAGGCCCTTCATTTGTAAGCAAAACAAATGTATCCAATTTAGGCAGCATCATATTCTCATGAACATTAGAATCATTACCAAGAAACGAAAGTACCTGATAATTTAATTGGCGGGCGCGTGCTCTAGTAATTGGTCCAGTATATGTAGCAGTAGGGGTTGTGGGTGTAACAATGGTATTGATGTCCTCATCATCCTCCCCTTCTTGAAATGAAGTCGTCCTCGATGGAAGCTCATCTTCCTCACCCAAATAAGGCTTCAAATCTGCAATGTTAAAAGTGGGACTAACCCCAAAATCTGCAGGCAGCTCAAGTTTATATGCATTATCATTTATTTTCTCTAACACCTTAAAAGGTCCGTCAGCACATGGCATTAGCTTTGATTTGCGCAAATCAGGAAATCTATCCTTACGCAAATGTAACCAAACAAGATCTCCAGGTGCAAACACAACATGTTTTCTACCCTTATCTCCAGCAAATTTATATTTAGCATTCATACGCTCAATGTTTTCCTTAGTTAACTCATGCATTTTTAAAATCAATTCAGCATGTTGTTTAGCATCACAATTAACCTTCTCCGAAGATGTAAGAGGCAACAAATCAATAGGTGCACGAGGTAGGAAACCATACACAATTTCAAAAGGGCGCATCTTAGTAGTAGAATGCAATGAATGATTATAAGGAAATTCAATATGAGGCAAGCATTCTTCCCACATTTTCTTATTATTCTTCAATACAGCCCTAAGCATAGTAGACAATGTTCTATTGACTACTTCAGTTTGTCCATCAGTTTGGGGGTGACAAGTAGTACTAAAAAGTAGTTTAGTCCCCAACTTAGCCCATAAACATCTCCAAAAGTGGCTAAGAAATTTAGTATCACGATCTGAAACAATAGTATTTGGCACACCATGCAAGCGAATAATTTCACGAAAGAACAAATCAACAACATTAACAGCATCATCGCTTTTATGACATGGTATAAAGTGTGCCATTTTCGAGAATCTATCCACGACAACAAATATGCTATCCCTCCCCTTCTTTGTTCGAGGTAAACCTAAAACAAAGTCCATAGATATATCCTCCCAAGGAACACTAGGTACAGGCAAAGGCATATATAAACCATGAGGATTGAGTCGTGACTTAGCTTTTTGACATGTAGTGCAGCGAGCAACAAAGCACTCAACATCCCGTCTCATCTTTGGCCAAAAGAAATGTGTAGCAAGTACGTCCTCCGTCTTCTTCACGCCAAAGTGTCCCATTAGTCCTCCTCCATGCGCCTCCTGCAACAACAAAAGACGAACGGAGCTAGCTGGAATGCATAGCTTGTTAGCACGGAACACAAATCCATCATTAACGATGAACTTGTTCCAAGTTGTTCCTTCTTTACAATTCTGCAATACATCTTTAAAATCAGCATCATGCACATATTGATCTTTGATGGTCTCCAAACCAAATATTTTGAAGTCAAGTTGTGAAAGCATAGTATAGCGATGAGACATTGCATCAGCAATAACATTTTCTCTACCCTTCTTGTGTTTAATGACATAAGGGAAAGTCTCAATGAATTCAACCCATTTAGCATGTCTACGATTCAGTTTAGCTTGACTTTTAATATCTTTCAAAGATTCATGATCAGAATGTATAACAAATTCTTTGGGCCATAAATAATGTTGCCATGTTTCTAAAGTCCGAACAAGAGCATATAATTCTTTATCATAAGTAGAATAATTCAGACTAGGCCCACTCAATTTTTCAGAAAAGTATGCAACAGGTTTGCCATCTTGTAATAACACACCTCCTAATCCAATTCCGCTAGCATCACATTCAAGCTCAAAAGTCTTATTAAAATCAGGAAGTTGGAGTAAAGGAGCATGTGTCAACTTATCTTTCAACACCGTGAAGGCTTCTTCCTGTGCGGTACCCCAAACAAAAGGCACATCCTTCTTTGTAAGCTCATTGAGAGGTGCAGCAATGGTGCTGAAATCTCTCACAAAACGCCTATAGAATCCAGCAAGGCCAAGAAAACTCCTCACTTGTGTGACCGTTTTGGGCTGCGGCCAATTCTCAATAGCTTCAATCTTGGCTTTATCAACTTCAATTCCCTGTGGAGTAACAACATAGCCAAGAAAAGACACTCGGTCGGTGCAAAAGGTGCACTTCCCAAGGTTACCAAACAAACGTGCATCACGTAGAGCAATAAAAACAGCACGTAAATGTTCCAAATGTTCCTCCAAAGATCTGCTATAAATCAATATGTCATCAAAGTAAACTACCACAAATCGTCCAATGAAAGCACGTAAAACTTCGTTCATTAATCTCATGAAAGTACTAGGTGCATTAGTTAACCCAAAAGGCATGACTAACCACTCATATAATTCAAACTTAGTTTTAAATGCTGTTTTCCATTCATCCCCCAATTTCATACGAATTTGATGGTATCCACTACGCAAATCAACTTTGGAGAATATTGTAGAGCCACTCAATTCATCAAGCATATCATCTAGCCTAGGAATAGGATGACGATAACGAATAGTAATATTATTAATGCCTCTACAATCAACACACATACGCGATGTACCATCCTTTTTCGGCACTAGAATAATAGGAACAGCACAAGAACTAAGGGATTCGCGTATATAACCTTTGTCGAGAAGCTCTTGTACTTGACGCATAATCTCCTTCGTCTCCTCTGGATTGGTACGGTATGGCGCACGGTTTGGCAGTGAAGCACCGGGAATTAAGTCAATCTGATGCTCAATCCCTCGAATAGGCGGTAATCCCGGTGGCACGTCTTGTGGAAAGACGTCAGCGAACTCCTGCAAAATGTTAGTGACAGCAGGAGGCAAAGAGGAAGGCACGCCCTCGAATGAAAATAATGCCTCTTTGCACACAAAAGCATAGCAAACAGATTTGCTAAAATCTAGCTCATCAATATCAGATTTAGTGGCAAGTAAACATGCACTTTTCAATTTAATTTCAGAAGCAACACTAGATGGTTTACTATTAGGCTTCATTTGTTGCTCAAATTCTTTTGCCACAATCTGATTTTCACTCTTATTTTTCTCCTGTTTTGCTTTATTAGCTCTATTAATATCATCTTTCAAAATGGACTCAGGAGTCATAGGAAGCAAAGTAATATTTTTATCCTTATGAACAAGAGTATACTGATTGTTTCTACCATGGTGTGCAGAATTTTTATCAAATTGCCATGGTCGACCAAGTAATAAGGAACATGCTTGCATAGGTACCACATCACAATCAACATAATCAGCATATGTAGAGATACTAAAATGCACATGAACAGTATGTGTTACCTTAACCTTGCCGCTGTTGTTTAACCATTGGATGTAGTAAGGATGTGGATGTGGTCTTGTGGTGAGAGATAGCTTCTCCACCATCTCCATGCTAGCCAAGTTGTTGCAGCTCCCTCCATCTATGATGACGCGCACAGAATGTTCCTTCACAACTCCCTTTGTATGGAACAAATTGTGCCTCTGATTTTGCTCAGCTTGTGTGACCTGTACACTCAAAACACGTTGAGCAACTAAACATTCATATCTGTCAGCGTCTTCAGGAGCCATGTATTGCGTGTCATGATCAGAATCATCTCCACCATGTTCTTCACGTGTAATAAGAGCCAAAGTCTCCTCATCGTAGTCACTAGCGGACTCATACCCACCATCCCCATTAGCAATCATCACAAGCTGAGATTTGCATTCTCTCGCATAATGACCTCTTCCCTTACAACGACGACAAATAATATCACTTGTGTGCCCTATTGATGCCATGGAAGAAGAAGAGCTCTGTGTAGGCCCGACAGGTGCGCTCTTGGCAGATAGTGGTGGTTGTGCCTGCTTTCTTGTATCACGGCTGGAGGTAGCAGCTGATGGAGGTGCTGGTGTAGTGGAAGTAGAGGATGCACGCGGTGTCCATGATGAAAGTCGACCTGCAGAAAAGTTAGTTCGCGCCAATGCTTGTCGATCCTGCACTTCACGTTCAGCTTTACAAGCAAGATGGAATAAACGAGTGATATTAGTATACTCCTTATACTCTAGAATGGTCTGAATATCTCTATTTAATCCACCTATAAAACGTGCAAGCATAGCTTCATTCTCCTCAACAATACCACATCTAATCATGCCAGTTTGTAATTCCTGATAATATTCTTCTACAGAATTTTTTCCTTGTCTTAAACGCTGCAATTTTTTAAGCAATTCACGTTGATAATATGGTGGAACCCAACGAGTATGCATAGCAGTTTTCAAAGCAGCCCAAGTAGTTGGAATAGGATATAATCTACAATGTTCAGACCACCATACACATGCAAAACTAGTGAAAGCACAAACAGCAGCAGCAACCCGTCTCTCCTCGGGATATTGCAAACATGTAAAACGTTGTTCAGTTTCTAACTCCCAAATAAGATATATATCAAGAACATATCTACCCTCAAATGGTGGAATATTCAATTTCAGTTTCGGAATATGGTCATTATCTCGTACCTGAGGTGGTTGTGCAGGCCTACCGTTGCGAACATATACCTGAGGTCGACCTGCTGGTGGTGGTGCTGGTGGCTGCATGTAGTTCTGATTTTGATCAACCTCATCCTCGTAATATTCCTCCACCTCTGAAGTAACAGCAGGAGCTACAGAAGCACCAACAGCAGTAGCAGCGGCACCAGAATTTTGTCCTGGTTCAATAGGAACACACTGTACTCTCCCTACTGTATCGCGACGTAGAACTGGTTGTGGGAGACGTTTGAGTAATTCATCAAACTTGGCGTCCAACTTGGTGTCAATTGTCTTCTCAATGCCATCCATCCTCTCCAATGCCTTTCCAAAACTGGCCATCACGTCTTCCACCTGTTGACCCAACATTTGATGAAACTTATCATGAAGATCCTTGTTCGTCATGTTCTCCCAGTCAATCTCATCGGCTTGTGACCCTGGCATGGTTAGCAGCAATAGAAACACAAAATAATATGATTCTATAGACTAGTAGGAAGCGGTGGTGGTGGTGGTGTGTCACAAATCCTTCAAGCGAATCTCAGACTCTTACCAGTTCTTACCCAGCAGCAGGTGGTGATCGGCAACCATCGTAGTCAAAACTCTCAAAGCTTGGATAGAGCGATTACCAAGGAGAATCAAACGCACGACGTAGATGTATGTGGAGCTGGGAAGGCTTATAATATGGTAGCAAAAAAGGTAAGCAATAATCAATTCAGAGATGCAAAGTTGAATAAATGTTCAACGACAGTACTGTGCTGGTCCTAGGCTAGTCCGTGCTAGAGACGCGAGCCTAGAACACTAACAAAATCACGGCGCTGCACGTAAACAAGGGAGGTGCACACTTTGAATTTTTTTTCTCTTTTTTCACTTTTTTTTGCACTTCTTTTTCCTCTTTTTTTTGCTCCGCAACAATTTTTTTTCGAAAAAGTCTACAAATGGTCTAGAAACTGCCTAGCCAGAATTTTCCAGACTTAGTTTTTTTTAAACTGGAGCTATTTTTCTACTGCGGGTAACCCAAAAGTTCGGAAGTCCTTCTCTATCACGACTCGGAGTATGGCGTGATCTGGAAATCGAAAACAAAGCAACAAATACTGGACTCAGACTAGGACTGGTGGCGGAGATGAATCTGGTGGAACTCGGATTGGTGGCGGAGATGAATCGGGTAGAACTCGGACTGGTGGCGGATATATGTCGCAGGTGGACTCGGATTGGCGTGATGGAGGTGGATATGTGGTATATGGCTGCGGTGATGTCGATGATGGTAGATGGCAGCAGTGATGACGATGGTGGTATATGGCAGCGGTGATGACAATGGTGGTATATGGCAGCGGTGATGATAATGATGCGGCGGCGGCGTGACAACTTGTGAACAGAACTCGAAACTCTAAAGGACTAGACACTAAGACCAGCAACTAGACACGATGATGCAACCACAAATTCAACAATGCAAATACAGAAAAGATTGTGCAATGGCTCAGACTGGTTCGGATATGATGAACTAACCCTAATTATTTTGTGGCTTTTTCGTGGACTATAGGTATGAAGAACAGACTCGATCTAAACTACGAAAAACTGTAAAATCTCACCGAGCAACCTGGAAATCTGATACCACTTGATAGAGGCAAAGGTGTCCCGTCTTTCGATGAGATGATGGATATCGCTTAGGTGGAAATCGACTTTGACGATCCGACTATGAACGTGCGAGGACGTCGCGCCTTAGCAATCGCTAAACCAACTCCGAGAGGTTATTGACCACGCCGGAGCACGATCAACCTGACCACGAGGATCTGTTTCCTGCAAGCAAATGAAGAACAAGCAAGAAACTGAGATTGCAATCTGTATATTGCGAATATAAGATGAAAGCTTTATTGATCAAGGTGGGGTTCTGAGACGTCTTTGTCTGGTCGTTGAACACAAACGAAGTACGCGAAGTTGCAGCTATGGCGAACTTTAATCTAAACAAAACCCAAAGTCTAAACGGTGCCCTAAGGGCTGTATATATGGAGGAAGAGGGGGGGGGGATTTCGTGGCCCTTGGTGGAGGGGTCCGAAATCAACCCTATCTCTTGTTTCCCCACACATACGGACTCTAAAAATAGCCTATACTTATGTATTTCGAAATTACATGGGCCTGGCCCAATAATAAGGTGACGCAGCACCTAGAATAGCCTCGGGACGAAATTTATGAAGTGGCATCTTGTATATTTTGCCCAAGGCTTCATGCACCCATTATGGTGGCTTCAAAGTCCTGAAATCATCACTTGTAACTCTGTTCTTGTTCCCCTTGCGCATGCCATCATCTCCATGCTTGTTCGTGCTCCAATGTCCATCCTTCTCCAAGCTAGGCCCTTCATTTGTAAGCAAAACAAATGTATCCAATTTAGGCAGCATCATATTCTCATGAACATTAGAATCATTACCAAGAAACGAAAGTACCTGATAATTTAATTGGCGGGCGCGTGCTCTAGTAATTGGTCCAGTATATGTAGCAGTAGGGGCTGTGGGTGTAACAATGGTATTGATGTCCTCATCAGGGAGGTTTTCCTCCACGGACAGATCTTCGTATTCGGTAGCTTCGCACTGCGGGCCAACTCGCTTGGCCATCAGGTCAGGTTTGGAAGCTTGAACTACATGGCTGATATCCGCGGAGACTTGATATTCGACGGATTCAAGCCCATGACGGTCGCTCCCTGCCACCACGATGAGCATGATCTAAATCTGTCATCGGACCGTGCTCAGGAGATAGCGCCGGTAACTGCTCTGGCTCTAGATCCGGAGCAGATTGCGCTGTCCGAGGACGGAAGCAAACCCCAGCACGGAAGCCACAGACTCCGCGGCGTTAGAGCCTCACACAAATCCAACCTCGGGCGGGGTCTGTGTCACCGGAACTTTGGATTCGTCTCCGGCCATAGGTTCCGAACCGCGTGCATCCGCGCCCATCGAACCAGATCAGGCGCCGATCATTGAGTTCAGCTCCGCGGACATCTTTCGGCACTCGCCTTTAGGCGATGTGCTAAACTCGTTAAAAGCCCTCTCCTTATCAGGAGATTCTCAGCCGAACTATATCCAGTTCGAATTGGATGCTGATGGCAGAGAATTCCGCTTCCCACCCACCACCCACTTCATAGCCACTGTCGAAGACTTAACCGACATGCTCGATTACGACTCCGAAGACATCGACGGTATGGACGACGATGCCAGAGAAGAGCAAGCACAAAAACCACCGCTTACAGGGCGCTGGACAGCCACCTCTGCATATGACGTATACATGGTGGATACACCCAAAGAGAACAATGGCGACAATGAGAAGAATCCAGTCGAGGATAAGCCTCCTGAGTGTTGGGGAACGTAGTAATTTCAAAAAAAATCCTACGCACACGCAAGATCATGGTGATGCATAGCAACGAGAGGGGAGAGTGTTGTCCACGTACCCTCGTAGACCGAAAGCGAAAGCGTTAGCACAATGCGGTTGATGTAGTCGTACGTCTTCACGGTCCGACTGATCAAGTACCGAATGTACGTCACCTTCGAGTTGGCACACGTTCAGCTCGATGACATCCCGTGAACTCTGATCCAGCAGAGCTTTGTGGGAGAGTTCCGTCAGCACGACGACGTGATGATGGTGTTGATGATGCTACCGACGCAGGGCTTCGCCTAAGCACCGCTATGATATTACCGAGGTGGAATCTGCTGGAGGGGGGCACCGCACACGGCTAAGAGATCAAGAGATCAATTCTTGTGTCTAGAGGTGCCCTCTTGCCCCCGTATATAAAGGATCAAGGGGGCGGGGGCGGCCGGCCAGGAGGAGGTGCACCAGGGAGGAGTCCTACTCCCACCGGGAGTAGGACTCCCTCTTTTCCTAGTTGGAGTAGGAGGGGGGAAGGAAGGGAGAGAGGAGAGGAAGGAAAGGGGGGCCGCCGCCCCCCTCCTTGTCCTATTTGGACTAGAGGGGGAGGGGCACGCGGCCTGCCCTGGCCACCCCTCCTCTTCTCCACTAGGGCCCATTAGGCCCACTAAACCCCCCGATACTCCAGTATATGCCGAAAACTCCCGAAACACTTTCGGTGTCCGAACATAGTCTTCCAATATATCGATCTTTACGTCTCCACCATTTCGAGACTCCTCGTCATGTCCGTGATCATATCCAGGATTTCGAACTACCTTCGATTCATCAAAACACAAAAACTCATAATACTGATCGTCACCGAACTTTAAGCGTGCGGACCCTACGGGTTCGAGAACTATGTAGACATGACCGAGACACGTCTCTGGTCAATAACCAATAACGGAACCTGGATGCTCATATTGGCTCCCACATAATCTACGAAGATCTTTATCGGTCAAACCGCATAACAACATACGTTGTTCCCTTTGTCATCGGTATGTTACTTGCCCGAGATTCGATCGTCGGTATCTCAAGACCTAGTTCAATCTCGTTACCAGCAAGTCTCTTTACTCATTACGTAATGCATCATCCCACAGCTAACTCATTAGCCACATTGCTTGCAAGGCTTATAGTGATGTGCATTACCGAGAGGGCCCAGAGATACCTCTTCGACAATCGGAGTGATAAATCCTAATCTTAAAATACATCAACTCAACAAGTACCTTTGGAGACACATGTAGAGCACCTTTATAATCACCCAGTTACATTGTGACATTTGGTAGCACACAAAGTGTTCCTCCGGTAAGCGGGAGTTACATAATCTCATAGTCATAGGAACATGTATAAGTCATGAAGAAAGCAATAGCAACATACTAAACGATCAAGTGCTAAGCTAACGGAATGGGTCAAGTCAATCATATCATTCTTCTAATGATGTGATCCCATTGATCAAATGATAACTCATATCTATGGTTAGGAAACTCAACCACCTTTGATCAATGAGCTAGTCAAGTAGAGGCATACTAGTGACACTATGTTTGTCTATGTATTCACACATGTATTATGTTTCCGGTTAATACAATTCTAGCATGAATACTAAACATTTATCATGATATGAGGAAATAAATAATAAATTTATTATTGCCTCTAGGGCATATTTCCTTCAGTCTCCCACTTGCACTAGAGTCAAGAATCTAGATTACACAGTAATGATTCTAACACCCATGGAGCCTTGGTGCTGATCATGTTTTTGCTCGTGGAAGAGGCTTAGTCAACGGGTCTGCAACATTCAGATCCGTATGTATCTTGCAAAAATCTCTATGTCTCCCACCTGGACTTGGTCCCGGATGGAATTGAAGCGTCTCTTGATGTGCTTGGTTCTCTTGTGAAATCTGGATTCCTTTGCCAAGGCAATTGCACCAGTATTGTCACAAAAGATTTTTCATTGGACCCGATGCACTAGGTATGACACCTAGATCGGATATGAACTCCTTCATCTAGACTCCTTCATTTGCTGCTTCCGAAGCAGCTATGTACTCCGCTTCACACGTAGATCCTGCCATGACGCTTTGTTTAGAACTGCACCAACTGACAACACCACCATTCAATATAAACACGTATCTGGTTTGCGATTTAGAATCGTCCGGATCAGTGTCAAAGCTTGCATCGACGTAACCATTTATGACTAGCTCTTTGTCACCTCCATAAACGAGAAACATATCCTTAGTCCTTTTCAGGTATTTCAGGATGTTCTTGACCGTTGTCCAGTGATCCACTCCTGGATTACTTTGGTACCTCCTTGCTAAACTAATAGCAAGGCACACATCAGGTCTGGTACACAGCATTGCATACATGATAGAGCCTATGGCTGAAGCATAGGGAACATCTTTCATTTCTCTCTATCTTCTGCAGTGGTCGGGCATTGAGTCTAACTCAACTTCACACCTTGTATTACAGGTAAGAACCCTTTCTTTGCTTGATCCATTTTGAACTTTTTCAAAACTTTATCAAGGTATGTACTTTGTGAAAGTCCAATTAAGCATCTTGATCTATCTCTATAGATCTTGATGCCCAATATATAAGCAGCTTCACCGAGGTCTTTCATTGAAAAACTTTTATTCAAGTATCCTTTTATGCTATCCAGAAATTCTATATCATTTCTAGTCAACAATATGCCATCCACATATAATATTAGAAATGCTACAGAGCTCCCACTCACTTTCTTGTAAATACATGCTTCTCCAAAAGTCTGTATAAAACCATATGCTTTGATCACACTATCAAAACGTTTATTCCAACTCCGAGAGGCTTGCACCAGTCCATAAATGGATCGCTGGAGCTTGCACACTTTGTTAGCACCTTTTGGATCGACAAAACCTTCTAGTTGCATCATATACAACACTTCTTCCAGAAATCCATTCAGGAATGCAGTTTTGACATCCATTTGCCAAATTTCATAATCATAAAATGCGGCAATTGCTAACATGATTTGGACAGACTTAAGCATCGCTACGGGTGAGAAAGTCTCATCGTAGTCAACCCCTTGAACTTGTCGAAAACCTTTCGCAACAAGTCGAGCTTTGTAGACAGTAACATTACCATCAGCGTTAGTCTTCTTCTTGAAGATCCATTTATTCTTAATGGCTTGCCGAGCATCGGGCAAGTCAAGCAAAGTCCACACTTTGTTCTCATACATGGATCCCATCTCAGATTTCATGGCCTCAAGCCATTTTTCAGAATCTGGGCTCATCATCGCTTCCTCATAGTTCATAGTTCGCCATGGTCAAGTAACATGACCTCCAAAATAGGATTACCGTACCACTCTGGTGCGAATCTTACTCTGGTTGACCTATGAGGTTCGGTAGTAACTTGATCCGAAGTTTCATGATCAATATCATTAGCTTCCTCACTAATTGGTGTAGACGTCATAGGAACCGGTTTCTGTGATGAACTACTTTCCAATAAGGGAGCAGGTACAGTTACCTCATCAAGTTCTACTTTCCTCCCACTCACTTCTTTCGAGAGAAATTCATTCTCTAGAAAAGATCCATTTTTAGCAATGAATGTCTTGCCTTCGGATCTGTGATAGAAGGTGTACCCAACAGTTCCCTTTGGGTATCCTATGAATACACATTTCTCCAATTTGGGTTCGAGCTTATCAGGTTGAAGCTTTTTCACATAAGCATCGCAACCCCAAACTTTAAGAAACGACAACTTTGG
Source organism: Triticum timopheevii (assembly GCA_963921465.1). Classification (NCBI taxonomy): domain Eukaryota; kingdom Viridiplantae; phylum Streptophyta; class Magnoliopsida; order Poales; family Poaceae; genus Triticum; species Triticum timopheevii. The sequence continues at coordinate 162,810,869 of OY997262.1, read as the reverse complement.
TTTCTTGCCAAACCACAGTTCATAAGGCGTCGTCTCAACGGATTTTGATGGTGCCCTATTTAACGTGATTGCAGCCGTCTCTAAAGCATAACCCCAAAACGATAGCGGTAAATCAGTAAGAGACATCATAGATCGCACCATATCTAGTAAAGTACGATTACGATGTCCGGACACACCATTACGCTGTGGTGTTCCGGGTGGCGTGAGTTGCGAAACTATTCCGCATTGTTTCAAATGTAGACCAAACTCATAACTCAAATATTCTCCTTCACGATCAGATTGTAGAAACTTTATTTTCTTGTTACGATGATTTTCCACTTCACCCTGAAATTCTTTGAACTTGTCAAATGTTTCAGACTTATGTTTCATTAAGTAGATATACCCATATCTGCTCAAATCATCTGTGAGGGTGAGAAAATAATGATACCCGCCGCGAGCCTCAATATTCATCGGACCACATACATCAGTATGTATGATTTCCAACAAATCTATTGCTCGCTCCATAGTTCCGAAGAACGGCGTTTTAGTCATCTTGCCCATGAGGCATGGTTCGCAAGTACCAAGTGATTCATAATCAAGTGATTCCAAAAGTCCATCGGTATGGAGTTTCTTCATGCGCTTTACACCAATATGACCCAAACGGCAGTGCCACAAATAAGTTGCACTATCATTATCAACTCTGCATCTTTTGGCTTCAACATTATGAATATATGTATCACTACTATCGAGATTCAATAAAAATGGACCACTCTTCAATGGTGCATGACCATAAAAGATATTACTCATAATTAGAACAACTATTATTGTCATATTTAAATGAATAACCGTCTCGCATCAAACAAGATCCAGATATAATGTTCATGCTCAACGCTGGCACCAAATAACAATTATTCAGGTCTAAAACTAATCCTGAAGGTAGATGTAGAGGTAGTGTGCCGACGGCGATCATATCGACTTTGGAACCATTTCCCACGCGCATCGTCACCTTGTCCTTAGCCAGTCTTCGCTTAATCCGTAGTCCCTGTTTCGAGTTGCAAATATTAGCAACAAAACCAGTATCAAATACCCATGTGCTACTGCGAGCTCTGGTAAGGTACACATCAATAACATGTATATCACATATACCTTTGTTCACCTTGCCATCCTTCTTATCCGCCAAATACTTGGGGCAGTTCCGCTTCCAGTGACCAGTCTTCTTGAAGTAGAAGCACTCAGTCTCAGGCTTAGGTCCAGACTTGGGTTTCTTCTCTTAAACAACAACTTGTTTGCCGTTCTTTTTGAAGTTCCCCTTCTTCTTCCCTTTACCCTTTTTCTTGAAACTGGTGGTCTTGTTAACCATCAACAGTTGATGCTCCTTCTTGATTTCTACCTTTGCGGCTTTTAGCATTGCGAAGAGCTCGGGAACTGTCTTGTTCATCCCTTGCATATTATAGTTCATCACGAAGCTCTTGTAGCTTGGTGGCAGTGATTGAAGAATTCTGTCAATGACACTATCATTTGGAAGATTAACTCCCAATTGAATCAAGTGATTGTTATACCCATACATTTTGAGTATATGTTCACTGACACTATTCTCCTCCATCTTGCGGCTGTAGAACTTATTGGAGACTTCATATCTCTCAATCCGGGCATTTGCTTGAAATATTAACTTCAACTCCTGGAACATCTCATATGCTCCATGACGTTCAAAACATCGTTGAAGTCCCGGTTCTAAGCCGTAAAGCATGGCACACTGAACTATAGAGTAGTCATCAGCTTTGCTCTGCCAGACGTTCTTAACGTCGTCAGTTGCATCTGCAGCAAGCCTGGCACCTAGCGGTGCTTCCAGGACGTAATTCTTCTGTGCGGCAATGAGGATAATCCTCAAGTTACGGACCCCGTCTGTGTAATTGCTACCATCATATTTCAACTTTGCTTTCTCAAGGAACACATTAAAATTCAACGGAACAACAGCACGGGCCATCTATCTACATCAAACATAGACAAGCAAAATACTATCAGGTACTAAGTTCATGATAAATTTAAGTTCAGTTAATCATATTACTTAAGAACTCCCACTTAGATAGACATCTCTCTAATCATCTAAGTGATCATGTGATCCAGATCAACTAAACCATAACCGATCATCACGTGAAATGGAGTAGTTTTCAATGGTGAACATCACTATGTTGATCATATCTACTATATGATTCACGCTCGACCTTTTGGTCTCAGTGTTCCGAGGCCATATCTGCATATGCTAGGCTCGTCAAGTTTAACCCGAGTATTCTGTGTGTGCAAAACTGGCTTGCACCCGTTGTAGATGGACATAGAGCTTATCACACCCGATCATCACATGGTGTCTCAGCACGACGAACTTTGGTAACAGTGCATACTCAGGGAGAACACTTTTACCTTGAAATTTAGTGAGAGATCATCTTATAATGCTACCGTCAATCAAAGCAAAATAAGATGCATAAAGGATAAACATCACATGCAATCAATATAAGTGATATGATATGGCCATTGATGTCTACTACACAACCTTCTTCTTGTAGACGTTGTTGGGCCTCCAAGTTCATAGGTTTGTAGGACAGTAGCAAATTTCCCTCAAGTGGATGACCTAAGGTTTATCAATCCGTAGGAGGCGTATGATGAAGATGGTCTCTCTCAAACAACCCTGCAACCAAATAACAAAGAGTCTTTTGTGTCCCCAACACACCCAATACAATGGTAAATTGTATAGGTGCACTAGTTCGGCGAAGAGATGGTGATACAAGTGGAATATGGATGGTAGATATAGGTTTTTGTAATGTGAAATTATAAAAACAGCAAGGTAACTGATGATAAAAGTGAGCGTAAATGGTATTGCAATGCTAGGAAACAAGGCCTAAGGTTCATACTTTCACTAGTGCAATTTCTCTCAACAATAATAACATAATTGGATCATATAACTATCCCTCAACATGCAACAAAGAGTCACTCCAAAGCCACTAATAGCGGAGAACAAACGAAGAGATTATGGTAGGGTACGAAACCACCTCAAAGTTATCCTTTCTGCTCAATCTATCCAAGTGTCCGTAGTAAAATAACATGAAGCTATTCTTTCCATTCAATCTATCGTAGAGTTCATACTAGAATAACACCTTAAGACACAAATCAACCAAAACCCTAATGTCACCTAGATACTCCATTGTCACCTCAAGTATCCGTGGGTATGATTATACGATATGCATCACACAATCTCAGATTCATCTATTCAACCAACACAAAGTACTTCAAAGAGTGCCCCAAAGTTTCTATCGGAGAGTCAAGACAAAAACATGTGCCAACCCCTATGCATAGGTTCATGGGCGGAACCCGCAAGTTGATCACCAAAACATACATCAAGTGGATCACGAGATATCCCATTGTCACCACAGATAAGCACGGCAAGACATACATCAAGTGTTCTCAAATCCTTAAAGACTCAATCTGATAAGATAACTTCAAAGGGAAAACTCAATTCATCACAAGAGAGTAGAGGGGGAGAAACATCATAAGATCCAACTATAATAGCAAAGCTCGCGATACATCAAGATTGTGCCATAGAGAGAACACGAGAGAGATAGAGAGAGAGAGAGAGAGAGAGAGAGAGGAGAGAGAGAGAGAGAGAGAGATCAAACACATAGCTACTGGTACATACCCTCAGCCCCGAGGGTGAACTACTCCCTCCTCATCATGGAGAGCGTCGGGATGATGAAGATGGCCACCGGTGATGGGTTCCCCCTCTGGCAGGGTGCCGGAATGGGCTCCCGAGAGGTTTTTGGTGGCAATAGAGGCTTGCGGCGGTGGAACTCCCGATCTATCTCGTTCTTCGATGGTTTTAGGGTATATGGGAATATATAGGCGAAAGAAGTCGGTCGGGGGAGCCACGAGGGGCCCATGAGGGTGGAGGGCGCGCCTAGGGGGGTGGGCACGCCCCCCCTATCTCGTGGCCTCCTTGAAGCTTCCCTGGCTTGCATTCCAAGTTCCCTGGATTGCTTCTGTTCCAAAAATAACTTTCCCAAAGGTTTCATTCCATTTGGACTCCATTTGATATTCCTTTTCTTCGAAACACTGAAATAGGCAAGAAAACAGCAATATGGGCTGGGCCTCCGGTTAATAGGTTAGTCCCAAAAATGATATAAAAGTGTATAATAAAGCCCATAAACATTCAAAATAGATAATAAAATAGCATCAATGCTTCATAAATTATAGATACGTTGGAGACGTATCAGCATCCCCAAGCTTAATTCCTGCTCGTCCTCGAGTAGGTAAATGATAAAAGAAAGAATTTATGAAGTGTGAATTCTAGAGGTGCACAAGTTTGATCAATGATAATTTCAATCACCTTTTCTAGCATGATTATATGTCATAACAGTAGTTCATCTCATAAAACTTCTCAAGATCAAGTAACAAACTATTCACATGTTAAAGCATAAACCATAAACTTTCTTGAAAACTAGCAAACTTCATTCTCAGTTATCAAACAACTACAATTCATCCTATTTTCAGGAAGGGTCTATGTCAGAGCTTTGATTTAGCAAACTCCACATACTCAACTATCATATAGTCTTCTACAATTGCTAACACTCACGCAATACTTATGGTTATGGAGTTTTAATCGAACACCGAGAAAGATAGGGGCTTATAATTTCGCCTCCCAAGGTATTCACCTTTGGGTGATGTCAACAATAATAGTTCATGCTAACTTACATCCAATTGGATATATATATATCAGGATCTTTCCAACACGAGGTGCTTGCCAAAGGATAAAATTAAAAAGGGAAAGGTGAAGATCACCTAGACTCTTGCATAAAAGTAAAAGATAGGCCCTTCGCAAAGGGAAGCAGGGATTTGCAGAGGTGCCAGAGCTCGATTTTGGAATAGAGATAAATAATTTTGAGAGGTATGATCTCGTTGTCAACATAACAACCAAGAGTTCCCAATATCTTCCATACTACATACATTATAGGCGGTTCCCAAACAGAATGGTAAAGTTTTTACTCCCCCTCCACCAACAATCACACTCCATGGCCATCCGAAACAACGGGGTACCGTCCATACCAACAACAGTCCCAGGGGAGTTTTGTTTTAATTATTTTTTATTTGATTTTGATCTTTTGATCATGGGACTGGGCATCCCGGTTACCAGCCATTTTTCTCATGAATGATGAGCGAAGTCCACTCATCTTGAGAATAACCCACCTAGCATGGAAGATACTGACAGCCCCTAGTCTCTACATGAGCGATTCGGGCATACAAAACAGATTATTATTTGAAGGTTTAGAGTTTGGCACATGCAAATTTACTTGGAACGGCAGGTAAATACCACATATAGGTAGGTATGGTGGACACTCAAGGCAAAAACTGGGTTTAAGGATATTTGGAAGCACAAGTAGTATCTCTACTTGGTGCAAGGAATTTGGCTAGCATGAGGGGGAAAGGCAAGCTCAACATGTTTGAATGATCCATGACAATATACTTTAACTGAGATGTGAGAAAACATAACCCATTATGTTGTCTTCCTTGTCCAACATCAAATCTTTAGCATGTCATACTTTAGTGAGTGCTCACAATTATAAAAGATGTCCAAGATAGTATATTTATATGTGAAATCTCTCTTCCTTCAATATTCTTTCATGAATTGTTCAAGTGACCAATACAACGCTTGCTAACCTTCAATAAATTTACAACCTCTACTTCTTAGATGTGTCATTACTCCCCATGGGATAAGCAAATGAGAGATATATAATTTCAGATTTATTACATTCAACTTATTCAACCATTTACTCATAGGATATAAGTGAAGCACACGAGTAAATGACAAACTACTCCAAAAATATATAAGTGAAGATCACTAAGTATCTAAATAATTACGTAACTATGTGAAGACTCTCTCTCATTTAATAATTTCAGATCTTGGTATTTTATTCAAACAACAAGCAAAACAAGGTAAAATGGCATTGCAAGGATAGCACAACTCACGTGAAGAAGCAAAAACTTAGGTTCAACCGATAGTTGTTGAAGAAGAAAGGTGGGATGCCTACCGGGGCATCCCCAAGCTTGGATGCTTGAGACTTCTTGAAATATTGTCTTAGGGTGCCTTGGGCATCCCCAAGCTTTAGCTTTTGTGTTTCCTTAATTCCTTTTATATCATGGTTTCTCTATTTCTCAAAAACTTCATCCACATAAAACTCAACAAGAACTTGTGAGATAAGTTAGTATAAACCAATGCAAAACCTTATCATTTCGTACTGTAACAAACCACTAAAATTATTATTCAACATTGCATACTAAATGTCTCTTCATATTTAATACTCCTATCCTCAAATAGAATCATTAAACAAGCAAACATATGCAAACATAACAACAATCTGCCAAAATAGTATAGTCTGTAAAGAATGCAAGATTCATCATACTTTCCTAACTCCAAAAATTATGAGAAAAATACCTCACTGTAGAAGATTTATCAGATCTCAATATGCAAAAAGTTTCAACACTATACCATTCTCTGAATTTTCTAGGGAATTTTTGCAACAGCGGTAAACTTTCTGTTTTCAAACAGCAACATGTATACTAGCAAAATAAGCATGGTAAAGGCTATCCTTGACATATTTATTGAAAATAAAGAAGCAAAACATTATTCTAAATAACAGCAAGCAAAACTAACAAAAGAAAATGACGCTCCAAGCAAAACACATATCATGTGGTGAATAAAAATATAGCTCCAAGTAAAGATAGCGATGAACGAAGACGAAAGAGGGGATGCCTTCCGGGGCATCCCCAAGCTTAGGCTCTTGGTTATCCTTGAATATTACCTTGGGGTGCCTTGGGAATCCCCAAGCTTAGGCTCTTGCCGCTCCTTATTCCATAGTCCATCGAATCTTTACCCAAAACTTGAAAACTTCACAACACAAATCTCAACAGAAAACTCGTAAGCTCCGTTAGTATAAGAAAATAAAACCACCACTTAGTTACTGTTGTGAACTCATTCTATATTCATATTGGTGTATTATCTACTATATTCCAACTTCGCTATGGTTCATACCCTCCGATACTACTCATAGATTCATCAAAATAAGCAAACAACACATAGAAAACAGAATCTATCAAAAATAGAACAGTCTGTAGTAATCTGTGTCAAACGTATACTTATGGAACTACAAAAATCCTACCAAATTAGAAAGTCCTAAGAAATTTGTGTACCAATCCATATCATAAAGCATCAGATCAGAAGCACGTTTCTATGAATTATAAAAACTAATTTACTGGGTGCAAAAGTTTCTGATTTTCAGCAGGATCAACACAACTATCACCGTAAGCTATCCTAAAGGTCTTACTTGGCACTTTATTGAAACAAAAGCTATAAAACATGATTACTACAGTAGCATAATCGTGTGGACACACAAAAACAGTAAGGGTGAATATTGGGTTGTCTCCCAACAAGCGTTTTTCTTTAATGCCTTTCTAGCTAGGCATGATGATGGCAATGATGCTCACATAAAAGATAAGAATTGAAACATAACGGGAGCATCATGAAGCATATGACTAGCACATTTAAGTCTAACCCACTTCCTATTCATAGGGATTTTGTGAGGAAACAACTTATGGGAACAATAATCAACTAACATAAGAAGGTAAAACAAGCATAGCTTCAAGATTTTCAACACATAGAGAGGAAACTTGGTATTATTGCAATTCCTACAAGCATATGTTCCTCCCTCATAAAAATTTTCAGTAGCATCATGAATGAATTCAACAATATAACCAGCACCAAAATCATTCTTTTCATGATCTACAAGCATATAAAATTTAATACTCTCCACATAAGCAAATTTATTCTCATCAGTAGTAGTGGGAGCAAACTCAACAAAATAACTATCATGTGAGGCATAATCCAATTGAAAACTAAAATCATGATGAAAAGTTTCATGGTTATCATTATTCTTAATAGCATACAAGTCATCACAATAATCATCATAGGTTGCAACTTTGTTCGCATAATCAATTGGAACCTCTTCCGAAATAGTGGATTCATCACTAAATAAAGTCATGACCTCTCCAAATCCACTTTCATAATTATCACAATAATATTCAACATCCTCCAAAATACTGGGATCATTACTTCCTAAAGTTGACACTCTTCCAAACCCACTTTGATCAATATAATCATCATAAATAGGAGGCATGCTTTCATCATAATAAATATTCTCATCAAAACTTGGGGGACTAAACATATCATCTTCATCAAAATAGCATCCCCAAGCTTGTGGCTTTGCATATCATTAGCATCATGGATATTCAAGGAATTCATACTAACAACATTGCAATCATGCTCATCATTCAAAGATTTAGCGCCCAACATTCTATAGATTTCTTCTTCTAGCACTTGAACACAATTTTCCTTTTCATCATACTCACGAAAGATATTAAAAAGATGAAGCGTATGAGACAAACTCAAATCCATTTTTTTGTAATTTTATTTTATAAACTAAACTAGTGATAAAATAAGAAACAAAAAGATTCGATTGCAAGATCTAAAGATATACCTTCAAGCACTCACCTCCCCGGCAATGGCGCCATGCCAGAAAAGAGCTTACTTGATGGGGTGTGAGTGCCGCTTACCTAGCCTTCCCGGCAACGGCACCAGAAAAGAGCTTGATGTCTACTACACAACCTTCTTCTTGTAGATGTTGTTGGGCCTCCAAGTGTAGAGGTTTGTAGGACAGTAGCAAATTTCCCTCAAGTGGATGACCTAAGGTTTATCAATCCATAGGAGGCGTAGGATGAAGATGGTCTCTCTCAAGCAACCCTGCAACCAAATAACAAAGAGTCTCTTGTGTCCCCAACACACCCAATACAATGGTAAATTGTATAGGTGCACTAGTTCGACGAAGATATGGTGATACAAGTGCAATATGGATGGTAGATATAGGTTTTTGTAATCTGAAATTATAAAAACAGCAAGGTAACTAATGATAAAAGTGAGCGTAAATGGTATTGCAATGCTAGGAAACAAGGCCCATGGTTCATACTTTCACTAGTGCAAGTTCTCTCAACAATAATAACATAATTGGATCATATAACTATCCCTCAACATGCAACAAAGAGTCACTCCAAAGCCACTAATAGCGGGGAACAAACGAAGAGATTATGGTAAGGTACGAAACCACCTCAAAGTTATCCTTTCTGCTCAATCTATTCAAGAGTCCATAGTAAAATAATATGAAACTATTATTTCCGTTCAATCTATCATAGAGTTCATACTAGAATAACACCTTAATACACAAATCAACCAAAACCCTAATGTCACCTAGATACTCCATTGTCACCTCAAGTATCCGTGGGTATGATTATACGATATGCATCACACAATCTCAGATTCATCTATTCAACCAACACAAAGTACTTCAAAGAGTGCCCCAAAGTTTCTACCGGAGAGTCAAGACGAAAACGTGTGCCAACCCCTATGCATAGGTTCATGGGCGGAACCCTCAAGTTGATCACCAAAACATACATCAAGTGGATCACGTGATATCCCATTGTCACCACAGATAAGCACGGCAAGACATACATCAAGTGTTTTCAAATCCTTAAAGACTCAATCCGATAAGATAACTTCAAAGGGAAAACTCAGTTCATCACAAGAGAGTAGAGGGGGAGAAACATCATAAGATCCAACTATAATAGCAAAGCTCGCGATTGATACGTCTCCAACGTATCTATAATTTTTTATTGTTCCATGCTATTATATTACCCATTTTGGATGTTTATGGGCTTTATTTTACACATTTATATCATTTTTTGGGCTAACCTACTAACCGGAGGCCCAACCGTATTGCTGTTTTTTTGCCTATTTCAGTATTTCAAAGAAAAGGAATATCAAACGGAGTCCAAACGGAATGAAACCTTCGGGAGCGTGATTTTGGGAACGAACGTGATCCAGAGGACTTGGAGTGCAAGTCAAGAAGCAGCTGAGGCGGCCACAAGGGTGGAGGGCGTGCCCACCCCTATAGGGCATGCTCCCCTATCTCGTGGGCCCCTCGGGCGGCCACCGACCTACTTCTTCCTCCTATATATACCCACGTACCCCGAAAAAATCCAGGGAGCCAACGAAAAACAATTTCCACCGCCGTAAACTTCTGTATCCGCTAGATCCCATCTTGGAGCCTTCGCCGGCGCTCCGCCGGAGGAGGAATCGACCATGGAGGGCTTCTACATCAACACCATAGCCCCTCCGATGAGTTGTGAGTAGTTTACCACAGACCTTCGGGTCCATAGTTATTAGCTAGATGGCTTCTTCTCTCTTTTTGGATCTCAATACCATGTTCTCCCCCTCTCTTGTGGAGATCTATTTGATGTAACTCTTTTTATAGTGTGTTTGTCGAGATCCGATGAATTGTGGGTTTATGATCAAGTTTATCTATGAGAAATATTTGAATCTTCTCTGAATTCTTTTATGTATGATTGAGTTACCTTTGCAAGTATCTCCGAATTATCAGTTTGGTTTGGCCTACTAGGTTGACCTTTCTTGCAATGGGAGAAGTGCTTAGCTTTGGGTTCAATCTTGCGGTGTCCTTACCCAGTGACAATAAGGGTTGCAAGACACGTATTGTATTGTTGCCATCGAGGATAAAAAGATGGGGTTTATATCATCTTGCATGAGTTTATCCCTCTACATCATGTCATCTTTCTTAATGCGTTACTCTGTTCTATATGAACTTAATACTCTAGATGCATGCTGGATAGCGGTCGATGTGTGGAGTAATAGTAGTAGATGCAGGCAAGAGTCGGTCTACTTGTTGCGGACGTGATGCCTATATACATGATCATGCCTAGATAATCTCATAATTATTCGCTTTTCTATCAATTGCTCGACAGTAATTTGTTCACCCACCGTAATACTTATGCTATCTTGAGAGAAGCCACTAGTGAAACCTATGGCCCCCGGGTCTATCTTTTATCATATAAGCTTTCAATCTACTTTTATTTGCACCTTTACTTTTCCAATCTATATTATAAAATACCAAAAATATATTTATCTTATCATACTATCTCTATCAGATCTCACTTCGGCAAGTGGCCATGAAGGGATTGACAACCCCTTTATTGCGTTCGTTGCGAGTTCTTTGTTTGTTTGTGTAGGTGTGTGGGACTTTTGAGGAGCCTCCTACTGGATTGATACCTTGGTTCTCAAAAACTGAGGGAAATACTTACGCTACTATTGCTGCATCACCCTTTCCTCTTCAAGGAAAACCAACGCAAGCTCAAGACGTAGCAAGAAGGATTTCTGGCGCCGTTGTCGGGGAGGTCTTCGCTCAAGTCAAGACATACCAAGTACCCATCACAAACTCATCTCCCTCGCATTTACATTATTTGTCATTTGCCTCTTGTTTTCCTCTCTCCCACTTCACCCTTGCCGTTTTATTCGCCCTCTCTTTCCCAATCTTCCTCTCTCTCTCTCTCTCTCTCTCTCTCTCTCTCTCTTTCGCTTGCCTTTTTCTGTTTGCTTGTGTGTTGGATTACTTGTTGCCATGGCGCAAGATAATACCAAATTGTGTGATTTCTCCAATACCAATAATAATGATTTCCTTAGTACTCCGATTGCTCCTCTTAATGATGTTGAGTCTTGTGAAATCAATACTGCTTTGCTGAATCTTGTTATGAAGGATCAATTCGCCGGCCTTCCTAGTGAAGATGCCGCTACCCGTCTAAACAACTTTGTTGATTTGTGTGATATGCAAAAGAAGAAAGATACAGATAATGATGTTGTTAAATTGAAGTTATTTCCGTTTTCACTTAGAGATCGTGCTAAAGTTTGGTTTTCCTCTTTGCCTAAAAATAGTATTGATTCTTGGAACAAGTGCAAAGATGCTTTTATCTCTAAATATTTTCCTCCCGCTAATATTATCACTCTTAGGAACGATATTATGAATTTTAAACAACTTGATCATGAGCATGTTGCCCAATCTTGGGAAAGAATGAAATTGATGATTCCCAATTGCCCTACTCATGGTTTGGATTTATGGATGATCATACAAAAAATTTATGCCGGTTTGAACTTTGCTTCTAGAAATATTTTAGATTCGTCCGCGGGAGGCACGTTTATGGAAATCACGTTAGGAGATGCTACAAAACTTCTTGATAATATTATGGCTAATTATTCTCAATGGCACACCGAAAGATCTACTAGTAAAAAAGTGCATGTTATAGAAGAAATTAATGTTTTGAGTGGAAAGATGGATGAACTTATGAAATTATTTGCTACTAAGAGTGCTCCTTTTGATCCCAATGATATGCCTTTGTGTACTTTGATTGAGAATAATAATGAATCTATGGATGTGAATTTTGTTGGTAGGAATAGTTTTGGAAACAATGCTTATAGAGGAAACTTTAATCCTAGACCGTTCCCAAGTAATTCCTCTAATAATTATGGAAATTCCTACAATAATTCTTATGGTAATTTCAATAAGATGCCCTCTGATTTTGATAATAGTGTGAAAGAATTTATGATTTCTCAAAAGAATTTTAATGCCTTGCTTGAAGAAAAATTGCTCAAAGTTGATGATTTGGCTAGGAACGTTGATAGACTTTCGCTTGATGTTGATTCTCTTGAACTTAGATCTACTCCTCCTAAGCATGATATCAATGATTCTCTCAAAGCAATGAGAATTTCCATTGATGAGTGCAAGGAAAGAACCGCTAGATTGCGTGCTAAGAAAGATTGCTTTGTAAAGGCGTCTTCTTCTAGTTTCAATGAAAATAATGATGAAGATCTTAAAGTTATTGATGTGTCTCCTATTAGATCTTTGTTTTGCAATATGAATCTTAATAATAATGGGACTGGAGAGGAGTCAACTTTAGTTAGTAGGCGTCCCAATAATTCGGAGTTTTTAGATCTTGATGCTAAATTTGGTAAAAGTGGGATTGGAGAGGTCATGACTTTAAATAGCACTGAACCCACTATTTTGGATTTCAAGGAATTTGATTATGATAATTCTTCTTTAGAAGGTTGCATTTCCTTGTTGCAATCCGTTGTTAATTCTCCTCATGCTTATAGTCAAAATAAAGCTTTTACCAAGCATATCGTTGATGCCTTGGTGCAATCTTATGATGAAAAACTTAATTCAGAAGTTTCTATACCTAGAAAACTTAATGATGAGTGGGAACCTACTATAAAGATTAAAATTAAAGATCATGAGTGTTTTGCTTTGTGTGATTTGGGTGCTAGTGTTTCCACGACTCCGAAAACTTTATGTGATATTCTAGGTTTCCATGATCTTGATGATTGCTCTTTAAATTTGCACCTTGCGGATTCCACCATTAAAAAGCCAATGGGAAGGATCAATGATGTTCTCATTGTTGCAAATAGAAATTTGGTGCCTGTAGATTTTATCGTTCTTGATATATATTGCAATCTTTCTTGCCCTATTATTCTTGGTAGACCTTTCCTTAGAACGATTGGCGCGATTATTGATATGAAGGAAGGGAATATTAGATTCCAATTTCCATTAATGAAGGGAATGGAGCACTTTCCAAGAAAGAAAAATTAAATTACCTTATGAATCTATCATGCGAGCTACTTATGAATTGAGTGCCAAGGATGGCACTACTTAGATCTATCTTCGCTTTTATGCCTAGCTAGGGGCGTTAAACGATAGCGCTAGTTGGGAGGTAACCCAATTTTCTTTGTGTTTTTTGTTTTTGTTTCTGTTTAGTAATAAATTTTGCATCTACCTTCTATTTAGATGTGTTTTTATGTTTTAATTAGTGTTATTCCAAGTAGAACCTATAGGATAACCTACGGTGATAGTTAATTTGATTCTGCTCAAAAATAGAAACTTTGCACGCACGAAATTAGTTTTGTTAAATCACAGAAACGTGATTTTGCATTGATTCTTTTTGATATAGATCAATAGGTAAATTTTACCGGACTTCCTATTTTGGTAGGATTTTTAGAGTTCTAGAAGTTTGTGTTAGTTACAGATTGCTACAGACTATTCTGTTTTTGACAGGTTCTGTTTTTCGTGTGTTGTTTGCTTATTTTGATGCATCTATGGCTAGTATTAAGTGGTATGAACCATAGAGAACTTGAAATACAGTAGGTTTAACACCAATATAAATAAGGAATGAGTTCATTACATTACCTTATGTGGTGTTTTGCTTTCTTTCACTAACGGGGCTTATGAGATTTCCTGTTGAGTTTTGTGTTGTGAAGTTTTCAAGTTTTGGGTAAAGATTTGATGGACTATGGAATAAGGAGTGGCAAAATTCTAAGCTTGGGGATGCCCATGGCACCCCAAGATATTCAAGAATAGCCAAAATCCTAAGCTTGGGGATGCCCCCGGAAGGCATCCCCTCTTTCGTCTTCGTTCATCGGTAACTTTACTTGGAGCTATATTTTTATTCACCACATGATATGTGTTTTTCTTCGAGCGTCGTGTATGATATTAGTATTTGCTTTTTAGTTTTCCACAATAATCCTTGCTGTACACACCTTTTGGGATAAGCCTACTTGATTGAAATTTATTAGAATACTCTATGTGCTTCACTTATATCTTTTGAGCTAGATAGTTTTTGCTCTAGTGCTTCACTTATATCTTTTAGAGCACGGTGGTGGCTTAATTTTGTAGAAATTGCTAGTCTCTCATGCTTCACTTATATTATTTTTAGAGTCCCTTAGAAGAGCATGGTATTTGCTATGGTTATAAAATTGGTCCTAGAATGGTAGGCATCCAAGTTGGGTATAATAAAAACTATCATAGGAAGTGAATTGGATGCTATGATCAATTTGATACTTGATAATTGTTTTGAGATATGGAGGTAGTGATATTAAAGTCATGCTAGTTGGGTGATTATGAATTTAAAGAATGCTTGTGTTGAAGTTTGTGATTCCCGTAGCATGCACGTATGGTGAACCGCTTTGTGATGAAGTTGGAGCACAATTTTATTTATTGATTGTCTTCCTTATGAGTGGCAGTCGGGGACGAGCGATGGTCTTTTCCTACCAATCTACCCCCTAGGAGCATGCGTGTAATACTTTGTTTTTGATGACTTGTAGATTTTTGCTATAAGTATATGAGTTATTTTGACTAATGTTGAGTCCATGGATTATACGTACTCTCACCCTACCACCATTGCTAGCCTCTCTTGTGCCGCGCAACTTTCGCCGGTACCATACACCCACCATATACCTTCCTCAAAACAGCCACCATACCTACCTATTATGGCATTTCCATAGCCATTCCGAGATATATTGCCATGCAACTTTCCAAAGTTTCGTTTATATGACATGCATCATCATTGTCATATTGCTCTTTGCATGATCATGTAGTTGACATCGTATTTGTGGCAAGGCCACCTTCATAATTTTCAGACATATCACTCTTGATTCATTGCATATCCCGGTACACCGCCGGAGGCATTCATATAGAGTCATATCTTGTTCTAAGTTTTGAGTTGTAATTCTTGAGTTGTAAGTAAATAAAAGTGTGATGATCTCCATTATTAGAGCATTGTCCCAGTGAGGAAAGGATGATGGAGACTATGATTCTCCCACAAGTCGGAATGAGACTTCGGACTAAAGAAAAAAAAGAAAAAAAGAGAAAGGCCAAAAAAAAGGTCAAAGAAAAAAAGAAAGGAAAAAAAAGAAAAAAAAGAAATGGGAGAAAAAGAGAGAAGGGACAATGCTACTATCCTTTTACCACACTTGTGCTTCAAAGTAGCACCATGATCTTCAAGATAG
The DNA here is from genome assembly GCA_963921465.1 of Triticum timopheevii. Lineage (NCBI taxonomy): Eukaryota > Viridiplantae > Streptophyta > Magnoliopsida > Poales > Poaceae > Triticum > Triticum timopheevii. The sequence continues at coordinate 162,795,121 of OY997262.1, read as the reverse complement.
AGAGTCTCCTATGTTGTCACTTTCATATACTAGTGGGAATTTTTCATTATAGAACTTGGCTTGTATATTCCAATGATGGGCTTCCTCAAAATGCGCTAGGTCTTCGTGAGCAAGCTAGTTGGATGCACACCCACTTAGTTTCTTTTGTTGAGCTTTCATACATTTATAGCTCTAGTGCATCCGTTGCATGGCAATCCCTACTCACTCACATTGATATCTATTAATGGGCATCTCCATAGCCCGTTGATACGCCTAGTTGATGTGAGACTATCTTCTCCTTATTTGTCTTCTCCACAACCACCATTCTATTCCACATATAGTGCTATGTCCATGGCTCACGCTCATGTATTGCGTGAAAGTTGAAAAAGTTTGAGATTACTAAAGTATGAAACAATTGCTTGGCTTGTCATCGGGGTTGTGCATGATTAAATACTTTGTGTGATGAAGATAGAGCAACAGCCAGACTATATGATTTTGTAGGGATAACTTTCTTTAGCCGTGTTATTTTGAGAAGACATGATTGCTTTGATTAGTATGCTTGAAGTATTACTATTTCTTATGTCAATATGAACTTTTATTTTGAATCATTTGGATCTGAACATTCATGCCACAATAAAGAAAATTACATTGAGAATTATGCTAGGTAGCATTTCACATCAAATTTTTTGTTTTTATCATTTACCTACTTGAGGACGAGCAGGAATTAAGCTTGGGGATGCTTCATACGTCTCAACTGTATCTATAATTTTTGATTGTTCCATGCTATTATATTACCCATTTTGGATGTTTATGGGCTTTATTTTACACATTTTTCCCATTTTTGGGACTAACCTACTAACCGGAGGCCCAACCCGTATTGCTGTTTTTTTCCAATTTCGGTATTTTGAAGAAAAGGAATATCAAACGCAGTCCAGACGGAATGAAACCTTTGGGAGCGTGATTTTTGGAACTAACGTGATCTAGAGGACTTGGAGTGCAAGTCAAGAAGCAGCCGAGGCGGCCACGAGGGTGGAGGGCGCGCCCACCCCTACAGGGTGCGCCCCCCTATCTCGTGGGCCCCTCGGGTGGCCACCGACCTACTTCTTCCTCCTATATATACCCACGTACCTCGAAAACATCCAGGGAGCCAACGAAAAACAATTTCCACCGTCGTAACCTTCTGTATCCGCGAGATCCCATCTTGGAGCCTTCGCCGGCGCTCCGTCGGAGGGGGAATCGACCACGGAGGGCTTCTACATCAACACCATAGCCCCTCCGATGAGTTGTGAGTAGTTTACCACAGACCTTCGGGTCCATAGTTATTAGCTAGATGGCTTCTTCTCTCTTTTTGGATCTCAATACCATGTTCTCCCCCTCTCTTGTGGAGATCTATTTGATGTAACTCTTTTGCGGTGTTTGTTGAGATCCGATGAATTGTGGGTTTATGGTCAAGTTTATCTATGAGAAATATTTGAATCTTCTCTAAATTCTTTTATGTATGATTGAGTTATCTTTGAAAGTCCCTTCGAATTATCAGTTTGATTTGGCCTACTAGATTGATCTTTCTTGCAATGGGAGAAGTGCTTAGCTTTGGGTTCAATCTTGCGGTGTCCTTACCCAGTGACAATAAGGGTTGCAAGGCACGTATTGTATTGTTGCCATCGAGGATAAAAAGATGGGGTTTATATCATATTGCATGAGTTTATCCCTCTACATCATGTCATCTTTCTTAATGCGTTACTCTGTTCTTTATGAACTTAGTACTCTAGTTGCATGCTGGATAGCGGTCGATGTGTGGACTAATAGTAGTAGATGCAGGCAGGAGTCGATCTACTTGTCGCGGACGTGATGCCTATATACATGATCATGCCTAGATAATCTCATAATTATTCGCTTTTCTATCAATTGCTCGACAGTAATTTGTTCACCCACCGTAATACTTATGCTATCTTGAGAGAAGCCACTAGTGAAACCTATGGCCCCTGGGTCTATCTTTTATCATATAAGCTTTCAATCTACTTTTATTTGCATCTTTACTTTTCCAATCTATATTATAAAATACCAAAAATATATTGATCTTATCATACTATCTCTATCAGATCTCACTTCCGCAAGTGGCCGTGAAGGGATCGACAACCCCTTTATTGCGTTGGTTGCAAGTTCTTTGTTTGTTTGTGTAGGTGCGTTGGACTTTTGAGGAGCCTCCTACTGGATTGATACCTTGGTTCTCAAAAACTGAGGGAAATACTTACGCTACTATTGATGCATCACCCTTTCCTCTTCAAGGAAAACCAACGCAAGCTCAAGACGTGGCAGCGATACATCAAGATCGTGGTATAGAGAGAACACGAGAGAGAGAGAGATAGAGAGAGAGAGATCAAACACATAGCTACTGGTACATACCCTCAGCCCCGAGGGTGAACTACTCCCTCCTCATCATGGAAAGCGCCGGGATGATGAAGATGGCCATCGGTGATGGGTTCCCCCTCTGGCAGGGTGCCGGAACGGGCTCCCGAGAGGTTTTTGGTGGCTACAGAGGCTTGGGGCGGCGGAACTCCCGATCTATCTTGTTCTTCGATGGTTTTAGGGTATATGGGAATATATAGGCGAAAGAAGTCAGTCGGGGGAGCCACGAGGGGCCCACGAGGGTGGAGGGCGCGCCCCCTATCTCGTGGCCTCCTCGAAGCTTCCCTGGCTTGCACTCCAAGTTCCCTGGATTGCTTCTGTTCCAAAAATAACTTTCCTGAAGGTTTCATTCCGTTTGGACTCCGTTTGATATTCCTTTTCTTTGAAACACTGAAATAAGCAAGAAAACAACAATATGGGCTGGGCCTCCGGTTAATAGGTTAGTCCCAAAAATGATATAAAAGTGTATAATAAAGCCCATAAACGTTCAAAATAGATAATAAAATAGCATGAATGCTTCATAAATTATAGATACGTTGGAGACGTATCAGCCATCATCATCTTGTGCTTGTGATCTCCATCTCCGAAGCACCGTCATGATCACCATTGTCACCGGCGCGACACCTTGATCTCCATCGTAGCATCATTGTCGTCTCGCTAACTATTGCTTCTATGACCATCCCTACCGCTTAGTGATAAAGTAAAGCAATTACAGGGCGATTGCATTGCATACTATAAAGCGACAACCATATGGCTCCTGCGAGTTGCCGATAACTCGGTTACAAAACATGATCATGTCATACAATAAAATATAGCATCACGTCTTGACCATATCACATCACAACATGCCCTGCAAAAACAAGTTAGATGTCCTCTACTTTGTTGTTGCAAGTTTTACGTGGCTGCTATGAGCTGAGTAAGAACCGTTCTTACCTACGCATCGAAACCACAACGATAGTTCGTCAAGTTAGTGTTGTTTTAACCTTCTCAAGGACCGGGCGTAGCCACACTCGGTTCAACTAAAGTTGGAGAAACTGACACCCGCCAGCCACCTATGTGCAAAGCACGTCGGTAGAACCAGTCTCGCGTAAGCGTACGCGTAATGTCGGTCTGGGCCGCTTCATCCAACAATACCGCCGAACCAAAGTATGACATGCTAGTAAGCAGTATGACTTGTATCGCCCACAACTCACTTGTGTTCTACTCGTGCATATAACATCTACGCATAAAACCAGGCTCGAATGCCACTATTGGGGAACGTAGTAATTTCAAAAAAATTCCTACGCACACGCAAGATCATGGTGATGCATAGCAACGCGAGGGGAGAGTGTTGTCCACGTACCCTCGTAGACCGAAAGCGGAAGTGTTAGCACAACACGGTTGATGTAGTCTTACGTCTTCACGATCCGACCGATCAAGTACCAAATGTACGGCACCTCCGAGTTCAGCACACGTTCAGCTCGATGACATCCCACGAACTCCGATCCAGCAGAGCTTTGCGGGAGAGTTTCATCAGCACGGCGGCATGATGACGGTGTTGATGATGCTACCGACGCAGGGCTTCGCCTAAGCACCGCTATGATATTACCGAGGTGGAATCTGGTGGAGGGGGGCACTGCACATGGCTAAGAGATCAAGAGATCAATTGTTGTGTCTAGAGGTGCCCCCGTATATAAAGGATCAAGGGGGAGGCGGCGGCCGGCTAGGAGGAGGCGCGCCAGGGAGGAGTCCTACTCCCACCGGGAGTGGGACTCCCTCTTTTCCTAGTTGGAGTACAAGGAGGGAAGGAAGGGAGAGAGGAGAGGAAGGAAATCGGGGGTGATGACCCACAAGTATAGGGGATCTATCGTAGTCCTTTCGATAAGTAAGAGTGTCGAACCCAACGAGGAGCAGAAGGAAATGATAAGCGGTTTTCAGTAAGGTTTTCTCTGCAAGCACCGAAATAGTAGGTGATAAATAGTTTTGTGATAAGATAAATAGTAACGAGCAAAAAGTAAATAAAGTAAATAAAGTGCAGCAAGGTGGCCCAATCCTTTATGTAGCAAAGCATAAGCCTGGACAAATTCTAATAATGAAGAAGGGTCTCCTGAGGACACATTGGGAATTATCGTCAAGCTAGTTTTCATCACGTTCATAAGATTCACGTTCGGTACTTTGATAATTTGATATGTGGGTGGACCGGCACTTGGGTACTGCCCTAACATGGACAAGCATCCTACTTATGATTAACCCCTATTGCAAGCATCCGCAACTACAAAAAGGAGTATTAAGGTAAACCTAACCACAGCATTAAACATAGGGGTCCATGTCAACCCTTAACGAAGCAACGCATAAACTAGGGTTTAAGCTTCTGTCACTCTAGCAACCCATCATCTACTTATTACTTCCCTATGCCTTCCTCTAGGCCCAAATAATGGTGAAGTGTCATGTAGTCGACGTTCACATAACACCACTAGAGGAAAGACAACATACATCTCATCAAAATATCGAACGAATACCAAATTCACATGACTACTAATAGCAAGACTTCACCTATGTCCTTAGGAACAAACGTAACTACTCACAAATTATATTCATGTTCATAATCAGAGGAGTAATAATATGCATAAAGGATCTGAACATATGATCTTCCACCAAATAAACCAAATAGCATCAACTACAAGGAGTAATCAACACTACTAGCAACCCATAGGTACCAATTTGTGGTTTTGACACAAGATTGGATACAAGAGATGAACTAGGGTGCTGGTGAAGATGTTGATGAAGATTGACCCCCTCTCGATGAGAGGATCATTGGTGATGACGTTGGTGATGATTTCCCCCTCCCAGAGGGAAGTGTCCCCAGCAGAACAGCTCCGCCAGAGCCCTAGATTGATTCCGCCAAGGTTCCGCCTCGTGGCGGCGGAGTTTTGTCCCGTAAGCTTGCCCACGATTTTTTCCAGGGGAAAAGTGATGATATAGCAGAAGATGGACGCCGGAGGCCCACCAGGGGGGCCAGGCGATAGGGGGCGCGCCCTAGGGTGGGGGCGCCCCCCTGTCTCCTGGACAGGGTGTGGGCCCCCTGGCCTATTTCTTTTGCCCATAAATTCTTATTAAATCCAAAAAATTGTTTTGTGGAGTCCCAGATCTTTTGGAGTTGTGCAGAATAGGTTTCCAACGTTTGCTCCTTTTCCAGCCAGAATTCTAGCTGCCGGCATCCCCCCTCTTCATGGTAAACCTTGTAAAATAAGAGAGAATAGCCATAAGTATTGATATATAATGTGTAATAACAACCCATAATGCAATAAATACTGATATAAAAGTATGATGCAAAATGGACGTATCAACTCCCCCAACCTTAGACCTCGCTTGTCCTCAAGCGGAAGCCGAAATCGAAAAATATGTCCACATATTTAGAGATAGAGGTGTCGATAAAAATAAAATACGAACATGAGGGCATCATGATCATCCTAATAACAGCAACATATATGGATTTTGTCATATGATTTCCTATGTTCAAGTAATAAACAATTCACAATGTCAAGTATGGTTCAAAAACTTCATTGGGAGCTAACAAAATATAATCTCAGTCATTGAAGCAATTGCAATTTATCGTAACATCAGAAAGAGTCAATAATAGAGCTTTTCAGCAAGCTCACATACTCAACTATCTCGTAGTCCCCTATAATTGTTAACACTCACGCAATACTTGTGGTTATAGACTTTCATCCGGACACTGAGAAAGATAGGGGCTTATTGTGTTGCCTCCCAACATATTCACCTTTAGGTGATGTCAACAATAATAGTATATGCCAACTTACATCCAATTGGATATATATATATATATATCATGATCTTTCAAACACGAGGAGCTTGCCAAAGGATAAAAATAAAAAGGGAAAGGTGAGAATCAACTTGACTGAAGCATAAAGTAAAACATAAAGTAAAAGATAGGCCCTTCGCAGAGGGAAGCAGAGGTTGTCATGCGCATTTAGGGTTGATGCATAAAATCTTAGTGCAAAAGAACGTCACTTTATATTGCCCCTTGTATGTGGACCTTTATTATGCAGTCCGTCGCTTTTATTACTTCCACAACAAGTTCGTACAAAGTTTATTTTCTCTGCACTAATAATTCATACATATTTAGAGAGCAATTTTTATTTCTTGCACCGATGACAACTTACTTGAAGGATCTTACTCAATCCATAGGTAGGTATGGTGGACTCTCATGGCAAAACTGGGTTTAAGGATATTTGGAAGCACAAGTAGTATCTCTACTTGGTGCAAGGAATTTGGCTAGCATGAGGGGGAAAGGCAAGCTCAACATGTTTGGAAGGTCAATGACCATATACTTTAACTGAGATGTCAGAAAACATAAACCATTACGTTGTCTTCCTTGTCCAACATCAACTCTTTTAGCATGTCATACTTAATGAGTGCTTCACAATCATAAAAGATGTCCAAGATAATACATTTATATGTGAACCCCTCTTTCCTTATTACTTCCTATTAATTGCAATGATGACCAATGCTACGTTCATCAACTCTCAACAATTTCTATGCCTCATACTTTCTATGTGTGAAGTTATCACTATCCATAAGATCAATATGAACTCTTTTGTTCTTTCTACTTTCTCAAGATCATAGCAACATAGCAAAGCCCTTGACTCAACACTAATCTTTATTATAGATAGCACACAGACTGGATTACATAAAGAGATCACAAAGCAAAACTGAAAACTACTTGATATCAAAACTTTGAACTAATAGATCAAGATACTACTAAAAGGATTGAACTAAATAAAGCGGTAAAGATAGGAGTGTGATGGTGATACGATACCGGGGCACCTCCCCCAAGCTTGGCTGCCAAGGGGAGTGCCCATACCCATGTGATTATTTCCTCGGGGGTGATGGAGATGGTAATGACGATGGAGTTGTTGCATTTTTCTTCTCTAGTTTGAGTCTGAGGCTAAAATTTTCCTCCCTCAGATCCTCATTCTTGAGCTCAAGTTTCCTTATCTTTTTGCATAGTGTTGCCTTGCTGTCCTGCAAAAAACATGGTGGGATAGATTGGACCTTAGGAAGGCTTGACTTCTTGAACTCCACATGCATATCACCAGGTTGAGGCAGTGGATCGTCCTCTTCATCGGAGCTTGTCTCCTCCTTCCTCTTTGGATCATAGTCTTTTTCTTCCTCTGTGGTCCAGCCATAATGTTCCACATCCCCATATACTTTTGGGTTTGCAATATAATCAGCCATGTAGCTCTCTCCCTCCGAATCTTGGGACGACATCTTGTTCCAAATCTGCAACAAGAACAAGTCGAAATGAAAACAGAGGATATTTGCGTGATACGGTGGTCAAAACCTTCGGGAGTATATATAATGATTTTTTACCGACCAAAATATGTAACATACAAGAAAACGGAGTCCGGGAGGCACACGAGGTGCCCACGAGACAGGGGGCGCGCCCTACAGGGGGAGGCGCGCCCTCCTCTCTCGTGGGAGCCTCGTGCCCCTTTCGGACTACTTCTTTCTTCCTAAAATCTTTAAATAATCCAAAACTGATAAAAATTGACATTAGAGTTGTTTTGGAGTCGGTTTACTTACCGTACCACGTACCTATGCCTTTTCGGAGTCTGGAACGTTCTGGAAAGTGTCTCTTATGTATTCCTTAGGGGTTATGGTTTTAATAATATTAGTTTCAACATTGATAGGATTACCTGAAATATAATGTTTAATTCTCTGACCATTTACCACCCTCGGATTTGTGCCTTCGAAGTTGTTGATTTTATAGCACCAGAACGATAGACCTCCTCGATAACGTAGGGACCTTCCCATTTTGAGAGAAGTTTTCCTGCAAAAAAACTTAAACAAGAGTTGAACAATAACACATAATCTCCTACGATAAACTCACGCTTTTGTATCTTCTTATCATGCCAGCGTTTGACTTTTTCTTTGAAAAGCTTGGCATTCTCATATGCTTGGGTTCTCCATTCATCAAGTGAGCTAATATCAAACAACCTCTTCTCACCGGCAAGTTTTTAGTCATAATTGAGCTCTTTAATAGCCCAATATGCTTTATGTTCAAGTTCAAGAGGTAAATGACATGCTTTTCCATAAACCATCTTATATGGAGACATACCCATAGGATTTTTGTATGCAGTTCTATAGGCCCATAATGCATCATCAAGTTTTTTGGACCAATTCTTTATAGATCTATTCACAGTCTTTTGCAGAATTAACTTGAGCTCTCTATTTCTCAAATCTACTTGACCACTAGACTGCGGGTGATAAGGAGATGCAATTCTATGATTGACATCATACTTAGCGAGCATCTTACGGAAAGCACCATGAATAAAGTGTGAACCACCATAAGTCATAAGATATCTAGGGACTCCAAACCTCGGACAAATAACTTCTTTAAGCATTTTAATAGAAGCGTTATGATCAGCACTACTAGTTGGAATAGCTTCTACCCACTTAGTAACATAATCAACAGCAACTAAAATATGTGTATAACCATTAGAGGCAGGAAAAGGTCCCATATAATCAAAGCCCCAAACGTCAAACGGTTCAATAACAAGAGAATAATTCATAGGCATTTCTGGACGTCTACTGATGTTACCTATTCTTTGACATTCATCACAAGATAAGAAAAACTTACGAGCATCTTTGAAAAGAGTAGGCCAATAAAAACCAGATTGTAGTACCTTGTGTGCAGTTCTGTCTCCAGCATGGTGTCCTCCATAGGATTCAGCGCAGGATCTGTTCCTGTTCATGCTCAGGCACACAACATCTAATAATACCATCTACTCCTTTATAAAGGTGTGGATCATCCCAGAAGTAATGTCTTAAATCATAAAAGAACTTTTTCTTTTGCTGGTATGTGAAAATAGGCGGTATATATTTAGTGACAATGTAATTAGCATAATCAGCATACCAAGGAGCAGTACGAGAAGCATTGACAACCACTAATTGTTCATCAGGAAAGCTATCATTAATAGGCAGTGAGTCATCAAGAACATTCTCTAGCCTAGACAAGTTGTCTGCAATGGGGTTCTCAGCTCCCTTTCTATCAATAATATGCAAGTCAAATTCTTGGAGCAAGAGAACCCATCTAATGAGTCTAGGCTTAGCATCTTTCTTTTCCATAAGATATTTAATAGCAGCATGATCAGTGTGAATAGTAACTTTGGAATCAACAATATAAGGTCTAAACTTGTCACATGCAAACGCAACTGCTAAGAACTCTTTTTCAGTAGTAGCATAATTTCTTTGGGCAGTATCAAGAGTCTTACTAGCATACTAGATAACATTCAATTTCTTATCGACTCTTTGCCCTAAAACAGCACCTACAGCATAATCACTAGCATCGCACATAATTTCAAAAGGTAAATTCCAATCAGGTGGCTGAACAATAGGTGCAGTGATCAAAGCTTTCTTGAGTGTTTCAAATGCTTCTACACAATCATCATCAAAGACAAAAGGAATATCTTTTTGCAATAAATTAGTTAGAGGCCCAGATATTTTAGACAAGTCCTTAATGAACCTCCTATAAAAACCGGCATGACCAAGGAAACTTCTTATACCTTTTATGTCCTTGGGACATGGCATATTTTCAATAGCATCAACTTTGGCTTTATCAACTTCAATACCTCTCTTGGAGATCTTGTGCCCCGAGAAAATGCCTTCATTAACCATAAAGTGACACTTTTCCTAATTCAGGACGAGACTAGTGTCTTCGCATCTCTGCAAAACTCGATCAAGGTTGCTCAAAAAATCATCAAAAGAGGATCCATAGACAGAGAAGTCATCCATGATTACCTCACAAATCTTTTCACAAAAATCAGAAAATATAGCCATCATGTATCTTTGAAAGGTAGCAGGTGCATTACATAAACCAAAAGGCATACGTCTATAAGAAAAAGTACCAAAAGGGCAAGTAAAAGTAGTTTTAGATTGATCCCCTGCTGATACAGGTATCTGAGAGAAGCCAGAATAACCATCTAGAAAGCAAAAATGTGTGTGTTTGGATAGCCTCTCTAGCACTTGATCAATAAAAGGTAAAGGGTAATGATCTTTCTTAGTAGCTTTATTTAACTTACGGAAATCAATTACCATCCTATAACCTGTAATAATTCTTTGCGGGATCAATTCATCTTTATCATTAGGAACTACGGTAATGCCTCCCTTTTTAGGGACACAATGGACAGGGCTTACCCATTCACTATCAGCAACGGGATAAATAATACCTGCCTCAAGGAGTTTTAGTATCTCCTTTCTTACCACTTCCTTCATTTTGGGATTTAATCGTCTTTGAGGATCTCTAACTGGTTTGACATCTTTCTCCACTGAAATTTTGTGTTGACATAATGTGGGACTAATGCCCTTAAGATCATCCAGAGTATATCCAATAGCAGCTCGGTGCTTCTTCAGAGTTTTCAATAATCTTTCTTCTTCTTTCTCTGAAAGGTTAGCACTAATAATAACAGGATATATTTCTTTTTCATCAAGATAAGCATACTTAAGATTATCAGGTAAGGGTTTGAGTTCAAACACGGGATCACCCTTGGGTGGAGGGGGATCCCCAAGAATTTCAACGGGAAGATTATGTTTCAGTATAGGCTCCTGCTTAAGGAACACTTCATCTATTTCTTCCCTTTCCTTCATAAACATATCGTTTTCATGGTCTAGCAAATATTGTTCTAACGGATCAGTTGGAGGAACAGCAATGGAAGCAAGACCAATAATTTCATCCTTACTAGGTGGTTCCCTTTCATGATGTTGTCTACTAAACTTAGCAAAATTAAACTCATGAGACATACCATCTATGCCAACAGTGACAATATTCTTTTCACAATTAATCTTAGCACTAGCAGTATTCAAGAAGGGTCTACCAAAAATAATGGGACAAAAATCGTCTTGTGGGGAACCAAGAACAAGAAAATCAGCAGGGTATTTAATCTTCCCACACAAGACTTCAACATCTCTAACAATCCCAATAGGTTTAATGGTGTCCCTATTAGCAAGCTTAATAGTAACATCAATGTTTTCTAATTCAACAGGTGCAATATCGTGCATAATTTCTTTATAAAGATCATAAGGTATCACATTAGCACTAGCACCCATATCACATAAACCATGATAACAATGATCTCCTATTTTAACAGAAATAACAGGCGTGCCTACAACAGGTCTACGTGTCTTAGTATCGGGTCTAGCAATATTAGCAGTCTCACCACAGAAAGAGATAACATGCCCATCTAGATCCTCGTCCAAGAGATCTTTAATCATAGCAATACCAGGTTCAACATTAATTTGCTCAGGAGGTGTATAGGTCCTAGTATTACTCTTACGAATAACAGTCGAAGCTTTAACATGATCTTTTATCCTAACAGGAAAAGGAGGTTTTTCAACATAAGCAGTAGGAATAATAGGATCACTATATGTAATAGTCTTCTCTTCGACTGTAATAGGTGCAACTACTTTCACTTCAACAGGAGGATTATATTTAAACCACTTCTCTTTAGGGAGATCAACGTGAGTAGCAAAAGTTTCACAAAAAGTAGCTACTATCTCAGAGTCAAATCCATACTTAGAGCTAAATCCACGGAAAGCATCGGTATCCATAAAAGATTTAACACAATCGAACTTAGGTGTCATACCTGACTCCTTACCATCGTCGGAACCCCAATCTTCAGAGTTGCGTTTAATTCTTTCCAATAAGTCCCATTTGAAATCAATAGTCTTCAGCATATAGGAACCAGCACAGGAAGTATCGAGCATGTTGCGATTATCAAGAGAAAGCCGAGCATAAAAGTTTTGAATAATCATTTCTCGAGAGAGCTCATGATTGGGGCATGAATACAACATTGACTTAAGCCTCCCCCAAGCTTGAGCGATGCTTTCTCCTTCGCGAGGCCAGAAATTATATATGTAATTACGATCATGATGAACAAGATGCATAGGATAGAACTTCTGGTGAAATTCCAACTTCAATCGCTTATAATTCCAATATCTCGTCTCATCACATAGCCTATACCATGTCATTGCATCTCCCTTCAAAGATAAAGGGAAGACCTTCCTTTTGACAACATCATCGGGAATACCTGCAAGCTTAAATAGTCCACAAACTTCATCCACAAAGATAAGGTGTAAGTCGGGATGCAATGTTCCGTCTCCTGCAAAAGGATTAGCTAGCAGTTTTTCTATCATACCCGAAGGAATCTCAAAGTGAATATTTTCATAAGGTTCAGTAGGTTGAGGAGCATCACTTTGCTCTTTCGATTGGGGTGAAGATACCCCAAACAATCCCCTCAAAGGATTAGTTTCCATAGTGACAAGTAACAGAAAATTTCAGCACACTATAAATGTTTCCTTACCAAGTTCCACTCACCAAGTGTGCTACACTCCCCGGCAACGGCGCCAGAAAAGAGTCCTGATGACCCACAAGTATAGGGGATCTATCGTAGTCCTTTCGATAAGTAAGAGTGTCGAACCCAACAAGGAGCAGAAGGAAATGATAAGCGGTTTTTAGTAAGGTTTTCTCTGCAAGCATCGAAATAGTAGGTGATAGATAGTTTTGTGATAAGATAAATAGTAACGAGCAAAAAGTAAATAAAGTAAATAAAGTGCATCAATGTGGCCCAATCCTTTATGTAGCAAAGGATAAGCCTGGACAAATTCTAATAATGAAGAAGGAGCTCCTGAGGACACATTGGGAATTATCGTCAAGCTAGTTTTCATCATGTTCGGTACTTTGATAATTTGATATGTGGGTGGACCGACACTTGGGTACTGCCCTAACATGGACAAGCATCCCACTTATGATTAACCCCTATTGCAAGCATCCGCAACTACAAAAAGGAGTATTAAGGTAAACCTAACCACAACATTAAACATATGGGTCCATATCAACCCCTAACGAAGCAACACATAAACTAGGGTTTAAGCTTCTGTCACTCCAGCAACCCATCATCTACTTATTACTTCCCGATGCCTTCCTCTAGGCCCAAATAATGGTGAAGTGTCATGTAGTCGACGTTCACATAACACCACTAGAGGAAAGACAACATACATCTCATCAAAATATCGAACGAATACCAAATTCACATGACTACTAATAGCAAGACTTCACCCATGTCCTCAGGAACAAACGAAACTACTCACAAAGCATATTCATGTTCATAATCAGAGGAGTAATAATATGCATAAAGGATCTGAACATATGATCTTCCACCAAATAAACCAAATAGCATCAACTACAAGGAGTAATCAACACTACTAGCAACCCACAGGTACCAATTTGTGGTTTTGACACAAGATTGGATACAGGAGATGAACTAGGGTGCTGGTGAAGATGTTGATGGAGATTGACCCCCTCTCGATGAGAGGATTGTTGGTGATGATGTTGGTGATGATTTCCCCTCCCGGAGGGAAGTGTCCCCGGCAGAACAGCTGCACTAGAGCCCTAGATTGATTACGCCAAGGTTCCACCTCATGGCGGCGGAGTTTCATCCCGTAAGCTTGCCCACGATTTTTCCAGGGGAAAAGTGATGACATAGCAGAAGATGGATGCCGGAGGCCCACCAGGGGGGCCCAGGAGATAGGGGGCTGCGCCCTGGGGGGGCGCCCCTGTCTCCTGGACAGCGTGTGGGCCCCCTGGCCTATTTCTTTTGCCCATAAATTCTTATTAAATCCCAAAAGTTGTTTCAATGGAGTCTCAGGTCTTTTGGAGTTGTGCAGAATAGGTTTCCAACGTTTGCTCCTTTTCCAGCCAGAATTCCAGCTGCCGGCATCCCCCCTCTTCATGGTAAACCTTGTAAAATAAGAGAGAATAGCCATAAGTATTGAGATATAATGTGTAATAATAGCCCATAATGGAATAAATATTGATATAAAAGCATGATGCAAAATGGACGTATCAGGGGGCGCCGCCCCCCTCCTTGTCCTATTCAGACTAGAGGGGGAGGGGCGCACGGCCTGCCCTGGCCGCCCCTCCTCTTCTCCACTAGGGCCCATTAGGCCCACTAAACCCCCCGGGGGTTTCCGGTAACCCCCCGGTACTCCGGTATATGTCCGAAACCTCCCGAACACTTTCGGTGTCCGAACATAGTCATCCAATAGATCAATCTTTATGTCTCGACCATTTTGAGACTCCTCGTCATGTCCGTGATCATATCCGGTATTCTGAAGTACCTTCGGTTCATCAAAACACAAAAACTCATGTCCGTGATCATATCCGGTATTCTGAAGTACCTTCGGGTTCGAGAACTATGTAGACATGACCGAGACACGTCTCTGGTCAATAACCAATAGCGGAACCTAGATGCTCATATTGGTTCCCACATATTCTATGAAGATCTTTATCGGTCAAACCGCATAACAACATACGTTGTTCCCTTTGTCATCGGTATGTTACTTGCCCGAGATTCGATCATTGGTTTCTCAATACCTATTTCAATCTCGTTACTGGCAAGTCTCTTTACTCGTTACGTAATGCATCATCCCGCAGCTAACTCATTAGCTACATTGCTTGCAAGGCTTATAGTGATGTGCATTACTGAGAGGGCCCAGAGATACCTCTCTCACAATCAGAGTGACAAATCCTAATCTCGAAATACGTCAATGCTACGTCTTGAGCTTGCATTGGTTTTCCTCGAAGAGGAGAGGGTGATGCAACAATAGTAGCGTAAGTATTTCCCTTAGTTTTTGAGAACCAAGGTATCAATCTAGTAGGAGGCTCCTCAAAAGTCCCACACACCTACACAAACAAACTGAGAACTCGTAACCAACGCGATAAAGGGGTTGTCAATCCCTTCATGGCCACTTGCGAAAGTGAGATCTAATAAAGATAGTATGATAAGATATATATATATATATTTGGTATTTTATAATATAGATGCAAAAAGTAAAGATACAAATAAAAGTAGATTGAAAGCAAATATGATAGGAGATAGACCCGGGGGCCATAGGTTTCACTAGAGGCTTCTCTCAAGATAGCATAAGTATTACGGTGGGTGAACAAATTACTGTCGAGCAATTGATAGAAAAGCGCATAGTTATGAGATTATCTAGGCATGATCATGTATATAGGCATCACGTCCATCACAAGTAGACCGACTCCTGCCTGCATCTACTACTATTACTCCACACATCGACCGACTCCTGCCTGCATCTAGAGTATTAAGTTCGTAAGAACAGAGTAATGCATTAAGCAAGATGACATGATGTAGAGGGATAAACTCAAGCAATATGATATAAACCCCATCTTGTTTTCCTCGATGGCAACAATACAATACGTGCCTTGCAACCCTTTTTGTCACTGGGTAAGGTCACCGCAAGATTGAACCCAAAGCTAAGCACTTCTCCCATGGCAAGACAGATCAATCTAGTAGGGCAAACCAAACTGATAATTCAAAGAGACTTGCAAAGATAACTCAATCATACATAAAAGAATTCAGAGAAGATTCAAATATTATTCATAGATAAACTTAATCATAAACCCACAATTCATCGGATCTCGACAAACACACCGCAAGAAGAGTTAACATCGAATAGATCTCCACAAGAGAGGGGGAGAACATTGTATTGAGATCCAAAAAGAGAGAAGAAGCCATCTAGCTAATAACTATGGACCCATAGGTCTGTGGTAAACTACTCACAACTCATCGGAGGGGCAAGGATGTTATTGTAGATGCCCTCCGTGTTTGATTCCCCCTCCGGCAGAGTGCCGGCGAAGGCTCCAAGATGAGATCTCGCGGATACAGAGGGTTACGGCGGTGGAAATTGTGTTTCGTGGTGCTCCTGGATGTTTTTGGGGTACGTAGGTATATATAGGAGGAAGAAGTATGTCGGTGGCCGCCCGAGGGGCCCATGAGACAGGGGGCGCGGCCTCCTATCTCATGGGGGCCTCGGCTGCTTCTTGACTTGCACTCCAAGTCCTCTGGATCACGTTCGTTCCAAAAATCACGCTCCCGAAGGTTTCATTCCGTTTGGACTCCGTTTGATATTCCTTTTCTTCGAAATACTGAAATAGGCAAAAAAAACAGCAATATGGGCTGGGCCTCCGGTTAGTAGGTTAGTCCCACAAATGATATAAATGTGTAAAATAAAGCCCATAAACATCCAAAAGGGGTAATATAATAGCATGGAACAGTAAAAAATTATAGATACGTTGGAGACGTATCAGTCAACTCAACAAGTACCTTTGGAGACACCTGTAGAGCACCTTTATAATCACCTAGTTACGTTGTGACGTTTGGTAGCACACAAAGTGTTCCTCCGGTAAGCGGGAGTTACATGATCTCATATTCATAGGAACATGTATATGTCATGAAGAAAGCAATAGCAACATACTAAACGATCAAGTGCTAAGCTAACGGAATGGGTCAAGTCAATCACATCATTCTTCTAATGATGTGATCCCATTGATCAAATGATAACTCATATCTATGGTTAGGAAACTCAACCATCTTTGATAATTGAACTAGTCAAGTAGAGGCATACTAGTGACATTATGTTTGTCTATGTATTCACACATGTATTATGTTTCGAGTTAATACAATTCTAGCATGAATAATAAACATTTATCATGATATGAGGAAATAAATACTAACTATATTATTGCCTCTAGGGCATATTCCTTCACTGAGATACAACCAAAGCACCGACGTCACCGGCGCCGCTCTAAACCACGCCGTGGGAAAAACAGCGATACCGGCACAGGAGAAAATAACACTCTGGACGACGCCGAAGACAACGAAGACCCCATTGAGCCAACCTCCGAACAGGACGAACGGGAAGATGGGCGAGTTAGCCCTGATGAACAGGCCATGAATGAAGACTCGGAGGACAGTAACTACCTTCCGCTCTCCGAGGATGAGGTGAGCCTCGGTGACGAAGACTTTATCGTGCCTCAGGAGCCTGTCGATCAGGAGCGCTTTAAGCGCCGGCTAATAGCCACTGCAAGGAGGCTAAAAAAAGAAGCAGCAGCAGCTTTAAGCTGATCAAGTTCTGCTCAACGATTGATGGACTAATGTACTAGCAGCCAAAGAATACGGCCTCGAGCTCCCAACCAAAAGTTACCCGAAGCGCAAATTGCTACCGCAATTCGATGACGAGGCGCTGGAGCTTGTCCTTCCAGTGCATAATGCGGCTGACCGACCACCATGTGGCCGAGACAAAGCGACAACTCAAGCCGAACACCAGCCCGCACTACCTTGCCGTAAAAAACAGAAACACAACAACTCGTGGATACACATATGACCTGCGGCATGACCTGGAAAATAGAGCAGGTCAGACCAGATCGATCTATGGATCGCGGGGGCATGCCCTGATGCACGACGATGGACATCCGGCCGGATGTGACAAACATAACCACGCTCGGACCGAAGACCGCAAACGAACTCCATCCGAGTTATGTCGCGACTTGGCCTGATATAGAGGCGCCGCACACCCCCTTTGCTTCACTGATTAAGTAATGGAACATGAATTCCCGGAAGGGTTTAAACCCGTGAACATCGAGTCATATGATGGGACAATAGACCCCGCGGTATGGATTGAGGATTTTCTTCTCCATATTCACATGGCCCGTGGTGATGATCTTCACGCCATCAAATACCTTCCGCTAAAACTCAAGGGACCAGCTCGGCACTGGTTGAACAGTCTCCCCGAAAACTCCATCGGCAGCTGGGAGGACTTGGAAGATGCCTTCCTAGACAATTTCCAAGGTACATATGTCCGACCTCCGGATGCGGATGACTTAAGTCACATAGTTCAACAGCCCGGAGAGTCAGCCAGGAAATTCTGGACTAGGTTCTTAACTAAAAAGAACGAGATCGTCGACTGTCCGGATGCCGAAGCCCTAGCGGCCTTTAAACATAGCATCCGTGACGAATGGATCGCCCGACACCTCGGCCAAGAAAAGCCAAAGTCTATGGCAGCCCTCACGACGCTTATGACCCGCTTCTGCATGGGCGAGGATAGCTGGCTAGCCCGTAGCAATAACAATGCAAGCGAACCTGGCACTTCTGAAGCCAGAAATAGCAACGGCAAGCCCCGACGCAATAGACACAAACGTCGAAACAACAGTGAAAATATCGAGGACACGGCGGTCAACGCCAGATTCAGTGGCTCTAAGTCCAGTTAGTGGAAGAAGCCATATAAA
Source organism: Triticum timopheevii (assembly GCA_963921465.1). Classification (NCBI taxonomy): domain Eukaryota; kingdom Viridiplantae; phylum Streptophyta; class Magnoliopsida; order Poales; family Poaceae; genus Triticum; species Triticum timopheevii. Next base: position 162,776,589 of record OY997262.1, on the reverse strand, counting down.
AGAAACAATCCGGGTCCGTCCAACTTGGACCGCATACTCGATCGTCCATGTCAAATCCATGGCACCCCTGATAAACCAGCCAATCACACTGTGACGCCCCCGATTCAATCGTACACTAATCATGCATGCAAACGTGTACGATCAAGATCAGGGACTCACGGGAAGATATCACAACACAACTCTGAAAACATAAATAAGTCATACAAGCATCATAATACAAGCCAGGGGCCTCGAGGGCTCGAATACAAGTGCTCGATCATAGACGAGTCAGCGGAAGCAACAATATCTGAGTACAGACATAAGTTAAACAAGTTTGCCTTAAGAAGACTAGCACAAACTGGGATACAGATCGAAAGAGGCGCAGGCCTCCTGCCTGGGATCCTCCTAAACTACTCCTGGTCGTCGTCAGCAGGCTGCACGTAGTAGTAGGCACCTCCAGTGTAGTAGTCGTCATCGACGATGTCGTCTGGCTCCTGGACTCCAGCATCTGGTTGCGACAACCAGAAAGAAAGGAAAGGGGGAAAAAGAGGGGAGAAAGCAACCGTGAGTACTCATCCAAAGTACTCGCAAGCAAGGAACTACACTACATATGCATGGGTATATGTGTAAGTAGGCCATATCAGTGGACTGAACTGCAGAATGCCAGAATAAGAGGGGGATAACTAATCCTGTCGAAGACTACGCTTCTGGCAGCCTCCGTCTTGCAGCATGTAGAAGAGAGTAGATTGAAGTCCTCCATGCAGCATCTCCAAGTAGCAACTCCAAGTAGCATCGCATAGCATAATCCTACCCGGCGATCCCCTCCTCGTATCCCTGAGAGAGAGCGACCACCGGTTGTATCTGGCACTTGGAAGGGTGTGTTTTATTAAGTATCCGGTTCTAGTTGTCATAAGGTCAAGGTACAACTCCAAGTCGTCCTGTTACCGAAGATCACGGCTATTCGAATAGATTAACTTCCCTGCAGGGGTGCACCAACTTACCCAACACGCTTGATCCCATTTGGCCGGACACACTTTCCTGGGTCATGCCCGGCCTCGGAAGATCAACACGTCGCAGCCCCACCTAGGCAAAACAGAGAGGCCAGCACGCCGGTCTAAACCTAAGCGCGCAGGGGTCTGGGCCCATCGCCCTGAGCACACCTGCACGTTGCGTGGGCGGCCGGAAGCAGACCTAGCCTAGTGGCGTTCCAGTCCAATCCGGCGCGCGCCGCTCCGTCGCTGACGTCTGAAGTGCTTCGGCTGATACCACGACGCCGGGATACCCATAACTACTCCCACGTAGATGGTTAGTGCGTATAGGCTCGTAGCCAACTCAGATCAAATATCAAGATCTCGTTTAGCGTGTTAAATAACCGCGAACGCTGAACAGGGCCAGGCCCACCTCTCTCCTAGGCGGTCTCAACCTGCCCTGTCGCTCCGCCACAAAGATCCACACAGAGGGCCGTCGGGACAAAGGTCCTTTCAGCCCCCAATCCGTGAATCACTCGCGGGTACTCTTCGAGCGGACCCGACTTTAGTCACCATCTGTAGTATGTATGTATGTATGTATAGTATATACCCGTGATCACCTCCCGAGTGATCACGGCCCAATAGTATAGCAAGGCAGACTGACAAGAATGTAGGGCCAATGGTGGTAAACTAGCATCCTATACTAAGCATTTAGGATTGCGGGTAAGGTATCAATGACTGTAGCAACAATGACAGGCTATGCAACAAAATAGGAGTAACCGAACAGTAACATGCTACACTACTCTAATGCAAGCAGTATAGAAAAGAATAGGCGATATCTGGTGATCAAGGGGGGGGGGCTTGCCTGGTTGCTTTGGCAAGAGAGAGGGTCGTCAACTCCGTAGTCATATTTGGTAGCAGCGGCGTCGGTCTCGGTGTCTAGCGAGAGAAGAGGGGGAAGAAACAATAAATACTTAAGCAAACAGATGCATAGCGATGCATGACATGACAAGTAACAGTGCTAGGGGTGTCCTAACGCGGTATGAGGTGATACCGGTGAAGGTGGGGAACAACCGAGAAAGTATCCCCGGTGTTTCGCGTTTTCGGACAGAGGAGCCGAAGGGGGAAAGTTGTGTGTTCGGTATGCTAGGGGTGTGTGGCGGATGAACGGGCTGCGTATCCGGATTCGTCTCGTCGTTCTGAGCAACTTTCATGTAGAAAGTATTTTCATCTAAGCTACGGTTTATTTTATATGATTTTCTAAAGTTTTAAACCATTTTTAGAATTTATTTAATTAATTTAAACTAACATTATCCAGAATAGTGTTTGCTGACGTCAGCATGACATCAGCAGTCAACAGAGGTTGATTGGGTCAAACTGACGTGTGGGCCCAGTGGGACCCACCTGTCATACTCTCATAGGTTGATTAGGCTTTAGGTTAAACAAAACACTGTTTAATTAAACTAACTGGTCAATTAGATTATCTAAGTAGGATTAATTAACTTAATTAATTTAGTTAATTAATTAATTAATTAATTAAATTTATTATTATTATTATTATTAGAATTCTTTTTTTTTGTTCTGAGGGGTGGGGCCCCCTAGTCAGTGGCACACAGGGCCTTAACAGGCACGGGAGCTAACGGGTGCGTGGGCGCCCGTCAGGGGCGAGCCCGGACGCTGGCTCAGGGGTGGCCATCGGCGCGCCTGGGCGCCGGCGGCCAAGGCAGCGATAGCGTGGGGCGAGGGGAGCAGGGCTGCCCGCTGGTCGTGGCTGGAGAGGGCGCATGGGGGAACGGCGGGCGCGGGGCAGCGCAAGGACGACGCCGGAGTTGCAGCACCGCTGGTGGAGCGACGAGGCGACGAGGTGGGCGCAAGGCGAGGGGCACCGTGGTTGGGTCGTCGGACGCGGGTGTGCGGGAGCCGTGGCGAGGCATGGAGCTGCGGGGGGGGGGGGGGAGTGCGGGTCAGGGGAGGTCCGGCGCGCAGGTGATGCACGGGCGCAGCAGAGAGCACCGACGGCGTCAGCCGCGGGCGCGGTCTGGCGTGGTGTGCAGGGAGCGGGAGCAGCACGGGCGGCGAGTGTGCGCGTGCGGACGCGACGACGGATCCGCCAGGGAAGAAGAGGGGAAGAGAAGGGGGCTCACATAGCCCTGTAGATGTGCAAAGGCGTGCTCGGGGAAGGGCCGGAGTAGCGGGGCGACGGTGATGATGTCCAACTCGGGGAGGGAGTTGCGCGAGGGAGAGGCGGGGACGAGGCAGTCCGGCAGTGACGGGCGGCGCCGATGACGGGCGCCGGGGAGAGGCGGCGGGGAGACGGGCGATGGCTTCGGGACGCTGGAGATGGTGCGGTGTCGGGGCGAACGGCGGGGTCGGGGCGTGGCCCGATCCAGATCCGGAATCGGGGGGAAGGAGAGGAGCGTGGGTGCATGGGGGGAAGTGGGTTGGTTATCGCTAGGGTTTGGGTCGGGGTGGCCTTGTAGCAGGCCAGAGAGGGGAAGGCTGGGCTGGCCGGTTGGCTACCTGGGCCAGTTGGCCCAGCGTGGGGGGTGTCTCTTTTCCCTTTTCAGTTTCTTTTGTTTTTCCTTTTAATTTGTTTCTGTTTTCAGTTTAGTAACCATTTTCTATTTAACTGTAAGCTAAATGAGTTTTGTTAGTTATGAGACTTGTCACATAACTCAAGCACATTATTTCTAGGAGTCACAAAAAGTTTGAGGCCAAAATGAATTGCCTAACCATTTTTAAAAACTGAAAAGGCCAATTTAATTGTTGCTAGACCAAAAATTAATTCCCAGTGGCATTTTGGGAATTCAAAAGAGGTTGGTTCCAACATGACAAATATCCAGGGATTATTTTCCACCCTTTGAACATTTTAGTTTGCATGTTTGAGAAGTTTGAATTTTGGACTTTAGTTTGAACTTGAATTTGGATTGCGATTTGGATCAACCGAGGATAGTAACAGTAAGAGTGGTGACGTGGCACCATTAACTGGGGATTACTGTAGCTTAGTTATCCGGACGTCACAATTCTCCTCCACTACAAGAAATCTCGTCCCGAGATTTAAGAGGTAGTGAAAGGGGGGAAGGTTTGGTTACGAATCTAGTGGGTCTTCTCATCCTGGCTTGTTCTTCTCGAAGAGAACCGGTCCAATACATTGATGTCTTCATTTATCTGCTTCAGGTCCTTATGATGAAGTCGGCATCCTTTCTTCGGGATCTTGATCGTATTTACGAATAGGTAACGGGGTAGATCGGAAACGACAGAATGCTATAAGGGTAATAACCTGGGATTAACCCATGAATGAGCATATGAGTACCTCTCGAGTTGAACAAATAGAACACATCGAGAGTAAAGTTGGAAGGTCCAACAAGAAGTTTCAGGCAGCCAGGCAATCGTTCAATGCCTAGTGAGAAGGTGAAAGGGGTTTCAAGCAATGGAATAATTATTTTTTATGCCAGAATTGATGATCTCATCGGAAGGTGGCTCATGAATTACATACGAGTCCACACGGGAGGAATAACTTTGGGAACAGGGGGGTGTACAGGAGAGTCAGGTTTCGATCCTGGGACCTGTGGGTTATGGGCCCACCATGTGGGTTAAAAGAAGGAGGGGCGTTGACATCTTGCACGGTCATGTAAGCAAGGCATGTCAGAGGTTAGTCTGCCAGTTATGTCGACAACAACATCGGTACCAAGGGCGAGGGACAAAGAGAACCATTTTCCTGCTCGTTGAACGAGGCGGGCCAATAGGCAAAGTTCTCGTCCATCGGCGGTTACCGGAATGTCATCAACGGTAGAAACAGGGTCTCACTGACAGAGTTGTACACCGAGGTGTTTTACATAAGCAGTGAATTATTACTGCTTAGATCATATAGATCACTAGAAGGGTTAAGCAAACCAAAGGAAAGGAAAGGTGATTACCAGGTTAAACAGACAATGGAAAGGAAAATGTGTTTAAACACATATTTTAGGTATGTATCCTTCCCAAGGACAAACAAAGCATGACATTCATGACAGGGTATAACGTAGAGAACCCTTTAGGTAAGGGGAGAGAAATTACATGACATTACCCATACAACGGTGTTTGGATAATTTAGCAGGAAACATTTAGCATTGGCTTCAAATGTTCTTGTTGAAATTCGGAATACCATAGACATGCTTCGAAATAGCATTGACATGGTCATCAGGTGAAGATCAGACTTTGGAAACAAGAAGGATCCATCAGGAACTACTTGTAGAGTAAGTCTTACCATTTCTCCAGGAAGAATGGTTAACCTTGTTAAAAGGAAACTATAACAATAGGGCCTCCGGCCAGGTGTGCTAGGCACGACATCACCTTTCCGGGTCACATAAAGTCCATTGTTATAACTCTTGGAAATATGTTCCAACCATCATAACTGACCGAGATTCAGATCTAATTGGTGTTTGGATACATCAGGCTCAGGATGCCTGAGAAGAAAAGGTGCGACACAAAGTAACGAGGTGACATCGTAAGATTCCCGAGGAACGAACTATGGAAGAGAGTTCCAAAACAAGAGTTCATCATTAAATCAAGGAGAGGGTGAGGAGGTGGCTGATGGACTCAGCGACATTCCATTGGGATTTAAAAAAAATGGATTTCCACGATTATCTGAACAAGGAGATAACCTTTGTCAGATCAAATGATATAATAAGATAGGCTCGAGGAAAAACATACCCAATTAAACATCAGTTGAAAGGTGCAACCTAAATGTGGGCTTATAGTAGCATGATCAACGTTGGAATGGTGGTTCAGCAACCGATAGGCTAAGAATGAATTATCAATCATTAACTCCAAAGCAATAGGGTTGCTAGAAGTGCAGAATCCAACCAACACCGTTCACTTGTGGGTACCCCGGTTGGAATCAACACGAGGACCATGAAAGAATGGTGATGGTGAGGAGTAACACTATACCAAGAATTCTTAAGAGGTGGTGAAATTCTCACGACATTCTGGACATAAAAGATGGTAATACTCCAAGGTAAAGAAGAGAAATTGTTGGATAGCAAGGAACTCAAGGTATAGCACAAAACACAAAGAAGTTTGTGTTGGAGGGAAGGCAGTAGAGTGGTCGATGATAACGCTAATCATCGAGGGCAAGGATGGTCTTTCTCAACATAAATTCAATTGATATCCTGGAAGAAAACGGAGTGCTGATGATGATCACGACATAGCAGTCGAGAGATTTCAAGATGTAATCGATCGGTGATGACATCAAGTCAAAGGAATGATGAAGTGAAAGGTTATTGGAACCACGGGTATGGCACAAACACGGAATCAAGCTTGCTGTTCAAGGCGTAATGATATGACGAGGAATATCTACGCAAGCTTAGCTCATCGTCAGAAGTTGTGCTCCGAGAAGAAGGACCGGGTAGCACAGTTAAACTTAGCTCGATAATGATATAGCCAATCAGGCTAGGAATGACTTGAAGGATTAATAAATTTGTAAGCAGTGAAGGGTTCAAATACTTGTTGAATCACAATGCGAACTCGATTCAGTTATCGGTGTCTTTGAGTTTTTAATAACTCAGAGCCCATGAAAATTTTGAATCAGTGAGAAGGTAGTACTTGATGAACTCATAAAAAGTTATGCAGTTCCATGATAATCTCGAGATACCAAGGGGTAATACTCGATGACAGATCAAAGTAGAGGTTGGACTAGGGCATTGCTCTGCAGAAGACAAGTGCCTAAACTTGCACGAGAAATGGTATTTAAAGGAGAACATGGTCAGAACCACGATTGCAAAAAGGCCAGATCCCAGATATAAGATGATCTTATACCAAGGGAATAATTAATTTTTAAAAGAAGCTTGGATGAGAAGATGTACATCGTGTCCATGGGCATGAACACCAAGTTCAAGGTCGACTCCCACTTCTCCATTGCACAACCTTTCATTCACTTCTCGTGTTCAATGAAGTTGTAGTGTTGAAATTTTATCTGGCAAAATACCAGAAGAGTACGACTCGTGAAAACTTTCGAATTCACACCTATTAAGGAAGGCATAGGTTCAACCCATAGGGGCATCTTAGAAACATATACCACAATCTTTAGAAGTAATTAACTCAAGCTCGAAGGCAGAGCATGGTTGAGAAAGCAGAGGATACAATTTACTAAAGGCATTATGTATCAGAGGGAAGGCTCACAAGGTTATTGAATATGAAGGGCGTTGTCAGATAAAATCCAACAAAGGATCTGGTGGTCCACAAGGGATCTGGCGTGAGCATCGGTACTCAACTAGAGGAAGAAGAATGCAAGGAGATCAGATTATAGAAACAACTGGCTAACCCAATTGTCAAATGCAAAGGAATTATGATTTCCAAATCAAGGGATCAGAAGCAATGCTCTGATTAGAGATGGATAAGTTGAATAGCCTTAGGGTACAATCAACGACAATTGGATTGGTCGAGAACCAATTCCAGTTAAAAGAATGGCAGCTAAGCCGGAAAATTAATTTATAAGGATCAATGATGATTGCATATATTCGCAAATATATTGAGTCAACAGACTCAAAATGGTAATGACAAGGAATGTCAATAAGACTACGAGACTTATGGGATTAACCATAATGCAAGCAAGCAAGAATTTCAAGAGCCAAAGGCTCTAGAGGATTTTCGGAAGATCGAATAGTAATTTGAAGACTTTTGTGAAACACATGAACAACTGGGGATGAGCGGATACTCGACAAGTGCGAGGATTTATTTGAAGGGGTATTCATGTGGCAAAGAACTGCTAGGCAGTAGGCACAAAGTATTCTCGGAACAATAGAGAAAACTTCGGGATATCTTGTAATAACAAGATCAATGGGGGATGATCGTATGAATGGCAAGTGTAAGTAGTTATCCATAAGGATTTATCGGTGGTCAGGAATCGCAAGAGGGATGGCACAAGGTATCGAGGGAACATCCGAGAGTATTGTCAGAATCTTCTGTTAAAGCAGTCGATCATCCGTAATTAAAGGGCTCTCCGGCAGGAAGTGGTAACGAGAACCTAGAGTTAGATTTTAGCAAAATCATGTAACCCGAATAGAAGAGATGTCAGAGTCCCTGAGTAAAGGTCGAGGAGTAAAAGATCCTAGTACCACCCGATGGCGACATGGGCCTGTAAGGCACACAGCCAAGTTAGTAAAAGTTTTTGCAATGTCTAGACTCGACTTCGGCCAAGGAGTGTGGAAGGGGGATTCCTACAGGCAGTCGGCTCTGATACCAACTTGTGACGCCCCCGATTCAATTGTACACTAATCATGCACGCAAACGTGTACGATCAAGATCAGGGACTCACGGGAAGATATCACAACACAACTCTGAAAACATAAATAAGTCATACAAGCATCATAATACAAGCCAGGGGCCTCGAGGGCTCGAATACAAGTGCTCGATCATAGACGAGTCAGCGGAAGCAACAATATCTGAGTACAGACATAAGTTAAACAAGTTTGCCTTAAGAAGGCTAGCACAAACTGGGATACAGATCGAAAGAGGCGCAGGCCTCCTGCCTGGGATCCTCCTAACTACTCCTGGTCGTCGTCAGCAGGCTGCACGTAGTAGTAGGCACCTCCAGCGTAGTAGGAGTCGTCGTCGACGGTGGCGTCTGGCTCCTGGAGTCCAGCATCTGGTTGCGACAACCAGAAAGAAAGGAAAGGGGGAAAAAGGGGGGAGAAAGCAACCGTGAGTACTCATCCAAAGTACTCGCAAGCAAGGAGCTACACTACATATGCATGGGTATATGTGTAAGGAGGCCATATCAGTGGACTGAACTGCAGAATGCCAGAATAAGAGGGGGATAGCTAGTCCTCTCGAAGACTACGCTTCTGGCAACCTCCGTCTTGCAGCATGTAGAAGAGAGTAGATTGAAGTCCTCCAAGTAGCATCTCCAAGTAGCATCTCCAGTAGCATCGCATAGCATAATCCTACCCGGCGATCCTCTCCTCGTCGCCCTGTTAGAGAGCGATCACCGGGTTGTATCTGGCACTTGGAAGGGTGTGTTTTATTAAGTATCCGGTTCTAGTTGTCATAAGGTCAAGGTACAACTCCGGGTCGTCCTTTTACCGAGGGACACGGCTATTTGAATAGATAAACTTCCCTGCAGGGGTGCACCACATAACCCAACACGCTCGATCCCATTTGGCCGGACACACTTTCCTGGGTCATGCCCGGCCTTGGAAGATCAACACGTCGCAGCCCCACCTAGGCACAACAGAGAGGTCAGCACGCCGGTCTAACTCCTATGGCGCAGGGGTCTGGGCCCATCGCCCTTTGCACACCTGCACGTTGCAAACGCGGCCGGAAGTAGACCTAGCCTAGTGGCGTTCCAGTCCAATCCGGCGCGCGCCACTCAGTCGCTGACGTCACGAAGGCTTCGGCTGATACCACGACGCCGGGATACCCATAACTGCTCCCGCGTAGATGGTTAGTGCGTATAGACCAAATGGCCAGACTCGAATCAAATACCAAGATCTCGTTAAGCGTGTTATTATGAAACAACCGCGGACGCCGTCCAGGGCCAGGCCCACCTCTCGCCTAGGTGGTCTCAACCTGCCCTGTCGCTCCGCCACAAAGATCCACATAGAGGGCCGTCGGGACAAAGGTCCTTTCAGCCCCCAATCCGTGAATCACTCGCGGGTACTCTTCGAGCGGACCCGACTTTAGTCACCATCTGTAGTATGTATATATGTATAGTATATACCCGTGATCACCTCCTGAGTGATCACGGCCCAATAGTATAGCAAGGCAGACTGACAAGAATGTAGGGCCAATGGTGGTAAACTAGCATCCTATACTAAGCATTTAGGATTGCGGGTAAGGTATCAATGACTATAGCAACAATGACAGGCTATGCAACAGAATAGGAGTAACCGAACAGTAACATGCTACACTACTCTAATGCAAGCAGTATAGAAAAGAATAGGCGATATCTGGTGATCAAGGGGGGGGGGCTTGCCTGGTTGCTCTGGCAAGAGAGAGGGTCGTCAACTCCGTAGTCATACTGGGTAGCAGCGGCGTCGGTCTCGGTGTCTAGCGAGAGAAGAGGGGGAAGAAACAATAAATACTTAAGCAAACAGATGCATAGCGATGCATGACATGACAAGTAACAGTGCTAGGGGTGCCCTAACGCGGTATGAGGTGATACCGGTGAAGGGGGGGCACAACCGGGAAAGTATCCCCGGTGTTTCGCGTTTTCGGACAGAGGAGCCGGAGGGGGAAAGTTGCGTGTTCGGTATGCTAGGAGTGTGTGGCGGATGAACGGGCTACGTATCCGGATTCGTCTCGTTGTTCTGAGCAACTTTCATGTAGAAAGTATTTTCATCTAAGCTACGGTTTATTTTATATGATTTTCTAAAGTTTTAAACCATTTTTAGAATTTATTTAATTAATTTAAACTAACATTATCCAGAATAGTGTTTGCTGACGTCAGCATGACATCAGCAGTCAACAGAGGTTGACTGGGTCAAACTGACGTGTGGGCCCAGTGGGACCCACCTGTCATACTCTCATAGGTTGATTAGGGTTTAGGTTAAACAAAACACTGTTTAATTAAACTAACTGGTCAATTAGATTATCTAAGTAGGATTAATTAACTTAATTAATTTAATTAATTAATTAATTAAATTTATTAATTTTATTATTATTATTATTATTAGAATTCTTTTTTTTTCTAAGGGGTGGGGCCCCCTAGTCAGTGGCACACAGGGCCTTAACAGGCACGGGAGCTAACGGGTGCGTGGGCGCCTGTCAGGGGCGAGCCCGGACGCTGGCTCAGGGGTGGCCATCAGCGCGCCTGGGCGCCGGCGGCCAAGGCAGCGACAACGTGGGGCGAGGGGAGCAGGGCTGCCCGCTGGCCGTGGCTAGAGAGGGCGCATGGGGGAACGGCGGGCGCGGGGCAGCGCAAGGACGACGCCGGAGTTGCAGCACCGCTGGTGGAGCGACGAGGCGACGAGGTGGGGCGCAAGGCGAGGGGCGCCGTGGTTGGGTCGTCGGACGCGGGTGTGCGGGAGCCATGGTGAGGCATGGAGCTGTGGGGGGGGAGTGCGGGTCAAGGGAGGTCCGGCGCGCAGGTGATGCACGGGCGCAGCAGAGAGCACCGACGGCGTCAGCCGCTGGCGCGGTCTGGCGTGGTGTGCAGGGAGCGGGAGCAGCACGGGCGGCGAGTGTCCGCGTGCGGACGCGACGGCGGATCCGCCAGGGAAGAAGAGGGGAAGAGAAGGGGGCTCACATAGCCCTGTAGATGTGCAAAGGCGCGCTCGGGGAAGGGCCGGACTAGCGGGGCGACGATGATGATGTCCAACTCGGGGAGGGAGTTGCGCGAGGGAGAGGCAGGGACGAGGCAGTCTGGCAGTGACGGGCGGCGCCGATGACGGGCGCCGGGGAGAGGCGGCGGGGAGACGGGCGATGGCTTCGGGACGCCGGAGATGGTGCGGTGTCGGGGCGAACGGCGGGGTCGGGGCGTGGCCCGATCCAGATCCGGAATCGGGGGGAAGGAGAGGAGCGTGGGTGCATGGGGGGAAGTGGGTTGGTTATCGCTAGGGTTTGGGTCGGGGTGGCCTTGTAGCAGGCCAGAGAGGGGAAGGCTGGGCTGGCCGGTTGGCTACCTGGGCCAGTTGGCCCAGCGTGGGGGGTGTCTCTTTTCCCTTTTCAGTTTCTTTTGTTTTTCCTTTTAATTTGTTTCTGTTTTCAGTTTAGTAACCATTTTCTATTTAACTGTAAGCTAAATGAGTTTTGTTAGTTATGAGACTTGTCACATAACTCAAGCACATTATTTCTAGGAGTCACAAAAAGTTTGAGGCCAAAATGAATTGCCTAACCATTTTTAAAAACTGAAAAGGCCAATTTAATTGTTGCTAGACCAAAAATTAATTCCCAGTGGCATTTTGGGAATTCAAAAGAGGTTGGTTCCAACATGACAAATATCCAGGGATTATTTTCCACCCTTTGAACATTTTAGTTTGCATGTTTGAGAAGTTTGAATTTTGGACTTTAGTTTGAACTTGAATTTGGATTGCGATTTGGATCAACCGAGGATAGTAACAGTAAGAGTGGTGACGTGGCACCATTAACTAGGGATTACTGTAGCTTAGTTATCCGGACGTCACAATTCTCCTCCACTACAAGAAATCTCGTCCCGAGATTTAAGAGGTAGTGAAAGGGGGGGAGGTTTGGTTACGAATCTAGTGGGTCTTCTCATCCTGGCTTGTTCTTCTCGAAGAGAACCGGTCCAATACATTGATGTCTTCATTTATCTGCTTCAGGTCCTTATGATGAAGTCGGCATCCTTTCTTCGGGATCTTGATCGTATTTACGAATAGGTAACGGGGTAGATCGGAAACGACAGAATGCTATAAGGGTAATAACCTGGGATTAACCCATGAATGAGCATATGAGTACCTCTCGAGTTGAACAAATAGAACACATCGAGAGTAAAGTTGGAAGGTCCAACAAGAAGTTTCAGGCAGCCAGGCAATCGTTCAATGCCTAGTGAGAAGGTGAAAGGGGTTTCAAGCAATGGAATAATTATTTTTTATGCCAGAATTGATGATCTCATCGGAAGGTGGCTCATGAATTACATACGAGTCCACACGGGAGGAATAACTTTGGGAACAGGGGGGTGTACAGGAGAGTCAGGTTTCGATCCTGGGACCTGTGGGTTATGGGCCCACCATGTGGGTTAAAAGAAGGAGGGGCGTTGACATCTTGCACGGTCATGTAAGCAAGGCATGTCAGAGGTTAGTCTGCCAGTTATGTCGACAACAACATCGGTACCAAGGGCGAGGGACAAAGAGAACCATTTTCCTGCTCGTTGAACGAGGCGGGCCAATAGGCAAAGTTCTCGTCCATCGGCGGTTACCGGAATGTCATCAACGGTAGAAACAGGGTCTCACTGACAGAGTTGTACACCGAGGTGTTTTACATAAGCAGTGAATTATTACTGCTTAGATCATATAGATCACTAGAAGGGTTAAGCAAACCAAAGGAAAGGAAAGGTGATTACCAGGTTAAACAGACAATGGAAAGGAAAATGTGTTTAAACACATATTTTAGGTATGTATCCTTCCCAAGGACAAACAAAGCATGACATTCATGACAGGGTATAACGTAGAGAACCCTTTAGGTAAGGGGAGAGAAATTACATGACATTACCCATACAACGGTGTTTGGATAATTTAGCAGGAAACATTTAGCATTGGCTTCAAATGTTCTTGTTGAAATTCGGAATACCATAGACATGCTTCGAAATAGCATTGACATGGTCATCAGGTGAAGATCAGACTTTGGAAACAAGAAGGATCCATCAGGAACTACTTGTAGAGTAAGTCTTACCATTTCTCCAGGAAGAATGGTTAACCTTGTTAAAAGGAAACTATAACAATAGGGCCTCCGGCCAGGTGTGCTAGGCACGACATCACCTTTCCGGGTCACATAAAGTCCATTGTTATAACTCTTGGAAATATGTTCCAACCATCATAACTGACCGAGATTCAGATCTAATTGGTGTTTGGATACATCAGGCTCAGGATGCCTGAGAAGAAAAGGTGCGACACAAAGTAACGAGGTGACATCGTAAGATTCCCGAGGAACGAACTATGGAAGAGAGTTCCAAAACAAGAGTTCATCATTAAATCAAGGAGAGGGTGAGGAGGTGGCTGATGGACTCAGCGACATTCCATTGGGATTTAAAAAAAATGGATTTCCACGATTATCTGAACAAGGAGATAACCTTTGTCAGATCAAATGATATAATAAGATAGGCTCGAGGAAAAACATACCCAATTAAACATCAGTTGAAAGGTGCAACCTAAATGTGGGCTTATAGTAGCATGATCAACGTTGGAATGGTGGTTCAGCAACCGATAGGCTAAGAATGAATTATCAATCATTAACTCCAAAGCAATAGGGTTGCTAGAAGTGCAGAATCCAACCAACACCGTTCACTTGTGGGTACCCCGGTTGGAATCAACACGAGGACCATGAAAGAATGGTGATGGTGAGGAGTAACACTATACCAAGAATTCTTAAGAGGTGGTGAAATTCTCACGACATTCTGGACATAAAAGATGGTAATACTCCAAGGTAAAGAAGAGAAATTGTTGGATAGCAAGGAACTCAAGGTATAGCACAAAACACAAAGAAGTTTGTGTTGGAGGGAAGGCAGTAGAGTGGTCGATGATAACGCTAATCATCGAGGGCAAGGATGGTCTTTCTCAACATAAATTCAATTGATATCCTGGAAGAAAACGGAGTGCTCAACCGCTCCTGGACTCACATACTTTCACTTTTTCTTTTTCTTTTCAGGTTTCTTCTTTTCCCAGGCCTTTCCTGGTGACCTGATTGTCGGACCTATCAAGGGACGGATACACCAAGATGGCAAGAAGCTTTGACGTATAAGGGAATTTTCAGGTGGTCTCTTTAAACGATCATTATACCTATTTTAAGGACCCGCACACAGCTCTCCCTTGGTCGTGGCATGTTAAATAGCCCTTTTTGCTTATCGCACCATTTGTACAAAATACGCTTTGACGTATTAATAAAACTACAATGGAAAATGGTTTGCGGCCCAATTTTTGCAGCATTAGCCTATTACTTCATTTTTCTTTGGGACATCTACATCCCCCCCTAATCTTGCCCTAGCCTCATCTTTACCCCTAAAAGAAACAAGTGCTCAACTTTGCCCCTCTTCCGTCTGGTGCCATTTCAGAAATACCCCTCCATACCCTTACCGTCCAGTCAAAGAGCTTTGACCGTGCAGGAGACACATTTCGGACAATTTACCCCTGGTATTTACATGTGGGGCCCTTTGGATAGAGTCACTCACTCACATATATCCTCTCCTCTCATCTCTTCTCTTCTCTCTGGTGACTTGAACCCTAACCCTAGCCCGCCCGTGATTTGGTTCACCGCCGGCCGCCATGGAGGGATAGCGTGGGGATTGAGATGCGCGGCGGCTATATCTGACCCACTGCTCCTCTTCACTGAGGGATTTCGCGGATGGCTCCCGTTCGTGGAAGCGGCGCCGACAGCGGCAGAGCTGAGAGCTCTCAGACCATAGCGGCGACCACACCAGCTGTTCCAACGGGGCAAGTGTCTCTGTGCAATCACCATTAGCTTACTCGCGCGATTGCTATGCTCACTGTCTTTGCCTTCCTCTAATTTTTCTCAACATTTACCGTAGGATGGATCCAGCTAGAGCTTTCTATCTCAACTGTAGGATGGAAACCGCCGTGTTAGGCAGTTCTGGTACAAAATGATCTGGCACAGGGTTTAATTTTTGTCTTGTAGTTGATTGCACATCAACATTTGTGAAGTTTAGATCTGCAATCTCAGATAAATATCCATGGGGCCTCTATGATGCTGTAGAAATTAGGTATTGGGACATGGGAAATACTAATTGGGTGCCAGTGCAGTCTGATGATGAACTAGGAATTATGTTTGCAACCAATGCTAAAACTAAGACAGTAGATTTAGAAATTAATGTGATACAAAGGCTTAGAGGAGAGACTGAGAGGGGAGGAACTAAATCTCAAGCTCACAGTTCTCAAGCTAGGTGCAGTCAAACAAGAGGAAGAGGGAGTTCAGGTGGCAGAGGTAGTTCAGGTGCAAGAGGGAATTCAGGTGGCATAGGTAGTTCAGGTGCAAGAGGGAATTCAGGTGGCAGAGGTAGTTCAGGTGCAAGAGTGAATTCATGTGGCAGAGGTAGTTCAGGTGGAAGAAGAAATTCAGAAACTAGTGTTGTGCATGAACCAGGTCCTAGCAGTAGCAAGCAACCAGATGCTGATCCAATCATAGAAGAGGAACAACATGATGATGTATCAACAGATGATGAGGATGAATTAATGCATCCTGAATTTGTAATAGGGAAGAAGCCAAAGGGGAAGGAAGCAGCTCAACAAGATGATTACATTTCCCCTCCAGAGTTTGCTGAGACAGATTCAGATGAGAGAGAGGAGGAGAATGACATGGGTTACTCTGAGAGTTCTGATGAGGCCAGGCCAGATGTGCATTTTAACAGAGATGTCCTTCTCTTGCAGAAGGAACTATATTCTCTGATGTTGTAGAGTGCAGAAATGCATTAGCCACTTATGCAATCAAGACTCAAAGTGAATTCAAAATTGACAAGAGTGAGCCTGGTAGGCTAACAGTACACTGTGCATATAGAAGGTGTAAGTGGAGGATGCATGCATCCTTTCTGAAAAATACCAAACTATTTCAGGTACACTAACAGTTAACTGTGCATGTTCTTTATGATTGTGATGTTGTTTATGTGTCTGATCCTTGTTACAATGTTTAATTGCAGGTCAAAGTAAATAGAAATCCTCACACATGCCCAAGTGTGACAAGAAGACAAAGGTTGAGATCAGCAAAGGGCAGATGGATTGCAGATGCAGTTAAGAACTGGGTGATAGAAAACTCCAATATAAGTGTCACACAACTTCAAATTGACTTGAAGAAGAAGTATGGATTGCAGCTGCCATACATGAGAGTATTTTATGGTAAGCAAATGGACATTGACAACATCTATGGTAAGTGGACTGACAGTTTTCAATTATTGTACACATTCAAGGCTGAGGTAGAGAAAGCATCACCTCGTAGTGTAGTTCACATTGATAGGCACACTGTTCAGTTTGAAAAGAATGGTCAGAGCAGGTCCAAAGAGTGCTTTAGGAGAGTGTTTGTGTCATTTAAGGCATGCTGGAAGGGTTTTTTAGAAGGTTGTAGGCCATATCTAGCAGTAGATGCCACTGCACTCAATGGTAGGTTCAAAGGACAACTAGTTAGTGCCTGTGCTGTAGATGCAAACAACTGGATATTTCCAGTTGCATATGGTGTGCTAGAGGTAGAGAACCTGGAGAGTTGGACATGGTTCTTTGAGCACTTCAAAAACCTGATAGGCCACCCAGATGGTCTAGTCATACACACTGATGCCTGTCAAGGATTAGAGGCAGCCGTAGATGATGTTTCCCCTGGAGTAGAGCACAGAGAATGCATGAGGCACTTAGTTGCAAACTTCGGCAAGAAGTTTAAAGGGAAATTTTTTGATGAGAACTTGTGGCCCTGTTCCCTAACATTTAGCTTAAAGAAACACAATTACCATCTCAGGCAGTTGTATAGCAAGCCAGATGTAAAGGATTATCTGGATGAACATCACAGCAAGATATGGGCCAGGGCACTATTCAATGAGAAGTGCAAGTTAGATTATGTGAACAATAACCTTGCAGAGTCTTTCAATTCCAAAATTAGAAAATGGAGAGGACTACACATTGTAGACCTGCTAGACAAAATCAGGCAAGTCTTAATGGAGAAATTTGATCTAAGGCAAAGCATTTCTGTTGGCACTTATGGAGGGCATATCATAGCCCCCAAATTGATGAAACAGTTAATGGCAAAATCAAAGACCTTAGATATGAGCATTGTTAAGAGAAGTACTCATGAGGCAGAGGTGACTGCAATTGATAAAGAGAAGAGGGAGTGGAGGTATCCTGTTGATCTATAAGCACAAACTTGTAGCTGCAGAAAATGGCAAATCACTGGACAACCTTACATTCATGCATTATACTTCATTACTTCACTCAGAGGTCCAGCAAGTGAGATTGATCAGTATGTGCATGAATTTTACTCTGTGCATAGATTCAATCTTACTTATGCAGAGAATTTGCCTGCAATGGAGGGGAAGCAACAGTGGGACATTGTTGATACTGGGTTTAAATTGTGTGCACCAGTGCAAAATAGACCACCTAGAAGACCAAGGAAAACTAGGATAAGGGCACATGCAGAAGGAAAAGGTCTTGGAGGAAGGCAAAAGAAATGCAGTAGATGTGGCAGACTTGGTCACAAAGGCACCCATTGCAAAGAGTTAATTGATCCTGCATTTGGAGAAGATGAGCATTGGGGTGCAGGAAATGCTCCAAAAAATGCTCTTGCAACTGCTCCAAGTCCACCAACTGCTACAAGCTCTCCACCAATTGCTCCAAGATCTCCACCAGATCCAAGCTCTCCATCAACTGCTCGAAGGTCTCCACCAGCTCCAAGCTCTCCATCAACTGCTCCAAGCTCTCCACCAGCTCCAAGCTCTCCACTAGCTCCAAGCTCTCCAACAACACTTGTCAGGTATGTTTTCTACTACATGTTTATGCATTCATTGTGTAACTTCATTACTTCATACTCATCTTGATTGTTTACATGCTTCTCAGTCCAAAGAAATGTACTAAAAGAGCTGCTGAGAGAGGAACTAGGTGGGGGTCACCATAGAAGAAGGCGAAAGGCGGCAACTCTGCTGTCAGCACAAGGAGCAAAGCTGCAAATCCTGCTGCCAACACTAGGAGCAAGAGGGCCAAACTAGTGTGATCAGCTTATGTTGGTTCTGTTCAACTAGAGTGATGAACTGCTATGTTAGATGTAATGTGTTAACTGATGTGGGTTGCTTTGCATGTTGTCAAACTGTTGTGAACTCCTGTGTAATGTGCTCATATTTGCCCTGTGCTACACTTCTGTGCTCATATTTGTCACTGTGCTACACTTGTGTGCTCCTATTTGTCCCTGTGCTACACTTGTGTGCTCATATTTGCCCCTGGATTGATATATATTTGTGCTCATATTTACCACATGGAAACATCACTAGACAAAAGTACCTCAATGTGCATTCATCAAGGATTTAAACCACATTAACCACATTAAGCATCAGTACACATTCAAAGATCACAACATACCATTACATCTACTATAATTTCATAGTTCACACCATTATATAGGGTTCCCTCATATATATAAGGGCTCCCTATATATAAAGGCTCAAGAACATAACTACATAACCTAGATCAGCAAACACTTAAATAGCCTAATTTGACCACACAGAAACAAGACTAGCCACAATGCTTATGCCAAGAACAATGACAAAGCACATTGTTTCCATCAGCTCATTCTTTTTCTTCAACTTTTGCTCCAACTTCTTGTTTTTAGTGGTAAGATCCATAACCCTCCTCTCCAGATTGCTTGCTTTGATCCAACTGTGTTCAAGGGCAGCATGTAAATCCTCAAAAGCAAGCCCAA
Source organism: Triticum timopheevii (assembly GCA_963921465.1). Classification (NCBI taxonomy): domain Eukaryota; kingdom Viridiplantae; phylum Streptophyta; class Magnoliopsida; order Poales; family Poaceae; genus Triticum; species Triticum timopheevii. The sequence continues at coordinate 162,757,594 of OY997262.1, read as the reverse complement.
CATAGTCAGTAGGAGGGGGGTCAATCCATACAACCCAATCACATTCATCGGGAAGCTGTAAAAGCATAGTTCAAAAATAATGTCAAACTGAAACCTTAGCATCAATTCGACAAAACAATATATCAAATTGAGGGAAATATAGCACTTACATCAACTGGAAAACACAAAAAACATCTACCAGTGCTTGATCCTCCCCAAGCTACACGGCGAGCCGGAACTAGCCCATGCCCTGGGCATCTACGCTTCGAGCGCTCCTCAAGGCCACAGAAGATGGGATTGGGAATTAAATGCTCTGAACTAAACTGCACAATGCCGCAACCATCCACCTACAAACAAAATCGGATGCACATGGCTAAAAAATCCCAAATCCGCACAAACCCTAGATCCGAAATCCCCAAATATGTAGACTTTACTAACCTCGTCCTCCGCGGCTGAAGTCGCCAAGCACTGAGCCGTCGAGGACATGGACGCCATCTTCCTTTCCTACCTCTCCAGCACTGAGCTGTCGAAATCGCCTGAGCGGCCGCCTCCTCCTACACTTTGTTCTTAGCGTCAGGAGGAAGAAGAAAACCGAGAGAGATAACTGTTCGGTCGCCCCCCCCCCCCCCCCCCACATGTAAGTAGGGGCAAACTTGTCCCAAAATTGTCCCGAAAATGGTCAAACCACTTTGAATGGACGGAAATGACGCGGAGGGGTATTTCTGAAATGGCACCCGACGGAAGAGGGGCAAAGTTGAGCACATGGTTTTTTAGGGGTAAAGTTGAGACTGAGGCAAGATTAGGGGAAAAAATTGAAAATGGCCCTTTTCCTTTTCTTGATATTCTTATCAATTGCACCCGTACACTCTGGTACACCTTAATTCGCCAGGGGCTTCACTATGCCCCATAATACAGCAACAAAGTCCGAACAATTTTTTACAGTATAGTTTGGCACCCCGAACTTATAGCATTATATGCATCGGCTCTGAATCATGTCTTTGGTCACTAGTTGGGTTGCCCGGCTCCTGTGCTTACTACCTTACGTTCCGCTATATCGGCTAGGGTAGTAAAGGGAGAACTACTGCGATTGTGTCCTAGTTCATCCGGATGAGCACCTTAGTAGAGAAAGCCGAAAACTGACTGTCATGATGCAGCAAGAGCCGATCAGCTGTTTGAGAGGTTACAAATCATTAGCGATTTTTTCTGCATTATGCGATGAATTGGTTTTTACCCGATCAGGTGTTTACAACACCCTAAGTTCGGACTTACGAACACTAGGGGCTGCGCCTAAATTTCTATTGTCAAACTCCTATGGGTAAGTGAGGGTGATAAAGCCACATAGTCCAATTGCCTGGATCGTTGCGCTAAACACCTCCTTTAAGGACCAAAACTTTGGAATAAAGAGTGTTTAGATTCATCCCGAACACCCCCGTACTATGTGGGGGCTGAAGCCAACGACTGGCCAACTCTTAGATTTAACAAAATGGTTGCACAGGAGGTAAAATTTTAAATAAACAGACATTATATTACATAAATGACACTGTTTCATAATACAGGACAGGATAACATCAATGTATTCATGGAAATATAATATCCTTAGCACATTGCTCCGCCACAAGGCGGGATCCCTCCATGACATTGTCAAAATACAGCTCGGGCGTGCGGTGCTCCTTGCCCGCGGGTGGTCTCTTGGTCACAAGCTTCGCGGCATCCATCTTCACTCAATGCATCTTGACTCAGGCGAAGTCCATTCGCGCGCCTTCGATGCAGACCGACTGCTTGATGGCATCAAGCCGAGGGCAGGCATTGACCAGCCACTTCACGAGTCTGAAGTAGCTGCTGGGTATGGCTTCGGCAGGCCATAGCCAGATTATTAAATCCTTCATGGCTAGTTCGGCCGCCCTATGCAGTTTGACCAGCTATTTTGGCTGATCGCTAAAGAGCACCGGATGTTCTGGCGCAAGGTATTACGACCAAAACAACTTCTCCGTAGAGCTCCCCTCTTTGGCTCGGAAGAATTCCGCAGCGTCTGAAACGCTGCGCGGCAGATCCGCAAACGCCCCTTGAGAACTCCAAATCCGGGTCAGTAAAAGGAACCTTTTCTTCACATATTTGCTCTGCATGATAAAGGCCTTACCCACCGTGATTTTTCTGGCCTCCTGGATCTCCTGGAGGGCGCCCTGGGCTTCAACCCGGCATCGTGTGCGCTTTGGCGGGCCTTGGCAAGTTTGGACTCTTGATCCGTAATGTTGCACTCCAAGGACTCGCATTTCTTGATGGTGTCCTGGAGCTCCTGCTAGACCTCACTGACCCTGGCCTCATACTTTTCACGGGCGGCTTGTTCCTTCACCGCTCTCTCCTCAGCCTCGGCCAGCACCTTCTTGAGGGCCTCGACCTCGGTCGCCGCCCCTGCCAATATCATGGCACTTTAGTCAGCACAAATTATTCATCCTTACAGAACATATAGAAGGTCATTGCATACCTTGTTTATCCTCCAGCTGCTTTTTCACGCGGCCGAGCTCTTCCTCGGCCTGCTCCAAACTCTGATTCAGTCCAAAAACCTCCACAGTATGAGAAGTTGCAGCCAGTAACGACGCCTGCTTATCCACATTGACTCATCTGGTTAGTCTCCTGCGAAACTTGTTTGATCATCTGTCCATCTTTTCTTTTCGAACACCGGACAATGTTTCAGGGGCTACTGTCTATACTGTGAAATTCTTTTTACATAATTGCGTTGCTTACCTCAAAGCCTGTTAGAAGGTTGGTGCAGGCTTCGGCCAGTCCGTTCTTCACGGACTGAATCTTCTCAACCACCGTACCCATAAGGGTACGGTGCTCCTCAACAATGGAAGCACCTCGTAGCGCTTCCATTAGAGTGTCTGGTGCCTCTGGATGGACAGAGGACACCGGAGGAATAGGCGCACCTCCTTTTGAAAAAGGTTGCTTGCCTGATTCCGGAGCCGTAGGAGGCTCCGGAACTGTATCCGGCTGGGGGCCGAACTGAATATGGCCCCCACCGCCAGTCTTCATGAGGATTTGCTCCCCCATGAGTCCGGCGGCTGAGGTTTCACCCTCCGGTGCCGCTCGGACGGCCTCCTGAACCTCCCCCTGGCCTGGGATCCTTCGGGACAGCACCTCGGTGTCCTCCATGGCCTTGGGAGAGGAGGCCGCCGGAAGGGTCCCGCTGTCCATCGCCTCCGGGTCCAGTGAATCTCTCGAAGATGAAGACCGCTCGAGGTTGAACTGAGCCGGACTACAAATGCACGATTCAACACATCAATACTATGAAGTAGTGAGGCCGGATATATGAATGTGTTCAGGTTTTTGAGTACTCACGATTTGGCCAGGGGCTTGTCCCTGGGGCACCATTCCGAGCTGCTGTCGGTGGCCTCTATGGAGTTGTCCGGGAGGGAAGCTTTCCCCTTCTTGGACGCCTCGGCCTCCAGACGTGTGGAGGCCGTCCTTTTCTTTCTTCCCCCCTCAAGGGGGGAATGGCGCTCTTCTTCTTGCTCCTCCTCCTCTTTGTCCTGGACGGCGGAGGAGTGAGTCTCGGTGTCTTCGGACGTCACGTACGAAGCACCCTTGCGACGGAGACCACCTCTGGTCCCCTTGGCCTTCTTCTTGGCCTTCTTCTCCGGTGCATGATAAGGCACCGGAACCAGCATCTTTGTCAGAAGCGGGATTTCTGGGTCTTCGGGCAGCGGAGCCGGACATTGGATCCGCTCCGCCTTCTTTGTCCAGCCCTAAGAGAATTAGTAGGGATGCTTAGGCGTCTTCCTCGAGTATGCAAGTAAAGAATACACCTTGAAAACATGAAGAAACTTACCAGACGGGATGGGCCAAGTCGTGCCCGCGGTCCTCGGTCATAGCCGGCCGTGTCTCGTTGGCCTTGAAGAGCACCTTCCAGATGTCTTCATGCATAGTGCCGAAGAACTACAGCAGGGTCTGGTGCTTGGCCGGATCAAACTCCCATAAATGGCAAGTTCGGCGTTGGTACGGAAGGATCCGGTGAATAAGCATCACCTGGATCACATTGACAAGCTTGATGTTCTTGTGTGTCATGCTCTTGACGCGCGTCTGAAGCGGAGTCGGCTCGTCCGGCGAAGACCAGTCCAGGCCCTTCTCTGGCCAGGAGGTGAGCCGCATCGGGGCTCCGGACCGGAATTCGTGAGCCGCGGCCTAGGTGGTGCCGCGCGGCTCTATGATGTAGAACCACGACTTCTGCCACCCTTTGATGGTCTCCATAAAGGAGCCTTCGGGCCATGTGACATTGGGCATCTTGCTCACCATGGCACCTCCGCACTTTGTGTGTTGTCCACTCACCACCTTCAGCTTCACGTTGAAGATCTTTAGCCATAATCCGAAGTGGGGTGGGATGCGGTGGAAGGCCTCACACATGACAATGAATGCCGAAATGTTGAGGATGGAGTTGGGGGGCAGATCGTGGAAATCCAGCCCGTAGTAGAACATGAGTCCGCGGACGAACGGGTGGAGTGGAAATCCCAGCCCGCGGATGAAGTGGGGGATTAACACCACACCCTCTCATGGGGCTCCGGGGTAGGGACGATCCGTCCCTTGGCCGGAAGCCGGTGGGCGATTTCCTTGGCCAGATACCCAGGCTCCCGGAGCTGGGTTATGTCCTTCTCCTTGATGGTGGAGGCCATCCACTTGCCCTGCGCTCCGGATCCAGACATGGTTGGAGTGCCCTTTTGGGGCGGAAGAGATGAGAACTTGGGCGCTGGAGCTTGAGAACGGGGGAGGCAGAGAAGGCGTGGGAGAGGGGGGGTGAATCCTTATCCCTTTATAAAGGAAGTGAATATCAAGCGCCTCCCCACTCGCCTTAAAACCCGCCTATTCCCCAAGGGCCGTGCAAACAGCACAGTTGGATTACCCACGCCCGTATTGATGAGAATCCCGCAATAAGGGGACACGATCTCTTCTTTGACAAGACATGCCAATGAAACCGCATCTCGAAATATGGAGCGGCAGGCTAAAAAATGGTTCGAATAATGGCTGAGCAATGGCGTGATGTCACGCTACAAAAAGTTGTCAGCAGATTGGACTCGTGAAATATTATACGCTCTACGGTTGTGTGTGGAATTTGTTTTGCAGATCCGGACACATTTCTTGTGTTCGAGGACTATTTTGGAGTATTCGGAGGAGAACCCACCTTGCAATGCCGAAGATGATCTGTGCGTCGGACACCTCGGCATTGAAGCCTAGTTCAGGGGCCACAAGGGACGCGCCAAGGGGGGAGGAATCCTACTCCTAGTAGGAGTAGGTTTCCCCATTTCCTAGTCCAAGTAGGAGAAGCGGGGAAGGAGGAGGAGGAGAGAAGGAAGGAGGAGGGCGCCGCCCCCTCCCCTTGTCCAATTCGGATTGGGGCAAGGGGGGCGCGCGCCACCTCCTCGCCAGCCCTCTCTCTTCTCCACTAAGGCCCATTGAGGCCCACTAGCTTTCCGGGTTGTTCCGGTAACCCCCGGTACTCTATAACTTATCCGATACGACCTGAACCATTCCGGTGTCCGAATATAACCTTCCAATATATGAATCTTATGTCTCGACCATTTTGAGACTCCTCGTCATGTCCGTAATCTCATCCGGGACACCGAACAACCTTCGGTGCATCAAATCACATAAACTCATAATACCAAGCGTCATCGAACGTTAAGCGTGCGGACCCTACGGGTTCGAGAACTATGTAGACATGTCCGAGACACATCTCCGGTCAATAACCAATAGCGGAACCTGGATGCTCATATTGGCTCCTACATATTCTACGAAGATCTTTATCAGTCAAACCGCAGAATGATACATCTCCAGCGTATCTATAATTTTTGATTGTTCCATGCTATTATATTACCCATTTTGGATGTTTATGGGCTTTATTTTACATATTTATATCATTTTTGGGACTAACCTACTAATCGGAGGCCCAGCCCGTATTGCTATTTTTTTTCCTATTTCAGTATTTCAAAGAAAAGGAATATCAAACGGAGTCCAAACAGAATGAAACCTTCGGGGGCGTGATTTTTGGAACCAACGTGATCCAGAGGACTTGGAGTGCAAGTCAAGAAGCAATCAAGGCGGCCAGGAGATAGGAGGGAGTGCCCACCCCCTCTGGGCGCGCCCCCTGTCTCCTGGGCCCCACAGGCGGCCAGCGACGTACTTCTTCCTCCTATATATACCCACGTACCCCGAAAACATCCAGGGAGCCAACGAAAAACAATTTCCACCGCCGTAACCATCTGTATCCGCGAGATCCCATCTTGGAGCCTTAGCCGGCACTCCGTCGGAGGGGGAATCAACCACAGAGGGCTTCTACATCAACACCATAGCCCTTCCGATGAGTTGTGAGTACTTTACCACAAACCTTCGGGTCCATAGTTATTATCTAGATGGCTTCTTCTCTCTTTTTGGATCTCAATACAATGTTCTCCCCCTCTCTTGTGGAGATCTATTCGATGTAAACTCTTTTTGCGGTGTGTTTGTCGAGATCCGATGAATTCTGGGTTTATGATCAAGTTTATCTATGAGAAATATTTGAATCTTCTCTGAATTCTTTTATGTATGATTGAGTTATCTTTGCAAGTCTCTTCGAATTATCAGTTTGGTTTGGCCTACTAGATTGATCTTTCTTGCCATGGTGATGTGAACTGGGGACCCGATCTTTCGATGAGAGACGATAACTACGATTTTGGGTGGGACTTGACCCTCACGATCCGGCTACCAACCGTACAGGGAGAACCGTACACGATTGATATCCACGGCAGTCGCTGAACCAACTCCACGGCGTTATCGACCGAGCCAACGGCGCGATCGACCTATCCATGAAGGATTTTTCCTGCAAGCAAATCAAAGAACATGCAAGAAAATAATAGCCAAGCAATCTGAAATTGCAGATATGCTAGATGAATAAATCTCACAAGTTGGGGTTCCGATAGATGTCTTGATGGTCGCACTAGCCGCTACGAGCGAAGACAAATAAAAGTAGTAATAGCTAAACTTCTCTAAAAAACCCGAGTGTAAACCCTAAAGTAGGCTAACTATTTATTAAGGAACGGCCGTCGCTTCTGTTGGTCTCGAGCAACCGACATGGAAGAATCAGCCACGACTGGGCTGTACGGAGGCCAAACTCCCTTGATGGCCCAAAGTTGTATTAGCGCACCAAAAGAAAAATCCTTGGCCACCACGTTGATTTGATTGGTCCATGAAGTCAAAACCGAATTATGCCTTGGTCTTGTTGCATGTAGCATGCATGATGCGTCAGTTGGCCCTCTAGAAGTGACACATGCAACAAGTGATACTGCCATTGGTTTTAACGTACAATAATCTTCATCTTCTAATTCTCTAGTCCCTTTTCTCCTAAGTACAAGTAAATTGAAACGTGAGTGTAATGTCATATTCTCATCACTTAAATTATATATACAAAGGAGCGATAGTACCTGGCCATTTATTTCTCTCGTATACATTCTAGTCATAGGTCCAGGTGCAATTGTGTCAGGTATGTTCACATCATCCTCCCTTTCTTTTAACAAAGTCGTCCTCGGCTTTCACCTATCTGGAACACATCGGAGGGAAAAGCAAAAATAGATGCGACATATATATGTTGTTCCAAAGGCGTTAGCTCATGAGGATGTGATAAAATTGTAAAAACTTTCTTAGGAAGATCATGAAAAGTTTTATCCCACACAGAGTCCATGTATGAATTATGGGGACGCAAATGAACTATTTGAGCATGTGATATGTCGAGATCAGATGTTGAGACACTCAATGGAAATTTTTCAGAATCGAAAGCAAGCATACTATGCATTGTACGGTCTGTTGATTTAGCTTTCTCATCATTTATTATTTCATTAGGTGTCACAGGAAGCAAGTTAATGGTTTTTCCTTCAAACACGAGAGTATATGAATTTGTTCCACCATGATGGGTAACACTATTATCATATTGCCATGGTCGACCTAACAATAAAGAACAAGCTTGCATAGGTACAACTTCACAGTCAACAAAATCATGATATGAACCAAGTGTAAAATGTACTCTCACACGACGCATTACCTTTAACTTACCACAGTCGTTGAACCATTGGATGTAATATGGATGTGGGTGTCTTGTAGTGGTGAGGCCAAGCTTCTCTACCATCTCAATATTCGCCAAATTATTGTAGCTTCCACCATCAATGATCACACGAACAGAATGCCCTTTGACGACAAACTTAGTTTGAAAAATATTATGGCGTTGAGGCATCTCAGTATGCCCAACCTGGGCACTAAGTACTTGCATGGTTACAAGGCTAGGGTATTGATCTGCCATTGCAGCATTTACATGTATCGTCTCCGTGTCATTCTCTTTAGTGTCACCTGCATCATTCGTGGCAAGCATAGCATGTGTATCTTCATCAAATCACTAGCGGAGGAGTACTCACCATCTTCTCGCACAATGAAAGTATGTTTATTTGGGCAGTCCTTCATCAAGTGCCCGCCTCCTTTGCATATATGACACTTCATGTCCCTTGTGCGTCCAGACGAAGTGGTGGGTGCTTGAGAAATTGCTCTCGACGCCGCCGAGGATTGTGGAGCTGATTTTGAACTTGTTGGGAGTGCACCATTGTTCGAGATATGTGGTGTTACCTCATTAGTGGATGGTATAGTTCGAGAGTGTGTCTATGATGAGTGACGACCTGCAGAAAAGTTACCTCGTCCCTTGTTGTGTCGTCCGTGTACTTCCCTCTCAGCTTTACAAGCAAAATAAAACAAACGAGTAATAGAATTGTACTCCTTATAGTCCAATATATCATGAATATCACGATTCAAACCACCTAAAAATCTAGCCATCATAGCATCATCGGTTTCAACTAATCCACATCGCACTAAGCCAGTTTGCAATTCTTGATAATAATCCTCTACAGAACTACTACCTTGTTTTAAACGTTGCAATTCATTTAGCTTATCACAAGCATAATATGAAGGAACATAATGTTGTTGCATAGCTCATTTTAAAGCATCCCAAGTAGCAGGTATATTATTCACATTAATACGACAATATTCACTCCACCACATCGAAGCAAAGTTTGTAAATTCACTAGTGGCTGCCCTAACTCTTTGGTTCTCAGGAATATCATGACATGCAAATTTTTGTTCAGCTGAAAGTTTCCAATCAAGATAAACGTCTGGATTATATTTACCATTGAAAGCAGGCATAGTAAATTTAATTTTAGCACTAGAGTGGTCGTAATCTCGAACATCATACCTGTGTGGACCTCATGCCATACCTTGATGGTTGAAACGCAGTTGCCGATGAGCACGGTCATTGTGGTGGTTGACCATTTGGTCGTCCTCGGTGTCACCAGAATAATCCTCGTAATTGTCACCATGTTGCTCGTAGACGCGAGGAGGAATTTGTGGGTGCTGGTTTATGTTGGCAGCATCGGTGGCAGTAGCGGGGTGCTGTGGATGACCCATGGGCACACGTCGAGCTCGCGAAGTAGCGGCAACACCCGTGGAATTGTGAGGAACAGCGTTGTTGTTGACGGGGAGTGCAGTCCGCAGCTCGTCCAGACGTAACAAGATGTCTTGTAGTTGTGTGTTCACCCTGTGCATCCTCAATGGCCTTGAGCCTCTCTTCGACCACAATCTGAGCACTCTCAAGTTGGGCGAGACGCTCGCTGGTGACTTTCACATCCGCAGTGAGGCCCTCAAGTGTGGGTTGATCCTGTGCCATTGTTAGCGAAAGAGAAAAAACACACAGTGTATAATCCCTATCAACTAGTAGGACGTGGTGAAGAAAAATCGCTCACACTCAAGCTTAGTATCAAATTCTTGTTCTTACCAATGCAACAGGTGGTGATCGACGCGTTGGTGTTGGCTTCAAACGACCGATGAAGATTGGATGGAGCGATAACCAGGAATCAGTAGTGTCGGGACATGTACTTATTGGTAGGAAAAAGTGTAGCTTGGCAAAGGTTTCTCAACTCACAATATCAGTGGCACAATTTAGCAAAAAGCAATGCAGGTTGAATAATTGCTCAAACTCCTAACTAGTGCTGGCAGTTGACTAGTAAGAGATAAAATAATCTAAGCCCAGATACTGAAACAAGTGAGTGGAAACAAGGGAAAATATGATAGCTCTAAATAGCCAGATATAAGTGAGGTATAAATGAGTGTATTACAAAGCTCGAAAATATATGATGGAAGCAGTGGCGACAAAGTAGCAGCAAAACTACTGTCTGAGTAGCAAATAGAACAAATCAGTCCAAATTAGATGCTAGCCGGCCTGACTTTTTTTTCAACTTTTTTTTTCTATTGCTCTCTTTTTTTCTTTTTTTATCAAGCCGGTAACTAGCAATAAGCCACGTACTATCAAGGATGAGCCTGGCAGAAAAAAAACGTGAGGACACTTGTTGGAACTTGTGTGCTACTAGCGGTAGATGTAATCAAGTGCTGGGATCGGGATGCTCCCTGGCTAGCGGCCGGAAGAAGCTGGGCCGTGCGCGCGGCAGCAGCGGAGCAAATTTCCAGGCGGATGGGACGTGGTGCAAAGGTGCAGCTGACGCTTGTGCGAAACAGAACACATCCGAAAAGCGGCGGACGATGCGGCAGATGGACTGTTGTGGTGCGCAATCGAAGAAGATTCGCCGTTCGTTTACCTTTTCAGATCACAGACGAACTTGCCGCGGAAAATATTATGGACAAAAACAAAGTTCGATCTAGTAGATAATTTTCTTCCTAATCAATCTAAACCAGCACTAATACTAGGATGAATGCAACCAAAAAGTCAACAATGCAAATACTAGATGCAAATTGCTAAAGGCTAAAAAGATAGGTGCAACGGATGAACTAATCTAATTTTTTTGGCTTTCTTTGTGGGTTATAGGACTAAAAACAAACTAATCTAAGAAAACTATAAATCTCTCACCGATGAATATGAAAACTGATACCACTTGATGTGAATTGGGGACCCGATCTTTCGATAAGAGACGATAACTACGATTTTGGGTGGGACTTGACCCTCACGATCCGGCTACCAATCATAGAGGGAGAACCATACACGATTGATATCCACGGCAATCGCTGAACCAACTCCACGGCGTTATCGACCGAGCCAACAGCGCTATCGACCTATTCACGAAGGATTTTTCCTGCAAGCAAATCGAAGAACATGCAAGAAAATAATAGCCAAGCAATCTGAAATTGTGGATATGCTAGATGAATAAATCTCACAAGTTAGGGTTCTGATAAATGTCTCGACGGTCGCACTAGCCGCTACGAGCGAAGACAAATAAAAGTAGCAATAGCTAAACTTCTCTAAAAAAACCCGAGTGTAAACCCCAAAGTAGGCTAACTATTTATTAAGGAACGGCTGCTTCTGTTGGTCTCAAGCAACCGACGTGGAAGGATCAGCCACGACCGAGCCGTACGAAGGCCAACTCCCGTGATGGCCCAAAGTTGTATTAGCGCACCGAAAGAAAAATCCTTGGCCACCACGTTGATTTGATTGGTCCATGAAGTCAAAACCGAATTATGCCTTGGTCTTGTTGCATGTAGCATGCATGATGCGTCAGTTGGTCCTCTAGAAGAGACACATGCAACAAGTGATACTGCAGTTGGTTTTAACGTACAATAATCTTCATCTTCTAATTCTCTGATCCCTTTTTTCCTAAGTACAAGTAAATTGAAACGTGAGTGTAATGTCAAATTCTCGTCACTTAAATTATATATACAAAGGAGCGATAGTACCTGGCCATATATTTCTCTCGTATACATTCTAGTCATAGGTCCAGGTGCAATTGTGTTAGCTATGTTCAGATCACATGGGAGAAGTGCTTAGCTTTGGGTTCAATCTTAAGGTGTCCTTACCCAGTGACAGCAGGGGTTGCAAGGCACGTATTGTATTGTTGCCATCGAGGATAAAAAGATGGGGTTTATATCATATTGCTTGAGGTTATCCCTCTATATCATGTCATCTTTCTTAATATGTTACTCTGTTTTTATGAACTTAATACTCTAGATGCATGCTGGATAGCGGTCGATGTGTGGAGTAATAGTAGTAGATGCAGGCAGGAGTCGGTCTACTTGTCGCGGACATGATGCCTATATACATGATTGTGCCTAGATAATCTCATAATTATTCGCTTTTCTATCAATTGCTCGACAGTAATTTGTTCACCCACCGTAATACTTATGCTATCTTGAGAGAAGCCACTAGTGAAACCAATGGCCCCCGGGTCTATCTTTTATCATATAAACTTTTGATCTACTTTTATTTGCATCTTTACTTTTTGCATCTATATTACAAAATACCAAATATATATTTATCTTATCATACTATCTCTATCAGATCTCACTTTCGCAAGTGGCCGTGAAGGGATTGACAACCCCTTTATTGCGTTGGTTGCTAGTTCTTTGTTTGTTTACTTGCGTGGGACTTTTGAGGAGCCTCCTACTGGATTGATACCGGTTCTCAAAAACTGAGGGAAATACTTACGCTACTATTGTTGCATCACCCTTTCCTCTTCAAAGAAAACCAACACAAGCTCAAGACGTAGCAAGAAGGATTTCTGGCGCCGTTGCCGGGGAGGTGTTCGCTCAAGTTAAGACATACCAAGTACCCATCACAAACTCATCTCCTCGCATTTACATTATTTGCCATTTGCCTCTCATTTTCCTCTCCCCCACTTCACCCTTGCCGTTTTATTCACCTTCTCTTTCCCAATCTTCTTCTCTCTCGCTTTCACTTGCCTTTTTCTGTTTGCTTGTGTGTTGGATTACTTGTTGCCATGGCGCAAGATAATACCAAATTGTGTGATTTCTCCAATACCAATAATAATGATTTCCGTAGTACTCTGATTGCTCCTCTTAATGATGTTGAGTCTTGTGAAATCAATATTGCTTTGCTGAATCTTGTTATGAAGGATCAATTCGCCGGCCTTCCTAGTGAAGATGCCGCTACCCGTCTAAACAACTTTGTTGATTTGTGTGATATGCAAAAGAAGAAAGATACGGATAATGATGTTGTTAAATTGAAGTTATTTCCGTTTTCACTTAGAGATCGTGCTAAAGTTTGGTTTTCCTCTTTGACTAAAAATAGTATTGATTCTTGGAACAAGTGCAAAGATGCTTTTATCTCTAAATATTTTCCTCCCGCTAAGATTATCACTCTTAGGAACGATATTATGAATTTTAAACAACTTGATCATGAGCATGTTGCCCCAATCTTGGGAAAGAATGAAATTGATGATTCCCAATTGCCCTACTCATGGTTTGAATTTATGAATGATCATACAAAAATTTTATGCCGGTTTGAACTTTGCTTCTAGAAATATTTTAGATTCAGCCGCGGGAGACACGTTTATGGAAATCACGTTAGGAGATGCTACAAAACTTCTTGATAATATTATGGCTAATTATTCTCAATGGCACACCGAAAGATCTACTAGTAAAAAAGTGCATGCTATAGAAGAAATTAATGTTTTGAGTGGAAAGATGGATGAACTTATGAAATTATTTGCTACTAAGACTACTCCTCTTGATCCCAATGATATGCCTTTGTATACTTTGATTGAGAATAATAATGAATCTATGGATGTGAATTTTGTTGGTAGGAATAGTTTTGGAAACAATGCTTATAGAGCAAACTTTAATCCTAGACCGTTCCCAAGTAATTCCTCTAATAATTATGGAAATTCCTACAATAATTCTTATGGTAATTTTAATAAGATGCCCTCTGATTTTGAGAATAGTGTGAAAGAATTTATGATTTCTCAAAAGAATTTTAATACTTTCCTTGATGAAAAATTGCTCAAAGTTGATGATTCGGCTAGGAACGTTGATAGACTTTTGCTTGATGTTGATTCTCTTAAACTTAGATCTACTCCTCCTAAGCATGATATCAATGAGTCTCTCAAAGCCATGAGAATTTCCATTGATGAGTGCAAGTAAAGAACCGCTAGATTGCGTGCTAAGAAAGATTGCTTTGTAAAGGCGTGTTCTTCTAGTTTCCATGAAAATAATGATGAAGATCTTAAAGTTATTTACGTGTCTCCTATTAGATCTTTGTTTTACAATATGAATCTTGATAATAATGGGACTGGAGATGAGTCAACTTTAGTTAGAAGGCGTCCCAATAATTCGGAGTTTTTAGATCTTGATGCTAAATTTGGTAAGAGTGGGATTGGAGAGGTCATGACTTTAAATAGCATTGAACCCACTATCTCGGATTTCAAGGAATTTGATTATGATAATTTTTCTTTAGAAGGTTGCATTTCCTTGTTGCAATCCGTTGTTAATTCTCCTCATGCTTATAGTCAAAATAAAGCTTTTACCTAACATATCGTTGATGCCTTGATGCAATCTTATGATGAAAAACTTAATTTGGAAGTTTCTATACCTAAAAAATTAATGATGAGTGGGAACCTACTATAAAGATTAAAATTAAAGATCATGGGTGTTTTTCTTTGTGTGATTTGGGTGCTAGTGTTTTCACGATTCCAAAAACTTTATGTGATATTCTAGGTTTCCATGATCTTGATGATTGCTCTTTAAATTTGCACCTTGCGGATTCCGCTATTAAAAAGCCAATGGGAAGGATCAATGATGTCCTCATTGTTGAAAATAGAAATTTGGTGCCCGTAGATTTTATCGTTCTTGACATAGATTGCAATCTTTCTTGCCCTATTATTCTTGGTTGACCTTTCCTTAGAATGATTGGTGCGATTATTGATATGAAGGAAGGGAATATTAGATTCCAATTTCCATTAAGGAAAGGCATGGAGCACTTTCCAAGAAAGAAAGTCAAATTACCTTACGAATCTATCATGCGGGCTACTTATGAATTGAGTGCCAAAGATGGCACTACTTAGATCTATCTTCGCTTTTATGCCTAGCTAGGGGCGTTAAACGATAGCGCTAGTTGGGAGGCAACCCAATTTTATTTATGTTTTCTGTTTTTGTTTCTGTTTAGTAATAAATTTTGCATCTACCTTCTGTTTAGATGTGTTTTTATGTTTTAATTAGTGTTTGTGCCAAGTAGAACCTATAGGATAACCTATGATGATAGTTAATTTGATTCTGCTGAAAAACAGAAACTTTACGCGCACGAAATTAGTTTTGTTAAATCACAGAAATGTGATTTTGCGTTGATTCTTTTTGCGTCTGATAAATAGAAAAATTGTCCAGGAGTTCCTATTTTTGTAGGATTTGTAGAGTTCCAGAAGTTTGCGTTAGTTACAGATTGCTACAGACTGTCTGTTTTTGACAGATTCTGTTTTTCGTGTGTTGTTTGCTTATTTTGATGCATCTATGGCTAGTAAAATAGCTTATAAACCATAGAGAAGTTGGAATACAGTAGGTTTAGCACCAAAATAAATAAATAATGAGTTCATTACAGTACCTTATGTGGTGGTTTTGTTTTCTTTCACTAACGGAGCCTATAAGATTTCCTGTTGAGTTTTGTGTTGTGAAGTTTTCAAGTTTTGGGTAAAGATTTGATGGACTATGGAAGAAGTAGTGGCAAAAGCCTAAGCTTGGGGATGCCCATGGCACCCCAAGATATTCAAGAGTAGCCAAAAGCCTAAGCTTGGTGATGCCCCGGGAAGGCATCCCCTCTTTCGTCTTCGTTCATTGGTAACTTTACTTGGAGTTATATTTTTATTCGCCACATGATATGTGTTTTGCTTGGAGCGTTGTGTATGATATTAGTCTTTGCTTTTTAGTTTTCCACAATCATCCTTGATGTGCACACCTTTTGGGAGAATCCTACTTGATTTAGAATTTATTAGAATACTCTATGTGCTTCACTTATATCTTTTGAGCTAGATAGTTTTTGCTCTAGTGCTTCACTTATATCTTTTAGAGCACGGCGGTGGCTTAATTTTGTAGAAATTGCTAGTATATCATGCTTTACTTATATTATTTTGAGAATCTTTTAGAACAGCATGGTATTTTCTATGGTTATAAAATTGGTCCTAGAATGGTAGGCATCCAAGTTGGGTATAATAAAAACTATCATAGGAAGTGAATTGGATGCTATGATCAATTTGATACTTGATAATTGTTTTGAGATATGGAGGTAGTGATATTAAAGTCATGCTAGTTGGGTGATTATGAATTTAAAGAATACTTGTGTTGAAGTTAGCAAGTCCCGTAGCATGCATGTATGGTTAACGTTGTGTAACAAATTTGAAACATGAAGTGTACTTGGATTGTGCATCCTTATGAGTGGCAGTCGAGGACGAGCGATGGTCTTTTCCTACCAATCTATCCCTCTAGGAGCATGCGCGTAGTGCTTGATTTTTGATGACTTCTAAATTTTTGCAATAAGTATATGAGTTATTTTGACTAATGTTGAGTCCATGGATTATACACACTTTTACCTTTCCACCATTGCTAGCCTCTTCGGTACCGTGCATTGCCCTTTCTCACCTTGAGAGTTGGTGCAAACTTCGCCGGTGCATCCAAACCCCGTGATATGATACGCTCTATCACACATAAACCTCCTTATATCTTCCTCAAAACAACCACCATACCTACCTATTATGGCATTTCCATAGCCATTCTGAGATACATTGCCATGCAACTTTCCACCATTCCGTTTATCATCATGACACGCATTACTTTAGTCATATTGTCATTGCATGATCATGTAGTTGACATCGTATTTGTGGCAAAGCCACCATGCATAATTTTTCATACATGTCACTCTTGATTAATTGCACCATCCCGGTACACCGCCGGAGGCATTCATATAGAGTCATATCTTGTTCTAGTTTCGAGTTGTAATTCTTGTGTTGTAATCAATAAAAGTGTGATGATCATCATTATTAGAGCATTGTCCCCAAAGAAAAAAAAGGCCAAAAAGAAAAAAAAAAGCCAAAGGAAAAAAAGAAAAAAGAAAAAGAAAAAAAGAAAATAAATAAAAGGGGGCAATGTTACTATCTCTTTTTCCACACTTGTGCTTCAAAGTAGCACCATGTCCTTCATATAGCGAGTCTCATATATTGTGCTTCAAAATAGCACCATGTTTTGCATATAGTGAGTCTCATATGTTGTCACTTTCATATACTACTGGGAATTTTTAATTATAGAACTTGGCTTGTATATTCCTACGATGGGCTTCCTCAAATGCCCTAGGTCTTCGTGAGCAAGCAAGTTGGATGCACACCCACTAGTTTTCTTTTGTTGAACATTCATTTATAGTTCTAGTGCATCCGTTGCGTGGCAATCCCTACTCCTCATGTTGACATCAATTGATGGGAATCTCCATAGCCCGTTGATTATCCTCGTCAATGTGAGACTTTCTCCTTTTTTGTCTTCTCCACACAATCCCCATCATCATATTCTATTTCACCCATAGTGCTATATCCATGGCTCACGCTCATGTATTGCGTGAAAGTTGAAAAAGTTTGAGATTATTTAAGTATGAACCAATTGCTTGGCTTGTCATCAGGGGTGTAGAATTTGGGAACATTTTTGTGTGACGAAAATGAAGCATAGCCTAACTATATGATTTTGTAGGGATGAACTTTCTTTAGTCATGTTATTTTGAGAAGACATGATTGCTTTGATTAGTATGCTTGAAGTGTTACTATTTCCTATGTCAATATGAACTTTTATTTTGAATCATTTGGATCTGAACATTCATGCCACAATAAAGAAAATTACATTGAGAATTATGCTAGGTAGCATTCCACATCAAAAATTCTGTTTTTATCATTTACCTACTCGAGGACGAGCAGGAATTAAGCTTCGGGATGCTTGATACGTCTCCAACGTATCTATAATTTTTGATTGTTCCATGCTATTATATTACCCCTTTTGGATGTTTATGGGCTTTATTTTACATATTTATATCATTTTTGGGACTAACCTACTAACTGGAGGCCTAGCCCGTATTGTTGTTTTTTGCCTATTTCAGTATTTCGAACAAAAGGAATATCAAACGGAGTCCAAACGGAATGAAACCTTCGGGAGCGTGATTTTTGGAACCAACGTGATCCAGAGGACTTGGAGTGCAAGTCAAGAAGCAATCGAGGCGGCCAGGAGATAGGAGGGCGCGCCCACCCCCTCTGGGCGCGCCCCTGTCTCCTGGGCCCCACAGGCAGCCACCGACGTACTTCTTCCTCCTATATATACCCACTACCCCGAAAACATCCAGGGAGCCAACAAAAAACAATTTCCACCGCCGTAACCTTCTGTATCCGCGAGATCCCATCTTGGAGTCTTCGTCGGCGCTCCGCCAGAGGGGGAATCGACCACGGAGGGCTTCTACATCAACACCATAGCCCTTCCGATGAGTTGTGAGTAGTTTACCACAAACCTTCGGGTCCATAGTTATTAGCTAGATGGCTTCTTATCTCTTTTTGGATCTCAATACAACGTTCTCCCCCTCTCTTGTGGAGATCTATTCGATGTAAACTCTTTTTGCGGTGTGTTTGTCAAGATCCGATGAATTGTGGGTTTATGATCAAGTTTATCTATGAGAAATATTTGAATCTTCTCTAAATTCTTTTATGTATGATTGAGTTATCTTTGCAAGTCTCTTTGAATTATCAGTTTGGTTTGGCCTACTAGATTGATCTTTCTTGCCATGGGAGAAGTGCTTAGCTTTGGGTTCAATCTTGCGGTGTCCTTACCCAGTGATAGCAGGGGTTGCAAGGCACGTATTGTATTGTTGTCATCGAGGATAAAAAGGTGGGGTTTATATCATATTGCTTGAGTTTATCCCTCTACATCATGTCATCTTTCTTAATGCGTTACTCTGTTCTTATTAACTTAATACTCTAGATGCATGCTGGATAGCGGTCGATGTGTGGAGTAATAGTAGTAGATGCATGCAGGAGTCGGTCTACTTGTCACAGACGTGATGCCTATATACATGATCATGCCTAGATAATCTCATAATTATTTGCTTTTCTATCAATTGCTCGACAGTAATTTGTTCACCCACCGTAATACTTATGCTATCTTGAGAGAAGCCACTAGTGACACCTATGGCCCCCGGGTCTATCTTTTATCATATAAGCTTTTGATCTACTTTTATTTGCATCTTTACTATTTGCATCTATATTACAAAATACCAAAAATATATTTATCTTATCATACTATCTCTATCAGATCTCACTTTCGCAAGTGTCCGTGAAGGGATTGACAACCCCTTTATTGCTTTGGTTGCGAGTTCTTTGTTTGTTTGTGTAGGTGCGTGGGAATTTTGAGGAGCCTCCTACTGGATTGATACCTTGGTTCTCAAAAACTGAGGGAAATTCTTACGCTACTATTGCTGCATCACCCTTTCCTCTTCAAGGAAAACCAAGGCAAGCTCAAGACGTAGCACAGAACAACATACGTTGTTCCCTTTGTCATCGGTATGTTACTTGCCCGAGATTCGATCGTCGGTATCATCATAGCCAGTTCAATCTACCAGCAAGTCTCTTTACTCGTTCCATAATGCATCATCCCGTAACTAACTCATTGGTCACATTGCTTGCAAGGCTTATAGTGATGTGCATTACCGAGAGGGCCCAGAGATACCTCTCTGATAATCGGAGTGACAAATCCTAATCTCGATCTATGCCAACTCAACAAACACCATCGGAGACACCTGTAGAGCATCTTTATAATCGCCCAGTTACGTTGTGACGTTTGATAGCACACTAAGTGTTCCTCCGGTATTCGGGAGTTGCATAATCTCATAGTCATAGGAACATGTATAAGTCATGAAGAAAGCAATAGCAATAAACTAAATGATCATAGTGCTAAACTAACGGATGGGTCTTCTCCATCACATCATTCTCTAATGATGTGATCCCGTTCATCAAATGACAACACATGTCTATGGCTAGGAAACTTAACCATCTTTGATTAACGAGCTAGTCTAGTAGAGGCATACTAGTGACTCTCTGTTTGTCTACGTATTCACACATGTGCTAAGCTTCCGGTTAATACAATTCTTGCATGAATAATAAACATTTATCATGATATAAAGAAATATAAACAACAACTTTATTATTGCCTCGAGGGCATATTTCCTTCAGTCTCCCACTTGCACTAGAGTCAATAATCTAGATTACATAGTATTGATTCTAACACCCATGGAATGTTGGTGCTGATCATGTTTTGCTCGTGAGAGAGGCTTAGTCAACGGGTCTGCAACATTCAGATCCATATGTATCTTACAAATCTCTATGTCTCCCTCCTTGACTTGACTTGATCGCGGATGGAATTGAAGCATCTCTTGATGTGCTTGGTTCTCTTGTGAAATCTGGATTCCTTTGACAAGGCAATTTCACAAGTATTGTCACAAAAGATTTTCATTGGACCCGATGCACTAGGTATGACACCTAGATCAGATATGAACTCCTTCATCCAGAGTCCTTCATTTGCTGCTTCCGAAGCAGATATGTACTCCGCTTCACACGTAGATCCCGCCACGACGCTCTGCTTGGAACTGCACCAACTTATAGCTCCTCCGTTCAATATAAATACATATCCGGTTTGTGACTTAGAGTCATCTGGATCAGTGTCAAAGCTTGCATTGACATAACCATTTATGACAAGCTCTTTGTCACCTCCATAAACGAGAAACATATCATTAGTCCTTTTCAGGTATTTCAGGATGTTCTTGACCGCTGTCCAGTGATCCACTCCTGGATTACTTTGGTACCTCCCTGCTAAACTAATAGTAAGGCACACATCAGGTCTGGTATACAACATTGCATACATGATAGAACCTATGGCTGAAGCATAGGGAATGACTTCCATTTTCTCTCTATCTTCTACAGTGGTCGGGCATTGAGTGTGACTCAACTTCACACCTTGTAACACAGGCAAGAACCCTTTCTTTGCTTGATCCATTTTGAACTTCTTCAAAACTTTATCAAGGTATGTGCTTTGTGAAAGTCCAATTAAGCATCTTGATCTATCTCTATAGATCTTGATGCCCAATATATAAGCAGCTTCACCGAGGTCTTTCATTTAAAAATTCTTATTCAAGTATCCTTTTATGTCATTCAGAAATTCAGTATCATTTCTGATCAACAATATGTCATCCACATATAATATCATAAATGCTACAGAGCTCCCACTCACTTTCTTGTAAATATAGGCTTCTCCAAAAGTCTATATAAAACCATATGCTTTGATCACACTATCAAAGCGTATATTCCAACTCCGAGATGCTTGCACCAGTCCATAAATGGATCGCTCGGCACACTTTGTTAGCACCTTTTGGATCGACAAAACCTTCTGGTTGCATCATATACAACTCTTCTTTAAGATATCCATTAAGGAATGCAATTTTGACATCCATTTGCCAAATTTCATAATCATGAAATGCGGCAATTGCTAGCATGATTCGGATGGACTTAAGAATCGCTATAGGTGAGAAGATCTCATCATAGTCAACTCCTTGAACTTGTCGAAAACCTTTTGCAAAAAGTCGAGCTTTGTAGACAGTAACATTACCGTCAGCGTCAGTCTTCTTCTTGAATATTCATTTATTCTCTATGGCTTGCTGATCATTGGGAAAGTCAACCAAAGTCCACACTTTGTTCTCATACATGGATCCCATTTCAGATTTCATGGCCTCAAGCCATTTCGCGGAATCTGGGATCATCATCGCTTCCTCATAGTTCGTAGGTTCGTCATGGTCAAGTAACATGACTTCCAGAACAGGATTACTGTACCACTCTGGTGTGGATCTTACGCTGTTTGACCTACGAGGTTCGGTAGTAACTTGATCAGAAGTTTCATGATCATCATCATTAGCTTCCTCACTATTTGGTGTAGGAATCACTCGAACTGATTTATGTGATGAACTACTTTCCAATAAGGGAGCAGGTACAATTACCTCATCAAGTTCTACTTTCCTCCCACTCACTTCTTTCGAGAGAAACTCATTCTCCAGAAAGGATCCATTCTTAGCAACGAATATCTTACCTTCGGATCTGTGATAGAAGGTGTACCCAACAGTCTCCTTTGGGTATCCTATGAAGGCACATTTCTCCGATTTAGGTTCGAGCTTATCAGGTTGAAGCTTTTTCACATAAGCATCGCAACCCCAAACTTTAAGAAACGACAACTTGGGTTTCTTGCCAAACCACAGTTCATAAGTTGTCATCTCAACAGATTTAGATGGTGCCCCTATTTAATGTGAATGCAGCCGTCTCTAAAGCATAACCCCAAAACGATAGCGGTAAATTAGTAAGAGACATCATAGATCGCACCATATCTAGTAAAGTTCGATTATGACTTTCGGACACACCATTACGCTGTGGTGTTCCAGGTGGCGTAAGTTGCGAAACTATTCCACATTGTTTCAAATGAAGACCAAACTCATAACTCAAATATTCTCCTCCACGATCAGATCATAGAAACTTTATTTTCTTGTTACGATGATTTTTCACTTCACTCTGAAATTCTTTGAACTTTTCAAATGTTTCAGACTTATGTTTCATTAAGTAGATATACCCATATCTGCTCAAATCATCTGTGAAGGTCAGAAAATAACAATACCCGCCGCGAGCATCAACACTCATCGGACCGCGTACATCAGTATGTATTATTTCCAACAAGTCTGTTGCTCGCTCCATTGTTCTGGAGAACGGAGTCTTAGTCATTTTTCCCATGAGGCATGGTTCGCAAGCATCAAGTGATTCATAATCAAGTCCTTCCAAAAACCCATCAGCATGGAGTTTATTCATGTGCTTTACACCAATATGACCTAAACGGCAGTGCCACAAATAAGTTGCACCATCATTATTAAACTTATATCTTTTGGCTTCAATACTATGAATATGTGTATCACTACTATTGAGATTCAATAAAAATAGACCACTCATCAAGGGTGCATGACCATAAAAGATATTACTCATATAAATAGAACAACCATTATTCTCTAATTTAAATGAATAACCGTCTCGCATCAAACAAGATCCATATATAGTGTTCATGCTTAACGCTGGCACCTAACAATTATTCAGGTCTAAAACTAATCCCGAAGGTAGATGTAGAGGTAGCGTGTTGATGGCGATCACATCGACTTTGGAACCATTTCCCACGCGCATCGTCACCTCGTCCTTAGCCAATCTTCGCTTAATCCGTAGTCCCTGTTTCGAGTTGCAAATATGAGCAACAAAACCAGTATCAAATACCCAGGCGCTACTACGGGCATTAGTAAGGTACACATCAATAACATGTATATCAAATATACCTTTCTCTTTGTCATCCTTCTTATCCGCAAAATACTTGGGGCAGTTCTGCTTCCAGTGACCAGACCCTTTGCAGTAGAAGCACTCATTCTCAGGCTTAGGTCCAGACTTGGGCTTCTTCACTTGAGCATCAACTTGCTTGCCGTTCTTCTTGAAGTTCCCCTTCTTCCCTTTGCCCTTTTTCTTGAAACTAGTGGTCTTGTTAACCATCAACACTTGATGCTCCTTTTTGATTTCTACCTCCGCAGCCTTTAGCATTGCGAAGAGCTCGGGAATTGTCTTGTTCACCCCTTGCATATTATAGTTCATCACGAAGCCTTTATTGCTTGGTGGTAGTGATTCAAGAACTCTGTCAATGACACTATCATCAGGAAGATTAACTCCCAGCTCAGTCAAGTGGTTGTGGTACCCAGACATTCTGAGTATATGTTCACTGACAGAACTATTCTCCTCCATTTTGCAGTTGTAGAACTTATTGAGACTTCATATCTCTCAATCCGGGCATTTGCTTGAAATATTAACTTCAACTCCTGGAGCTTCTCATATGCTCCATGACGTTCAAAACGTCATTGATGTCCCGGTTCTAAGCCGTAAAGCATGGCACACTGAACTATCGAGTAGTCATCAACACGCGACTGCCAGGCATTCACAATGTCTGTAGTTGCTGGCTCGGGTGGTACACCTAGCGGTGCTTCTAGGATGTAATTCTTCTGTGCGGCAATGAGGATAATCCTCAAGTTATGGACCCAGTCCGTGTAGTTGCTACCATCATCTTTCAACTTAGCTTTCTCTAGGAACGCATTAAAATTCAACAAAACAGTAGCACAGGCCATTTATCTACAACAACATAGACATGCATAATACTATCAGGTACTAAGTTCATGATAAATTAAAGTTCAATTAATCATATTACTTAAAAACTCCCACTTAGATAGACATCCATATAATCATCTAAGTGATCACGTGATCCATATCAACTAAACCATGTCCGATCATCACGTGAGATGGAGTAGTTTTCAATAGTGAACATCACTATGTTGATCATATCTACTATATGATTCACGTTCGATCTTTCGATCTCAGTGTTCCGAGGCCATATCTTCATATGCTAGGCTCGTTAAGTTTAACTCGAGTATTCTGCGTGTGCAAAACTGGCTTGCACCCAATTTATGTGAACGTAGAGCTTATCACACCCGATCATCACATGGTGTCTCGGCACGACGAACTGTAGCAACGGTGCATACTCAGGGAGAACACTTATACCTTGAAATTTAGTGAGAGATCATCTTATAATGCTACCGCCGTACTAAGCAAAATAAGATGCATAAATGATAAACATCACATGCAATCAATATAAGTGATATGATATGGCCATCTTCATCTTGTGCCTTCGATCTCCATCTCCAAAGCACCGTCATGATCACCATCGCCACCGGCTTGACACCTTGATCTCCATCGAAGCATCGTTGTCGTCTCGCCAACTATTGCTACTACGACTTCGCTACCGCTTAGTGATAAAGTAAAGCAATTACATGGCGATTGCATTTCGTACAATAAAGCGACAACCATATGGCTCCTGCCAGTTGCCGATAACTGTTACAAAACATGATCATCTCATACAACAATTTATATATCATCACGTCTTGACCATATCACATCACAGCAAGCCCTGCAAAAACAAGTTAGATGTCCTCTACTTGTTGTTGCAAATTTTACGTGGCTGCTACGGGCTTAGCAAGAACCGTTCTTACCTACGCATCAAAACCACAACGATTTTTCGTCAAGTGTGTTGTTTTAACCTTCAACAAGGACCGGGCGTAGTCACACTCGATTCAACTAAAGCTGGAGAAGTAGACACCCACTAGCCACCTATGTGCGAAGCACGATAGTAGAACCAGTCTCATGAAAGTGGTCGTGTAATGTTGGTCTGGGCCGCTTCATCCAACAATACCGCCGAATCAAAGTATGGTAAGCAGTATGACTATTATCGCCCACAACTCTTTGTGTTCTACTCGTGCATATAACATCTACGCATAGACCTGGCTCGGATGCCACTGTTGGGGAATGTAGTATTTCAAAAATTTCCTACGATCACGCAAGATCTATCTAGGAGAAGCATAGCAACGAGCGGAGAGAGTGTGTCCATGTACCCTTGTAGATCGAAAGAGAAGCATTTAGTAACGCGGTTGATGTAGTTGAACGTCTTTGCGATCCAACCGATCAAGTACTGAACACATGGCACCTCCGCGATCTGCACACATTCAGCTCGGTGATGTCCCTCATACTCTTGATCCAGCTGAGGCCGAGGGAGAGTTTCGTCAGCACGACACCGCGGTGACGGTGATGATGAAGTTACTGACGTAGGGCTTCGCCTAAGCACTACGACAATATGACCGAGGTGGAAAACTGTGGAGGGGGGCACCACACACGGATAAAGATCAACTTGTGTGTATATGGGGTGCCCCCTCCCCCGTATATAAAGAAGGGGAGGAGGAGGCCGGCCGGCCACAAGGGCCGCGCCAAGGGGGGAGGAATCCTACTCCTAGTAGGAGTAGGTTTCCCCCTTTCCTAGTCCAAGTAGGAGAAGGGGGGAAGGAGGAGGAGGAGAGAAGGAAGGAGGGGGGCGTTGCCCCCTCCCCTTGTCCAATTCGGATTGGGGCAAGGGGGGCGCGCGCCACCTCCTGGCCAACCCTCTCTCTTCTCCACTAAGGCCATGAGGCCCACTAGCTTTCCGGGGGGTTCCGGTAACCCCCGGTACTCCATAACTTATCCGATACGACCCAAACCATTCTGGTGTCCGAATATAACCTTCCAATAGATGAATCTTATGTCTCGACCATTTCGAGACTCCTCGTCATGTCTGTGATCTCATCCAGGACTCCAAACAACCTTCGGTACATCAAATCACATAAACTCATAATACCAAGCGTCATCGAACGTTAAGCGTGCGGACCCTACGGGTTCGAGAACTATGTAGACATGACAGAGACACATCTCCGGTCAATAACCAATAGCGGAACCTGGATGCTCATATTGGCTCCTACATATTCTACGAAGATCTTTATCGGTCAAACCGCACAACAACATACTTTGTTCCCTTTGTCATCGGTATGTTACTTGCCCGAGATTCGATCGTCGGTATCATCATACCTACTTCAATCTCATTACCGGCAAGTCTCTTTACTCGTTCCGTAATGCATCCTCCCGTAACTAACTCATTAGTCACATTGCTTGCAAGGCTTATGGTGATGTGCATTACCGAGAGGGCCCAGAGATACCTCTCCGACAATCGGAGTGACAAATCCTAATCTCGATCTATGCCAACTCAACAAACACCATCGGAGACACCTGTAGAGCATCTTTATAATCGCCCAGTTACGTTGTGATGTTTTATAGCACACTAAGTGTTCCTCCGGTATTCGGGAGTTACATAATCTCATAGTCATAGGAACATGTATAAGTCATGAAGAAAGCAATAGCAATAAACTAAACGATCATTGTGCTAAGCTAACGGATGGGTCTTACCCATCACATCATTCTCTAATGATGTGATCCCGTTCATCAAATGACAACACATGTCTATGGCTAGGAAACTTAACCATCTTTGATTAACAAGCTAGTCTAGTAGAGGCATACTAGGGACACTCTGTTTGTCTATGTATTCACACATGTACTAAGTTTCCGGTCAATACAATTCTAGCATGAATAATAAATATTTATCATGATATAAGGAAATATAAATAACAACTTTATTATTGCCTCTAGGGCATATTTCCTTCATCAAGACCTCCTTGTGGGAAGGATCTATCTAGATCATTAAGACCTCATCTCCTTCATAGGATTTGAGATGAACTTTACCATGTATCTTATTTCCTTTTGATTGTTCTTGTGCCTTGTGAATCTCATGTGTTTGTTGGTCTAGTGGATGTGTGATTGGACTTATTCTTGGGTGTTCCTCTTGTGATTTCCCTTTATGTTCTTCGTGCTCTTCAGGAAATCCCCCTCCAATTCATGAAAGATCTCCACTCAGGGTCTCCACTC
This sequence comes from Triticum timopheevii, assembly GCA_963921465.1. Taxonomy (NCBI): domain Eukaryota; kingdom Viridiplantae; phylum Streptophyta; class Magnoliopsida; order Poales; family Poaceae; genus Triticum; species Triticum timopheevii. Next base: position 162,730,373 of record OY997262.1, on the reverse strand, counting down.
TACAACATCTTGGTATCAGAGCCACATTGATCATGAACTTGGAGTCTTCCCTATTGGAAGGGAGAGAGGGATTGGTGGAATTGTCATTGTATTGCTTGAGCCTTGTGGGCATATATATATAGGAGTACATGATCATCTTGGAGTACAAGGCAAGGTAGAATAATATCCTACGCTATCCTAGCTTTCCTAATAATCACGATACTCAATATCCCCCTGCAGTCACAATGGTAGCGACGCAGATGGTGAGACTGGAGAAGAACCCAAAGGCAAGCCGATGGACACCCCCCCATAGTCGTAACGGTTGATGCATCACGGAGTCGTGGCTGGAGTGGAAACCGACGAGGTTGCTCAAGCAAGGCGGTAGCCCTTTGTGCCGTTTGTCGAGGTAGTCGAGAGCGTAGGTGGTGTAGCCGTAGTCGAGGTAGCCGTGCGAAGAACGCTGTGGTCGGCGTCGAGTTGGGGGTCGCCGATGTCGATGTAGTCGCCGTGGAGCCGCGGAAGAAGAGAAGCGGTGGCGGCGGCCTAAGGAGGCGGGGGCGGCTAGAGAAGGAGCGCGGTGGCGGTGCTCGAAGTAGGCGACAATGAACCAGACGGAGTGATGAAGACCGGCACGGACGGTGATGTTCCCGCGCCAAGGGAGCCGGCGCGGGCGCATATCACGTGGAAGCTAACGTGTGTGGACGACGGTGGACCGCGGGCCGCAGTGTTACGGCCCGAAGAGGCGACACAATGGCGACGGGTAGGTCTGGGCGACGGCGGGGAAGACCTCAGGGCGGTTGCGGAGAGGGAGGGATGATGTAGCACGACGATGATAGAGTATTTCCCTCAGTTTTGAAACCAAGGTATCGAACCAGTAGGAGAATCAAGAAACAACATAAACACCACCTGCACACAAATAACAACACCTCGCAACCCGACGTGTTAAAGGGGTTGTCAATCCCTTTCTGGTAATGGCGCAAGAAATTAGGAAGCAGACGTGAGGCAAATTGCAGTAGATTGAAATAATAGATCGCAAATAAATAAAAGTGCAGCAAGGTATTTTTGTATTTTTTTGGTTTAATATATCTGAATAAAAATGCAAAGGAAAAGTAAATCGCAAGGCAAATATATGAGAAAGAAGACCTAGGGGACGTAGGTTTCACTAGTGGCTTCTCTCGAGAAAAATAGCAAATGGTGGGTAAACAAATTACTGTTGGGCAATTGATAGAACTTCAAATAATTATGACGATATCCAGGCAATGATCATTACATAGGCATCACATCCAAGATTAGTAGACCAACTCCTGCCTGCATACTACTATTACTCCACACATCGACCGCTATCCAGCATGCATCTAGTGTATTAAGTTCATGAAAAAACGGAGTAATGCAATAAGACCGATAACATGATGTAGACAAGATCTGTTTATCTATATGGCGGTGGATATAGACCTCGTATTTTTATCCTTAGTAGCAATGATACATACGTGTCGTTTCCCCTTCTGTCACTAGGATCGAGCACCGTAAGATCGAACCCACTACCGGGCACCTCTTCCCATTGCAAGATAAATAGATCAAGTTGGCCAAACAAAACCCAAATATCGGAGAGGAAATACGAGGCTATAAGAGATCATGCATATAAGAGATCAAAGAACTCAAATAACTTTCATGGATATAAAAAGATATGACTGGTCATAAACTCAAAGTTCATCAGATCCCAACAAACACCCCACAAAAGAGTTACATCATATGGATCTCCAAGAGACCATTGTATTGAGAATCTAGTGAGAGAGAGAGAGAGAGAGAGAGAGAGAGAAAGCCATCTAGATACTAACTACGGACCCGAAGGTCTACAAAGAACTACTCACGCATCATCGGAGAGGCACCAATGAAAGTGGTGAACCCCTACATGATGGTGTTTATATTGGATCTGGTGGTTCTGGACTCTACAGCGGCTGTATGAATAATTCGACGCTTGTTCTATGGTTTCTGGAATATTGTGGTATTTATAGAGCAAAGAGGCGGTCCGGGGGGCACCCGAGGTGGGAACAACCCACCAGGGCGCGCCTGGGCCTCCTAGCGCGCCCTGGTGGGTTGTGCCCCCTCGGGGCACCCCCCAGGTGCAACCAAGGCCCATTGCCTTTCTTCTGGCCCATAAAAAATCATCGTGAAGTTTCGTGGCATTTGGACTCCGTTTGATATTGATTTCCTGCGATGTAAAAAACATGGAAAAAATAGCAACTGGCACTTGGCACTATGTCAATAGGTTAGTACCAAAAAATGATATAAAATGACTATAAAATGATTATAAAACATCCAAGATTGATAATAAAACAGCATGGAACAGTAAAAAAATTATAGATACGTTGGAGACGTATCAGCATCCCCAAGCTTAACTCCTACTCGTCCTCGAGTAGGTAAGTGATAAAAGCAGAATTTTTGATGTGGAGTGCTATTCATCAAGTCATTACATATTCTTTTCTTTATAGGATGGACGTTTGGACTTTTATGTGATGCAGAGCAATAGTCTAGTTTTGACATAATAATTTAGATACTCAAGCATATCAACAAGCAACCATGTCTTTCAAAATATCAACGCTAAAATAATTTATCCCTAGCCTATTATGCTCAAACATTTATCCATTCATGAAACACACTCGAATATTAACTACACCCAATACTTGAGCACGATCATATTGCCTCCTAGTTGGTGCTTTTTATGGGAGAAGATGGAGACTCAAAATGCAAAATAAAAATTGCATAAAGTAAGAGAAAGGCCTTTCACACAGGGAAGTAGTGATTTGTAGAGGTGCCAGAGCTCAAAGCGCAAAATTAGAGATAAAAACATTTTGGGAGGTGTATCCATCCCACCAACGAAAACGACTCAGAGCTATGAACACTTTCAATGCTAGATATGCCATAGTGGGTTCCTAAAAAGAAAATAAAGTTTATTCCTTTTCCACCATTCTTTCACTTTCCATGGCTAGCCGTATCCACGGGTGCCCTAGATACCAACACTTTCCAAGGAATTTATTATTTGACAACATAAAGTAAATATAATTTTTTTGCATTTCAGGACTGGGCATCCCTAAAGCCTTAGCCTTACTCTCATGCAATGACAAGTGAATAAACACTCATCTTGAGAATAACACATCTGGCATAGCCACCCGTTACCGTTCTGCGAGTGAAACAAACACACAAAAGAGAAGTTTATTTTGAAAATTAGAGATGGCAGATGCAAATTTGCTTAGAACGGCAAAAGAATACCGCATATAGGTAGATATAGTGGACTCATGTGGCAAAACTGGTTTAAAGGATTTTGGATGCACAAGTAGAGGTCATACTTAGTGCAAAATAAAGGCTAGCAAAAGATTGGGAAGCGACAAACCAAGAAACGAATAACCTCATAAGCAAGCATTAAGCATAATTAACACCGAATAATGCACCAGAAGTAGGATATAATTTTCATTGCAATTATTGACTTTCGTGCATGCATAGGGAACCACAAACCTTAACACCAATATTCTTACTAGAGCACAATTACTCATCAACATAACTCACATATCACATCATCATATCTCAAAACTATTACTAAGAATCAAGTTTATTTTGTACAATGATCTTCTTGACATTTTTTTACTTTATCCTTCTTGGATATCTATCACTTTGGGACTAATTTTCATGTGTTGCTTTTCATAAGCTCAAACAAATATAAGTGAAGATCATGAGCATAACAAATTTCTTTCTCTCAAAATAATTTAAGTGAATCAAGAGAGAAATTGTTCAAAATTTTACTAACTCTCAAATAAATCTATGTGAAGCAAGAGAGCATTTCTTCAAAATTAACAAAGCACACCATGCTCAAAAAGGTATAAATGAAGCACTAGAGCAAGTCCTAGCTCATAAAAGATTTAAGTAAAGCATAGAGAGAAATTCTAACAAGTCATGATATAATTTTGTCTCTCTCAAAAGGGTGTGTCCAGCAAGGATTGATGACTTAAAACACAAAATAAAACAAGCAAAGAAACATATCATACAAGACGCTCCAAGTAAAACACATATCATGTGACGAATAAAAATATAACCTCGAGTAAAATACCGATAGTTGTTGGAAGAAAGCGGGGATGCCACTCGGGGGCATCCGCAAGCTTAGTTGGTTGCTCATTCTTGGATAATAGCTTGGGATTCCGGGGCACCCAAGCTTAGGCTCTTACATCCTTGCTTCATCCATCATAAGATAACCCAAAACTTGAAAACTTCAATCACACAAAACTCAACAAAACCTTCGTGAGATCCGTTAGTGTAAGAAAATAAACCACTACTATAAGTGTTGTATCAAACCAATTCATATTTTGTTTTTGTATTATATCTACTGTATTCCAACTTTTCTCTGGCAAAAACTCATCAAAGAAAACCATAGAGTCATCGAAATAAGCACACAACACAAAGAAAATAGAATCTGTCAAAACAGAACAGTCTGTAGCAATCTGATTTAAACGAATACTTATGGAACTCCAAAAATCTACCAAAATAGTAATACTAGGGAAATTTGTATATTAATCTTCTGCAAATAGAATTAGGGCAAAATCTCTTTCTGAATAAAAATGACAATTAATTTCGTGAGCACAAAGTTTCTGCCTTTTTCAGCAAGATGAAACAACTATCACCCAAGAAGATCCTATTGGTTCTACTTGGCACAAACACTAACTAAAACATAAAACACAATCATAACAGTAACATAATTGTGCTAACAATCAAGAACAGAAAGCAAAAAGCAAAAATAAATTTTATTCATTGGGTTGCCTCCCAACAAGCGCTATAGTTTTACGCCCTTAGCTAGGCATAACGATTTTAATGATGCTCACATGGAAGACAAGAATTGAAGCACAAAGAGAGCATCATCTAGCATATGACAAACACATTTAAGTCTAACATACTTACTATGCGTAGGAATTTTATAAACAAACAAATTATCATGACAAGAAATATCTAACATATGCAAAGGAAAAGAATAAAACACTGACAATCTCAACATAACGAGAGGAAATTTAGTAATATGAAAATTTCTACAACCATATTTCCCTCTCTCATAATAATTACATGTGGGATCATATTCAAATTCAAAAATATAACTATCACATAAAATATTCTTTTCATGATCCACATACATGCAAAGTTGACACTCTTCCAAAATAATGGGATTATCATCAAATAAAGTCATGACCTCTCCAAGCCCACTTTTATCAAAAATTTCATAAGATTGAACGTACTCCAAAGTAGTGGGATCATTATTACCTAGAGTTGACACTCTTCCAAACCCACTTTCAATATTATCGCAAACATATTCATCATGAGGCTTAAATAAATTTTCAAGATCATAAGAAGAATCACCCCAATCATGATCATTGCAATAAGTAGTGGACATGTCAAAATTACCATCCCCAAGCTTGGGGTTTTGCATATTATTAGCACAATTGACATTAATAGAATTTATTGTAAAATCATTGCAATCATGCTTTTCATTCAAGGTGCTGTCATGAATCACTTCATAAATTTCTTCATCACAATTTTCAGATTCACGAATCTCAAGCAAAACTCCATAAAGATAATCAAGTGCACTCAACTCACTAGCAATTGGTTCAACATAATCAGATCTTTTGAAAAGATTAGCAAGTGGATGAGGATCCATATCAATAGATTTTTAGCAAGCAAAGATGCAAGCAAATAGACGGCACATGGTAACACAAGCAATGGAAGCAAACAAGATTGCAATGAAAAAGATAGATATGAAGAGAAAATGGGAAACAAAAAAAAGGAGCAAATAAAACAACAAAATTTTACGAAGTGGGGGAGAGGAAAACGAGAGGCAAATGGCAAATAATGTAAATTGTGAGGAGATGAGATTTGTGATTAGGAACGTGGTATATGTTGAAGATCTTCCCCGGCAACGGCGCCAGAAATTCTCCTTGATGGTAGCTAGAACTACGTCGGTATTTCCCCGGAGAGGGAGGGATGATGTAGCACAGCGACGGTAGAGTATTTCCCTCAGTTATGAAACCAAGGTATCGAACCAGTAGGAGAATCAAGCAACACAACGTAAACAGCACCTGCACACAAGTAACAACACCTCGCAACCCGACGTGTTAAAGGGGTTGTCAATCCCTTTCGGGTAACGGCGCCAGAAATTGGCAAGCGGACGTGAGGTAAATTGTAGTAGATTGAAATAATAGATCACAAATAAATAAAAGTGCAGCAAGGTATTTTTGTATTTTTTTGGTTTAATAGATCTGAATAAAAATGCAAAGGAAAAGGAAATCGCAAGGCAAATATATGAGAAATAAGACCCAGGGGGCCGTAGGTTTCACTAGTGGCTTCTCTCAAGAAAAATAGCAAATGGGTAAACAAATTACTATTGTGCAATTGATAGAACTTCAAATAATTATGACGATATCCAAGCAATGATCATTACATTGGCATCACGTCCAAGATTAGTAGACTGACTCCTGCCCGCTACTATTACTCCACACATCGACCGCTCTCCAGCATGCATCTAGTGTATTAAGTTCATGGAAAAGCGGAGTAATGCAATAAGAATGATGACATGATGTAGACAAGATCTGTTTATCTATATGGCGGTAGATATAGATCTCATCTTTTTATCCTTAGTAGCAACGATACATATGTGTCGTTTCCCCTTCTGTCACTGGAATTGAGTATCGTAAGATCGAACCCACTACCGGGAACTTCTTCCCATTGCAAGATAAATAGATCAAGTTGGCCAAACAAAACCCAAACATCGAAGAAGTAATACGAGGCTATAAGAGATCATGCATATAAAAGATCAACGAAACTCAAATAACTTTCATGGATATAAAAAGATATGACTGATCATAAACTAAAAGTTCATCAGATCCCAACAAACACATCGCAAAAGAGTTACATCATATGGATCTCCAAGAGACCATTGTATTGAGAATCCAGCGAGAGAGAGAAAGCCATCTAGTTACTAACTACGGACCCGAAGGTCTACAAATAACTATTCACACATCATCGGAGAGACACCAATGGAAGTGGTGAACCCCTCCGTGATATGGTGTCTAGATTGGATCTGGTGGTTCTAGACTCTGCGGCGGCTGGATGAATATTTTGATGCTTGTTCTAGGGTTTCTGGAATATTGTGGTATTTATAGAGCAAAGAGGCGGTCCGGGGGGCACCCGAGGCGGACACAACCCACCAGGGCGTGCCTGGGCCTCCTAGCGTGCCCTGGTGGGTTGTTCCCCCCTCGGGGCACCCCCCAGGTGCAACCAGGGCCCATTGCCTTTCTTCTAGCCCATAAAAAATCATCGTGAAGTTTCGTGGCATTTGGACTCCGTTTGATATTGATTTCCTGCGATGTAAAAAACATGGAAAAAACAACAACTAGCACTTGGCACTTTTTCAATAGGTTAGTACCAAAAAACGATATAAAATGACTATAAAATGATTATAAAACATCCAAGATTGATAATAAAATAGCATGGAACAATAAAAAATTATAGATACAATGGAGCGTATCAGCGTGCCATGCTCGCTACGGCCCGATGGGGCGACGCAGCGGCAGCGCGAGGGTCGGTGCAGCCTCAGGGACGGCCTGGAGCGGACGGCCTCGGTGCGGCAGTTGATTGCGGGCCGCGACACTATGACCTGAAGGGGCGACGTAGCGGCAGCGCGCGATATGGTGCAACCACGGGAACAGCCTCAGGGCGGCGGCAAAGACCACGTGTCGCGGTGTTATGACCCGAAGAAGCGATGCAGCGGCAGCGCAGATTGGTGCAGCCACGGGGAGAACTACGGGGTGGCGGTGCTGCGGCCCGATGGGGCGAGGCAGCGGAAACCCATTGCTCGACCGGTGAAGGGGTGCGCTGAACTCAGGGACTTGGCGTTGACGGCCGGCGCAGGTCAACGAGCAGGCCGATGCGCGGACGACGGTCGTGAGGGGCCGCCTGTCGCGCGAGGCCACCGGGTCGAGGTGACGGGCGGGCAAACGCACGGACCATGGCTGTTAGGAGCCGCCTATCGCGCGAGGCCGCCGGGTCGGTGAAGAGGCCGACCAGTCGCGCCGGTGTCGGAGTAGAGGCGCACGATGGTCGACGGCGGCAGTGGGCGTCGCAAACCGATCAAGCATAGATCAGAAAACCAAAAAGAAAAACGTCGATCAAAACGACCGGCGAGAGAGCAAAAAACCCCGGAGCAAGGGCTCGGGAAAAAGACTCTCTAGGGCAACCGGTCAACACGACCGGGTGACGAACCCTAGGTACGGGCGGCGCGGCCCTCGGCGGTGGTCATGGAGGCCGAATGATACGTCTCCAACGTATCTATAATTTTTTATTGTTCCATGTTGTTTTATTATCAATCTTGGATGTTTTATAATCATTTTATAGTCGTTTTATATTTTTTTGGTACTAACCTATTGACATAGTGCCAAGTGCCAGTTGCTGTTTTTTTTCCATGTTTTTTACATCGCAGGAAATCAATATCAAAGGAAGTCCAAATGCCACGAAACTTCACGATGACTTTTTATGGGCCAGAAGAAAGGCAATGGGCCCTAGTTGCACCTGCGGGGTGCCCCGAGGGGGGCACAACCCACCAGAGCGCGCCAAGAGGCCCAGGCACGCCCTGGTGGGTTGTGCCCACCTCGGGTGCCCCCTCGGACTGCCTCTTTGCTCTATAAATACCACACTATTCCAGAAACCTTAGAACAAGCGTTGAAATATTCATCCAGCCCCCGCAGAGTCCAAAACCACCAGATCCAATCTAGACACCATCACGGAGGGGTTCACCACTTCCATTGGTGCCTCTCCGATGATGCGTGAGTAGTTCTTTGTAGACCTTCGGGTCCGTAGTTAGTAGCTAGATCTCTCTCTCTCTCTCTCTCTCTCTCTCTCTCTCTCCCTCTCTCCCTCCCTCCCTCCCTCCCTCCCTCTCTCTCTCTCTCTCTCTCTCTCTCTCTCTCTCTCTCTCTCTCTGGATTCTCAATACAATGGTCTCTTGGAGATCCATATGATGTAACTCTTTTGCGGTGTGTTTGTTGGGATCTGATGAACTTTGATTTTATGATCAGTCATATCTTTTTATATCCATGAAAGTTATTTGAGTTTCTTTGATCTCTTATATGCATGATCTCTTATAGCCTCGTATTTCTTCTCCGATATTTGGGTTTTGTTTGGCCAACTTGATCTATTGATCTTGAAATGGGAAGAGGTGCCCGGTAGTGGGTTCGATCTTACGGTGCTCGATCCCAGTGACAGAAGGGGAAACGACACGTACGTATCGTTGCTACTAAGGATAAAAAGACGAGATCTATATCTACCGCCATATAGATAAACATATCTTATCTACATCGTCTCATCGTTATTATTGAATTACTTCGTTTTTCCATGTACTTAATACACTAGATGCATGCTGGATAGCGATTGATGTGTGGAGTAATAGTAGTAGATGCAGGCAGGAGTCGGTCTACTAATCTTGGACGTGATGCCTATGTAGTGATCATTGCCTAGATATCGTCATAATTATTTGAAGTTCTATCAATTGCCTGACAGTAATTTGTTTACCCACCGTTTGCTATTTTTCTCGAGAGAAGCCACTAGTGGAACCTATGGCCCCCGGGTCTTATTTCTCATATATTTGCCTTGCGATCTACTTTTCCTTTGCATTTTTATTCAGATCTATTAAACCAAAAAATACAAAAATACCTTACTATACTTTACTTATTTGCTATCTATTATTTCAATCTATTACAATTTATCTCAAGTCCGCTTGCCAATTTCTGGCGCCATTACCCGAAAGGGATTGACAACACCTTTAACACATCGGGTTGCGAGGTGTTGTTATTTGTGTGCAGGTGTTGTTTACGTTGTGTTGCTTGGTTCTCCTACTGGTCTGATACCTTCGTTTCATAACTGAGGGAAATACTCTACCGTCATTGTGCTACATCATCCGTCCCTCTCCGGGGAAATACCGACGTAGTTCTAGCTACCATCAAGGAGAGTTTCTGGCACCGTTTCCGGGGATGATCAATTCAAGATATTCTCCCGTCAACGCACCAATATCTGGCGCCGTTGCCGCAGAGGATCTTCAACATAACCAGGTTCCTAATCACAAATCTCATCTCCTTGCAATTTACATTATTTGCCATTTGCCTCTCGTTTTCCTCTCCCCCACTTTACAAAAATTTGCCATTTTATTTGCCTCTCTTTTTCTTTTCTCCGTTCTCTTGTTTTCTAGTCTCGAGCGTCCCTACTCCTCCTTTGTCACCAGATTTTGAAGTCTTGTACTTCAAGCAAAGACAAGGAGAAAATTTAAAAGATGCCTGGTATAGGCTTATGGAATCATATTGTATTTCCAACTTAAAGGGGGACGCCAAGGTTTTGCTTCGTAATTTTTACATAGGATTGACTTTGCATCATAGACAACTTCTTGATTTTGCCACTAAAGGAAATTTAATTGAACTTGATGCCAATGTTGCCTATGAAATCTTAGAGGGAATTTTTGGAATTCCTCCTCAAAAGAAGGGTTTTCATTTTACCCCCGAGGGATCTCAAATGCTGGACAAACTTGGTGATTTGCATAAGCATATGGTTGAAATACAGAAATATAATGAACCCCTCAAACACCTCAATAGTAGTATCAGTCGCATGAATACTCTGATTACTCTTTGCAACAAGCGATTGAATATTTTGGATCTTAAGATGGTTTCTTTTCCGGAGAATTTAGGGAAGTGTAAAGAGCCTCCCGGGTTTGAGAAAACCCTTACAAAAGTTGCCGAAACTTTGGAGGATGACAAAACATAGATCCTTGCTTTATGCCTAGCTAATGGCGTAAAACTATAACGCTTGTTGGGAGGCAACCCAATGAATAAAATTTATTTTTTGCCTTTTGCTTTCTGTTATTGAGTGTTAGAACAATTATGCTACTGTTATGATTGTGTTTTTTATGTTTTAGTTAGTGTTTGTGCCAAGTAGAACAGATATGATCTTCTTGGGTGATAGTTGTTTGATCTTGCTGAAAAAGACAGAAACTTTGTGCTCATGAAATTAATTCTCTTTTTTATTTAGAAAGAGATTTTTCCCTGATTCTTTTTGCATAAGATTAATATACAAATTTTCCTGGTCTTCCTATTTTTTTAAAAAAAATTGGAGTTCCAGAAGTATTAGTTTAAATCAGGTTGCTACAGACTTTTCTGTTTTGACAGATTCTGTTTTCTTTGTGTTGTGTGCTTATTTTGATGGCTCTATGGTTTTCTTTGATGAGTTTTTGCCATAGAAAAGTTGTAATACAGTAGATATAATAAAAAAACAAAATAATAATTGGTTTGATACAGCAGTTATAGTAGTGGTTTATTTTCTTACACTAACGGATCTCACGAAGGTTTTGTTGAGTTTTGTGTGATTGAAGTTTTCAAGTTTTGGGTTATCTTACGATGGATGAAGGAAGGATGTAAGAGCCTAAGCTTGGGGATGCCCCGGCATCCCAAGCTATTATCCAAGAATGAGAAACCAACTAAGCTTGGGGATGCTCCCGAGTGGCATCCCCGCTTTCTTCCAACAACTATCGGAATTTTACTCGAGGCTATATTTTTATTCGTCACATGATATGCGTTTTGCTTGGAGCGTCTTGTGGGATATGTGTCTTTTCTTGTCTTATTTTGTGTTTTAAGTCATCAATCCTTGCTGGACACACCTTTTGAGAGAGCCAAAATTATATCATGACTTGTTAGAATTGCTCTCTATGCTTCACTTAAATCTTTTATGAGCTAGGACTTGCTCTAGTGCTTCACTTATATCTTTTTGAGCACGGTGTGCTTTATTATTTTTTAATAAATGCTCTCTTGCTTCACTTAGATTTATTTTAGAGTTAGTAAAATTTTGAAGAAATTCTCTCTTGCTTCACTTATATTATTTTGAGAGAAAGAAAAAATTGTTATGCTCATGATTTTCACTTATATTTGTTTGAGCTTCTAAAAAGCAACACATGAAAATTAGTCACAAAGTGATAGATATCCAAGAAGGATAAAAGAAATAAAAATTTCATGAAGATCATTGGACAAAATAAACTTGATTCTTAGTAATAGTTTTGAGATATGATGATGTGATATGTGAGTTATGTTATTGAGTAATTGTGCTCTAGTAAGAATATTGGGGTTAAGGTTTGTGATTCCCTATGCATGCACAAAAGTCAATAATCATGAAATGAAAATTATATCCTACTTGTGGTGCATTATTCGGTGTTAATTATGATTAATGCTTTCTTATGAGATTATTTCCCTGTTGGTCGCTTCCCAATCTTTTGCCAGCCTTCATTTTGCACTAAGTATGACCTCTACTTGTGCATCCAAAATCCTTTAAACCAGTTTTGCCACATGAGTCCATTATATCTACCTATATGCGGTATTTTTTACCGTTCTAAGCAAATTTGCATGTGCCATCTCTAACTTTCAAAAATAAACTTCTCTTTTGTGTGTTTGTTTCGCTCGCAGAACGGTAACGGGTGGCTAATATTTTCCATGCTAGATGTGTTATTCTCAAGATGAGTGTTTATTCACGTGTCATTGTACGAGAGTAAGGCAAATGTTTTAGGGATGCCCAGTCCCGAAATGCAATATATATATATATATATATATATATATATATATATATATATATATATTTATTTACTTTATGTTGTCAAATAGTAAATTCCTTGGAAAGTGTGGGAATAGAAGGCACCCATGGATATGGTTAGGCATGGAAAGTGAAAGAATGGTGGAAAAGGGAATAAACTTTATTTTCTGTTTGGGAACCGTCTATGGCATATCTAGCATGGAAAGTGTTCGTAGCTCTGAGTCGTTTTCATTGGTGGGATGGATACACCTCCCAAATTGTTGTATCTCTAATTTTTTGCTTTGAGCTCTGGCACCTCTATAAATCCCTACCTCCCTCTGCGAAGGGCCTTTCTTTTACTTTATGCAATTTTTATTTTGAAATTTGAGTCTCCATCTTCTCTCATAAAAAGCACCAACTAGGAGGCAATATGATCGTGCTCAAGTATTGGGTGTAGTTAATATTCGAGTATGTTTCATGAATGGATCAATGTTTGTGCATGATGGGCTAGGGATAACTTATTTTAGCATTGATATTTTGAAAGGCATGGTTGCTTATTGATATGCTTGAGTATCTAAATTATTATGTCAAAACTAGACCATTGCTTTGAATCACATAAAGTCCAAATGTCCATGCTATAAAGAAAAGAATATGTTATGACTTGATGAACAACACTCCACATCAAAAATTCCGTTTTTATCACTTACCTACTCGAGGACGAGTAGGAGTTAAGCTTGGGGATGCTGATACTTCTCCAACGTATCCATAATTTTTGATTGTTTCATGCTGTTTTATTATCAATCATGGATGTTTTATAATCATTTTATATCATTTTTGGTACTAACCTATTGACATAGTGCAAAGTGCCAGTTGCTGTTTTTTCCATGTTTTTTACATCGAAGGAAATCAATATCAAACAACATCCAAATGCCACCAAACTTCACGATGATTTTTATGGGCCAGAAGAAAGGCAATGGGCCCTGGTTGCACCTGGGGGTGCCCCGAGGGGGGCACAACCCACCAGGGCGCGCCAGGAGGCCCAAGCGCACCCTGGTGGGTTGTGCCCACCTCGGGTGCCCCCCGGACCGCCTCTTTGCTCTATAAATACCACAATATTCCAGAAACCCTAGAACAAGCGTCGAAATATTCATCCAGCCGCCGTAGAGTCCAGAACCACCAGATCCAATCTAGACACCATCATGGAGGGGCTCACCACTTCCATTGGTGCCTCTCCGATGATGCGTGAGTAGTTCTTTGTAGACCTTCGGGTCCGTAGTTAGTAGCTAGATGGCTTTCTCTCTCTCTCTCTCTCTCTCTCTCGCTGGATTCTCAATACAATGGTCTCTTGGAGATCCATATGATGTAACTCTTTTGCAATGTGTTTGTTGGGATCTGATGAACTTTGAGTTGATGATCAGTCATATCTTTTTATATCCATGAAAGTTATTTGAGTTTCTTTGATCTCTTATATGCATGATCTCTTATAGCCTCGTATTTCTTCTCTGATATTTGGGTTTTATTTGGCCAACTTGATCTATTTATCTTGCAATGGGAAGAGGTGCCCGGTAGTGGGTTCCATCTTACGGTGCTCGATCCCAGTGACAGAAGGGGAAACGACACGTACGTATCGTTGCTACTAAGGATAAAATGACGAGATCTATATCTACCGCCGTATAGATAAACGGATCTTGTCTACATCATGTCATCGTTATTATTGCATTACTCCGTTTTTCCATGAACTTAATACACCAGATGCATGCTGGATAGCGGTCGATGTGTGGAGTAATAGTAGTAGATGCAGGCAGGAGTCGGTCTACTAATCTTGGACGTGATGCCTATGTAATGATCATTGTCTGTATATCGTCATAATTATTTGAAGTTTTATCAATTGCCCAACAGCTATTTGTTTACCCACCGTTTGCTATTTTTCTCGAGAGAAGCCACTAGTGAAACCTATGGCCCTCGGGTCTTACTTCTCATATATTTGCCTTGCGATCTAAATTTCCTTTGCATTTTTATTCTGATCTATTAAACCAAAAAATACAAAAATAACTTGCTGCACTTTATTTATTTGCTATCTATTATTTCAATCTATTATAATTTATCTCACGTCTGCTTGCCAATTTCTGGCGCCGTTACCCGACAGGGATTGACAACCCCTTAACACGCCGGGTTGCGAGGTGTTGTTATTTGTGTGCAGGTGCTCTTTACGTTGTGTTGCTTGGTTCTCCTACTGGTTCGATACCTTGGTTTCATAACTGAGGGAAATACTCTACCGTCGTTGTGCTACATCATCCCCCCTCTCCGGGGAAATACCGACGTACTTCTAACTACCATTACCGACCGCCCCGGGGGCGGCGTGCGGGTGCTGAAGCGGCTAGGGTTTAGAACCCGAAAACCGATACCATGTTAGAAGGGAGAGAGGGATTGGTGGAATTGTCGTTGTATTGCTTGAGCCTCGTGGGCATATATATAGGAGTACATGATCATCTTGGAGTACAAGGCAAGGTAGAATAATATCCTACGCTATCCTAACTTCCTAATAATCACGATACTCAATATTCCCCACTATTTTCTAGCCTAATTTTGCTTGTTTTTGACCTAATTCGAAAATTCCCCACAAAAAGAGTCATAACAATTTTTTTGTGATTTGATGTTTCTTGTGAGTTTTTGTTGATTTCAATCCATGGATCTCCTCTGAATTCTTATATGCATGATTTGATATCTTTGTAATTCTGTTTGAACTATCGGTTTGGTTTGGCCAACTAGATTGGTTTTTCTTGCAATGGGAGAAGTGCTTAGCTTTTGGTTCCTCTTGCTGTGTCCTTTTCCAGTGACAGTAGGGGCAGCAAGGCACATATTGTATTGTTGCCATCGAGGATAAAAAGATGGGGTTTTCATCATATTGCTTGAGTTAATTCCTCTACATCATGTCATCTTGCTTAATGTGTTACTTCGTTCTTTATGAACTTAATACTCTAGATGCATGCTGGGTAGCAGTCGATGTGTGGAGTAATAGTTGTAGATGAAGATTTTTGTGGTCTACTTGACACGGACACAATGCCTATATTCATGATCATTGCCTTATATATCGTCATAACTTCGCGCTTTTCTATCAATTGCTCAACAGCAATTTATTCACCTACCGTAATAATTTCTATCTTGAGAGAAGCATCTAGTGAAACCTATGCCCCCCGGGTCTATTTTCCGTCATATAAGTTTCCGATCTACTATTTTGCAATCTTTTACTTCTCTATATATAAACCAAAAATACCAAAAATATTTACTTTATCGTTTATCTATGTCTATCAGATCTCACTTTTGCAAATAACCGTGAAGGATTGACAACCCATTTATCGTGTTGGGTGCAAGTTGTTTGATTGTTTGTGCAGGTATTCGGTGACTTGTGCGTTGTCTCCTACTGGATTGATACCTTGGTTCTCATATTGAGGGAAATACTTATCTCTACTTTGCCGCATCACCCTTTCCTCTCAAGGGAAAAACCAATGCAAGCTCAAGAAGTAGCGGCGACCAATTGGAAGTATCTTGTATTACTACCACGCATCAAAATAAAATCAGCTTTGGATCTCTGGCAGTATTTGATCTCCTCTTCTTGCAGTAGACGGACAACCATCTCATTAGATTGATTTTTGAATTCAATCTCTCACTAAGATAATGTGTACGTCTCTGCAATTTTCTTGAGGTCATCAATGATGATACATATCCTTTGTTTTTCTTTTTTATAAATTCTGTTGGTGTATTTTGCCCATCCAGCGAGGTGTTGCCTCATGGCTCTTATTTTAAAGATCCATCGCTGAATAGGTATACGACCAACGATGGGCCTCTCCCAAACATTCTTGGTTATCTCTACGAATCAGTCCCTATGCAGTCATCCCAATTCAAATTTGAAAGGGCGCCGGGTGGCTGGGTTCATAGAGCTAGAATCCAGAATGATGGGTGCATGATCCGATAAGGCCTCGGTACGCTCTATGGCTCGCACGGTTATCAGAGGAAATTTTAGTTCACATTCGGTACCCATTAGTACCCTATCGAGCTTCTCGTATGTCGGCACAAACCGGTTGTTCGCCCAAGTGAACTGACGCCCCGACATAGTGGCCTCCCGAAGATCCAAACTGTCTATCACAGTATTGAATAGAAAGTCCATGAGTGTTGAAGCGGTCATTATTTTTCTCTTCCTAGTACCTAAGAATAATAAAGTCCCCTCCAATAAGCATTGGGTACGGGTTATTATTAGCCAGGTTTACCAATTCTCGAAGGAAAACAGATTGATGCTCATCTTGGGTAACCCCATAGACAACAACAAGAGTCCATGTAAAATTACAACTCTATTCCGTAGGTGAAATTTTATATGAAATTTACCGATCAAAAAGCCAACAAGTCCATGGTTGTTGTCATTATCCCAAGAAGGATTCCTCCAGATCTTCCATGAGCTGGTAGACTATGCCATGTGTAGTCGAAACCACCTGATAGGTGATCGAGGACATGCAGGCGAAAGTCACACTTGCCAGCCTCGGAAATTGCCACAAAATCCAAACTGTGTTCCCGCACACAATCACTGATGTGTTTATGTTTAGCCAAGTCTGAGAGACCTTTGCTATTTCAAAACATGTCTCTCATGTGGAAATTCGGGTTTGTGTTGAACTCTTCACATTCTTGGGTGGTCTTTGTTTCTTTCTAGAGGAGTGCGATTTAGGTTTCCGCGAAGACGTTGAAGTCACAAAACATGGACCTATGTCTTGCATCATCCAATCCAACCTCGGTAACCCCACCGACCAAGTGGGATATAAGTGGACCATCATATTTGGCATCCGCTTCATCCTCCTCCTCGGTTTTCTAGGTCAGGTATGGTGGTTTTGCATTTCGGAGAAACCTTTAGACGTCATGACAATTATCGAAACCATGTATGACAACTTCTGTGCTTAGCATTGGCAATTTGTCCTGCCGTAGCATGACAATTTCTAAACATGTATGTCTACTTGCTCTGTTGATAACAATTTTTTCACTATAACAACGGCAATCCTCTTGTGCTAACATGAAAACTCTCATCTGTTGCAACATGATGAGTTCTGAACATGTGGGCAGCTTCCCCTTCTCTTAGCCTGACATTTTTCTTCAATTTGCAGCATGACAAATCCCTGAAATGCGTGATAATATTTTCACTATGGCACAACAATATTTTCTTTTAGTATGACAAATCTTTCTGCTATTGCATGATTTTTTTTTGAAATGTTTGTTTGCAGGAGCCTCCTAGAGCGAACGACACCGTCTGCTTGCGTGAGCCTCCGAGAGCGAACGATCGATCGCTCCAAAGACACCAAAGAGGGTACGCTTCCTTACCATTAGCATCCATTATACGACGCAATACCGTCGACACCATCTTTACTAACTTATCGCGCTTGATCAAATAGATTCATGAACCATGCAGGTTGGAGTACTGTCTCTATTTCTTTTCATCCCGAATATAAATTTTGTCATAAGTCAAATTTCAACAAGTTTGACCAAGATCATAAGAAAAACATCAACTTTCGCAATATATCAATATCATTAAACGCATCATGTTATAGCCTTTTATACCACATATATTTTTAGTATTGCGGATAATCATATTTTCAATATAAATTTGGGTATATATCTTCTGACTTAAGACAAATCTTGTACGCGAAGTGCTTTCTCTGTAAATAAATGTCTTATAATTAATAATGTTCAACAAAATGGAATTCATTTAGCAACCGATTTTTATCTTCCGTTTACAATGCATGTGAAAAGAAACAGTGGGAGTACAAGATAACCATCATGGTGTAATTTATTATAAACATCTATACCACACGGTAGATGTGATAAGCAAATTGAAATTGAGGTACTTCATGACATTTCAGAGTACGATACTAAACTAGTATTACTAGTACTATAAAACATTTGCCCCCTGGTCCAAGAAAGAGCCATTGGATTACTCCCCAATCACCATTCGCCGAGGCATATCCCGAGATAACCACAACCTTGAGTGCTTGACCGAACCACCAACCGTTCTTTGCCCGGGGGCGGGGGTCAAGTGCATCAACCTACCTAGATAAGGTTTCCACGGCCCCACCGTGAGCCGCACCCGGCATCCCAAACAAAGCAAAACCAAGGGAGCCCCCTGATTTCCTCCTTCCGCTCCTACGGGACCCACAAATCCACTGCACCTCATCCGGTCCGCCTCGCAAAAAGAAAATATCCGATGGCCGATACTGCCATGTCGGCCTAGGCTTCTGCTGGACCCATCTGTCAGCGAACGTGTTAGCCAGTTGGTACGTGACGCACACCGGGGCGCAGCACCCGTAGGTGGACGTTGCTTCCGGATATTTCTCCGTGGGCCCTGGCTGGAAGAATCCAACCCCGCGTCGTTCCACCAGTAATGTACCCACACGATTAGCCACTTTCAATGCCAAGAAGGTCCCACCCTCGAGCGGAGACACCTGTCAGCGAGAAAGAGTAAACCCCGTGTCTTTTCGGCGCGTGGACAAGGGATGTCAATGCTCCACTGGATCGCGCAAAGTACTGCCACGCGGGCCCCGTTCACTGTTCCTCGTCGCCTCCCCAACCCCTCGAGAGTGGCAACAAAAGGAGGAGTACGGCTCGGATTAGAGTTGGACTCAGCAAAGAGCGCAAAGTGGTGGGAAAGCAATCCAAGCCCGCAGCTTAAGGGGGAGGCAGCGGAGCACAATCCAGTCCAATCCGATCACCACCCGAGTAGACCAGACCAGAGCGGAGCGGCCGGGAGGAGGAGGAGGAGGTTTAGCTAGGGTTCTCGCCGGCGGTCCATCGATCGGCTCATCGATGCGGAGGTTCCAGGAGTCCGTCAAGGCCCTCGAGGCCGACATCGAGCACGCCAATGCGCTGTGAGTGCAACGACCCTCCCCGATTCCCCAGATTTTGCGTGCGCTTTTCGTCGTTGATGTGCCTCGCTGATTAATTTGGCTGCGTCCTCTGCCTCCTGCTGCGCAGGGCGTCGGAGTTCCTGAGGGACTACGACGGGTCGGTCATCCAGATGCGGATGGCCTACAGCGCCGTCGCGCATGTCCTCGTCCAGTGGACCGACTGCAGACTCGCCAGCGCGCTCGGCCTCCTCAAGATTATGATCTACAAGGTGCTCACTGAATTTCATCGCAGCCGTTCTGCAATTTCAGCGTTTTGCTCTGTCCGATTAGTTCTTCGCTGACTGAATTTTGATAAATTTCTGGTAACGCAGGTGTACGCGGAGGATGGTACGACGACCTTGCCAAGTTGGGAGAGGGAGGCCAGCATCAGAGAATTCTACGGTACTTTTCTTAATTGTTTATTACCTCTCAATCCAAGCAAAACCATGGAAGCAGCAGAGTCCTGCTGTTTCCCTACATAGATAGAAAAAAGACATGGAAGACTCCACATGTTCATCCACAGTGTTTGCGTCGCGGCAGGTGTTATATTCCCGTCGTTGCTTCAGCTGCCAAGCGGGATCACTGAACTGGACGACAGGAAGCAAAGGAGGCTGTGCGTGGACAAGTTCAAGAGAAGGGATGGCGATTTCTCTCAGCTGGATTTGGAGAGGGAGGTCGAGTGTGGGATTTGTCTGGAGGTGAACGCTAAAATCGTGCTGCCCGACTGTACGCACTCCTTGTGCTTGAGGTGCTTCGAAGAATGGTATGAAATTCCCTCGTCTCCATCATTCGATCGCCTGCAAAAGTCATTGCTTCAATCATTTGCGCATTTTTTTATAGCTTCTATGTAGTCAAGTAGTTCATCTGTGCCATCTACGCCTTATCCTACTGATCTAACTGACAACCTGTTTCCCGAGCTTTGGTGTCATGGTATTATTTATAGTTCAACAATCTGTTCCCATTACCAAAACACAATCTGTTTTGTTTTGGATGCATTTCATAACGCTCATAAAGAAAGGGTAAACTTTTGTAGTTCAACAATCCGTTTTCTTTTCAGGCAAGTTCAACAATCAGTTGCATGCATGCAGATTATGCCAAACAGAGCCCCAACATTTATTTAAATTATGAGAAACATTTACATACACAAAGCCTGCTTCATATGTTCGTCAGGTTCTCCCAATAAATTTGACATGTTCAGCTCAATGCTTTAATTACCTCAGGAGATTTGCTTCACTTTCTTGATGTCATTATTTAACACTTCTTGGATTTCATATTGTGTTTGTTAGTCATCGAGCAAAACAATTCCATCCATGCTCTTCCTGCCTAACTTGTCACATTCTTCACTCTGTTCCAATTTGCCGGACCACTTAATACGTTTGATGACGACGATAACAAGGTTTACTCTCCTCGCAGGAATGCTAAATCAAAGTCGTGCCCCTTTTGCCGCGCCTGTCTCCAAAAGGTGAAGCCGAGCAGCCTGTGGGTGTACACCGATGATCGTGATGTTGTAGACATGGATGCATTGACGAGTGAAAACATTAGAAGATTGTTTATGTACATAAATAAGCTGCCACTTGTAGTCCTCCATGTTGTTGACCTTGACATTTATGAGTACCATAGCAAATAGAATGCCTTGTTCACACTTTGTGTTCAGATCAGCACCGAGTTGATGCTACTGATTTTGTCATTCTGAGTTATTCGAGTCGACAGAAACCAATTAGTCGCTGCAGAGGTTAGGTTTACAAAACGTATCGGGCAGAAGGTTAGAGATTTGAATAATTAAATAGGAAATTAAATCAAATCGCAAAGCTTCCGTAGCTCAGTTGGTTAGAGCGTTGGTCTTATGAGCCGAAGGTCGCGGGTAAAAATTGAACAAATTTCATTTTACTACCTTGGAGTAACTTGCTGGTTGACATAGTCCGTTGGTCCCCCCCCTTTCGTTACCCACTAAACAATTCAATACTGGTAAAAGAACGTCTTTGGGTGGAGGTAGTGCTGACGTGGTAATGGTGCTTGGGCACTTAAATAATTGAATTTTTTTCACTTTACTACCTTGAAGAAAATTGGTGGTTCACATAATCGGTCGATGTTCTTTTATTTCCTGTTTCATTACCCGCTAAACAAATTTCATTTTACTACCTTGGAGTAACTTGCCGGTTGACATAGTCCGTTGGTTCCCCCCCCCCCCCCCTTACCCTCTAAACAATTCAATACTGGTAAAAAAAAACGCCTTTGGGTGGTTTGCCTCGAGCTAGTGCGTGGTAATGGTGTTTCAGCACTTAAATAATTGAAAAAAAGGTTCACATAATCCAAAACTCGGTGTTTCACATAATCCGCCAATGTTCTTTTTCTTCCTGTTTCAATATCCCATAAATAATCAAAAATTGAACAAATTTCATTTTACTACCTTGGAGTAACTTGCTGGTTGACATAGTCCGTTGGTTTCCCCCCCTTTCGTTACCCTCTAAACAATTCAATACTGGTAAAAGAACGCCTTTGGGTGGTTTGCCTCGAGGTAGTGCTGACGTGGTAATGGTGCTTGGGCACTTAAATAATTGAATTTTTTTCACTTTACTACCTTGAAGAAAATTGGTGGTTCACATAATCGGTCGATGTTCTTTTATTTCCTGTTTCATTACCCCCTAAACAAATTTCATTTTACTACCTTGGAGTAACTTGCCGGTTGACATAGTCCGTTGGTCCCCCCCCCCCCCCCTCATTACCCTCTAAACAATTCAATACTGGTAAAAAACCGCCTTTGGGTGGTTTGCCTCGAGCTAGTGCGTGGTAATGGTGTTTGGGCACTTAAATAATTGAAAAAAAGGTTCACATAATCCAAAACTCGGTGTTTCACATAATCCGCCAATGTTCTTTTTCTTCCTGTTTCAATACCCCATAAATAATCAAAAATTGAACAAATTTCATTTTACTACCTTGGAGTAACTTGCTGGTTGACATACTCCGTTGGTTTTCCCCCCTTTCGTTACCCTCTAAACAATTCAATACTAGTAAAAAAAACGCCTTTGGGTGGTTTGCCTCGAGTTAGTGCTGACGTGGTAATGGTGCTTGGGCACTTAAATAATTGAATTTTTTTCATTTTACTACCTTGAAGAAAATTGGTGGTTCACATAATCCGTCGATGTTCTTTTATTTCCTGTTTCATTACCCCCTAAACAAATTTCATTTTACTACCTTGGAGTAACTTGCCGGTTGACATAGTCCGTTGGTTCCCCCCCCCCCCCCTTCATTACCCTCTAAACAATTCAATACTGGTAAAAAAACGCCTTTGGGTGGGTTGCCTCGAGCTAGTGCGTGGTAATGGTGTTTGGGCACTTAAATAATTGAAAAAAGGTTCACATAATCCAAAACTCGGTGTTTCACATAATCCGCCAATGTTCTTTTTCTTCTTGTTTCAATACCCCCTAAATAATCAAATACCGACCAAAGAACACCTTTGGGTGGTTTGCCTCGAGGTAGTGCTGACGTGGTAATGGTGCTTGGGCACTTAAATAATTGAATTTTTTTCATTTTACTACCTTGAAGAAAATTGGTGGTTCACATAATCCGTCGATGTTCTTTTATTTCCTGTTTCATTACCCCCTAAACAATCCATTTCCAGTCCAAGAACGCCTTTGGGTGGTTTCCTCGATCTAGTGCAGATGTGGCAATGGTGCTTGGGCACTTAAATAATTGAAAAAAATACTACCTTGAAGAAACTTGGTGGTTCACATAATCCCGCAATCCTGCCGGGAGCAACATTGCTTGGGCACATAAATAATTAAAAAAAATCATTTTACTACCTTGAAGAAACTTGGTGGTTCACATAATCCAAAACTTGGTGGTTCACATCATCCGCCGATGTTCTTTTTTTTCCTGTTTCATTACCCTCTAAATAATCCAATACCGGTAAAAGAACGCCTTTGGGTGGTTTGCCTCAAGCTAGTGCTGGCGTGGTAATGGTGCTTGGGCATTTAAAGAATTGAATTTTTTCATTTTACTACCTTGAAAAAACTTGGTGGTTCACATAATCTGAAACTTGGTGGTTCACTTTATCCGTAGATGTTCTTTTATTTCCTGTTTCATTACCCCCTAAAAAATCCAATACCGGTCAAAGAATGCCTTTGGGTCATTTGCCTCGATCTAGTGCAGATATGGCAATGGTGCTTGGGCAGTTAAATAATTGAAAAAAAATACTACCTTTAAGAAACTTGGTGGTTCACATAATCCCGCCAGGAGCAACATTGCTTGGGCACATAAATAATAGAAAAAAAATTCATTTTACTACCTTGAAGAAACTTGGTGGTTCACATAATCCAAAACTTGGTGGTTCACATAATCCGCTGATTTTTTTCCTGTTTCATTACCCCCTAAACAATCCAATACCGGCCAAAAAATGCCTTTGGGTGGTTTGCCTCGAGCTAGTGCTGACGTGGCAATGGTGCTTGGGCACTTAAATAATTGAAAAGAAAATCCATTTTACTACCTTGAGAAACTTGGTGGTTCACATAATCCGAAACTTGGTGGTTCACATAATTCGCTGATGTTTTTTTTTCCTATTTCATTACCCCCTAAACAATCCAATACCAGCCAAAAACGCCTTTGGGTGGTTTGCCCCGAGCTAGTGCTGACGTGGCAATGGTCAAAGGCGGTTTTACCCTCAAGAAACTTTGGTGGTTCACGTAACCCCTATCCTGAAGAAACTTGGTGGTTCACATCATCCCTGATGTTTTTTTTCCTGTTCCATTATACCACCTAAACAATCCAATACCGGCCAAAAAATGCCCTTGGGTGGTTTGCCTCGAGCTAGTGCTGACGTGGCAATGGTCAAAGGCGGTTTTATCCTAAAGACATTGGTTCACATAATTCACTGATTTTTTCCCTGTTCCACTAAACAATCCAATACTGGCCAGAAAATGCCTTTGGGTGGGTTGCCTCGAGCTAGTGCTGACGTGGCAATGGTCAAAGGCTGTTTTACCCTGAAGAAAACTTTGGTGCTTCACGTAAACCCTACCCCGAAGAAACTTGGTGGTTCACAGAACCCCCTGATTTTTTTCCTGTTCCATTACCCCTAAAATATCCAATGCCGGCGAAAAAACACCCTTGGGTGGTTTGCCTCGAGCTAGTGTTGATGTGTTCATGGTCAAAGGCGGTTTTACCATGAAGAAACTGGTTCACATAACCCCTACCCTGAAGAAACTTTGGTTCACATAACCCCTTGTTGTTTTTCTTCTGTTCCATTACCCCCTAAACAATTCAATATCGGCCAAAAAAGCCCTTGGGTGGGTTACCTCGAGATAGTGCTGACGTGGCAATGGCAAAAGGCGGTTTTACCCTGAAGAAACTTGGTGGTTCACATAACCCCATGTTGTTCTTTTTACTACTTTGAAGAAAATAATAAAAAATCATTTTACTACCTTGAAGAAACTTGGTGTTTCACATAATCCGCTGATGTTTTTTTCCTGTTCCATTACCCCCTAAACAATGCAATACCGGCGAAATAACGCCCTTGGGTGGTTTGCGTCGAGCTAGTACTAACGTGGCAATGGTCAAATGCGATTTTACCCTAAAGAAACTTGGTAGTTCACATAACCCCCTCATGTTTTTTTCCTGTTCCATTACCCCCTAAACAATAGAATACTAGCCAAAAATGGCCCTTGGGTGGTTTGCCTCGAGCTAGTGCTGACTTGGCAATGGTCAAAGGCGGTTTTACCTTGAAGAAACTTGGTGGTTCACATTGTTGGGGAATGTAGTAATTTCAAAAATTTTCCTACGCACACGCAAGATCATGGTGATGGCATAGCAACGAGAGGGGAGAGTGCTGTCTACGTACCCTCGTAGACCGTTAAGTGGAAGCGTTATAACAACGCGGTTGATGTAGTCATACGTCTTCACGAATCGACCGATCCAAGCACCGAACGTACGGCACCTTCGTGTTCAGCACACGTTCAGCTCGATGACGTCCCTCGGTCTTCAATCCAGCGAAGCGTCGGGGATGAGTTCCGTCAGCACGACGGCATGGTGACGATGATGATGTTCTACCGGCGCAGGGCTTCGCCTAAACTCCGCGACGATATGACCGAGGTGGATTATGGTGGAGGGGGGCACCGCACACGGCTAAGGAACGATCCGTAGATCAACTTGTGTGTCTATGGGGTGCCCCCCCGCCCCCGTATATAAAGTGGGAGAGGAGGAGGGGGCCGGCCTAAGGGGAGGCGCGCCCTAGGAGGGGGAAACCTACTCCAAGTAGGTTTCCCCCTCCCTTTCCTATTCCAAGAAGGAGGGGGAAGGAAGGAGTGGGAGAGGGGGAAGGCAAGGGGGGCGCCCCCCCTTCCTTGTCCTATTCGGACTCAAGGGGAGGGGGCGCGCCACTTGCCCTGGCCGGCCCCTCTCTCTCTCTCCAATAGGGCCCATCAAGGCCCATTACTTCCCGGGGGGTTCCGGTAACCCTCCGGTACTCCGGTTTTTCTCCGAAAACACCCGGAACACTTCCGGTGGCCGAATATAGTCATCCAATATATCAATCTTTATGTCTCAACCATTTCGAGACTCCTCGTCATGTCCGTGATCACATCCGGGACTCCGAACAACCTTCGGTACATCAAAACTTATAAACTCATAATAAAACTGTCATCGTAACGTTAAGCGTGCGGACCCTACGGGTTCGAGAACTATGTAGACATGACCTAGAACTATTCTCGGTCAATAACCAATAGCGGAACCTGGATGTTCATATTGGTTCCCACATATTCTACGAAGATCTTTATCGGTCAAACCGCATAACAACATACGTTGTTCCCTTTGTCATCGGTATGTTACTTGTCCGAGATTCGATCGTCGGTATCCAATACCTAGTTCAATCTCGTTACCGGCAAGTCTCTTTACTCGTTCCGTAATACATCATCTCATAACTAACTCATTAGTTACAATGCTTGCAAGGCTTAGGTGATGAGTATTACCGAGAGGGCCCAGAGATACCTCTCCGACAATCGGAGTGACAAAACCTAATCTCGAATTATGCCAACTCAACATGTACCTTCGGAGACACCTGTAGAGCACCTTTATAATCACCCAGTTACGTTGTGACGTTTGGTAGCACACAAAGTGTTCCTCCGGTAAACGGGAGTTGCACAATCTCATAGTTGCAGGAACTTTGTATAAGTCATGAAGAAAGCAATAGCAACATACTAAACGATCAAGTGCTAAGCTAACTGAATGGGTCAAGTCAATCACATCATTCTCCTAATGATGTGATCCCATTAATCAAATGACAACACATGCCTATGGTTAGGAAACATAACCATCTTTGATCAATGAGCTAGTTCAAGTAGAGGCATACTAGTGACACTATGTTTGTCTATGTATTCACACATGTATCATGTTTCCGGTTAATACAATTCTAGCATGAATAATAAACATTTATCATGATATGAGGAAATAAATAATAACTTTATTATTGCCTC
Source organism: Triticum timopheevii (assembly GCA_963921465.1). Lineage (NCBI taxonomy): Eukaryota > Viridiplantae > Streptophyta > Magnoliopsida > Poales > Poaceae > Triticum > Triticum timopheevii. Next base: position 162,703,396 of record OY997262.1, on the reverse strand, counting down.
TAGGGCGTATTTCCTTCAGTCTCCCACTTGCACTAGAGTCAATAATCTAGATAACCTAGTAATGATTCTAACACCCATGGAGTCTTGGTGCTCATCATGTTTTGCTCGTGAGAGAGGCTTAGTCAACGGGTCTGCAACATTCAGATCCGTATGTATCTTGCAAATCTCTATGTCTCCCACTTGGACTTGGTCCCGAATGGAATTGAAGCGTCTCTTGATGTGCTTGGTCCTCTTGTGAAATCTGGATTCCTTTGCCAAGGCAATTGCACCAGTATTGTCACAGAAGATCTTCATTGGTCCCGTTGCACTAGGTATAACACCTAGATCGGAAATGAACTCCTTCATCCAGACTCCTTCATTTGCTGCTTCTGAAGCAGCTATGTACTCCGCTTCACATGTAGATCCCGCCACGACGCTTTGTTTAGAACTGCACCAACTTACAGCTCCACCGTTTAATAAAAATACGTATCCGGTTTGCGATTTAGAATCGTCCGGATCAGTGTCAAAGCTTGCATCGACGTAACCATTTACGACTAGCTCTTTGTCACCTCCATATACGAGAAACATATCCTTAGTCCTTTTCAGGTATTTCAGGATGTTCTTGACCGCTGTCCAGTGACCCACTCCTGGATTACTTTGGTACCTCCCTGCCAAACTAATAGCAAGGCACACATCAGGTCTGGTACACAGCATTGCATACATGATAGAGCCTATGGCTGAAGCATAGGGAACTCCTTTCATTTTCTCTCTATCTTCTGCAGTGGTCGGGCATTGAGTCTGACTCAACTTTATACCTTGTAATACAGGCAAGAACCCTTTCTTTGCCTGATCCATATTGAACCTTTTCAATACTTTATCAAGGTACGTGCTTTGTGAAAGTCCAATCAAGCGTCTTGATCTATCTCTATAGATTTTAATGCCCAATATGTAAGCAGCTTCACCGAGGTCTTTCATTGAAAAACTTTTATTCAAGTATCCTTTTATGCTATCCAGAAATTCTATATCATTTCCAATCAATAATATGTCATCCACATATAATATTAGAAATGCTACAGAGCTCCCACTCACTTTCTTGTAAATACATGCTTCTCCAAAAGTCTGTATAAAACCATATGCTTTGATCACACTATCAAAGCATTTATTCCAACTTCGAGAGGCTTGCACCAGACCATAGATTGATCGCTGGAGCTTGCACACTTTGTTAGCTCCTTTAGGATCGACAAAACCTTCTGGTTGCATCATATACAACTCTTCTTCCAGAAATCCATTCAGGAATGCAGTTTTGACATCCATCTGCCAAATTTCATAATCATAAAATGCGGCAATCGCTAACATGATTCAGACAGACTTAAGCATCGCTACGGGTGAGAAAGTCTCATCGTAGTCAACCCCTTGAACTTGTCGAAAACCTTTCACAACAAGTCGAGCTTTATAGACAGTTACATTACCGTCAGCGTCAGTCTTCTTCTTAAAGATCCATTTATTCTCAATGGCTTGCCGATCATCTGGAAAGTCAACCAAAGTCCATACTTTGTTCTCATACATGGATCCCATCTCAGATTTCATGGCCTCTAGCCATTTTGTGGAATCTGGGCTCATCATCGCTTCCTCATAGTTCGTAGGTTCATCATGGTCAAGTAACATGACTTCCAGAATAGGATTACCGTACCACTCTAGTGCGGATCTTACTCTGGAAGACCTACGAGGTTCAGTAGATACTTGATCTGAAGTTTCATGATCAATATCATTAGCTTCCTCACTAATTGGTGTATTTATCACAGGAACTGATTTATGTGATGAACTACTTTTCAATAAGGGAGCAGGTACAGTTACCTCATCAAGTTCTACTTTCCTCCCACTCACTTCTTTCGAGAGAAACTCCTTCTCTAGAAAGGATCCATTCTTAGCAACGAATGTCTTGCCTTCAGATCTGTGATAGAAGGTGTACCCAACAGTCTCTTTTGGGTATCCTATAAAGACACATTTCTTCGATTTGGGTTCGAGCTTATCTGGTTGAAGTTTCTTCACATAAGCATCGCAGCCCCAAACTTTAAGAAACGACAACTTTGGTTTCTTGCCAAACCACAGTTCATAAGGCGTCGTCTCAACGGATTTAGATTGTGCCCTATTTAATGTGAATGCAGCCGTCTCTAAAGCATAACCCCAAAACGATAGCGGTAAATCAGTAAGAGACATCATAGATCGCACCATATCTAGTAAAGTACGATTACGACGTTCGGACACACCATTTCTTTGTGGTGTTCCAGGTGGCGTGAGTTGCGAAATTATTCTGCATTGTTTCAAATGTAAACCAAACTCGTAACTCAAATATTCTCCTCCACGATCAGATCGTAGAAACTTTATTTTCTTGTTACGATGATTTTCCACTTCACTCTAAAATTCTTTGAACTTTTCAAATGTTTCAGACTTATGCTTCATTAAGTAGATATACCCATATCTGCTTAAATCATCTGTGAAGGTGAGAAAATAACGATATCCGCCACGAGCTTCAACATTCATCAGACCACATACATCTGTATGTATGATTTCCAACAAATCTGTTGCTCTCTCCATAGTATCGGAGAACGGTGTTTTAGTCATCTTGCCCATGAGGCACGGTTCGCAAGTACCAAGTGATTCATAATCAAGTGATTCCAAAAGTCCATCAGTATGGAGTTTCTTCATGCGCTTTACACCGATATGACCTAAACGGCAGTGCCACAAATAAGTTGCACTATCATTATCAACTCTGCATCTTTTGGCTTCAACATTATGAATATGTATATCACTACTATCGAGATCCAATAAAGATAGACCACTCTTCAAGGGTGCATGACCATAAAAGATATTACTCATATAAATAGAACAACCATTATTCTCCGATTTAAATGAATAACCGTCTCGCATCAAACAAGATCCAGATATAATGTTCATGCTCAACGCTGGCACCAAATAACAATTATTCAGGTCTAAAACTAATCCCGAAGGTAGATGTAGAGGTAGCGTGCCGACCGCGATCACATCGACTTTGGAACCGTTTCCCACGCGCATCGTCACCTCGTCCTTGGCCAGTGCTCGCTTATTCCGTAGTCCCTGTTTCGAGTTGCAAATATTAGCAACAGAACCAGTATCAAATACCCAGGTGCTACTACGAGCTCTAGTTAGGTACACATCAATAACATGTATATCACATATACCTTTGTTCACTTTGCCATCCTTCTTATCCGCCAAATACTTGGGGCAGTTCCGCTTCCAGTGACCAGTCTGCTTGCAGTAGAAGCACTCAGTGTTAGGCTTAGGTCCAGACTTGGGTTTCTTCTCTTGAGCAGCAACTTGCTTGTTGTTCTTCTTGAAGTTCCCCTTCTTCTTCCCTTTGCCCTTTTTCTTGAAACTAGTGGTCTTGTTGACCATCAACACTTGATGCTCCTTCTTGATTTCTACCTCCGCAGCTTTTAGCATTGCGAAGAGCTCGGGAATAGTCTTGTTCATCCCTTGCATATTATAGTTCATCACAAAGCTCTTGTAGCTTGGTGGTAGTGATTGGAGAATTCTGTCAATGACGCTATCATCCGGAAGATTAACTCCTAGTTGAATCAAGTGATTATTATACCCAGACATTTTGAGTATATGCTCACTGACAGAACTATTCTCCTCCATCTTGCAACTGTAGAACTTATTGGAGACTTCATATCTCTCAATCCGGGCATTTGCTTGAAATATTAACTTCAACTCCTGGAACATCTCATATGCTCCATGACGTTCAAAACATCGTTGAAGACCCGGTTCTAAGCCGTAAAGCATGGCACACTGAACTATAGAGTAGTCATCAGCTTTGCTCTGCCAGACGTTCTTAACGTCGTCAGTTGCATCAGCAGCAGGCCTGGCACCCAGCGGTGCTTCCAGGACGTAACTTTTCTGTGCAGCAATGAGGATAATCCTCAGGTTACGGACCCAGTCCGTGTAATTGCTACCATCATCTTTCAACTTTGCTTTCTCAAGGAACGCATTAAAATTCAACGGAACAACAGCACGAGCCATCTATCTACAAACAAACATAGACAAGCAAAATACTATGAGGTACTAAGTTCATGATAAATTTAAGTTCAATTAATCATATTACTTAAGAACTCCCACTTAGACAGACATCTCTCTAGTCATCTAAGTGATTACGTGATCCAAATCAACTAAACCATAACCGATCATCACGTGAGATGGAGTAGTTTTCAATGGTGAACATCTTAATGTTGATCATATCTACTATATGATTCACGCTCGACCTTTCGGTCTCCGTGTTCCGAGGCTATATCTACATATGCTAGGCTCGTCAAGTTTAACCTGAGTACTCCGCGTGTGCAAAACTGGCTTGCACCCGTTGTAGATGGACGTAGAGCTTATCACACCCGATCATCACGTGGTGTCTGGGCACGACGAACTTTGGCAACGGTGCATACTCAGGGAGAACACTTCTTGATAATTTTAGTGAGAGATCATCTTAAAATGCTACCGTCAATCAAAGCAAGATAAGATGCATAAAGGATAAACATCACATGCAATCAATATAAGTGATATGATATGGCCATCATCATCTTGTGCTTGTGATCTCCATCTCCGAAGCACCATCGTGATCACCATCGTCACCGGCGCGACACCTTTATCTCCATCGTAGCATCATTGTCGTTTACGCCATCTATTGCTTCTACGACTATCGCTACCGCTTAGTGATAAAGTAAAGCAATTACAGGGCGTTTGCATTTCATACAATAAAGTGACAACCATATGGCTCCTGCAGTTGCCGATAACTTCGGTTACAAAACATGATCATCTCATACAATAAAATATAGCATCACGTCTTGGCCATATCACATCACAACATGCCCTGCAAAAACAAGTTAGACGTCCTCTACTTTGTTGTTGCAAGTTTTACGTGGCTGCTACGGGCTGAGCAAGAACCGTTCTTACCTACGCATCAAAAACCACAACGATAGTTCGTCAAGTTGGTGCTGTTTTAACCTTCGCAAGGACCGGGCGTAGCCACACTCGGTTCAACTAAAGTTGGAGAAACTGACACCCGCTAGTCACCTGTGTGCAAAGCACGGTGGTAAAACCAGTCTCGCATAAGCGTACGCGTAATGTCGGTCCGGGCCGCTTCATCCAACAATACCGCCGAACCAAAGTATGACATGCTAGTAAGCAGTATGACTTGTATCGCCCACAACTCACTTGTGTTCTACTCGTGCATATAACATCAACGCATAAAACCTAGGCTCGGATGCCACTGTTGGGGAACGTAGTAATTTCAAAAAATTTCCTACGCACACGCAAGATCATGGTGATGGCATAGCAACGAGAGGGGAGAGTGCTGTCTACGTACCCTCGTAGACCGTTAAGCGAAAGCATTATAACAACGCAGTTTATGTAGTCGTACGTCTTCACGAATCGACCGATCCAAGCACCGAACATACGACACCTTCGTGTTCAGCACACGTTCAGCTCGGTGACGTCCCTCGGGCTTCAATCCAGCGAAGCGTCGGGGATGAGTTCCGTTAGCACGACGGCGTGGTGACGATGATGATGTTCTACCGGCGCAGGGCTTCGCCTAAACTCCGCGACGATATGACCGAGGTGGATTATGGTGGAGTGGGGCACCTCACACGGCTAAGGAACGATCCGTAGATCAACTTGTGTGTCTATGGGGTGCCCCCCGCCCCCGTATATAAAGGGGGAGAGGAGGAGGGGGCCGGCCTAAGGGGAGGCGCGCCCTAGGAGGGGGAAACCTACTCCAAGTAGGTTTCCCCCTCCCTTTCCTATTCCAAGAAGGAGGGGGAAGGAAGGAGTGGGAGATAGGGAAGGCAAGGGGGGCGCCGCCCCCCCCTTCCTTGTCCTATTCGGACTCAAGGGGAGGGGGTGCGCCACTTGCCCTAGCCGGCCCCTCTCTCTCTCCAATAGGGCCCATCAAGGCCCATTACTTCCCGGGGGTTCCGGTAACCCTCCGGTACTCCGGGTTTTCTCCGAAAACACCCGGAACACTTGCGGTGCCCGAATATAGTTATCCAATATATCAATCTTTATGTCTCGACCATTTTGAGACTCCTCGTCATGTCCGTGATCACATCCGGGACTCCGAACAACCTTTGGTACATCAAAACTTATAAACTCATAATAAAACTGTCATCGTAACGTTAAGCGTGCGGACCCTACGGGTTCGAGAACTATGTAGACATGACCTAGAACTATTCTCGGTCAATAACCAATAGCGGAAACTGGATGTTCATATTGGTTCCCACATATTCTACGAAGATCTTTATCGGTCAAACCGCATAACAACATACGTTGTTCCCTTTGTCATCGGTATGTTATTTGTCCGAGATTCGATCGTCGGTATCCAATACCTAGTTCAATCTCGTTACCGGCAAGTCTCTTTACTCGTTCCGTAATACATCATCTCATAACTAACTCATTAGTTACAATGCTTGCAAGGCTTAGGTGATGAGTATTACCGAGAGGGCCCAGAGATACCTCTCCGACAATCGGAGTGACAAAACCTAATCTCGAATTATGCCAACTCAATATGTACCTTCGGAGACACCTGTAGAGCACCTTTATAATCACCCAGTTACGTTGTGACGTTTGGTAGCACACAAAGTGTTCATCCGGTAAACGGGAGTTGCACAATCTCATAGTTGCAGGAACTTTCTGTAAGTCATGAAGAAAGCAATAGCAACATACTAAACGATCAAGTGCTAAGCTAACGGAATGGGTCAAGTCAATCACATCATTCTCCTAATGATGTGATCCCATTAATCAAATGACAACACATGCCTATGGTTAGGAAACATAACCATCTTTGATCAATGAGCTAGTTCAAGTAGAGGCATACTAGTGACACTATGTTTGTCTATGTATTCACACATGTATCATGTTTCCGGTTAATACAATTCTAGCATGAATAATAAACATTTATCATGATATGAGGAAATAAATAATAACTTTATTATTGCCTCTAGGGCATATTTCCTTCACACATAACCCCTCCCCTGAAGAAACTTTGGTTCACATAACCCCCTGATGTTTTTCTTCTATTCCATTACCCCCTAAACAATCCAATACCGGCCAAAAAGCCCTTGGGTGGTTTGCCTTGAGCTAGTGATAACGTGGTAATGGTCAAAGGCGGTTTTACCCTAAAGAAACCTGGTGGTTCACATAACCCCCTGCTTTTTTTCCTATTCCATTACCCCTAAACAATCCAATACCGGCCAAAAAACACCCTTGGGTGGTCTGCCTCGAGCTAGTGCCGATGTGGCAATGGTCAAAGGTGGTTTTGACATGCGGGTGGGACCCCTCATAGGTGAGGAAATAAAAACAGCTATCGTACCCGGGCCTCTTTACCTTTTCAAAATTTTGGCCCAACCCAACTGTCATGGAATTGTCACGGCAGATGCCCTAGCATGAGCACTTAGGTGTGGAGCCATCACAATATAGTTAGCTTGAAGGGGTTAAAATGGGACAAGGGACACAGAGAGTTTTACCCAGGTTCGGCCCCTCGCAACGAGGTAAAGGCCTACTCTTGTAGGTTGTATTGCTTGGGTTTCGATTACTAGGGGGCGAATACGCTTGATCTAGTTCTCAACTTGTTGTTTCATTCCCTAACCCGTCGCCGGGTCACCCCTTTATATACATAGGCTGATGCCCGACAGCTTACAGAGTCCCGGCCGGCTCATACACAACGTGTCCGGCTCGGTGATAGAACTAAACTTTCCTTAATATACAAGATAAACATAGGCGGTTATGCCCGTGGGCCTCAAGTCTCCTTTGGGTCTTGGGCCTTCAGTAAGCTTGCTTCATGAAACGCCATCTTCAACATCTTCTTGGGCCTTCTGATTATGAACCGCCAGTGGTATGACCCGTCCCCTCCTGGGCGGGACATTCCCAATAGTTATATCCCCAACATTAGGCCCCATGTTGATATGAACTTGTTCATATCAAACTTCAATACTTGACTTGGAAAAAATCCTTCACCATCAGTCCTCATGAAATCTTATAACCCGCCATGACGTCAGCCCTCAGAATTGTGCTAACCCGCCATGACACCATCTCGCATTAATATCGCACGAGGCCCAAATCTCAATATACCTTCATTTTTAATGATCCCCCCAAAAATCGAGGTATCTGTGCTGTCACATAATCATTTTTTTAGTCTCCTTGATTCCCGTGCATGCTATCCATCCGCTGCCTTATAAATAGGGACATGGGTCCTTTTCATTTTCCCCCTTGCCTCCTCGTCTTCGTCCTCTTCCTCACAAGGCCTCAAGCGCCCGAGCTCCACCGCCGTCGTCGACCTTCGTCCGCTGTCTCAACCTCGGCCGCTGCATCAACCCAAACGCACCAGAGCTCCTCCGCGCGCCTCCACTGTCCAACAACCCTGGTAAGCTTTTCTCTTTCTCTCACCGTAGATCCCATTAGGGTTTGTTCGAGTTCTTCAGAGTTCATCTCTGTCCCCCCTTAGGTCCTGTAGTTTTTAATCCAAACACAGTACCAACCTTGTGCGGTAGCAGTTTATCACTTGTTTTTTATATTTGAACACCTCCCTTCTGCAGGAAATCTCATCTGAGCACACGAACTGTTCTGTTGCTGCCACTTAGGTTTAGAATTTTTCTTCATTATCCAAACTGCTGTGTATCCAAAATTATAGCTCCGGTCTGTGAAAACTGTTTGTGTAACACTTAGCAATTCTTCACTCATAGATCTGAAAATTGATAGTTGTGTGGGTGGCTTAACTGATAAATCATAACCCACCAGGTACCATTAGTCCCCTCTTAAGCCGCCAATAAATTGCTCTGCATATCTCAACACTAACCTCTGGTTTAAAACACTACATGTTCATAGTTTTTACCTTTGAACCAATGGCCGGCTTACAACATAATTTTAAACCGGCTAAATTTTCTTTTCATACCATCATCAACAATGACAAAAACCTTCACCTCATGCAATTGGGTAGCCTCCCGGGTCACCGAGGAAGATTTGAACAATTGTGTTGTAATTGGCGTCTTAGCTAAGAAAGACGACATCCACTAGAGGGTCCCAGGCACCCAAAATCCTCCTGAGCCCAAGGAAGGAGAAGTAATCGTTTTCACTGATCATATGATCCGAGGGTTTAGCCCGCCCGGTTCAAAATTCTTCCGAGATGTGCTACACTTTTTCCAACTTCATCCTCAAGATATTGGGCTCAATTCTGTCTCAAATATTTGCAACTTCCAAGTCTTTTGTGAAGCTTATCTTCAAGAAGAGCCCACTGTCGCACTATTCAGGGAAGTTTATTACTTAAACCGGCAGACGGAGTTCACCGACGGGCCCAGCTTGGAACTAGGCGGAGTTTCAATTCAAAAGCAGAAAGAAGCCACCTTCCCATTGTTAGGGAACGTAGTAATTTCAAAAAAATTCCTACGCACACGCAAGATCATGGTGATGCATAGCAACGAGAGGGGAGAGTGATGTCCACGTACCCTCGTAGACCGTAAGCGGAAGCGTTATGACAACGCGGTTGATGTAGTCGTACGTCTTCACGATCCGACCGATCCAAGTACCGAACGTAGGCACCTCCGAGTTCAGCACACGTTCAGCTCGATGACGATCCCCGGGCTCCGATCCAGCAAAGTGTCGGGGATGAGTTCCGTCAGCACGACGGTGTGGTGACGATGATGATGTTCTACCGGCGCAGGGCTTCGCCTAAACTCCGCAACGATATGACCGAGGTGGAATATGGTGGAGGGTGTACCGCACACGGCTAAGGAATGATCCGTAGATCAACTTGTGTGTCTATGGGGTGCCCCCTGCCCCCGTATATAAAGGAGCAAGGGGGGAGGCCGGCTGGCCCTTGTGGGCGCGCCAAGGAGGAGGAGGAGTCCTCCTCCCAGTAGGAGTAGGACTCCTCCTTTCCTACTCCTACTAGGAGGGGGAAGGAAGGGGGAGAGGGGGAAGGAAAGAGGGGGGCGCCGCCCCCTCCTAGTCCAATTCGGACCAGAGGGAGAGGGGGCGCGCGGCCCACCTTGGCCGCCCCTCTCTCTTCCCACTAAGGCCCATGTGGCCCATTAACTCTCCCGGGGGGTTCCGGTAACCCTCCGGCACTCCGGTTTTCTCCGAAAACGTCCGGAACACTTCCGGTGTCCGAATATACTCGTCCAATATATCAATCTTTATGTCTCGACCATTTCGAGACTCCTCGTCATGTCCGTGATCACATCCGGGACTCCGAACAAACTTCGGTACATCAAAACTTATAAACTCATAATAAAACTGTCATTGTAACGTTAAGCGTGCGGACCCTACGGGTTCGAGAACTATGTAGACATGACCTAGAACTATTCTCGGTCAATAACCAATAGCGGAACCTGGATGCCCATATTGGTTCCTACATATTCTACGAAGATCTTTATCGGTCAAACCGCATAACAACATACGTTGTTCCCTTTGTCATCGGTATGTTACTTGCCCGAGATTCGATCGTCGGTATCCAATACCTAGTTCAATCTCGTTACCGGCAAGTCTCTTTACTCGTTACGTCATGCATCATTCCATAACTAACTCATTAGTTACATTGCTTGCAAGGCTTATAGTGATGTGCATTACCGAGAGGGCCCAGAGATACCTCTCCGACAATCGGAGTGACAAAACCTAATCTCGAAATACGCCAACCCAACATCTACCTTTGGAGACACCTGTAGTACTCCTTTATAATCACCCAGTTATGTTGTGACGTTTGGTAGCACCCAAAGTGTTCCTCCGGTAAACGGGAGTTGCATAATCTCATAGTTTCAGGAACATGTATAAGTCATGAAGAAAGCAATAGCAACATACTAAACGATCAAGTGCTAAGCTAACGGAATGGGTCAAGTCAATCACATAATTCTCCTAATGATGTGATCCCGTTAATCAAATGACAACTCATGTCTATGGCTAGGAAACTTAACCATCTTTGATTCACGAGCTAGTCAAGTAGAGGCATACTAGTGACACTATGTTTGTCTATGTATTCACACATGTATTATGTTTCTGGTTAATACAATTCTAGCATGAATAATAAACATTTATCATGAAATAAGGAAATAAATAATAACTTTATTATTGCCTCTAGGGCATATTTTCTTCAGTCTCCCACTTGCACTAGAGTCAATAATCTAGTTCACATCGCCATGTGATTTAACACCAATAATCATATCTGTATATGATTAACACCCATAGTTCACATCGTCATGTGACCAACCCCAAAGCTTTTACTAGAGTCAATAATCTAGTTCACATCGCTATGTGATTAACACCCAAAGAGTACTAAGGTATGATCATGTTTTGCTTGTGAGAGAAGTTTAGTCAACGGGTCTATCACATTCAGAGCCGTATGTATTTTGCAAATATTCTATGTCTACAATGCTCTGCACGGAGCTACTCTAGCTAATTGCTCCCACTTTCAATATGTATCCAGATTAAGACTTAGAGTCATCTGGATCAGTGCCAAAACTTGTATCGAATGTAACCCTTTACGACGAACCTTTTGTCACCTCCATAATCGAGAAACATATCCTTATTCCACTAAGGATAATTTTGACTAATGTCTAGTGATCTACTCCTAGATCACTATTGTACTCCCTTGCCAAATTCAGAGCAAGGTATACAATAGGTCTGGTACATATCATAGCATACTTTATAAAACCTATGACTGAGGCATAGGGAATGACTTTCATTCTCTTTTCTATTTTCTGTCGTGGTCGGGCTTTGAGTCTTACTCAATTTCACACCTTGTAACACAGGCAAGAACTCTTTCTTTGACTGTTCCATTTTGAACTACTTCAAAATCTTGTCAAGGTATGTACTCATTGAAAATCTTATCAAGCGTCTTGATCTATCTCAATAGATCTTGATGCTCAATATGTAAGTAGCTTTACTGAGGTCTTTATTTTAAAGAACTCCTTTCAAACACTCCTTTATGCTTTGCAGAATAATTCTACATTATTTCCGATCAACAATATGTCATTCACATATACTTATCAGAAATGCTGTAGTGCTCCCACTCACTTTCTTGTAAATACAGGCTTCACCGTAAGTCTGTACAAAACTATATGCTTTGATCAACTCATCAAAGCGTATATTCCAACTCCGAGATGCTTGCACCAGTCCATAGATGGATCGCTGGAGCATGCACATTTTGTTAGTACCTTTAGGATTGACAAAACCTTCTGGTTGCATCATATACAACTCTTCTTTGAGAAAACCATTAAGGAATGCAGTTTTGACATCCATTTGCCAGATTTCATAAATTGTGGCAATTGCTAACATGATTCGGACACACTTAAGCATTGCTACAGTTGAGAAAATCTCATTGTAGTCAACACCTTGAACTTGTCAAAAACCTTTTTGCGACAAGTCGAGCTTTGTAGATAGTAACGCTACTATCAATGTCCGTCTTCCTCTTGAAGATCCATTTATACAATATGGCTTGCCGATCATCGGGCAACTCCACCAAAGTCCACACTTTGTTCTCATACATGGATCCCATCTCAGATTTCATGGCCTTAAGCCATTTTGCAGAATCTGGGCTCATCATCGCTTCCTCATAGTTCGTAGGTTCATCATGGTCTAGTAACATGACTTCCAGAACAGGATTACCGTACCACTCTGGTGTGGACCGTACTCTGGAAGACCTACGAAGTTCTGTAGTAACTTGATCTGAAGTTTCATGATCATCATCATTAGCTTCCTCACTAATTGGTGTAGAAATCACTGGAACTGATTTCAGTGATGAACAATTTTCCAATTCGGGAGAAGGTACAGTTACCTCATCAAGTTCTACTTTTCTCCCACTCACTTCTTTCGAGAGAAACTCCTTCTCTAGAAAGGATCCATTTTTAGCAACGAATATCTTGCCTTCGGATCTGTGATAGAAGGTGTACCCAACAATTTCCTTTGGGTATTCTATGAAGACGCACTTCCCCGATTTGGGTTCGAGCTTATCAGGATGAAACTTTTTTCACATAAGCATCGCAGCCCCAAACTTTAAGAAACGACAACTTGGGTTTCTTGCTAAACCACAGTTCATATGGTGTCGTCTCAACGGATTTAGATGGTGCCCTTTTAACGTGAGTGCAGCTGTCTATAATGCATAACCCAAAAACAATAGTGGTAAATCAGTAAGAGACATCATAGATCGCACTATATCCAATAAAGTGCGGTTACGATGTTTGGACACACCATAACGTTGTGGTGTTCCAGGTGGCGTGAGCTGTGAAACTATTCCACATTGTTTTAATTGAAGACCAAACTCGTAACTCAAATATTCGTCTCCGCGATCAAATCGCAGAAACTTTATTTTCTTGTTACGATGATTTTTCCACTTCACTCTGAAATTCTTTGAACCTTTCAACTATTTCAGACTTATGTTTCATCAAGTAGATATACCCATATCTGCTCAGATCATCTTGTGAAGGTCAGAAAATAACGATACTTGCCACGAGCAACAACACTCATTGGATCGCATACATCAGTATGTATTATTTCCAATAAGTCAGTAGCTTGTTCCATTGTTCCGGAGAACGGAGTTTTAGTCATCTTGCACAAAAGGCACGGTTCGCAAGCATCAAATGATTCATAACCAAGTGATTCCGAAAATCCATCTTTATGGAGTTTCTTCATGCGCTTTACACCGATATGACTAAAACGGCAGTGCCACAAATAAGTTGCACTATCATTATTAACTTTGCATCTTTTGGCATCAATATTATGAATATGTGCATCACTACGATCGAGAGCCAACAAACTATTTTCGTTGGGTGTATGACCATTGAAGGTTTTATTCATTTAAATAGAACAATAATTATTCTCTGATTTTAAATGAATAATCGTATTGCAATAATCATGATCAAATCATATTCATGCTCAACGCAAACGCCAAATAACATTTATTTAGGTTTAACACTAATCCCGAAAGTATAGGGAGTGTGCGATGATGATCATATCAATCTTGGAACTACTTCCAACACTCATCGTCACTTCCCCTTCAACTAGTCTTTGTTTATTCTGTAACTCCTGTTTCGAGTTACTAATCTTAGCAACCGAACAAGTATCAAATACTCAGGGGCTACTATAAACACTAGTAAAGCACACATCAATAACCTGTATATCAAATATACCCTTGTTCACTTTGCCATCCTTCTTATCCACCAAATATTCAGGGCATTTCCGCTTCCAGTGACCATTTCCTTTGTAGTGAAGCACTCAGTTTCAGGCTTTGGTCCAGCTTTGGTCTTCTTCACGGGAGTGACAACTTGTTTGCCATTCTACTTGAAGTTTCCCTTTCTTTCCCTTTGCCCTTTTCTTGAAACTAGTGGTCTTGTCAATCATCAACACTTGATGCTCTTTTTTTGATTTCTACCTTCGTTGATTTCAACATCACGAAGAGCTCAGGAATCGTTTTCGTCATCCCTTGCATACTATAGTTCATCTCGAAGTTCTAGTAACTTAGTGATGGTGACTAGAGAATTCTGTCAATCACTATCTTATCTGGAAGATTAACTCCCACTTGATTCAAGCGATTGAAGTATCCAGACAATCTGAGCACATGCTCACTAGTTGAGCGATTCTCCTCCATCTTTTAGCTATAGAACTTGTTGGAGACTTCATATCTCTCAACTCGGGTATTTTCTTGAAATATTAACTTCAATTCCTGGAACATCTCATATAGTCCATGATGTTCAAAACATCTTTGAAGTCCCGATTCTAAGCCATAAAGCATGGTGCACAAAACTATCAAGTAGTCATCATATTGAGCTAGCCAAACGTTCATAACGTCTGCATCTGCTCCTGCAATAGTTTGTCACCTAGCGGTGCATCAAGGACATAATTCTTCTGTGCAGCAATGAGGATAAACCTCAGATCACGAATCCAATCCGCATCATTGCTACTAACATTTTTCAACACAGTTTTCTCTAGGAACATATCAAAAATAAACATATGAAAGCAACAACGTGAGCTATTGATCTACAACATAATTTGCAAAATACTACCAGGACTAAGATCATGATAAATTTAAGTTCAATTAATCATATTACTTAAGAACTCCCACTTAGACAGACATCTCTCTAGTCATCTAAGTGATCACGTGATCCAAATCAACTAAACCATAACCGATCATCACATGAGATGGAGTAGTTTTCAATGGTGAACATCACTATGTTGATCATATCTACTATATGATTCACGCTCGACCTTTCGGTCTCCGTGCTCCGAGGCCATATCTGCATATGCTAGGCTCGTCAAGTTTAACCTAAGTACTCCGCGTGTGCAAAACTGGCTTGCACCCGTTGTAGATGGACGTAGAGCTTATCACACCCGATCATCACGTGGTGTCTGGGCACGA